>JAWNLM010000159.1:1045000-2286614 GCA_035042345.1 Drosophila fungiperda | reverse complement strand
TTTTTTCCAAATTTTTAAAACGGTCATATCTTCGGAAATAATGGAGATATCGACGTTTTTCGCTTTTTTTTTGTTTAAATTTTTAAAACGGTCATATCTTCGGAAATAATGGAGATATCGACGTTTTTCGCTTTTTTTTTGTTTAAATTTTTAAAACGGTCATATCTTCGGAAATAATGGAGATATCGACGTTTTTCGCTTTTTTTTGTTTAAATTTTTAAAACGGTCATATCTTCGGAAATAATGGAGATATCGACGTTTTTCGCTTTTTTTTTGTTTAAATTTTTAAAACGGTCATATCTTCGGAAATAATGGAGATATCGACGTTTTTCGCTTTTTTTTGTTTAAATTTTTAAAACGGTCATATCTTCGGAAATAATGGAGATATCGACGTTTTTCGCTTTTTTTTTGTTTAAATTTTTAAAACGGTCATATCTTCGGAAATAATGGAGATATCGACGTTTTTCGCTTTTTTTTTGTTTAAATTTTTAAAACGGTCATATCTTCGGAAATAATGGAGATATCGACGTTTTTCGCTTTTTTTTGTTTAAATTTTTAAAACGGTCATATCTTCGGAAATAATGGAGATATCGACGTTTTTCGCTTTTTTTTTGTTTAAATTTTTAAAACGGTCATATCTTCGGAAATAATGGAGATATCGACGTTTTTCGCTTTTTTTTTGTTTAAATTTTTAAAACGGTCATATCTTCGGAAATAATGGAGATATCGACGTTTTTCGCTTTTTTTTGTTTAAATTTTTAAAACGGTCATATCTTCGGAAATAATGGAGATATCGACGTTTTTCGCTTTTTTTTTGTTTAAATTTTTAAAACGGTCATATCTTCGGAAATAATGGAGATATCGACGTTTTTCGCTTTTTTTTGTTTAAATTTTTAAAACGGTCATATCTTCGGAAATAATGGAGATATCGACGTTTTTCGCTTTTTTTTTGTTTAAATTTTTAAAACGGTCATATCTTCGGAAATAATGGAGATATCGACGTTTTTCGCTTTTTTTTTGTTTAAATTTTTAAAACGGTCATATCTTCGGAAATAATGGAGATATCGACGTTTTTCGCTTTTTTTTGTTTAAATTTTTAAAACGGTCATATCTTCGGAAATAATGGAGATATCGACGTTTTTCGCTTTTTTTTTGTTTAAATTTTTAAAACGGTCATATCTTCGGAAATAATGGAGATATCGACGTTTTTCGCTTTTTTTTGTTTAAATTTTTAAAACGGTCATATCTTCGGAAATAATGGAGATATCGACGTTTTTCGCTTTTTTTTTGTTTAAATTTTTAAAACGGTCATATCTTCGGAAATAATGGAGATATCGACGTTTTTCGCTTTTTTTTGTTTAAATTTTTAAAACGGTCATATCTTCGGAAATAATGGAGATATCGACGTTTTTCGCTTTTTTTTTGTTTAAATTTTTAAAACGGTCATATCTTCGGAAATAATGGAGATATCGACGTTTTTCGCTTTTTTTTTGTTTAAATTTTTAAAACGGTCATATCTTCGGAAATAATGGAGATATCGACGTTTTTCGCTTTTTTTTTGTTTAAATTTTTAAAACGGTCATATCTTCGGAAATAATGGAGATATCGACGTTTTTCGCTTTTTTTTGTTTAAATTTTTAAAACGGTCATATCTTCGGAAATAATGGAGATATCGACGTTTTTCGCTTTTTTTTGTTTAAATTTTTAAAACGGTCATATCTTCGGAAATAATGGAGATATCGACGTTTTTCGCTTTTTTTTTGTTTAAATTTTTAAAACGGTCATATCTTCGGAAATAATGGAGATATCGACGTTTTTCGCTTTTTTTTTGTTTAAATTTTTAAAACGGTCATATCTTCGGAAATAATGGAGATATCGACGTTTTTCGCTTTTTTTTTGTTTAAATTTTTAAAACGGTCATATCTTCGGAAATAATGGAGATATCGACGTTTTTCGCTTTTTTTTTGTTTAAATTTTTAAAACGGTCATATCTTCGGAAATAATGGAGATATCGACGTTTTTCGCTTTTTTTTGTTTAAATTTTTAAAACGGTCATATCTTCGGAAATAATGGAGATATCGACGTTTTTCGCTTTTTTTTGTTTAAATTTTTAAAACGGTCATATCTTCGGAAATAATGGAGATATCGACGTTTTTCGCTTTTTTTTGTTTAAATTTTTAAAACGGTCATATCTTCGGAAATAATGGAGATATCGACGTTTTTCGCTTTTTTTTGTTTAAATTTTTAAAACGGTCATATCTTCTGAAATAATGGAGATATCGACGTTTTTCGCTTTTTTTTTGTTTAAATTTTTAAAACGGTCATATCTTCGGAAATAATGGAGATATCGACGTTTTTCGCTTTTTTTTTGCTTAAATTTTTAAAACGGTCATATCTTCTGAAATAATGGAGATATCGACGTTTTTCGCTTTTTTTTGTTTAAATTTTTAAAACGGTCATATCTTCTGAAATAATGGAGATATCGACGTTTTTCGCTTTTTTTTGTTTAAATTTTTAAAACGGTCATATCTTCGGAAATAATGGAGATATCGACGTTTTTCGCTTTTTTTTTGTTTAAATTTTTAAAACGGTCATATCTTCGGAAATAATGGAGATATCGACGTTTTTCGCTTTTTTTTTGTTTAAATTTTTAAAACGGTCATATCTTCGGAAATAATGGAGATATCGACGTTTTTCGCTTTTTTTTGTTTAAATTTTTAAAACGGTCATATCTTCGGAAATAATGGAGATATCGACGTTTTTCGCTTTTTTTTTGTTTAAATTTTTAAAACGGTCATATCTTCGGAAATAATGGAGATATCGACGTTTTTCGCTTTTTTTTTGTTTAAATTTTTAAAACGGTCATATCTTCGGAAATAATGGAGATATCGACGTTTTTCGCTTTTTTTTGTTTAAATTTTTAAAACGGTCATATCTTCGGAAATAATGGAGATATCGACGTTTTTCGCTTTTTTTTGTTTAAATTTTTAAAACGGTCATATCTTCGGAAATAATGGAGATATCGACGTTTTTCGCTTTTTTTTGTTAAAATTTTTAAAACGGTCATATCTTCGGAAATAATGGAGATATCGACGTTTTTCGCTTTTTTTTGTTTAAATTTTTAAAACGGTCATATCTTCGGAAATAATGGAGATATCGACGTTTTTCGCTTTTTTTTGTTTAAATTTTTAAAACGGTCATATCTTCGGAAATAATGGAGATATCGACGTTTTTCGCTTTTTTTTTGTTTAAATTTTTAAAACGGTCATATCTTCGGAAATAATGGAGATATCGACGTTTTTCGCTTTTTTTTTGTTTAAATTTTTAAAACGGTCATATCTTCGGAAATAATGGAGATATCGACGTTTTTCGCTTTTTTTTGTTTAAATTTTTAAAACGGTCATATCTTCGGAAATAATGGAGATATCGACGTTTTTCGCTTTTTTTTTGTTTAAATTTTTAAAACGGTCATATCTTCGGAAATAATGGAGATATCGACGTTTTTCGCTTTTTTTTGTTTAAATTTTTAAAACGGTCATATCTTCGGAAATAATGGAGATATCGACGTTTTTCGCTTTTTTTTTGTTTAAATTTTTAAAACGGTCATATCTTCGGAAATAATGGAGATATCGACGTTTTTCGCTTTTTTTTGTTTAAATTTTTAAAACGGTCATATCTTCGGAAATAATGGAGATATCGACGTTTTTCGCTTTTTTTTGTTTAAATTTTTAAAACGGTCATATCTTCGGAAATAATGGAGATATCGACGTTTTTCGCTTTTTTTTGTTTAAATTTTTAAAACGGTCATATCTTCGGAAATAATGGAGATATCGACGTTTTTCGCTTTTTTTTGTTTAAATTTTTAAAACGGTCATATCTTCGGAAATAATGGAGATATCGACGTTTTTCGCTTTTTTTTTGTTTAAATTTTTAAAACGGTCATATCTTCGGAAATAATGGAGATATCGACGTTTTTCGCTTTTTTTTTGTTTAAATTTTTAAAACGGTCATATCTTCGGAAATAATGGAGATATCGACGTTTTTCGCTTTTTTTTTGTTTAAATTTTTAAAACGGTCATATCTTCGGAAATAATGGAGATATCGACGTTTTTCGCTTTTTTTTTGTTTAAATTTTTAAAACGGTCATATCTTCGGAAATAATGGAGATATCGACGTTTTTCGCTTTTTTTTGTTTAAATTTTTAAAACGGTCATATCTTCGGAAATAATGGAGATATCGACGTTTTTCGCTTTTTTTTGTTTAAATTTTTAAAACGGTCATATCTTCGGAAATAATGGAGATATCGACGTTTTTCGCTTTTTTTTGTTTAAATTTTTAAAACGGTCATATCTTCGGAAATAATGGAGATATCGACGTTTTTCGCTTTTTTTTGTTTAAATTTTTAAAACGGTCATATCTTCGGAAATAATGGAGATATCGACGTTTTTCGCTTTTTTTTGTTTAAATTTTTAAAACGGTCATATCTTCGGAAATAATGGAGATATCGACGTTTTTCGCTTTTTTTTTGTTTAAATTTTTAAAACGGTCATATCTTCGGAAATAATGGAGATATCGACGTTTTTCGCTTTTTTTTGTTTAAATTTTTAAAACGGTCATATCTTCGGAAATAATGGAGATATCGACGTTTTTCGCTTTTTTTTTGTTTAAATTTTTAAAACGGTCATATCTTCGGAAATAATGGAGATATCGACGTTTTTCGCTTTTTTTTGTTTAAATTTTTAAAACGGTCATATCTTCGGAAATAATGGAGATATCGACGTTTTTCGCTTTTTTTTGTTTAAATTTTTAAAACGGTCATATCTTCGGAAATAATGGAGATATCGACGTTTTTCGCTTTTTTTTTGTTTAAATTTTTAAAACGGTCATATCTTCGGAAATAATGGAGATATCGACGTTTTTCGCTTTTTTTTGTTTAAATTTTTAAAACGGTCATATCTTCGGAAATAATGGAGATATCGACGTTTTTCGCTTTTTTTTGTTTAAATTTTTAAAACGGTCATATCTTCGGAAATAATGGAGATATCGACGTTTTTCGCTTTTTTTTGTTTAAATTTTTAAAACGGTCATATCTTCGGAAATAATGGAGATATCGACGTTTTTCGCTTTTTTTTTGTTTAAATTTTTAAAACGGTCATATCTTCGGAAATAATGGAGATATCGACGTTTTTCGCTTTTTTTTTGTTTAAATTTTTAAAACGGTCATATCTTCGGAAATAATGGAGATATCGACGTTTTTCGCTTTTTTTTGTTTAAATTTTTAAAACGGTCATATCTTCGGAAATAATGGAGATATCGACGTTTTTCGCTTTTTTTTTGTTTAAATTTTTAAAACGGTCATATCTTCGGAAATAATGGAGATATCGACGTTTTTCGCTTTTTTTTGTTTAAATTTTTAAAACGGTCATATCTTCGGAAATAATGGAGATATCGACGTTTTTCGCTTTTTTTTTGTTTAAATTTTTAAAACGGTCATATCTTCGGAAATAATGGAGATATCGACGTTTTTCGCTTTTTTTTGTTTAAATTTTTAAAACGGTCATATCTTCGGAAATAATGGAGATATCGACGTTTTTCGCTTTTTTTTGTTTAAATTTTTAAAACGGTCATATCTTCGGAAATAATGGAGATATCGACGTTTTTCGCTTTTTTTTTGTTTAAATTTTTAAAACGGTCATATCTTCGGAAATAATGGAGATATCGACGTTTTTCGCTTTTTTTTGTTTAAATTTTTAAAACGGTCATATCTTCGGAAATAATGGAGATATCGACGTTTTTCGCTTTTTTTTGTTTAAATTTTTAAAACGGTCATATCTTCGGAAATAATGGAGATATCGACGTTTTTCGCTTTTTTTTGTTTAAATTTTTAAAACGGTCATATCTTCGGAAATAATGGAGATATCGACGTTTTTCGCTTTTTTTTGTTTAAATTTTTAAAACGGTCATATCTTCGGAAATAATGGAGATATCGACGTTTTTCGCTTTTTTTTTGTTTAAATTTTTAAAACGGTCATATCTTCGGAAATAATGGAGATATCGACGTTTTTCGCTTTTTTTTTGTTTAAATTTTTAAAACGGTCATATCTTCGGAAATAATGGAGATATCGACGTTTTTCGCTTTTTTTTGTTTAAATTTTTAAAACGGTCATATCTTCGGAAATAATGGAGATATCGACGTTTTTCGCTTTTTTTTGTTTAAATTTTTAAAACGGTCATATCTTCGGAAATAATGGAGATATCGACGTTTTTCGCTTTTTTTTTGTTTAAATTTTTAAAACGGTCATATCTTCGGAAATAATGGAGATATCGACGTTTTTCGCTTTTTTTTTGTTTAAATTTTTAAAACGGTCATATCTTCGGAAATAATGGAGATATCGACGTTTTTCGCTTTTTTTTGTTTAAATTTTTAAAACGGTCATATCTTCGGAAATAATGGAGATATCGACGTTTTTCGCTTTTTTTTGTTTAAATTTTTAAAACGGTCATATCTTCGGAAATAATGGAGATATCGACGTTTTTCGCTTTTTTTTGTTTAAATTTTTAAAACGGTCATATCTTCGGAAATAATGGAGATATCGACGTTTTTCGCTTTTTTTTTGTTTAAATTTTTAAAACGGTCATATCTTCGGAAATAATGGAGATATCGACGTTTTTCGCTTTTTTTTGTTTAAATTTTTAAAACGGTCATATCTTCGGAAATAATGGAGATATCGACGTTTTTCGCTTTTTTTTGTTTAAATTTTTAAAACGGTCATATCTTCGGAAATAATGGAGATATCGACGTTTTTCGCTTTTTTTTGTTTAAATTTTTAAAACGGTCATATCTTCGGAAATAATGGAGATATCGACGTTTTTCGCTTTTTTTTGTTTAAATTTTTAAAACGGTCATATCTTCGGAAATAATGGAGATATCGACGTTTTTCGCTTTTTTTTTGTTTAAATTTTTAAAACGGTCATATCTTCGGAAATAATGGAGATATCGACGTTTTTCGCTTTTTTTTGTTTAAATTTTTAAAACGGTCATATCTTCGGAAATAATGGAGATATCGACGTTTTTCGCTTTTTTTTTGTTTAAATTTTTAAAACGGTCATATCTTCGGAAATAATGGAGATATCGACGTTTTTCGCTTTTTTTTGTTTAAATTTTTAAAACGGTCATATCTTCGGAAATAATGGAGATATCGACGTTTTTCGCTTTTTTTTTGTTTAAATTTTTAAAACGGTCATATCTTCGGAAATAATGGAGATATCGACGTTTTTCGCTTTTTTTTGTTTAAATTTTTAAAACGGTCATATCTTCGGAAATAATGGAGATATCGACGTTTTTCGCTTTTTTTTGTTTAAATTTTTAAAACGGTCATATCTTCGGAAATAATGGAGATATCGACGTTTTTCGCTTTTTTTTTGTTTAAATTTTTAAAACGGTCATATCTTCGGAAATAATGGAGATATCGACGTTTTTCGCTTTTTTTTGTTTAAATTTTTAAAACGGTCATATCTTCGGAAATAATGGAGATATCGACGTTTTTCGCTTTTTTTTGTTTAAATTTTTAAAACGGTCATATCTTCGGAAATAATGGAGATATCGACGTTTTTCGCTTTTTTTTTGTTTAAATTTTTAAAACGGTCATATCTTCGGAAATAATGGAGATATCGACGTTTTTCGCTTTTTTTTGTTTAAATTTTTAAAACGGTCATATCTTCGGAAATAATGGAGATATCGACGTTTTTCGCTTTTTTTTTGTTTAAATTTTTAAAACGGTCATATCTTCGGAAATAATGGAGATATCGACGTTTTTCGCTTTTTTTTTGTTTAAATTTTTAAAACGGTCATATCTTCGGAAATAATGGAGATATCGACGTTTTTCGCTTTTTTTTGTTTAAATTTTTAAAACGGTCATATCTTCGGAAATAATGGAGATATCGACGTTTTTCGCTTTTTTTTTGTTTAAATTTTTAAAACGGTCATATCTTCGGAAATAATGGAGATATCGACGTTTTTCGCTTTTTTTTGTTTAAATTTTTAAAACGGTCATATCTTCGGAAATAATGGAGATATCGACGTTTTTCGCTTTTTTTTGTTTAAATTTTTAAAACGGTCATATCTTCGGAAATAATGGAGATATCGACGTTTTTCGCTTTTTTTTTGTTTAAATTTTTAAAACGGTCATATCTTCGGAAATAATGGAGATATCGACGTTTTTCGCTTTTTTTTGTTTAAATTTTTAAAACGGTCATATCTTCGGAAATAATGGAGATATCGACGTTTTTCGCTTTTTTTTTGTTTAAATTTTTAAAACGGTCATATCTTCGGAAATAATGGAGATATCGACGTTTTTCGCTTTTTTTTGTTTAAATTTTTAAAACGGTCATATCTTCGGAAATAATGGAGATATCGACGTTTTTCGCTTTTTTTTGTTTAAATTTTTAAAACGGTCATATCTTCGGAAATAATGGAGATATCGACGTTTTTCGCTTTTTTTTTGTTTAAATTTTTAAAACGGTCATATCTTCGGAAATAATGGAGATATCGACGTTTTTCGCTTTTTTTTTGTTTAAATTTTTAAAACGGTCATATCTTCGGAAATAATGGAGATATCGACGTTTTTCGCTTTTTTTTTGTTTAAATTTTTAAAACGGTCATATCTTCGGAAATAATGGAGATATCGACGTTTTTCGCTTTTTTTTTGTTTAAATTTTTAAAACGGTCATATCTTCGGAAATAATGGAGATATCGACGTTTTTCGCTTTTTTTTGTTTAAATTTTTAAAACGGTCATATCTTCGGAAATAATGGAGATATCGACGTTTTTCGCTTTTTTTTGTTTAAATTTTTAAAACGGTCATATCTTCGGAAATAATGGAGATATCGACGTTTTTCGCTTTTTTTTGTTTAAATTTTTAAAACGGTCATATCTTCGGAAATAATGGAGATATCGACGTTTTTCGCTTTTTTTTGTTTAAATTTTTAAAACGGTCATATCTTCGGAAATAATGGAGATATCGACGTTTTTCGCTTTTTTTTGTTTAAATTTTTAAAACGGTCATATCTTCGGAAATAATGGAGATATCGACGTTTTTCGCTTTTTTTTGTTTAAATTTTTAAAACGGTCATATCTTCGGAAATAATGGAGATATCGACGTTTTTCGCTTTTTTTTTGTTTAAATTTTTAAAACGGTCATATCTTCGGAAATAATGGAGATATCGACGTTTTTCGCTTTTTTTTGTTTAAATTTTTAAAACGGTCATATCTTCGGAAATAATGGAGATATCGACGTTTTTCGCTTTTTTTTTGTTTAAATTTTTAAAACGGTCATATCTTCGGAAATAATGGAGATATCGACGTTTTTCGCTTTTTTTTTGTTTAAATTTTTAAAACGGTCATATCTTCGGAAATAATGGAGATATCGACGTTTTTCGCTTTTTTTTGTTTAAATTTTTAAAACGGTCATATCTTCGGAAATAATGGAGATATCGACGTTTTTCGCTTTTTTTTTGTTTAAATTTTTAAAACGGTCATATCTTCGGAAATAATGGAGATATCGACGTTTTTCGCTTTTTTTTGTTTAAATTTTTAAAACGGTCATATCTTCGGAAATAATGGAGATATCGACGTTTTTCGCTTTTTTTTGTTTAAATTTTTAAAACGGTCATATCTTCGGAAATAATGGAGATATCGACGTTTTTCGCTTTTTTTTGTTTAAATTTTTAAAACGGTCATATCTTCGGAAATAATGGAGATATCGACGTTTTTCGCTTTTTTTTTGTTTAAATTTTTAAAACGGTCATATCTTCGGAAATAATGGAGATATCGACGTTTTTCGCTTTTTTTTGTTTAAATTTTTAAAACGGTCATATCTTCGGAAATAATGGAGATATCGACGTTTTTCGCTTTTTTTTGTTTAAATTTTTAAAACGGTCATATCTTCGGAAATAATGGAGATATCGACGTTTTTCGCTTTTTTTTGTTTAAATTTTTAAAACGGTCATATCTTCGGAAATAATGGAGATATCGACGTTTTTCGCTTTTTTTTTGTTTAAATTTTTAAAACGGTCATATCTTCGGAAATAATGGAGATATCGACGTTTTTCGCTTTTTTTTTGTTTAAATTTTTAAAACGGTCATATCTTCGGAAATAATGGAGATATCGACGTTTTTCGCTTTTTTTTGTTTAAATTTTTAAAACGGTCATATCTTCGGAAATAATGGAGATATCGACGTTTTTCGCTTTTTTTTGTTTAAATTTTTAAAACGGTCATATCTTCGGAAATAATGGAGATATCGACGTTTTTCGCTTTTTTTTTGTTTAAATTTTTAAAACGGTCATATCTTCGGAAATAATGGAGATATCGACGTTTTTCGCTTTTTTTTGTTTAAATTTTTAAAACGGTCATATCTTCGGAAATAATGGAGATATCGACGTTTTTCGCTTTTTTTTGTTTAAATTTTTAAAACGGTCATATCTTCGGAAATAATGGAGATATCGACGTTTTTCGCTTTTTTTTTGTTTAAATTTTTAAAACGGTCATATCTTCGGAAATAATGGAGATATCGACGTTTTTCGCTTTTTTTTGTTTAAATTTTTAAAACGGTCATATCTTCGGAAATAATGGAGATATCGACGTTTTTCGCTTTTTTTTGTTTAAATTTTTAAAACGGTCATATCTTCGGAAATAATGGAGATATCGACGTTTTTCGCTTTTTTTTTGTTTAAATTTTTAAAACGGTCATATCTTCGGAAATAATGGAGATATCGACGTTTTTCGCTTTTTTTTTGTTTAAATTTTTAAAACGGTCATATCTTCGGAAATAATGGAGATATCGACGTTTTTCGCTTTTTTTTGTTTAAATTTTTAAAACGGTCATATCTTCGGAAATAATGGAGATATCGACGTTTTTCGCTTTTTTTTGTTTAAATTTTTAAAACGGTCATATCTTCGGAAATAATGGAGATATCGACGTTTTTCGCTTTTTTTTGTTTAAATTTTTAAAACGGTCATATCTTCGGAAATAATGGAGATATCGACGTTTTTCGCTTTTTTTTGTTTAAATTTTTAAAACGGTCATATCTTCGGAAATAATGGAGATATCGACGTTTTTCGCTTTTTTTTTGTTTAAATTTTTAAAACGGTCATATCTTCGGAAATAATGGAGATATCGACGTTTTTCGCTTTTTTTTTGTTTAAATTTTTAAAACGGTCATATCTTCGGAAATAATGGAGATATCGACGTTTTTCGCTTTTTTTTGTTTAAATTTTTAAAACGGTCATATCTTTGGAAATAATGGAGATATCGACGTTTTTCGCTTTTTTTTTGTTTAAATTTTTAAAACGGTCATATCTTCGGAAATAATGGAGATATCGACGTTTTTCGCTTTTTTTTGTTAAAATTTTTAAAACGGTCATATCTTCGGAAATAATGGAGATATCGACGTTTTTCGCTTTTTTTTGTTTAAATTTTTAAAACGGTCATATCTTCGGAAATAATGGAGATATCGACGTTTTTCGCTTTTTTTATGTTTAAATTTTTAAAACGGTCATATCTTCGGAAATAATGGAGATATCGACGTTTTTCGCTTTTTTTTTGTTAAAATTTTTAAAACGGTCATATCTTCGGAAATAATGGAGATATCGACGTTTTTCGCTTTTTTTTTTTTAAATTTTTAAAACGGTCATATCTTCGGAAATAATGGAGATATCGACGTTTTTCGCTTTTTTTTGTTAAAATTTTTAAAACGGTCATATCTTTGAAAATAATGGAGATATCGACGATTTTCGCTTTTTTTTTGTTTAAATTTTTAAAACGGTCATATCTTTGGAAATAATGGAGATATCGACGTTTTTCGCTTTTTTTATGTTTAAATTTTTAAAACGGTCATATCTTCGGAAATAATGGAGATATCGACGTTTTTCGTTTATTTTTGTTTAAATTTTTAAAACGGTCATATCTACGGAAATAATGGAGATATTGACGTTTTTCGCTTTTTATGTTTATATTTTTAAAACGGTCATATCTTCGGAAATAATGAAGATATCGACGTTTTTCGCTTCTTTTTTTTTTAATTTGAGAAATGTACCCTTTAAGTTTTTGTATATTTTTTTTTTTACTATATTGAGCTATTTTCTATTTTATCTAGAAAAAAATCTATTAAGCCCTGATATACAAATTAGGTAAAACAAAATTATTCATGCATTATATATTTATAACTATTAGTCTGAATTAATTGATGAATTTTAGATAACTTAATGATTTGATATTTATAATTGGTTATCAACTAATTTATTTTATTATAAGTTACATAAGATTTAAATGGCAACCAGTCACCTAAATCAAAAATAATTTGATTTAGTGTCAAAATCGGTACCATTATCACTAATCCACATTTTAGCAAACTATTGAAGTGCATAAATTTGTAGCTACACAAAATGCAATAATATTATCAAAAAGCAGAAATGATTGCCAGCTAACTGGGAAAAAATAAATCGAGTATACAATAAATGGTTTGTTTTTGCCAATATTCGTATAAAAATAGCGCAGCGAGTGCAATATTTATTTGTATAGACCCATCGAACTTAGGTTAAAACACAACAACAACACACAGGAAAGAAATGCTGCAAACAATTTTTATTTAACAGATATATTTTCGTGATGAATTTGGTCGATGCCGTGGAAATTTTCACGGCACGTTTATTTTTTATTACACCCATTTTTCAATAAATTTGATTACGGCGCGCTTTGTGATTATTGGAGTGTGAAAATGAATTTAATTTTACATATATATATATATATATATATATATGTATATATATATTTGGCTAAGTCTTACCTAAGCTGGACTGTCATAAAATGTATTGGCGGCCAGACTTTAGTAGTCCACGACTCCAGGCTTCCAGAGTTGGAGCTCGATTCTGGCTGCTCGTAAGTCCTGCGGCAAAATAAATAATAAACTCGCCTTTCGGCTTTCGGCCAAAATTTGCTACAATTTCTCTCGATTTTTTCTACATTTTCCTGTTTGGCTTTCATTTTTTTTTTTCTTTTTTGTTGTCGCCTGTTTTGCCGCGAGTATTGGCCGTTTCCGATAAGCCGCTCGGTCTTGTATTGCCGCTCAGTTTATTTATGATTTTTCCTTTGCTTTTCTCTTTATATTTACATACATATATATTACCTTTTTTACTTTGTTTTTTTATTTTATGGACATTCTGATCGCTGGACTGGATGTGGAGGAATGGCGCCGGCAAAATGAAATTTTATGGCGCTTAATTCTTGAATCCATTCTTATCAGGTATATAGCACGGCAGGCTTATTACTTTATCACTGTAAAATTAAAATGGCAATATGGTTTTTTTTCCTTTTTTTTTTGGTGATTTAAGTAGCTGGCGCAGTTTTTATTTGCTTAAAATGAACGTGACATGAATATTTAAATACCTTATATAAAACGTATATATTTAAATATCGCTGCAAGGTGAATATAAAAATATTTTCAGTAAATGCCATATTACGAGTATCCCCCCGCTTTTTAAGTTTTTCATAATAATTTTATTGAGCGGCTTTGGCGTTAATCCAGTTTCGATGGAAATGAAAAACTGCTCATTACCTTAATTAAATTCGGGCTTAAATGCGCAAAAATAAAATTCGCTTTCGTTTAAAATATTGTAATTCCCGCATTAGTGTGGCTTAGCTATGTAAATTGATGGTCAACATAAAACAAGTATAAACAAAAAAAAACACATGTGATATGAGAAACGAGAATCGAATTGTTTGCTCAACGATAATAAGTAATATGAAACTCGAAAACATAAATATACAGATTAAAAAGTTATAGATAATGGATTTGCCCATAAACCAAGCATATAGTTTTAAATGTACATAAAACTTATTATCTGATTATTCATTATTAATTATTACTTTTTCTGCACGAGTTTCTCCAACGCAACAGTTACTTTTTTAAATTTATTTAAATCAATGCAGTTTATTTCTTTGGAATCCTATTAATCTCTTTATAATTAAAAAAAAGTTAAAGTTTTTCCCTTGGGTTACTAATTAAGTTTTAGCGTTTATTTTTTGCCTTATTTTAAACGTATATTGCTTATAGTTGAAGTTTTAAATTTGCATTTAACACTATCTTTTTTTACATTTATTCAGTTGTTTCTTTGGAGTCCTATTATTCTCTTAATTAGTCAAAAAAGTTTAAAATTTTCCCTTGGCTTACTAATTGAGTACTTTGTTGTAGCATTTATTTTTGTACCTTATTTTAAATTTATATTGCTGAAGTTTTAAATTTGCATTCAACACTATCTTTTATTACATTTTCATACTGAATATTGTATGAATCAACTATTTCAATATATATAGCATACTTTTTAGTATATTGACTTGATAAAAGTCAGTAAAAGTGGAAAGGGCAACATGTTCGCCAGCTATCTGGAGAATAAAACACGATTTCACACTTATTCTAAACAGTAGTAACAAATAGTATTCGCCATGTCGCATCTAAAATTGAATCGATGAACCGATTCTTTTATATGTGGCAATAAAAATAATAATATTTGACGGCATTATTTATGGCGCTTATTTTATCTGTGTGGCAGCAGGCAGGCAGGCAGGCAGGAGGCAGATGAGGATGTGCACTCTGTGTGGGCCTTGGCAGCAAACTGTTGGCCACTCCTTTTTGTAGTTTTACCGTTGACACAGTTTCGATTTTAGCCGATTGCGTTTGAGGTGCCTGGCTTAGCGGCGGAGGGGAAATTGATAGAGGTTAGGGTTGTGCGGGTTGTGCGGGTTGTGCGGGTTGTATAAGGTTTGCTTGCTGCATGACACTTTTTACGATGCAAATCGAGCAATTTGCACTTTTATCGCTCGAACGGGACTTGCACGCTTAACACTCGCGTGATTTATGTGCAAACACTGGCAGTGGCAGTGGCAGTGGCAAGATGAAAAAAAGAAATGTGTCTCTCTGTGTGTGTTTGTGTGTGTGTGTGTTCCCTGACTGCAGCTGTTATGCATATAATAAGTAAATGTCAGTTAACACTTCATTTGTCTATGTCGCCCTAAGCCAAATATTCGAATTAGAATTCGCATAGGAATTGAATTGTTTGCCTGCTGCATGCTTCACTGGAGACCCGAAGTCTCTGAGCACTGCTTAAATTGGCATAATTAATGCAGCTGTTAACCGGCGCCTGCAGCAGCAGCAGCAGGATGAGGAGCAGGATGAGCTGCAGGATAAGCAGCAGGATAAGCAGCAGAAGGAGCAGCTGCAGCAGCTGTTAGTTATTCAAATAGCGCCCATCCACTTGCAGCGAAGTAGTGAATGCTTATTGGCATTGCCAATGTCCTGGAAGCAAGTTTGTTCACTTGCAAGTAATTGAAAGTCATTCTTTATGCAATAATAAATGAGTTTATCGCACACTTGGGCGGCACCAGAACCATCACTAGAACCAGACCCATTACCAGAGCCAACCCACAACCAAACAGACCAAACCAAGGCTCAATGTTATCCT
Source organism: Drosophila fungiperda (assembly GCA_035042345.1). Lineage (NCBI taxonomy): Eukaryota > Metazoa > Arthropoda > Insecta > Diptera > Drosophilidae > Drosophila > Drosophila fungiperda. Next base: position 2,271,098 of record JAWNLM010000159.1, on the reverse strand, counting down.
CCATCTATCTGCAGCCAGCTTCAGTGTCAGTTGAGTTCTGAGGCGTCACTTTGATGCATGCGGCCACAGCTGGTGTAAAAGGCCAAAATGGAGTCTGGGCTGCAGATGAATCTGTAGCTGCAGAATCCATTTTGCTGTAGTTGTTTTGACCCTGTCACTGGCATAGGAATAAACAACTGATTGTCAGTCGTTTGAGCGCCATTAGCCTTCTCCTCCTCCTCTCTGGGTGTTCATTCCGGGATGAGGGACAACTAGTAAACGACGACGTATATAGCGTCTGACACATTGCCAGTTCATCACAGAGCCCCAATGACGGATTTAGTCTCGGTTCGACCTGACACCGATGGCCTAAACGTCTGTTTCTGCTTCGTGTCTATCAAACGGTCACTCCCCCACTCGCCCTCTTATCCAAACAGCCTCTAATGTGGCCAACAAATGTTGTCAAATCTGTGCGTAAACGGCTGCCATCAAAGTGCTTTTCATGCTTTTGCCTCCTGCCAATTTGTTTGAGCCAACCAAATACCAATCAATAACTTCCACCAAAAATCCAAATCCATTGCACTTCAAAAGCATTCAAGCTGAAGTTTTTAATTTCGTTCGTTTGCTTTTGGATGGGGCACCATAATATTTTAATTCGCTATAAATCTAATTAGTGAAATCAAAACCTAATCATGCGTTAACAATTTATGTGCTTCAGTTTTATACCAGCAAGCGAGGCACACACACACCCACACACACACACAGGCACACCCACTCTGGTTTCGTACAATTTCTGCATTATTAAAAGCGCAACGCTTGCAGAATTGTTGACCCTCTTCTTTTATTCTCTGTTCTCTGTTAAATTTATGTTGCAACGCTTTTTCCACTCAATTCGTACGCGAAAATCTTCGTACGGCGTAATTGTGTGCACTGTATTAAAATTGAACAGCGCCAACAACAAAGCACAATGGCTCCATATTATTGGTATATTAACCATGTTCAGGCACCACACAAAAAAAAAACGAATACAACTTAATAAAGTTCAGTATCCACAACTCTCAAAAATAAAATGAAATTGGTATAAACGACAATGGAAATTTATATCGCTGTAAGGTTTATTATTTCGAAAAACACAAAAATTGTAATATAATAAAACAGTTTAATATATATCTCACACAAACAATAAAGCTTGATGAAAATAACGAAAACTGTCATGCAACTTAACTAATATATTTGCGAATATATATTAATTAAATGCCATGCAACTTAAATAATATATTTGCAAGCATTATTGTTTTATTGTGTGCATTTTAGCCATTTCATTTATCATATATAAAATATTCCTTGAAATTTAAATTAAGATTTGTAGTTAATTAAATATAAACTATAATAAAAATTTATATTATCTTAAGAAAAAAACGATTATTCATTTTTTTATGATTATTTATTTCCAACATATATCCTAATTTAATAACTATTAAATTCTCATAAGCATGACAGTTAATAAATAAATACTTGAATAATATTTTATTTATTTAGGTATAAATAACATTTAAAAGAGTCAAAAAATACGAATTTATTTCAAATTTGGAATGTTCAACATGTATTTTTTTTATATAAATGTAAAAGCTGTTAACATTTATGTGCTATAATTATAAACGTGAATAGTATATGTGAGTGTGTATTATTCATTTAAGTGTCCTATTCGAAATGCGAGAAGCGTATAACTACAAGTTTTATGATGCTGGGTAATAAACAACACTCAGTCACTTTTGCTACATAGGCCATTAAAATTTTACGCGACATTTTATAATGATTTTCAACAATGATGTGCAAATGGGACTGATTTCAATTTGAGATGCGGATGGGGCTTAATTGAATTTCTGGCAAAGGCGGCTTAATTACCTTGTGCCAAATTGCGCGGCTCGTGTCAACACAGTGAGCCAAGAAATAAAATTTATAAAAACAATGTGAAATAAGTTTCAATTTTATTGCAATGCAAACGTTATCAAGTGGCTGGCTCAACTTTAAATTTCGTTCCAACGGTGCTGGCAAATATTTGCGCCAATTTATGGCACGCTGTTGTTGCCAAAACTTATTTTGGCTTCGCATAAGGTTAAGCCATGGGCAGCTACAAAGTTGACAAACAATGCGGACCAAACAGGAAACAGGAAAAATCACGGAGAGCAAAAAAAAGAGACAACAAATTAAAAATCAGGTTAAAATTAATATTTGGCTTGAATAAAGCCGAAAAGCATAAAAAACAAAACACGAAAAACTTGACACAAGCCGGAAACATAATGAGTAGCTACCCAGTGCAAAAGTCACGTTCCATACGCAAAATTATAAATATTTTAAAAAGTGACGCATAATTTTAACTTTTTGTCCAGTACCAGAAATCTAAAGAGAGACTGTACCCCCCACCCTCCGTCAACCCCCACCCAAACGGTGTATATTAGCGACACTTGATTGCGCTGGTCAAATGAGGCAGTTATAATTAATTAATTCATCCGTTTAAGCATTCAACGATGTGTGAGTAAAAAAAACAGGATATATTATGAAAAATTAATTTTGAATTAGAAGAAAACAGCTAAAAATCAACATTAAGTTCATTAAAGAATTTTATTTGTGCTGTTGTCCTGTTGATTTTACTAATGCCAATCATAAATATTTGCTAAATTTCTTAAGATTTTGCATAATTTGAAGGACGCATGCGATGCGGATTGACAGTAGCTGTCAAGTCTTTGGCTTAATTAGAAACTCGTCGCCGAAACCCGCAACTCATCAGCGAGACAGGAGACAGGAGACAGCAGCAGTGTGGACGTCTCTGCTCGTCCTTACCAATATCCTGGCAGTTTTGCTCTGTCAACGGCTTAATTCAGCCCCCCCCCCTCTCCTTGCCCACTGAGTGCGAGAGGCTGTTGCCGACTGGGTATTGTGTCTCCGGCATTTGGAGAGAATGGACGTGGGACTTATGCTTTTGCACACTCATTAAAATTCAACAAAATTGTTGCCAAATTAACTCAAACATAAGCGAGCAATAAAATTTCCATATTTTCCATTGTGGGGGAGAAATGACAAAGTGTTTTGTATCCTTGTCGCTGATTTTGCCACTCTCCTCTCCTCTCGATTTCTGTCGGCAGAGTGACAGCTTCTCAAATCCTTAAAAATGAACAACCCAAAACCCAACTGGAAACTACTACGCATTAAAAATCTAAATATTGAAACAGCAAAAGCGGCTTTATTTAAAGTGTTAATTAAGCGTCTAGCAAACATTGGCTTATAATAGTTCCACAGAAACTTCCCAAAAATATACTTCCGCCATTATTGTGCGGTTTCCCACGTGTGCCATATTCATATACATTTATGATTTTCCACATTATTTCAAAGAAAACTCATCTCAAAATGTTCAAGTGTTGAAGAGTTTTCCCTGAACTATTATTGAGTTCGACAGTAAGCTGCAAATTTATGCAAAATAGTTTGTTGGTAAGTCTAAAGAGTTTTCCCAGCATTCACCGAATTTAAGAAATGAATAGAAAAATTAATTAAGATAAATTAAAAACCATAAACTTGCCAAAAATGTAAATATAAAACCGTTTGTGGCCAATTACTGGCACTGGCTGAAGCAGACCAATTATCATTATCTTGTTTGAGAAATACTTAAATCGATTTACAGGAATAAAAAAAATTGACTCTTCTGGCTGCTCCACAGATTCCATCAATGGCAAATAAGATTGAGATTTTCAATTGAATTGAGCTGGTTAGCGAAAAGTTTTCTATCGAATTTTTCTTGGCGGTGTCAATGACAACATTAAAATTTCCAACTTTTTACACACAGCCTTAAGATTTTGGTCCAATCCATTGAGATGTTTATTTTTACATCGTTTTCTTTTTTTCTTGTGCTCTTTCATTTTACTTTCCCAAATCAAATTTTTTTTTTTTTTTTTGGCACAACTTCAAGAAGTTTTTTTTGGGTGCAAGTGCCCAATCGACTCCTACAGAAGCCGCGACTCATTGAAATGGGTGATAATTTACCATTGATTGCACTTTGTCGCTGAAGTTTTGTGCTGCTGACATCTTTGGCAACTGCAGTTTTGGCCTCTTTTGTGGCTGCACTTGTCAAAGCTGTCCCCATATATTTATATTCCAACTTTGTCTCAGCCAGTTTATTCGCTCAGCCTCTTTTAAAAGGCAACGTGGCCTAGTTAAGATTTCTTAATTTTTCTTTTAGCTGTGTGACAAGCAAAACTAAGCAAAAAGAAGTCTACAATTGCCTGACTAAATTGCCTCAAAGCAACTTGGCCAAGATGTAGTTTGGGGACAGGTGCTGCAGGTGTTACATGCATGTCACTTGCATTTAGCAGTTTAATCAATTTTGGCTAGCACCTGCCAAACTTATTGGCAACAGGGAAATTATCTGTTTGTCAGATAGCCAAAACATAACACCGACAAAGCGACATATATGTAATACATTGCGTATACGTAACCAGGTCGTTGCGCGCACACACACACACACCCAAATTGCAGTTGAGGGAAATTGTGAAAAGTTTTGTCTATAAATTTCGTTACCATTATTTGACCTGCTTGCATACAATTTCAAACACACATATATATAGATGTATGTGTATGTATGTATTCATACACATGGCTCAGAGAGACTGGAAACTTGAGGTGAGGCTCAAACTGAAGCGGTCTTAAGACACACACAGGCATTCGAGCATGGCAAACACTTCAATTGCAACGCACCAATTACAAGCCTCTGGTTGCCTGGCTGCTTGGCACCGAAGCATAACTAATCTTTTGAGATTTCCAATTAAAAGTAAAACAAGCTACAACATCAACAGCAAAACATGCAACAAACAAGCTGCATTGAAGACAGTCTTCAAATGAAAAACTTGCCACAAGACGTGGCCCGGTCGGCAAGCCTAACATTTTTTTTTTTTTTCATTTACTTTACGTGCAAAGTGTCTGAAAATTCACAAGGACGACAAAGTCAGCAGGCGTTTGCCCGCTGCCAGTGTGGTGAGGAGGTGGGGCTTGGGGGCTTGCAACTTTATAATTATGTTAAGCATGTTGCAGCTGCAGCTGCAGCTGCAGTTACATCGTAAGCAAAGCCCTGCCACGGTCGTCATATTTACACATAGTTGCAACTTGGTTGTCTTGGTTTCAGCCCTCGCAGACACATCAAAATCATTGCATGCTTTTAGTCCGTTTAATAGGCCAAGCGGCTGATGCCACCTTGGGCGCTGCACTCGAGACCCTAACACACACGCAACACACAACACACACACACAACACACACACACTAACACCCAGCAGCTGTTGGGCTGAGCTGAATTTGCAGTTTGGCTTTTGTGTTGCTGCCGGCTTTAAGTTGTTTGTGGTAGTTATGGCCTTCATTTTTTAGTGCCCAGCTATGAAAATTACTTTAACGTCATATGCACCACTCGGGCACCCGGTGCGTATGAGTAACTTAATTAGAAAACTTTACCCATTGCCAATATGCCAGCAGCAGAAGTAGCGCCAACAGCAGCACCAGCGACAGCAACAGCAGCAACAGCAACAGCAGCAACATCAACTCCAACACCAGCATAGCCAAGCCTAAAAGGGCCATAAGTTTCAGCCAGCTCGTGCGAATAGCTGAAATAGCTGGCATCAGACAGGCATCTTGCTAGGCAGCAGCTATTTATGCCAGCAATGAAAGCATTGGATTTGCAAGATTGCCGGCATCGTGTCCTTGTTGTCCTTTCAACCATGTTTGGGTGTGTGTGGCCCATTCAATGAAAGCATCTGCTTCACACTGACTTCTCTTATGCTGCTGCTGCTGCCAAATGACTTTCAACTTGCTTTTCTATAGATGCAACTACAGTTAACTTGTTCTTAGCTTGGCTTACAAAAGAGCCCTGCTCATTTCGGCCAGATCAGCTCAAGCTTAGCTCTCAATAGGCAGCTCCTTGTGAAACTCTTAGTTAAAGTTTACCTTCAAATATCAACCAATTACTGCCTATTATGATTCACTAAAGTCTGAAGTTTTATATAAAATAAACCGAAGTGGTTTTCACTCCAATTCGATCAATTAAATTTTTAACAAAATCTGACACTTAAGCTTTACATTCGAAACCACGTAAAATGCACTTTTACACTTTTACTGAATTAGTTTTTGATAAAATTTTATTTTTTTTAAATTTAGTGAATGAAAAACTGGCTTTTGATTTGTAAACAATTTTGTATTGACCCTAATTGGAAATAAAATAAATATTTGATACTGTCCATTAAAAAATATGTTCAAATGTGTTAAAGAACAATTTCACATTTTTGTGAAAAAATATGGATAAACGAATTCTTTGTATTGAATTTAATTGTGAATGGGTCGTCTTGTTTTATTTTTTTTTTACATCATTTTCAAATGCAAATTGAAACTGTTGATATTTTGCATTACTCTATAAAAAACTTTAAAGCCACAGAATTGCTTGCATATGAATTTTAATTGTCAATCATTTTGTAAATAGCAAACAACAAAAGATTTGTTTGTTTTACAGTGTTGAAACTTGCATTAATAACACTTTGGTAAAGAGCAAACACAAGTGAAAAGTTGCACAAATTTGTAAGCTGTCCGAGAAAACACACACTCCCACACACACACACCCCATCACACACCCACTACACACAAACATAAATCCCAAGCAATCAATCAGGGTATCCATACAAACAAAGTGTAGTAAAAATCACTCATGCCAAAAATAGAACGATTTACGCTATGCTTCGTGAAATGGCCAAAACAAACAAGTAAGCTGCACACCAATAACAAGAATAATAATTTTAAAAGGGTAGCGTTTAAATCAAATCGATTTCGAGGGGTCTTTAAAATATCCAAAAGCAGCACACACTCCAAATAAAAAAAAAACACACACACACAGACACCAAAAAAAAAAGGGTCACAAAAACTGAAAATCGAAAAGCAGGCAAAGGCAAATCCATTGAGCAAACAAATGTGGAATCAAGCAAAACATTCTACACTGCCACATGGTCACCAAAATAACACACACACACACACACGCGCACACCCACACACACATTTAGAAAGAGAAAGTGAGGGTGGTAATAGGTGGGGGGAAGGGGAGGGTGTTGGCAAACAAACCGAAAAGCTTTTACTGTTGTGCAGCTGCTGCGTTCATTTTTTATTAGAGGGAACATTCGGTGCGACGCTATTGGAAAATGGCAAACATATTTGTCCCTGGACAGCAATTATTGTTATCGTTATTGGCATCGAACAAGATTGACTGAAATTTATTTCAGTTTGAGTGCAGTGCCGAGACGATGATCAAATCGATGTCTATATCCGAAGCACAGCACAACTGAAAATGAAACTAAACTGAACTAAATCGAAGCAAAGCAAAGCAAAACAAATACAAAACAAATACAAAATAAAACAAAACAAAAAACACAAACAAAACCGTTCTAAGATTCATTTTGTTCAGTTTACCAACTGCAATTTCTGGCCAAAAAGGGACACACAAACACACACAAAATGAATTGAAGCGTCGCTGTGACAAAGGGATATGAATGGACCACAAAACGAGGCTTTGTTGTCCTATTTATAAGGGCAACCAGGTTCCTGAACCTCAACTCCAACTCCAAATATGTTCTTGGCCGTAATTTAAGGTGTCGCTGACTAAGTCGATTAGTTTTCCATGTTTCTGTTGGCGAATCTAAATCTGAATCGTTGTTGTTGTTGCCACAAACCCAACGCATTACTGTGCGTGTCAAGTTCGATATACGCCCACACACACACACACACAAACACACAGTCTGCCTGTGTCTTTGGTCAGGTTACTTCCTTTGGATTGTTTTATTTGTATTTTTTTTTTCGACTTTACGCTTTCTTGGTTTGGTTTTTGTATGCGACCCCAAAATCATGGCTATTTGTTGTTTTTGCAAATTGTGCGGTTATTTGTTGTTGTTTTTCTACCCAAAGATAGTCGAGCTACACAACTGCCACGCCTCCCCCCCCCCCTCCTAGTCCTGCTGTGGGCGTAAGCAAAACAATGTTCCGCACGTGTTTGCTTTGCTTTTCGCTTGCCGTCCTCACTCAGATTTTCTAATCAGTTTTGTAATTGTTTCTTTTTCTCAAATGGTTGTTTTAGTTGTTTTTGTTGCTTTTGTTGTTGTAGTTGTTGCTCTTTGTGGGTCATTTAGTGGCACGCCTGCTTAACCCTGCAGCTGCCAGACGCAGACCAAAGCTTTACTGAATTTGTTATTTTTTGTTTTTTTTTTTTTATTTTATATCACAAGTTTTTGTCGGTTCTTGTTTATATGCCGTTTAGCAAAGGGGTTTGTGTATCTAATTGCTTTATTTTTGGCATTCGGTTAAGTTTTCAATTCAGAGTGTGCACCCTTTGACAGCTGACTTGATGATATAATCTTCTGGGGTAAGTCTATGTTTATACTGTTGACATAGTAAATCTCTGCGTAAATGCGGTTCAAGGAAAAACAATTATGACATCGTGGGTCAAATGAAAAACGATTATTTCGAGATTATTGGTTCAAACAAATCACTTAAAAACAGTTACAATTAATAATAAGATAGCAATAAAAAAATTATAAATTGTTGGATTGTTTATTAAATGCAAACAATTTAAATTCTTTGTCTAAATCTGAAAAAGTACTCAAAAGTAAATTAAACTTTATGTAAATGCATTGTTGAAATCAGCTTTAATTTTTTTTGTCATATGTTTTAATTATGTTAAATCAATGCTTGCCACATTGTAATTAAAATGAATTATAACAAAGCTTTTACAACAATTAAGAGCGACTGTTGACAGGACCAAACGTAAATATTACAACAAAAAAATGCCCCAAACAATATTTATTTATTCTGCTTTTTTTACAAGCTGTAACAAATGAAATTGTGCGCATAAATAATTCCAATTAAAATCAACTCGTAAGCTGCGAAATCACAAAGGACTTCAGCAAACTGATACGCAAATCTTTATATCAAAATTTGGGTTGTGGCAACAGAAATTCAAATAAAAAAAATAAAATAAAAATCAGTCGTAATTTGCGTGGTGTCACCGATTTTTTAAGGCATCCATACATAATAATAAAAGACGTGGCTAAGTCTGAGGTTAATTTGCGTAATGCGCTGTAATTTTTTAATGTGCCACAAAAACGAGCGAGGCCCCAACAACAAGAAAAGTAAAGAATATATATATAAAAAAAAGGGTTGCAAATGAAGCGAAAGCACGTAAAATGCGTAAAAATTCATTGGCACAAATGTTAACATCGGTTTGAGCGCAAAATTTGGTCCGCAGCGGGGAGGGGGGGAATCTGCAAGGGCAGATTTTTTCCATCAGCCCCAAAATAAAAATGAACTCAGCCTTCAACTTCGCCGTTCGCAACTGCGACCTTTGCAGCTTGTAAAAATTAATTTATTTACTTTATGTGCTTTCCTTCAACGCCAATACAAATAAATAAAAACAGCACAACAACAACAAAATTAATAAAAAACAAAATAAAATGTATATATAAAAAGAAGAAGAAGAGCGTGAAGTACGCATCAGACATTATTGCCACAATTAAACGCTCGTCCTTCGGCAATTAACCAAACACGTTGCAAAAAAAAAAAAAATAAAAATAAATAAATAAATCAACAAAAACCTCAAAATTGCACCGAAAACAGGAAAGATGATGAGAACTCGAACTGGAGATATGCTGTAAACACGAAAAAAATATGTATAATAAATATATATATATATAAATATTTTTTTAATAGGCTTCTACAAATATATATACTTTATATATAAATAAAAAAGAAAATACATGGTAAATACATTCGTGTAATTTACGATACAATAATGTGTCCAGAAAATAAAATAAGAATGTAAAAAACAAAAGCCGCAATGCAAAATGAAGCGACTCTTCGGCAATTGTGGACATACTCTTCCCCCTTTCCTCTCAAACCTCTTTTGACCAAAACTACGCGCAGCTGAAAGCCGTTTCCGCCAGTAATTTATCTCAAAGTCAAGCTTATGCAAAAAGAACGCTTGGTATATTTATTTTGACCTTAATTAAAGACGCATATTGCCCGCTTTGCAGTTTGTTTTTTTTTTTTTTTTTTTTATTGGCTCACCCTCGCAGTTTTTGGGGGACCGCGTCGAGGATTGGTTGTATGCAACTGCTGTTTTTGCTGAATGGCTGAAATCGCCAATTTATTGCGTCTTGTTTGCCAGCAAAATATGCCTAGTCCAAGCACCGACTGAAATTCGAAAATGAACCAATATTTGAGTAGGCCAGCAAAAGCAAAAGATACAAAATTAGCAGCAGCAGCAACGAGTCAAAAATAAAACATATGTTGTCTAATTGCAAAATAATGAAATTCACTTTGTGCTGTGAGGATTTTTTGAGGCCAGGCGAGTTGGCAGGATTAACCAAATGTGTTGGCCACTTGCAGGCTGACCCCAGCGTAACTGTACATTTGGTCCAGCAGCAGCAGCAGCAGCTGCTTAATTGAAGACTAATGAAAAACGAGTTACATTTTAAATTCCAACTTTTTTATATGCTTAAATGCCTACAGACCTAATTAGAGCAGTGCGCATAATTGGACTTAAGCCGGTAAAATCCTCTGCTCTGTGGAAAATGGCACAGTTGAATTTTATCAAATCATATGCAATTGAAATGGCTTTGAGCTTCAAAATATATTTAATTAATTCAAAGCTTAAAACTGGCGCAGTTTATTGTAGAAAAATAATCGACTTAAGCTATTTTTATAAATTTAACATAAGACAATTCTTATAATATCAAATACAGACAAAATACAGTCAAAAAATAAGTACAAACTAAATTTTTTTTAATACCTTGAATGTAAAAATCTAAAAAAATAATTAATAAAATAAAACATTTGTATTTACATATAGTACAGACTATTTTTAAATAAATTAAATAAAGTGTGTTATTGAAGTTGAACTCAATTTGATTTTTAGTTTGATTAATTAGTAAATTGCTATGAAAATCGTTGCGCTCAAAATTAGAACTCCATTTGGGGTTCCATTAACAAGAGCAGAGTGGGAAAATTATTTGAGAAAATTCAGAAAACCAAACAATTGATGTCATTTGGGATTTTGAACAAGTCGCGCTCGTTGAACTTCTTTCAAGTTAATATGGCTGGCAGAAGTTGGCAATTTATCGATTTGTCTTAAATGGCCTAAGGGCCCAAAGCACCCAGCAAAAACCTAAGCTGGGAAAGAGTTATGCTATTACATTACTCTGACGCCCTTTCTCAATTCATTCTGTTTCAAGCGATTCTCTTTTTTTTTTTCATTAAGATTTTTTTGTGCCCAACAGCTGGGGCACTTCAATTACATAAAATTCACATTATTGGGCACTGCGATGCTGCGCGCTTTGAGGCGAGACGGCGTAAAAGAGTTTTTAAATTAAAGGCCAGAGGCTGAAAGTGCGGCTGCCATTTTGCTAACAGTGCCACTGTGCTGCCAGGGGCACAGGTCAGATTGATGGCTTGCTCCTGACACCAGCCAGCTAGTCGGAAATATTTTCTGTGGCAGCGAGCAGCCAAAAAAAAAACACACACAAAATAGAAAAGAAATATAAAACAAAACACACTAAAAACAAACACAAAGCACAGATAGGGCCAACCGAATGTTGCCAAATGAACGCCAAAGGCCAAAGCAATCGACAAAACAGCAGCAGCAGCAGCAACACACACAGAATAAATAAAAGGAAGCGTGCCACAATAAACAGGGGTATGCCACACACAATATACTCTAACCGCAGTGTGCAATTTACAAAAATATTGTTGCAAATTATTTCAGTCATAGAAACAAACTTTTTGCTGTTTGTTAACCTTTAAAGTTTGCAACAAAATAAAAATGATTAATCAAGCAAAAATTATTTCAAATTGCAAATAAAATGAAACAAAACTTTTAATCAACAAACACTGTCAAAAGTTGTTTTTTACTTAAAAGCCTGGTTCATTGACAAGCCAAAGTTTGGCAACATCACATTAACAAAGTGTATTTAAAGGCAAGAAGTGCTCGTGTAACAAAAAAAAAATAAAAAAAATACAAAAAAACAAAGACAAACCGAACAGCGAAACCAACAAAAAAAATTCAGGCATTTGGACAAAGACAAAAGGGAGCCGTTTCTAATTTACATGACACTGTTGGTGTTGGGTGTTGGGTGTTGGGTGTTGGATGTTGGATGTTGGATGTTGGGTGTTGGTGGGTCGACCGAATGCTTGGTTGGTCCAAACAATTCATTTAAAGCTGTGCCCGCTTTTCGCGCATTTACCGTTAAAAATTAATGCTCCCCACTTGGCCAAGCGAGTTGCCAACTCAATTCGGAAAAATATCGCAAACTGAGCCGGCGTTTTCGGTGTGGAAGTTTTCAACTTTGAGCCTTTTGGGGCTGCTCGGACAAAATGCAGTTAGTCGCAACGACAAAGGTTACAACCAAAACAAAAAAAAAAAATAGGAGTAAAGTTGAAAAAAATATGGTGGTAATTTTTTATACGAATCGTTGGGCAAAACAATTAAATCAGAATGTCTGCTTAAGAGCAGCGTTCAGAATGTTCGCCATGCTGGCGTCTGGCTTTTGAGAATGGGGTCGAAAAATTTAAGGCGCACATTTCGAATGCCTTCACAGATTTTTTGGCAGAGGCCGGATGAAAGTTTTTTGGAGGTGCCACGCTTTGCAAAAATATGCGTAGTGCCAGTTTGAGTTACAAGTAAATCCCATTCCAGACAATTAGGCGCAATTTGCATGATAAACGTGTGTAGAGTGTGTGTGTGTGTGTGTGGGGTGTGTGTGTGTGGAGTGAGTGTGTGTGGAAGGAATGTGTGTGTGTGGAAGGAGTGTGTGTGTTATGTGTGTGTGTGTGCGATGTGTGTGTGTGTTAGTGTGTGTGTGTGGAGTGTGTGCAGTCATCAAACCAAGCCACAAAGAGCATTTTGAAGTGTTCCATATGTGTGTGAGTGCGTAGACGTGTGTGTGTGCGAGTGTATTCGAGTGTGTGTGTGTGGAGTGTGTGAGACGTTTAGCAGTGCTACAAAAGTTGTACAAGTCTTGGAGTAAAATGTGTGGCTAAGAGAAATCTTTTTGTGTGCGCTTCCACTTAAACGCTTTCGAATGAAGTTTCACGCGTAAAAGTCATAAATAAAATGCCAGCCAAGCAGCGTATGCCTGTGTATCTGTATCTCTGTGTGTGTGTGTGTGTGTGTGCTGTGTGTGTGTCTGAGAAATCTGTAAAGCAACGCCCAGTGCCATAACGAAGTCGAGCAAACACGCACTCGCATATGAAAAACTCATTTAACTCATAAATTATGCACTAAAAAACAAATAACTCATCATTTTTATGCGCCCGTCGAAGTTCCTCAACTGTGTATGTATGTGTGTGTGTGTGTGTGGCATGTATTGTATGTGACACATAGCACATAAATACACTCTCGCGCACCAAAAAAAAAAATGAACGAAAAATCAAAAGTCGTAAAATAGAAAAGCTAGAAAAGTGAATAAAGCGTTTTGAAACTTGCCAAAGACAAAGTGTTTCCGAAAATTGAAAATATAGATTAAAGACAATTCAAGTAAAATTTAAATTTGATTTGCATTTTAAGTTATTCAAATCTTTTAGCTGCCTGAAGCACTTGTGAAATTAGTTTTTAAATTGGCAACACTTTGAAATATGTATAAATAAATTGAAAAATATGAAAGTTGAAACCGAATTCTTTACTTCAGTTTCCAGCAAAAAGCCACAATTTATGTTAGTTTTAGTTAACTAAAACAAACCAAAAACAAACTATGAAAAGTAAAAATGATATTTTCAAATTCAAATTTGAACTCTAAACTAGTCAAACTATTTCATAGCTTAACTTACATAAAAATCAAGTAATAACTTTAGCTAATGACAGCAAAAACCACTGTGGTTTTAATGCCCCAAAGCCACGCCCACTTCCCATTTAACCACAATTTCTAAGAGCTCATAAATTGCAGTTGTTTTTCTATATTTTATGCCAAATTTTACTAAGATTTTCGCGGGGCTGTAAACGCTCGATCGGGCCTGCGAATGATATATATATATATATGCGGATGTGTGTGTGCGGGTGTGTGTGTGTGTGATTCTGCTTTACATGCGCGTATCTGACATTTAAGCACACTCGAACACATCTTGTGGCAGCCATTTAGCAGTATTTAAAATTTATGACTTGACTATTAAGTACGTATTAACTGAATCCTTTGCAGATGCCAAACGCTTCACGGGCTCCTCCACAGCAATCTTTTGGGCACAAAAGTGCCAAAAGGCATGGCTAAGTGATTGATATGCCACAAGGGGGGGTTGAGTAGGGGGAACGCGACTCTTCTTGCTCTCAACCCGTAAAACGCAACTTTTGCAGCTTTTATAAAAACTGCGGAAGAAAGAACTGAGTGAAATACACAGAATACAAGACTATCACAAATAAAATATACAATAAACATTTTCCTGTTACCCTTTAATATGCAAAATAACTTTGCATAAAATACAAAAAACTATAAATATGGATTTTTGTCCTTCTACATATAAGTTCAAGTTTTTTTTTGTCTCAAAACATTTTTCTTCTATAAAACAGTTGCTGTGTCCTTGCACAGAATTTGTATGACATTTTTAGAATGTTATTAAAAGAAATTCAACAATAATTTAATAGTTGTTTTTATTAAGATATTATTTATTATTAGAAATAAGCTACAAACTAATGCCTCCCATTTTGTGTATTTAGTGGATACAGGGTAAAGAGAAAGTAATAGCTGCTTTACTGAAAGTTACCACAAACGGCAAAGTTGCAAAGAGCTGCTGCCAAAAAATTGCAAAAGTGCAGTTTCTTTGTTAACTTGCAACCAGCCAGGTTGCTGTCTCCAACGGAGACGCCAGAAAGAGATTTTTTCCTGCAAGTTTCATTCTTTTCTTTATATTTTTTTATTTTGTTTTTTTTTTGTGCCATTCCATATGAGTAGCGGTTTTAACCGGGTAAAGCTGTGGGCGTGGCAGCTGGCTAGCAATTAGAGCAGAACTGCATTAGGCTAATCAAACGATGGAGTCGAGGCTGCAACTGGCAGTCAAAGGACAGTCAACTGGCAACTGGCAACTGGGCAACTGGGCAACTGGTCACTTGTGTAGGACAAAACGCATGAATGAGTCAGTGCATCGACGCTTTTGCTAATTAGTCCCTTGAATCCTTTTAATACGATTACATGATGCGATTGAGCAGCTGACCTGCAGACAGGCGGCGACCAGACCAGCAAATGTGCTTGCCCCTTCTTGCTGCATGTGCTTCTGTGGTCAACTTTGTCTAATGAACCGCACATTAGTGCCGTGGACTGGGAGGGGGGGGGGGGGGTTTTGCCATTAGGAATCTCTGACTTATTGGCAGTTCTCAGCTAAGCGCCAGAAATTGCGATGTGGCACAAACAGTGCCAGTGAATCACTTCCCTTGCCCGGTAACCATTTTAACACCTGGCTGCCAATGATTGCACAAAGTGTTGACTGCCACAACGAATAACTGGCTGCCACATGCCAGCCAGCCTGTCTGACAGCCACTCTGACTGCCTGCCTTGTTGCAGTTCAATTGAATTTTAGTGGTAAAGTTTTTGCATTTACTCCCACAAACATTCTCCAAACTCATTCTTAGTTCACATTGGCATTGATTTGCTGGTGTTTTTTTTTATTTTACGACAAGCTGGCCAAAATGGCTGGCACGCCCACTTGGTATATCTTCATCGATTACTGAAGTTGGTTTGGTAATTAGCGTTATGTGCATTTGCCAAATATATAAAATAGAAAAATATTCATCATTTTGTATACAGCCAGCATTTTATTTGACTGACTTTAAGTGGCAGCATTGCATTTGTGGTAAACATGATTGAGATGTTGAAATAAAAAATAAGTTCAATTGCAATACAAGTACAAATTCAATTGCAAATCGCTGCTCATTAACAACAATAAAAATGGGAAGCGAGAGCAAAACAGCAGCTGGACCCTCTGCAAGATGGTAAATGGAAACTTGGGGTTTCAACTACTCAAGCAAGCGCCTTGAAATGTGAAACGAAGCACAATGAAACACACAATGGGAGCAGTATGGAGTGGAGACTGTTCTTCGTCCTCGGTACACAGGACACGCACATTGCCACCGAGCAGCCATTGTAATAGAAACTGCAACAGAATTAGAGCAGAAATTACGCTTACGACTGGACTGTGACCGTGTATAAACACTTCGATTATTGCTGCTATTTCGAATACCCTTTAAAATATGCAGTCTAATAATAGCTCAACAATTAAGTTTTGCAAATGAGCTCTTGCTAAAAAATTATACATTATTTTTATGTTGCGCAAAAAGTGTTTCATTGGCGTTAAAATGTTGCATAGCTTTTATTATTATTTTTTGGTCGCTAAATGGTTTGCTATATTTGTTCTCTTTCCTTACAGCAAAAAAACTCAATTCAAGCTTATAAAAAAAATGAGTTTTAAAAAGACAAACTCAAAATTTGTTTCATTTCTAAAATTAAAAATGTGAACAGCAAAGATAATTATTTTATTTAGTGTGCTACATTTTAACAATGTCATATTTAATTATGAATATGCCTCATTATATTATATTATTATATGTTGGGTATTTGTTAGTCAATATGCCGTTTTAAATATATATTTCGGTTAGCCGCTAAATGCGAGTCACATTTTGGTCTGTGCATGTAATCAATACCGGATTGTTATGCTTGTGGCTGCTGAGGCTCATGAATGTGAATGTGGCAGAATGTGAGCATGTTGCATGGCCCGAGGCGCTCACTGTGCCTATGACTCCGTGGTCAGCTTAAATTGCAATTGCACAATCCGACACAGAGGCGGGCTTGGGGGGTGGGTTCATGCCATATACTGATTTGTGTTTGGCTTAATTAAGAGAAAGGCCACATTTCATGGCATCTTCACTTCCATTCTAAACAATCTAATTGCAGCTGTGTATAAGTCAATTTAAAAGAGTTCAACCTACTCCAAAAATGCATTCATTTAAATAGATATGAGCAAAAGAATTGTTTTGTGCTCTCTGCTTCTGTTCGTCGAAAATAAAGTTCTGGAATTAAATTTTCAAGAGCAAGATGCGCATGCAAAAATAATAAATAAAAGGTAGACAACAAATAAATTCTTTTGGTGTCTTCGTTTTGTGCGCTACAAAAACTTTAACTTCAACAATTACCATAAAACACTGCAATGAGCTTCATAATAGTTGCTAGTTATTAACATAATTATTTTTGCCGTGCATTAAGTTAGTTTCCTCCTTGCAGCAAAGGTAATATCGCTTGAAAAACTATTAGTTTAATTACCAAAAGTTATTTTTCGACTCTTCCATCCAAAGTTTGAATTTAAGATGCCTTTGGGCAATATTTTTAATGACTAACGTAATTATCAGACACTATTTTGTGTACTAAAACTTAGTAAAAGATAATAAAAAATAGTTCAACTCTATTTGCAGTTTAAACTTAATTGAATTTTTTAAATTGTGTCACTTAGTTTTTCTTTGAAGAGAAAATTAAAAGCTTTGCAAATTAATTAGATAATAAATTCCCTCTTTTAGAGCTTTCTTTAGCAAAGTTTCAAATCATACGGCACAAACTTGCAGTAAGCTTTTGAACTACTTAGCTCAGCATTTTTCCCTTTGGTGTCCTGGCTAAACTTTTATACTTAGACCAAAAGGCTTAGCTTTTCAGTTACAAAACAAAACTGATCGAAAATGTATAAATTTAACTGCAAAATACATTTAAAATAAATAAATGCAAGTAGTTTGTTAATAGTTATATTGCATAACTTTGGAAAACCAATCAAGCAGCTTCATGTCGCAGTCATATAATTCGCAACTGCCAGTTGAGGCGCCATTCTGTTCGGCCAAATGGAAATCCTGAGATTGCACATGATCCTCATTTAGTGTCGTCGATGGGCTGTTTTCATATGTTTTATAAATATTATATTAACAATATTTTTAAACTAAAGTACTTACCTAAGCATCAAGTGCAGCAGCTCATGTACGACACTGAAATCATTCGAAAACTGAATTGAATTCGCTTCGCAAATTGCTTGAAGCATGCATTCATGGCCATTATATCCATAGCTATGATTAAAAAATATAGATATCATAACTTATATATATATATATATATATATATATAACTTACCCGTTTAGCATGTGCTCAATATAAGCGTAAATTAGCCAACGCCACTGACTAGTTTTTTCCTGCATCTTGCGAAAGTTGACGGGTTTGTTTTTGTATTCTGGCCAATATGGATTTTCTCTGAATACGGTTTCATTGTAGGGCAGAAAGAACTCTGCCTTCAGTACGTGCCCGGTGGTCAGAGATTCTGATTTCAGATCAGCCGGAATGCCAATGCCGGCAATAAACTGGGAAAGTATTACAATTACATTAAGCATCGATTGAGATTGATCAACTTTTACCTGATGCCTTGTCGGGGCTTGACGCGGAAAGAGCAGGAAGCGTTTGGATCGACTTCGCTTGTCCATCACCTGTGCAGGCAGAACGTGAACGAGGAGTAGCACAATTGAAATGAACCACGCAAAACGACTCATGTCGGCAGACTAACTAACCGATTGATTATCTTGCAAAAAGAACTGGAGCTCAATTATCATTATATTATTGTTCCTAACAAACTAACAACCCATTTTCACACCCATCGTAATTAGCCACTTGACACTTTCAAGATGTAAGAGGCTTTTCACACATTTCCAGAATTTTCTCAGAGTACTTTAGTTCAATAATCTTTGAGTTATCGAAAGTTCAATACTCTAGCACACATTTTGTAGATATGAGGTAAATATTTGGTGCAATTTTGGACGCAATTTAAAATCAATGCTTATATTTATTATTTCGCGATTGCCTCTTTACTTATTGAACAATTGGGAGCAACTTAACTTCGAAGAATACAATGCAAAAGGAGTGCTTCGATATTCATCGATGTATCGATACATAAGTATTAACCGTTACTGTAATATTCAAACATATTTTGTAATGGTTTTGGGTATGGATATGTTAGCGCCATCTTTCGGAGGGAAAAGTGGAAAACTACACGCCACCTGGCTGTCAAGAGTACATAGTAGAGATTTAGTGGCGTGAAAAAAGGAGATGCTAAACGAGGTGGGGTCTGATAAAGAGTGCGAAAGAAAGAGGAAGAGAAAAAAACAGAAAAGAATAACAGAGCCGCATGGGCATACAAATATGCACGGCGAATTGGTACGCAGGCACAGATCGTCCATAAGCTAAGGCATCAGTGATGCGCAACGTCTGCAACAGTGATGCGCAACGTCTGCAACAGTGATGCTTTCAGTGATGAACACTTTATTAGCCAATAGAAAAATTGTTCTTCGGTAATCATTAAGTAAAGAAAATAATTCTGTACAATATCAGCACAAACAGTAGCGAGTGGAATTTTATATTCTAATTAAAAAAATAATTAGGAAATATATAATTGCTTTTTCGGACGATTGGCTAAATTCAAAATAGTTGTTTTTTAAATTTCGGCACATATTTTGTGAAATAGTCGAGTGCTAAGTTTACAATATGAATACAAATGGTGCTGCTCAATATATAAATGTAGTAAAAATGAATTTAATAAAGGCAATAAATGAAAATCGTTTTTGGCAAAAATTGCAACAATTGCGCACTGTAAATTGTCTGCGCCGTTTCTTAGCACTTTTACGTGCAGTCTGGCCGAAAGTACAGACATAAATTGGCCTAGAAGTCTAAGGCGAGGCGTTGCTCAAAATGTTTTCAATTGGCACGTTGGTTAACCATTTGCTCTTAACTGGTTAATAGACGCTCAAAAACGTGTCAAGATTTATGCGTCCTCCCAGCACCGAGTACCGAGTGTGGAAGATGTTTGCTGATGGAAACCAGACTTTTATATGCGCCGACTTGTTATCTGTTAAAGCGTGGCCGAGATTTATAGATAACCCTTAAGCCACTGGCCAAGCGCCATAAATATTGTGCATATCTAAAACTTGGCTTGAACTCATTAATAAACGTTTAGGTGCTACGTAAATTGCACTGCCCACTAATTGATGGCCCAGGCTACAGGCTACAGACTCTTCTGATGCAAATAAATAACTGCACAGTCAACGTTTGTACACTCAGAAAAAAAACGAAGTGAAATTTAGAAAGTGTATAGAATTTTGATAACTCAAATTTAATTTGGGGAAAAAAATATATCTAGCACAGGTTTTAACTGTCTAAAAATCAGTTACCTTTTTTACAGGCTAAACTTTTCTAAATTGTAGAAAAATATCTCTATTTTTTAGGGTCTGTTTTTGTGGCCTATTTGTAAACTTTTATATTAATTAAATTATTATTTTAAACTATTATCAAGGTTTCAAATACACAAAGATATTAGATACTTCATAAATTCAAAAATTTTAATTAAAAAAAAAATTCGTTTGTTTTCAGAAATAATGGCAAATAATTCTGATATGTGAATATTGCGAATTTGTAGATATTATTTAAAGTGAACTTCATTTTGTGAAATTTGTTTTGCTGAGTGTAGTTGCATTGCTGCCACAGGACAAGGATGCCTTGTGACCACCAATTGTGTGTGTGTCTAGTTGCAACCAAATGTAACAAACACGTACTTGCAGTGCCACAAGGTGCAAGACAAAAGACTACCCAGAGACTCCTATTAAAAAATATATAGAGAAGAAAAAGGGAAACCCACGCAAGTTGGCCCACGTATTGCCATAACGACCTATGACTGGGTTCCCCTCGATCCCTTTGCCATTACTCACGCTGTGCACGTGAACATTTTCACGCTTTTCGCTCTGGACATCGCCGTAGAAAATGTGGGTGTGTCTGGCATCAGCTATGGAATGCTATGGAACCCCATGAAATACTATGCATTACACAGACTGCTTAGCAGAAGTGTTAAAAGTCGACTGATCAAATACAAAATACCCAAACAAGAAGACGAAACAAGTAGTTTTTTTTAATTAATTGTTTATTCTTTGCTAAACTTGTTATAACATTTAAATATGTGTTTCATCAAATTGTTATATGGTAAACCTTATTATAAATTTAACGTTTATTCATTTGATTTTATAATTATCATTATTTATATTATTAAAAATATTTAATATATATATTATTATATTTTTAAAAAATGTTCAGCTAAATATTGTGCTAAAAATATGTTATTTTTCTTTATGTATATTTAATATAATAAATAACCAGATAAATAAATACATAATATTAGTGCATGACTTGAATTTTATTATTTTAAAGAAACTTAAAACTTTTCTCAAGTTATTGCTTGTTGGCATATTTATTTATGAATATACCCATAGAATATGCCCATTTTTTGATTCCCCCGTTCGACCATAAATGCAATTTTCTCTCAGCAAATGGAAAATTTGACGCTTTACGGTTTTATTTTCAAATTGCTTAACTCTGAATTTTTGCAAAGGAGAATCCCACAGAGTAACGTTCAAAATAATCATCATAATATTTGCTACATCAGCAATTATTATTTATTATTATTAACACAAGCAAAAAATATAATTACGATAGATTTAAACTACCCTTCAAGCTGAAAAATGAATGAAAAATGTTGCGCCTGAATTGTTGGCCAATTTTACGGAATAATGCGCTTACACCCCAATTGCACCCTCGGGCAGTTGTCATGCCTATCAAAAGAGTGGTAATAAACAAGCATATAGATAGTTATATAGATAGATAGATATATAGATGGATAGATAGCGATTGTTCGAGTCATAAACTTGAAGCTATTCACAGGCGACACGAATCGCGTTTCGTCACTGAGCAGATGCAGCAAAAGCAATTGAAAAGCGCCTAAAATGGGGGAAAATTTCAGTTGTTTTTGGGGGAAAACAGATACAAAAATGTTTGCGATAAAAGCTATATAAAATTGTGTTAATTGCCAAACAGGCATTTCAAATGTATCCATCTAATTGTCGAATGTCGACAATCGAGTGTTGAGTGTTGAGTGTTTGGAATGACGATGGAGTGTTTCTTTCCAGAAAAGAATTAACAACGCAAGCGATTCATGGACATTTTACAACCGCATCAATCTTACTGCTTTTGACTAAGTGCTGAAAGCTGACTGACCACATATATATACATATATATATATATATACATACATATATAAGCCCCCTACAAATTGAGTGACTGAGTGTTGAGTGAGTGATGGAGCTGCTGGGATGTGCCGATGCTGCCACTTCTCATGTCTCTTGATCATCCAACAACTTGGTTGACTCGTGTCGAGTGTCGCGCAATGCCAATAAATTCGATTAATATGCAAATTGCATGCAACTGGCCAACTGAAGTGCGAAGCGGACAAGAGCAAGATTCGTGGCCATTGATTATTTTTTTTTAAAAACCGGGCACAGCACCCAGCAAGTTGGCCAACAGTTCTAGTCACTTGGCCGACTGGCCAGAAGTCGAGGACAGCACTCGCTTTCCGGCTGGCCATGAGTCAAGTCCAGTCAAGTGCTAATCTGGCTCTATTTAGCAATTACAATCGACCATTTCAATCGTCAGCTAACGGCAAATGCAAATTGTAATATTTTCTGTCCATATCTTATGATTATGGCCAGCAGCGAGCCAGTTTTTGTTAGCCAGGCCGGAAAATTACGGCTTTCAGTTTCGATTACCAGTTGGTGGTCGCCAATTCATTTTGTTCATTTAAAATCAATATTTCACCATTTATTTGATCTGTTCTGATCTGGTTATAAATGCATATTTGTTGTCAAAACAAAATTATGTCTTCTCGAGTTCATTTTTCTGGATATATGAAAACAAGTTCACATTCTTATCGAATATGACGATCTGACCTAAAAAGGAACAACCTCAATTTGTTGCACTAAGAACATATTTCAAGGCTTGCCAGTTTCGAGTTATGCAAATGCAGCTATAATCAGAAATATAATAATAATATTATTATTATATGTGATTAGCGACTTATGCAGCTTATCATTTAAAAGCACTTTACTTTAACCTGTACAAAGGTGACTTAAACATTTCTTGATAATAAATGAAACACTCCCAATTCTTATTTTCAGACACACACTTTAAAATTGTATTCAGTAAAAGTAAACAAAAAACGCACAAGTATACACACATACACACACACACACACATACAATGTATGAGCAATATTCAAAGGTAGTAAAAATAAATTGTTAATACTAAAATATTATCATAGTTGTTGCACATGTGAAGACGATGGTATTTTGATTTTGGCAAGCCTACCAAAGAGTCCAAGTCTGCAACAGAGATTGAGTTAAATAAATCAGTTAATATTAAATAAAATTTATATATATATATATATATATATGGGTAAACTTACAACGACAAGGGCATAGGTGAGTCCAATGGCCGAACCGGCCAGAACATCCGACCAGTGATGCTTGTAGTCGGAGATGCGGGTGAGCGCCGTATACCAGGCGAACATGAGCAGCAGGAACTGCAACAAGTGGCGCAGCATGCGGTGGCGCGACCAGTGCATGCGACGCTGCAAGTAGATCTAAGAACAAAAATGGCAATTACTTAGTTGTTTAGTCAGTCTTAAAATAGCAGTTGAACACGCACCACCAAATAGATCATGGAATAGCAGGCGAAACTGGCATGACCACTGGGAAACGACAGTTGCACATCCTTCAGCCGCTTGGCACTCATCTTAAGTGCTGTACAGGTGAAATTCTCAATGTAGCGATTCACATTGATCGGATCTGAGCAACTGGTGCCGTCGTTGAGCACTGGTTGACATAGCTGCAGGTGAGACAGGCATTGGTTAAAAATAATAATTGGACTTGGATTGTCTTCAGACTTACAGCAAAGAAATGCGGCCTGAGGCGTCCAATGGCATATTTAGCAATGTCCGTGGTTAGCTGCTCCAGGCCCAGGCCAAAGACAAAGGCGCCAATTTTGCGATAGCACTCGAGCAGCCAATGTGGCAGCTCCATGTGGCACAGATAGTAGCCGCTGCCCTCCTGCTGGTGGCAGTTATAGTTGGCCTGATATCTGTGCTTATCATGCGCCCGGTAGAATTCAACCAGCAAAATCTGTGCAAATAAAAAAAGTATATCTACAAAATCAAACAGGCAGCTTTATTGATTATTATAGTCATATAAAATTACCATTGAGACGGGCAACGCTGCACACATCACATACAGCATCCAGCTGCGTATGGTGGACTCCTTGTAGGGATGCTTTAGCGAGAGATCACTGCAGAAAAAGCCGCGCTTGTGGGGCTCCGACCACAGCGAGAAACCCAGCATGGTCAAACCAACTGCAAAAATTGCATTTATATTTGATTATTGCAATTATATTTATACACTTAAAAAGAAAATCGATCTAAAAAAAAAAAAAACTTTTGTTTTTTATGCAAACCATTTTCTTTTTTTTATATAGTTGTGCATTTTATAAAAGAGAAAAATATCTATGATAATCATCAT
This sequence comes from Drosophila fungiperda, assembly GCA_035042345.1. Lineage (NCBI taxonomy): Eukaryota > Metazoa > Arthropoda > Insecta > Diptera > Drosophilidae > Drosophila > Drosophila fungiperda. The sequence continues at coordinate 2,246,616 of JAWNLM010000159.1, read as the reverse complement.
CATTTGCATTGGTGTCAGATTCACTGCCTCATTGCAACAAGGTCTGCTGTTGAGGCCTGGATAAACAAGTTGAGCCACAGCCAGTTTCAGTTCCAAATTAAAATCAAGTTGATAAATTATGTTGTTTTTGTTTTTTTTTTTTTGATTGTTGATTGTTTTCACAATGCTGTTGCTGCTCGCACAACATAATAAATTCACCCCACAAACATTTGCGTAAATTAAGTTAAATATATAAATCAGACAACACTCGATGGGCGAAGGTATTTTGTATTTGGTTGATGATTGAGGCCACAAATGGTGGTCAGTGGTCAGTGGTCATTATGTGTGTGTGTGTTGCAGGCATTTCTGTATCACATTGGGCATCCATCCTCTGCTGGGCAGCTGCTAATCAGACCCCCCATAAACACCAGCAAAAATGCTTATTCATTATGGAAATAAGATGCCAACGCCGCTGGAAATATTTTTCCATTTTTCAATTTTATGTGATTTTATTATTGAATTAATGTACAAAAAACGCAAATAGCTCACGATTAAAAATAAACCAGGGTGATACGAAGAGGTGGCGCCGACCTGCTGCCTGATAATAGTAGATAGTTGACACTCTAGAAACTTGCATAGGGCACATAATTAGGGCACTGTGTGCCACAAGAAAAAATCAAACTTAAGTCATTCAATAAAACACTTTAGTTCTGGATAAATTTACGGAATATTTTACAATGTTTGAAAACCACAGTTCAATTGGAAGAAACAAAACAAAATTAGATATAATGTTTTTTTTTTGTTATTATTATCAACAATATGCTAAAAATTCTAGATAAATTTACCTACAATATTTTAAGCCTAAACTTTAACATAAAAGTCGAGTGTCAAATTTCTATTGCTTAATTCGGAATATGAGAAAATATTTTTCATATGAATTGTAATTTTTATTTTTAAGAAATATATTTCTTAATAATAGAAAATATTTGAGCAGAAGGGCAAAAAGCTTTTCTCATTGGATTTTTCGTTATATCTAAAATATTTCTCAGTTTTTCTTTTAAATTATGGCGTTTTTTTTGGGAGTGTAGTTGCTGCATTGATTATTATTTTTTATTGTGTACATAAAAATGAGTGCAACACTTACCGCAGCTAAGCAGACTCAGGTCGACCAGGATGCGTCCAAAGATGTGAGCTGTGCCGTGATTGCGTTGCTGGGCAACACTCGCCGGTGTGGCAACAACTCCCCCAACAAACGGTGGCAGTTGTAAATCAACTTTGACATTGTTGCCAATGTTGTTGTTATTGTTGTGATGATGTTGCTGCTGCTGCAGTTGTTGATGATGTTGTTGATGGTGTTGTTTCTGTTGTTGTTGGTTTTGCTGGTGTTGTTGCGTTGCAGCAATGATGCTCGCTGCTGTTGGCGATGAAGGCTCCTCGCCGCTGCTGCTTTGGCTCTCGAAGCGTTGCAACGGCGTCGTATCGCAGACACTTGCAGGACGCAAGCTGCTCATTTTTGCGGCAATTGTGAGCTGGGCGTTTGTGTGTGTGTGGGTGTGTGTGGGTTCCTCCTATTGCACCTTGCGAGTGTCGTGTGTGGGCATTTTTTTGTTTATTTAATTTTCTTTTTAGTTATCAGTAGAAGCCCAAATATTTCGAGTGCACGTTGGTAAATAATAAATAAGGCAAAGTGACGAATTTTTGGACAGACGCTAATGGAATCGGAAACGAAACTGGTCTATTTGCTTTGACTTCGATGGGTAACGAAAATCATTTACAAAGTTGCCTTTATTTTTGGTGAGTGATAAGCGATGTTTGTGGTAAAATGTGCGCCGAGCAGCAATCGATAAATTAAAGTAAACAATAAATGAAAATTGCGCAAGTGAGTAACCGAATTTGTGGGCATTTACTGCTGGCGATGCATAAATTAATTGCTTGACTTTGTCTTAAATATTTGCACTTGCTTTGCTTTCATTTGCATTTCTACTTTTACGCAGATGTTGCTTAGATAGCCATAATTATTGTTGATTTCGTTTTATTATTCCGTTTTTTTTTTTATTATATTTATACATATAAGAATTTTTCACTTTCGATCCGCTACTTTTTACGCGCTCTTCTTTCGCATGCGCAGCGTTCTTAATGCACACAAATAAAATTGAAATCGCGCCTTAATTCCGAAAGCGACCGCAGCGCTCGACAGAACACGAAGAACTGAGCGCAGCAACCACCATCCAAGTACCAATGAAGGCCTGCACTGCTGAGTGTGTGAGAGCCGAAAGCACGCCTGCTCTCTCATTCTCTGTAATCTCCTTTAATGCACATTGGAACGATGGTATTAAAAACTCTGTATTTCTAATCGCACTGATTTAGTTATGGATTGAATTTAATTCATTTTTTTCCCAGAAGCTAATATTGATATTTTTTTAATATGAAAATAAAATCTTTTGCAATTCCACCATTTAACTTATCTAATGAATTATACGAGGCTGGTGACTGACCTAATTATTGCCTCAATTTACATTAGTTCCGATAACTTTTCTTATCTGAGCTTAAAATATGAATTACCTGAATACACAAAGCGAGTCCAGTTCTATTTTCCTCATACAAAGTGTAAAAAGAGAGCGCATAGTATGGTCTTGCTATCTCTCTGTGTGTGCCAAACACACAAAACAAACACAAAAGGCTTGTCTGCCTTTGTGTTCGTATTTAGTACCATTCGTTCAACGGACGTGTTCGGTTGCCCGCTTGCTTTGATGAGGAGAGCGCGTTTCGCTGCGCTGCGGCAAATGCTTTGAATTTTCGTAATTGTTTATGCACAAGAGAAATAAATAGTTTTTAGTGACGCTAATAAGCAAAAACCAGCAAAGTGTATGAGAAATTTTGGCATCTGGTTCCCGCAACGGAAAAAACAATTAAAACCCATTATTTTTGCCACAAGCGCATTAATTCTAATGATTTGTGCAAAAAAGGTAAAATATTCATACGTAAAATAGATTATTTCTATACAATCTATGATATGTGGGTGTGTGATAGTAGATAACAAATTTTTCTATTTTGTAGAAAGTAAAATATATATGAAAAAAACAAAGAAAGCTAAAAATTTGGATTGCGAAACACATGTGAAAAGTTAAAATGAATGTCAATGTAAACAAAAAACAGAAATTGGTAAACAAAGCTCTGTTATATATACTGTGTAATCGCAGGGACTTTTGAACGAACTGCTAAAGAAACGAATGTGAGTTAGATAGATATGGAGACGGGCGAAAAATAACAACAGTTGCCCCCTCCCTCAAGGAGTAAGTGCTTCAGTTGATATATTTTACATATCGTAAAATGGCCAAAACGTAAAATCGATATTCGCAGCGCAGAATGTTTACATTGAACTCGTTGTGTGTGCCAGGTTCAAGGTCATCTTTTTTTTTTTAGGATGTACGAAGCAAACTCATAAAAAATTTATAAAGTACTGATTAACAATGATTATTTTTATTGCGAGAGTAACAACTTTTTCTTGTCGGTATAAGCTCTTATCACGGAACATTAATTAATTGCATTTTATTGTGATTGTACCCTTTTAAATGTTATCAGCCATTTAATTCGTCACTTAACTATAAACCAGATTTTTAACTAGAAAAGTTACTAGTTAAAAGAAGACATAATTTTACCCAGAATAGTCAACTACTCAATAAGCTGTGTAATCTGTCATAATAAGTAACGGCTTAGTGAAATTTACATTATTAACTAGGTGGAAAAGTTTGCTTAAATTAGCTTCCCACTCTCACTTGCAGAACCAACCAAAAACGTCGTCTTAGATTTCAATGTCAGGCGCGTGTGAATGCCGCAACAAGCATGAATTTAATACCATATTCATTTACATATCAAGTAAACAAGCTTTTTACACTACACACACATTCATACATAGGTAGGTACAACGACCGCACATGGACGACGACGTCAGTGTTGTTGGTGTCATTTTGCCTTCCGCCAGCAGCAGCGACGTCAACGTCGTCAATATGTCTGCAAGTAATTCTGGGCACTGCCTTTGATCACCACCGTTTTACAGTTGCAGTGTGGCCGTGAAATGTTCAATATTCCAGCCCACAGGGGAAATTGCTGTCGCCTTTTTCCATTCATGTGGAGATTCCTTTATAATATTTATGTTAATTATTTACAATTCATTTGCTTTTATTTATGAGCAATTATAATTCTCATTTTAACAGGCAGATTGTTTGACCTTATTTCACAGCATGCGTTTAGCATGACATTTGAATGCTACTGCGAGGAGAGAAAGATGTATTATAAATAAGCTGTTGGATGGTGGAGGAGGGAAGGGGTGACAAGGGTGGTTGTTGAGAGCAAGATAAACGCGTCTTGCCTGTCATTCCGTATTCATTTATGGCAAAATGTGAATAGCATTTGCCTGATGCACTTTAACGCTTGATTAACAGTTGCCATATAGCTTTTAACAATTTCGCGATTTCTTACTTTGTTTATTATACAATTCAAAATAAGTACTGAAATTACTCTCCTGGTCATTTAGATAAAAATCTTAAGTGTGGCGTATTTAATTAAGAACCTGTGTTGATCATTATGACATTTACTTAATACTCCCCTCACAGACAGGCAAATTAATCATTGCCGTCAAAGCAGACAAACCAAAAAGGAATACATTTAGTTATGCTATCTAAAAATTGATTATTTTTGTTGTGACGAACAAGTAGCTGAATTGAACGATTGTAAACTGACAACCGACTGCAATTCCATTCGCGATGGCTTCCATCGAATTTAGCTTGTTTCTTTGCCCACTGGAATGCCAGACAATGGCGACTGCAGTTGCTACTTTACAGGTTGCAAGCTGCTTATTACAAACCCCCACTTATGGGCAAGCCTTAACAGAGTTTTACAAATTACAGTTGTTCTGACCAAGCAAACTATTTGCAGATCCCATTAACATTAACTCGATCCCAAATTAGAATCTCTAACCACTGGTTTGCAAGCTTGTTGACCTGTGAGCAGCAATTGACTCACGACTCACGCTGAATCCTGTACATGTTTCTTTCCAATTGGAAAGATAAAATGCATACATGCAAGCTAGATGAAGCGCAACCGGTTCACGGTTCCGCAGCTGAACACAATGTTTGTTTTTTAGTTCGATTTCACAGGCGTGTTGCAATTGTGTTATCGAATAATAATAAATGCATGCTATAAGATACTGGCAAATGTATTTAATTAATATGTTAAAAAGTAGCAATTGTTATTTATTGTTAAGAATATTCTATTTATTTTATTTGATGTTTACTATTATGTGTTTTCAGAGGAGTTCTTAGCAAACGTGTAAATGTTTAATTTTAAAACTACAGCTCTACTTGCAATTTTTAACTGTGGCTTTGGGATGACGTAAAGGGTAAAGAAAATAAAGAAACATGCACTTAAGGGTAATTTATATGAATCTCATAGTTGTTGAGAACTCTTGATATAATTGGCTCGTAATATCATTTCGAAGCATAACAATGAATGAATCACAGCATGCGTACTTTCGTCACGCATATCCTTTTTTTTCTTTTGTTTTTTTTATAATGAAACCTTTGCCTTAGTCATGTATACCTACGTATGACGCTGTTTAATCCCACAGTTCTCTTATAAATTATTATCTTTCCTACCCTCTTTTTGCAGAAATAACGTATTTATAACTTTAACATTTTTACCTGAAGAACAAAGAGGAGCAATCTGTGTTGTGCTCTGCTGTCTGCAACGTCTGTCAAAACTAAAGCCCAAGTTCACTGTCAAGTTAAGAGAGAGAGAGAGAGAGAGCGTAAAGCTTTTGTAAGCTTTTTTCATCGTTTTAACTCATCGAAAAGCACAAAAACTAATTGAAAATGAGTAACGAATCGTCAGCGAGCGAGACAACACCGCTGCGTCGGCCGGAAAGTCAATTAAGTGCAGATTCAAACGCAAACGTGGCTAGCGGCAACAGCAACTGCAACAATAACAACAGCAATACCAAAAACGCTGCTCCACCTGCACAAATAACATTGACTATTCCCGCTAGTACCAACGACAACAACAACTCCACCAACAGCATTGAAGAACGCTTGCAAAGCAACACACAACAACAACAACACCTAAATAATATGGACACAAACAAGCGAATTTTATGTCGAGTGGGACTCGATATTTTGATTTTGTTTTGCGGTGAGTGTTGCCACAACTCAAAATTACACATACTTGTTAGCATGTGCACATTGTTATATGTAAATTTGATATGTTTGAATTGCCGCAATATTTGTTGTCGCATTGCTTGATTTTTGTGTGTTTTGTTTTTATGTAAGCAATCAGCATCTGTGCTTGTGCACTGGCCTTGCTTAGGAGAGCTTTTTCGCATTTACTCATTCTCACACACACACACATATATTTACACTCTGTTGCGCTCTATTATTGCTCATTTTAAATAATTGAGTAAGCCACATCGAATTCTTTGAGTTATCAGCAATCAGAATTGAACAATTATGGCGGAAATTTGATTAGCGTGCTGTTAAGTTAATTTTTCAAAATTTGTCACCAGCGGTTTCCGTTCTTGTTTCTTTTGTTTGCATTATGTTATATTAGCGCAGCATAGATACAAAAATGTGTTACCCAAAAGGCGTACAAAAGCTTAATGCATAGCAACTTTTTTTTACTATTGAGAACGTTTTGTTTTTGTTTATATTGTTGTTGCCAATTGACAACTACAAAATATGGGCACAACCCCTTATTTATTTAAGGTGAACACGAACATTTTCGCCATTTATACGAGCTTCGACCTCAAGCTTAATTTACAACTTTTTGTTTACCTGTTTTGACTTTTTCCCACTGTCTGTATTTATTTGCAATACAATATTTACGTACGTGGACAAATATTTATATGCACTCATACAGGTTATAAAAAATTAAAATCCATCATTATCTTTCATGTATGTATACATATATAAATAACTGTGAAATCATCATGTTTATCAGTTGACCCATTGAATCCGTGGTTTAAGCCGTTATTTGCGATTAAGCATCATAAGAGAATTCCACAAAAAACATAAAAGAAAATTTAACCAATCTTGAATGAATCAGTTTTCGGGGACTTATTCACGTCCCAATTAAATAAAAAGCATTTAACTAACAGCTCACAAAACTTATCCATCTGGCAGCAATAAGCAGTGCTAAAATAGCCAATAAAACGTGAAGAAAATTTACAGGCAATGTCTAAAAATATTTATTGTATTTCCTATAATCCCCTCCTCTAATTGAGTCCATAAATAAAAAACCCTGACATTAAAAAAAAACAAACCAAAAAAAATAAAACTTTCGGCCCAGCTGCACACTTAATCAAATATGTAAAAATACAAATAGTTCTTTCCAAATTAATTCCAATTAGTTGTAACGTAATATATATATATATATATATGGTATCGTAGACCCATTCCAAAGCAGATTCCAATGCCTCTTAAGAGCAAGTATGCAGCACCTTTTAAGATTGTTTGCTCTGATCCGATTCTGATCTGATGGACTTTTGTCTATGTGTCTGTCGCCGACTAATTTGGGCGTAAATTAGTTTTGACGCAAGTCGCTGATAAAGTGATGTGTCTAAAAGCGTGCGCTGTCTTTTTAAGTATTTTGGGTGTGTTCGACTTGAGACTGAGAGTCATGACTGAAAATAAACTAGTATTGTCGCCGCTTGACGTTAATTGAATGCGAACGAGTTGCAGCACAATTGAAAAACGACTTGCTTCAACTTTTCGGTGTGCTTCTGTGAAGTCATTAAACTCATAAAAAAAGAGAGAGAGAGTCTGAATAGTGTGGGTGGAGTGGAGTGGAGAGGAGTGGAAAACAAAAAAAAAATAGAAGGAAAATCAAGTAGAAAGAAAAATATTTATGCTACGCATTACGTTTGTTGCCATGGTCATGGAGGCGATCACTTTTCCAATTCATGCTTTTGTTTATTTTCTACAAAAAAAAAGAAGAATCAAGCAGACAACAACAAAACAAAAAAAAACAAAAAACATAACAAAACAAAACAAAAAAATAATATCAAACACGTCGAACAGATAGAAACAGTGTCGATGACTGCTGTGTTTTGGTCTGATTTGATACAGAGGCTATTTTCATTCTCATTTTTAGCTATAACTATTACAAAAGACTTAATTGCCAAAGGTATATATAGATGTTGTCAATATAACTCAATATGTTAAAAGATAAGCAATGAATATATTCAAATTGTATGCTTATATTAACTTGATGCGTCAATCAATATATAAATATTTTATTTTGCACATAATAATTAAATATCCACTAATTAAAGTCCTCACAACTATTCAACTGTCAGCAAACTTTGAGGCTAGACTATAAGTCTAGGGTATCTCTAATCTGTATTATTCTAGCTTAGTTTCTGATTCATTTTTAATGTCCATGCGTCATACACTATTAATAGCAAATATATAAATTATTTACTTTGCTGACTACTGACTAAGGTATTTCTTATCAGCAAATTTGCTGATAATTTTAATCAAAGATATTTAATGCTTAAACCTAAACACTGATTGGGTATCGCTTTTCTGTGTCATACTTGGTTAATATTTTTAAGTGTATTTAATATCTAATTTCAGCAAAGATAAACTGTTGTTAACTGTATCTGTCGTCTGCAGCTATCTTGTTTACTTTTTTATTCCTTTCTCAACCCATATTGAGCTCTATTTCGCTAGACAAAACCGGACTAAAATTTGCTTTTTATGGTTAGCAATCTTCGACACAGTTGACGACCTGCCATGCAACGACTTATGGGCTGTGGCACACAAAGGCGTTGCACGTAGGGCCCTACCTGTGTGACACCGACACCTTTGCCAGCTCTCTCTACTTCTCTGGAAATTCCTGGTAATTGTTGCACATGTGCAATTAATGTGTCGACTCCCAGACTGAGAAAAAGTGAGTCTGTGCACTGATTTAGAGTTGTGAAGCGTAAAATGCTTAGATAAATGGAAAAATTCTCAGTCTCGCTGATCCATCAGTTTGTGGACTGTCAGTCATCCTTGGGCTGGAGTCATAACTGGAGTCTGCTGTCTGCCGTCTGCTGTCAATTGGCCCGAGGTTGGCCAGAGTGCAAATCTTTTGGCATTAATTGTCTTTAATTAAACTTCCGTCTTGTTTAATTAGCGCGGCTAGAATATTCAACTGACAGACAGAGAGACACTCATGGCCCCTGCTGCAAATGAGATGAGAAGATTTTTAATGCCCAGCATTAAGAAATAGTTGCATTTATTGTGGCACGATAAGGCAAGCGAGAGGTAATGCTTCTAACGTGCCGCCCAATGTTGTTTGTGTGGCCCACAAATCGGATTTGTAAATGTTGCCGCAACTTGTTTGGCGCACAGCTCAAAAGAGTGCGTCGCACTTAAGTACACAACAGCATCAGAGAGATATAGATAAACAGATACAACATGCAGTTGCACATATATATATATAGAGAAAGAGAGAGATATGTAATGAATGTAATATGTGGCATAGACCGGTGGCAGCAGCGCGGCTCCCTTTTTTGTCTTAAGTTGAGATGGGGCAAAGTGTGCTTCAGATCGTCATTTACCTCTTTGTGTTTATCAAACAAATTGTGTACAATTTTGTTTTTTTTTTGTTTAGTCGGCATACTGTGATTTAGGCATTATTGAAATGGACTTGACACCAAATGGGACGCAAAGCACTTTCAAAAAATAATAATATTAAAATGCGGCTGCTGCTTTTTTTTCTACTCTGCTCGTTTATGATAATCATTTAGTTGAACTTGCGGTGTTACGATTTGTGGCGTTTGCCACTAAACGAACCACTTCCGTCGCAGGTTACGCATGGTTGCCCCCTCTCCCGCCCCCGCCATCTTGTTACTTGCTACATTATTTACCCAGCTACATTTTAAAGGCACTCATTTTGTTTTTTTGAGCATTTTTAATCGAGTTATGCTTGGTGAGAATTTTTCTCATTTAATATTTGTTGCACACATTTACGATCAGATTATAACTGCTACATGCACTCGTTTTCGTGCCGCAAAGTCGTAAAATCTATATAGGAGCTACCGTTTTGTGGCAGGATTAGCCGCCTGCATACAAAGGTCACTTGCTGCTTGTAATATGACTCTAATCTGGCAACAATACATGATGCCCCTTGGAATACTAGCTTTCCCAGCGGAGATCGTTAAAAATCTAGACAATTGTCGCTTCAGTTTTGGTTCTGTTCTTCATCGGTTTATAGATCGAACCTGTTTTTGGTGCAGCTGCCTTGTCTGTTTACTTGCTTGCGTACTTTCCCTTCATCTTAGGTCCACCTTTATCGCGCCCTGATCTCTGATTGCCTTGCTCAACAGGAGTCCCTTTCTATTGTGAAATGAATCTGCGTCAGACGCAGCAGCAACATCAGCACCCAGTCTCGCCTGCCTCAAGTGTTGCAACATTGCGCACAATTGTCGCCATTGAGGACTTTGCTCCATTTGTATATATATAGATATATATAAGTAGATCTTTACTTATGAGTCACTTAAGCCTATAGTCAGAGGAACACCTAAATGTTTCCAGCGGAAATGGGAAACAATTTTATTACACACAAAATAAAAAAAAATAATAAAATAAACTTCTTAAAATTATACGAACTAAAATGGAAATTACTTTGAAAACCAACAAGATTTTCTGGTTGTAGACATAGTCTCTAAATTCGAAGTGTTAATAATTAATACTAAAAATAAAACAATAATTAAGATATAATTTCTAAAAAATTACCTATTGCATTGACTGTTTTCTATTTTCAAAAATATTTTCTATTAAATAGAAAATATAAATAAAAGAAAATATGTATAGATAATAATATTAAATAAGTAACAACAAAAGTTATATAAATATATCGTGTTAACATACATAAAAATCATACTTTTCAAATTAGACACATTTTGTACCAAATTTAAACACAGATTTTCTATACGGTCAGTTTTTAGTTGAATTCTGTCTGTTTAATGGTAATACACATCTATTTGGTTATATTTGCCTCACTTTTCGAACCACCCTCGCAGTTAATGCTTACAGATGCGTCAAGGCCCCTGGCTTTCTAATTTTAATTTAGGCTCGTCGACCTCTTTCGCAGGTAATACGCGCAATTGCAATGGCAATTAAGGAAACTATAACCATAACTGTAACTGGAACTCTAATTGTTGCAAGTGCTGCGTTGCATTGATGCACTTTTAATTGAATACTTCTGCTTCTGTCTTTAATGAGGGTGTATTATAATTAGCACTGCACTCTTTTATGAAAACATACAAACATATTTCAAGTGTCAACTGCAGCGACGTTTATGATAAATGTCTTGCACGCGGCTTCGCTGAACCTTTGATCAATCAATCATTCAGACAATCAACCAATCAATCAATCAATCAGTGTTCACACTGACCATTTGTCTGGCTGCGTCATTTGTATGCCTCGAAAGTTATTATTAATGGTATGTTGTGTTGCATTTTTAATTTAAAAAAAAAGTGCGTGAGTATCTTGTTGAAAGGTTGAAGATATTCTACTCCCCCACCCCTCCCTGCTACTTGAGACTCCTCTAGCAGAGGGGGGCATATGCGCTGTTTGCAGCTGTTGTGCCCAAAAATAGTTTGTAGGCATTTTTAACGAGCGTCGTCGTCGTTGTCGTCTCCTCGTTGTCTCCCCCATCATAAATGCTTCATAATCTTATCAATAGCATAGACATATCTTAAGTCAACAGTGTCAGTCATACAAAAATATATATTTTTATTAAGAGCGGGAGGAAGACGATCGATAATGCAGCTTAATACTCGACACAAGTCCCAATGACCTACTAAGGAAAATATTGATAAATCATGGCCGGCTACGCTTTGTTTTTTGATCGATCTAAAATTGTTTTGTTTTTTTTCTTTTCTTTACTTATTTTTAGTTGGCTTTCCCATACTATTATTCTATCTGCTTGGTGATTCCTATAAACGTGGCTTCTTCTGTGACGATGAATCGCTGAAGCATCCATTCAAGGAATCCACAGTGAGGAACTGGATGCTCTACGTCATTGGGCTGGTTATACCAGTGGGCACGGTAAGTTTGGAGCCATTTTTTTTTTTTTAGGGCAATCGAATTTTGGAATTGAATCGAAATTAATTGAATGAAATGAACATGAAATAAGGAAAATGAAAATGAATTTAATTGCCGATTGTTTTCTGCGGGCTGGAGGAGCACTTGGCACTACTCCAAAGTGGCTCTGGCCGGCCACCCATGTAAAATGTGTCAAGCATATGCCAGTTGTTGCTGTTGCTGTTGCACAATCATTTCAAGTTCACAATTTCCAACAGCTCTTTAATGTGCTCCAGTTTGAGGCTGTTGCAACCCAACAGCAGCAGCAGCAGCACCAGCAGTGGTGGGAGAAATGGCATCTGGCCACATGCCGCACTTTTAATTGGGGCAACATGTGGCTGTGCTATAAAACTATCACGCTAATTCATAGAAAGCCCTAATAAATCAATATTTACAAATAGTTCCTGAAAATGGGCCAATGTAAATATTTGCATACCTTTCAGTGTCCATTTACGACAATCTATTTGTGCGTAAACAATTTTCAAGGAGGTGCTAAAAGGAAAAACAAAACCGTTATTGATAAAATTCATTTGAATTTTCTTGTGTCTTCCACAGATCCTGATCGTTGAAGTGCTGCACTCGCGCGAGGCCAGTGCCAATGGAACTGGCACGCCTCGCAGGTATGTCTTCATGAATTACCAAATACCCGACTGGATGATCGAGTGTTATAAGAAAATTGGAATATTTTGCTTTGGCGCCGCCGTCTGTCAACTAACCACGGATATAGCCAAGTATTCAATTGGTCGCCTGCGTCCACATTTCTTTGCGGTAAGTTTGACAATCGATCAACAATTAAGCGAGTGGAGTTGCCAATTAATTTTAATGCGCAACATGTGCAACATGATAAACATGACAGCGGCATGTGTGTGTGTGTTGCTACAGCAAAAAGCCTATAAATACATAAGTGGTGCCTCCAATGCCACTTTCGCAATGGTTGCTTGTCACTTTAAATGACAATTTCAAGTTATATTTACACATGTTTATTTAAAGCACTTTGAGTTGCGAGTTGCAAGTTGAGAACGTGGGGTTTCAAATTAAACAGAAAAGTTAGCTAAGATTACTAAAAAGTGCATAAATAAATAAATACATAAATAAATATTAATAATAATTAAAGTCACTTTAAAGCATTTTTTTTAATGAATTATGTAAAAGATGAATATACAAATTTAAATTATAGTTACAAACAAAATGATTGATAATTAACAATGAAAATAATAATAAAAAAGAAATTCTGACTGAATGAAATGTAAAATACATCTAAATATATTGCAATAATTGGGCGAACCAAAAAACCAGGAAATAAAAAAGAATCGGTCTAAATCTCTAAAATAAGATAAATTTAGCAGAGTTAAGCACAGTTTCCTAGTAAGCCAAAGGGAATAGAAAACATAAGTTAACTATTAACCACACATGTTGTATAATTTATATAATTGCAACTTTTTTAAAAACAACTTGGAAATGCGAGATATATGAGATTGGGGGGAACTTGCCGAGCTGGTTGAGTCCCCATCTGTCAGGCAGCACAGAGACGCCCTATTATTTAGTGAAGTGCAGCAACAGCGCTGCAAAATTGAGCATAAAATTTGCAGCAGCTGTTTTGTTATTTTTGTTAAATATGCCGCACATGTTGCAAGAAGTGGGGAGCAACTCCACTGACCGAGACTGACGCTAAGCAGTTTAAGTTTAACGTGTTTTCGCTCAAGTTTTAATAAGTCAATTGACATTACACAGGTGTGCAATCCAATCATGCCTGATGGCTCGAGCTGTGACGATGTGGCAAATGCCGGCAAGTACATAACGGAGTTCACATGTCGAAGTGGTGGCTCAACGGTGCGCATGTTGAAAGAGATGCGTCTCTCGTTTCCCAGCGGACACTCCAGCTTCACCTTCTACACCATGGTCTATGTGGCGGTAAGTTTTCTTGAACTATTGCCGCCTCTGTTTGCGTTTTGCTCATTCTTTTTCTCCACTTGCAGCTCTATTTGCAAGCACGCATGAAATGGCGTGGCTCGCAGCTCTTGCGTCACTTTTTGCAGTTCCTGTTTATTATGATTGCCTGGTATACGGCGCTGAGTCGTGTCTCCGACTACAAACATCATTGGTCGGATGTGCTGGCCGGTTCGACCATTGGTGCCCTCTCTGCTATAATCGTGGTAAGTTATACCAACTTAAACCTCTCCCCCCCCCCCCCCCGCATGCCAACTTCTTTCGTTTAATTTCTTTGTCGCTTTTACACTAAATTTACACACGTATCGCTGATCATTTTTTGTAGTGCTACCGTTTGCCCAAAGCTTGGTTCCACTTGCAAACAGCTTGTTGGCCCAGTAAAGATGGCAAAAAGGCACAGTGACTTCTCGGCGCCCAGAAGCAGTAACTAGCAGTGATAGAGATTTTTTTCTACTTAATTGTCGCTTGATCATTGTAAAAATAAGATACTTTTGGGATTAAAGTAACATTAACCGACAACATTTACAGCATTTGCGTTTCCCTTAAATCGTCCGATGTGCCGCATTTGCTTAGTAAGAAAAAACCAAAAAAAAAACATGCTTAATTTGTATTTCTTAGTAATTTGGGATTAAAAAAGGGAACGAAACTGGCTCTAGTTTATTCATACTTCATTGCTTTATTTCGACATACACAAAAAGTATAATTTTTAAGCAGACACTTTTTGGGCTTAAAGCAAAATGCTTATCTTGATAATCTTAGCATTTTATAATGTTTTTGTAAATTCCTTTCGCTGTTGCTGTTTAGAAAATCATATTATACTATACCATACTTTTAGGTGCTTACTTAAATTTACTTTCCTTTACTATAATTTATTACACATATATTTAAAACTCATTGTAAATTGTTTATTTTCAGGCCAACTACGTGTCGGACTTGTTCCAAAAAAGCCCAAGCACAAAGTCGTACATGCCCAAAAGTTCGCAGGATGTTAGCCAAACGCATTCATCGGTTGTGGGGATAATTAATTAGCCGACCGTTGGCCGTTTTAGTATTCGTTTAGAACACAAATTCCATAATTTATAAGCAAAACAGGGAACTGCAGATTTGCATCTGTTGCACAAGAAAGCGAAGCTTTTGCTCGATTTTAGTTACAAAAATGCAATTTAAATTTTAAAGTAATATTTTTAGACGCTTGTTATTTTATGAGTGTGTGTGTGCGTGATTTTGTGGATTGTGCACACAGACAACATAATGTATTATTATATAAGTAATATGATATGTTCATTATAATTGATGACTACAATCACTAAAGTGACCTTAAGATTATATTAAATTTTAGTTGCTACTTTGGAGATTCGATTTGAATCGATTAGTATTATGCTTAATTGAGTCTTTAGTTCTCGATTAAGAACCTAAACGATAAGCAATGTAAATAAAGCATTTTACTTAAAATAAGCAACGAGTTTTCTTTGAACATGTTCGGACTAACTTTTTGGTGTTATTTAGTGACAACAACTTCTTCATATCCGTGTTGATTTTTTTGATATCGATATATAACAAAAACTAATATCATAATCAATATATCGATATTCTATTACATTTATATATTTACACATATCGATAGATTTTAACATTCCGTGTGATATCAGCACGCCTAAACAAAAACCGGCTTGTTCTTTTTCACAGAAAAAGGTAAATATTCCTCTATATTAATATGCATAGGGCCTTTGACGACCAAGAGTACATCCTACATGTAACCCTTGTAATTATATGCTGAAGCTTAATCGATTTTTGTTCAAACCACTGGTATTTAACACATGACGTGTCACCAGCTTCAATACAAATTCTGCTGTTTTTTTCTGTGTTTTTAGTGTGTACAGTATCAAAATGATGACAGACGTGCAATTGGCGATATTTTCTAATGTTTTGGGAGTGTTCCTATTTCTGCTCGTTGTTGCCTATCACTATATCAACGCCAACACTGGCAAGTAAGTATCATCCTTGAGGACTCCACAAATCAACGGCAAAAAGAATTCAATTTATTTTTCAATTTCACAGGTCGGTCATCAAATTCAAATGATGCTTAAGGTTTCAACAAATTAATTACTACGACTAATATTGTAGAGCAACCACATTCGAGTAATAATAATAATAAAAATGGTAACTTAAAGCTTAATCCATATCGTTAAGTGCATCTTTCATTGCCTGCACATCCAACAAAGTGTTGCCAGTTCCACGTTCCTTGCGTGTAATAAAAGTCCGCTGTGTGGGATGACCAAAACTGAAAGCCTTAATGTACGGTAATTTGGACTCATTGGACAACGACACATTGTTATCCACATCCACATCCATGTCATTGGAACTCTTACTTTTGTGCACTTTGCTGGCCTTGGCTTGATCGAAGCGATAATTGGCTGGAAACTTGTGCACTGTGATGCAATGATCCTTGCGCTCCCGGGGATCATTAAACTTCACGCTACACTCTTCGATGTAGCAGGAATAACGGGGTTGGTCGCCACGCTCCACACTCGCCGCAAAATATAAATCATGCTGTTCGGTGATGTGAAGATCGAGAAGATGTGCAGTCGGCAAATGGCGACGACATTGGATGCAGCTGTAATCCTGGGCCTGTGTCGACTTTATGTTCACTTTGTTCTTTTTGCAAATGGAACCTTTTGGGTCTTTAGAATCTTCCAAGATATCATCATAGTCGACGAGCACGCCAAGTTTCTTAAATGGTGGTAGAATTGGCGAAGTTGTGTGCAGTTCTGTGGGTTGTATATAGCCAGCGCTCATTCCAGCTAAAATTGTATTTAATTGCTCTTTTGTGAGCGGCAAGCCGGGAAACGTTTCCACATTCATTTTGCACTAGCTTTTAAAACAGCTGATATTTTATATCGATTTTAAAAATGTCCGACATAAATTTGGGAATGTTCAAATCAGACAAATTACAAAAGCTGACAGTTTAGATAAAAATGTGTGAAGGGTATTTTAATGCATTAATATCATTATTAAAGCATTAATATCATTATCAATATGTGCATATTATGGTCTAAATTGTATTACTTTCGTTCCAATATATCGATAAGTGTGCGTGCTAGTCGATAAATGCTTGTATTCTTTAACAAACAATGTATTATCTAAAAACAATAGCAGCTACACTCTTTAAGAGTTAGTAATAAAAACCAAATTGGTATCTCACCAGAAGAAAAGTATTAAAATAAGTACAAAAAATGGAAACTAAAAGCGAAGCTGCAGTTCCTGCACACTGTTTTGATATAGAAAAAGTAGCAGCAATTTTTGTAAGGAGCCTCCAAGAGGACGACGATGTACGCATGGAAGACTATCTGGAGGCTTATGAGGAAATCATGAAGTGAGCTAGCTGAGATGAGCTGAATTCCCCTACACAATACTAATAAGATTTTTCTGATTAGATTCTTCATGCTGATGGGCAGTGTGTTTACCTTCGTCAGCAGCGATGTGCGCAGCAAATTGGACATTCTTTACGAGCTGCGAAAACAAGAAACGGATGAGGCTAAACACTTTGACAGCATCAAGACAATGCTGCTGCATGAGAAGGAGGCCAGCCTACTGTATCAGAAGGGCTACGTGTCTGGCAGTCGTACATTGTTGCGATTACATCGTGGTCTGGGTACATAGCTTTTTGCAATGATAAGAATTGTTATCTTTTAACATCCTAATTTACAGAGTTCGTCTACGAGTTTCTGAATCGTCTTCAAGAAATCGCCGATGATGAAAAGTCGCACAATGCTTGTAAGTCAGCGTACAACGACACGCTGGCCAAGCATCACTCATTCCTTATACGCAAAGGTGCCCAGATGGCCATGTATACGATGCCCACACGTGGCGATCTCCTCAAGCGTGTCTGTCCCAACGTGGATGTGGCCAGGGCAATTGAGAGGCTGCCGGATATGTTGCAAAACATGCGTAATGCCTACGATCGAACGGAAATGCTTTATGCACAAGAAGAACTGCACAATCTGCCTTAGATTTCTTATGAATCAGCATTAATACGTTTTTGTGTTGTCGTCGTCATATGGATATTTTTGTTCGATGTCTGCATTCCAATGGTTTGCAATGGCTGTGCACGTATATGTCTCATTAAAGCTTTGCAATGACTGAAGAATAAAGTTTCTCTATATGTCTCTGGTTCACCCAAACATTGTGTTAGGCCAGTTACCACTGATGCAAGCGGATTACAATCTAAATCGCTCTGATAAGATTGTACAACCTGCGCCGAATCTAAACATTGCTATCAGGCTTATATTTTTGAGACTAACAACCGAATTACCCATAAGACTCAGAAAATTTATGCATCATTCTTAAGCACCAATGGCCGCCACTTAATGGCCGACAGTTTCCGGCTCTAATACGCTATTGATTACGTATTTTTTTATTAACCATTTCTAAACGCTTGTATTGGCCAACTGACCGACACTCAAATCAGTTAACTTGTGTTGTGCCAAGTGCAAAATAAAAAAAACCGACAACTGCAATGGGCCTATCAAGTACCTTAGATAAACACACAATTCAAAATATCTTAAAAGAGGTGAACTTGGCGCTCTGCGACTCATTTGGAAATAGTCCGTTGAGCTGTTTACGCCGTAGAAGAGATTACGTGAATGGCGGCGCTATGAATACGCAGTCAAATACTAAACGCGAAACAAATCCGTTTCTAAAGGCAAATTTTATATCAAAGTGGTTTTTTATGTGAGTTTAACAATAGCAGCTGCAAATCCTGTGATCTCTCTATTAATAAAAAAAAGTTTATGTGCGAAATTAAATAAAATACAAAGCTGTTAATATTCGAGTTTTTTTTTATTTAATAAACAAGTCAGTTGATTATTAAAAGTGAAACAAATCAGTTTCTAAATTTTAAAAGGTTTTATTTTTATGTAACGAAAGCAAATCCTGCGATACAACTAAAAGTTATATGCGAAATTACATAAATTACAAAGTTGTTCATATTCGAGTCTATATTATTTGATAAAGAAGGCAGTTGAATATTAAAAGTACAAAAAATCAGATTCTAGATTTTAAAAGTGTTTTTTTTTTATGTAACGGAAGCATAACTAAAACTTATATGCGAAATTAAATAAAATACAAAGCTTTTAAGAGTCGAGTTTTTTTATTTAATAAAGTTGAATATTAAAAGTGAAACAAATCAGTTTCTAGATTTTAAAAGTGATGTTCTTTATGTAACGGAAATCCTGTGATATAACTAAAACTAACAAAATACAAAGTTGCTGTCAAATTCATTTTGATTGATAAACTAAGTCCTCTTGATCCATGTACCTTCTGTCTATGTCGATTACATGGTTGACTAGATACTACAACTATTTATACACTTGTCTCTAATCAGTTATTGCCAATAGTTTTACTGTGCATCGGCACGTTGCTCCCTATCAAGTTGATGGACAAATCCAGAGCTCAGTCGATATTTTATTATTTATTTGTATCTCTCTCAATTTAGATGGATGCGACATGTATTTCGCAAGGGACGCCGTGAGGAACTCAGCTATGATGAGCTATATGCAAATTTGTCCAGCTTCGATAGTGAAAAACTGACGAATGACTTGCAGCAGCCTTGGATACGTGAATCCCAACGGAAGCGGCCAAATTTGCTGCATCTAATCTTCACTTTCTATGGCTGCCAATTTGTGCCCGTTTGCCTGATCTACTCAGTCCTGGAAATTGCCATACAGTGAGTAAAATTGACACTGGCTCCTTGATGCCATCGAATCAATTATTTATTTTCTATGCAGCGCCTTTCAGCCCCTGTTCCTGGGCGGACTAATTTCGTACTTTGCCGAGGGACAGACCAGTATCACCAAGGAGGCCGCCTATCTGTATGCGATGGGCATTGTGCTGTGCTCGCTGGTCACCTCGCTGGTGTTTCATCCGTTCATGTTTTATGTGTTCAGTGTGGGCACCCGGATACGACTGGCCTGTGCTGGACTCATTTATCGAAAGTGTCTGCGTGCAGCAATCAATGGCCGAGAAGGTCTTGGTGCTTTGGCCATATCAGTGATGTCCATCGATTTGCCACAGTTCGATTTGACGTTCTATTTCTTTCACGATCTGTGGAAGGGTCCCGTGGAGGCCTTCATCTTTGGTTACATTATGTACATGCGCATTGGCTGGACAGCACTCATTGGAATTGCGTTCATCATCCTGCTGATTCCGCTGCAGGCCTGGGCTGCCAAGGCGGCGTCTCATTATCGCACCAAATCTGCGGAGCAGCGAGATCGCCGCGTCAAACTGATGAACGAGATTATTGGCGCCATCCAGGTGATCAAAATGTATGCGTGGGAGCAATCCTTTGC
The DNA here is from genome assembly GCA_035042345.1 of Drosophila fungiperda. Taxonomy (NCBI): domain Eukaryota; kingdom Metazoa; phylum Arthropoda; class Insecta; order Diptera; family Drosophilidae; genus Drosophila; species Drosophila fungiperda. The sequence goes on along the minus strand of JAWNLM010000159.1, from coordinate 2,226,215 downwards.
CAAGCTAATCGCCCAAATACGCGGACTGGAGGTGAAGTCGATTCGCGGCTCCATGTGCATCTATGCGGCGCTGCAGTGCACCGACATGATATCGAAGGTGTCCCTCTTTCTCAGCCTCATCGCTTACGTGTATACGGGAGATGTGGTCACCGCCGAGAAGGTGTTCATACTCTCGTCCTACTACAGCCTGCTCAACGATTCGTTGCTTCACTTTTGGCCACTGGCTGTGACCACCTGGGCCCAGACTGTGGTCAGCGCCAGGCGTGTTGTCGATTTTCTGCAGCTGACTGAGTCACCCACAGTCAAAGGGGGTTCCACCTATGGCGACAATCCAGCACTGCAACTGGACTTGGGGCAGCCTCCAAAGCCCATTTTGGCTGGACGCCTGCATTGCACGGAGAGTTCTTTGAAATCCCTGCGCTTTGAGAATGTCAGCGCAAGTTGGGATAAGCCAAACATTCAGCAGAAGCGCCGAGCGCATATTGAAGGCATCAGTTTTGAGCTGCAACAGGCACAACTGGTGGGCATTGTGGGCAACGTGGGCGCCGGCAAGAGCACCCTCCTCAACGTCATCTTGGGCGAAGTGGAGCTAATGCAGGGTCGTGTCGAATTGCACGGCAAGTTGAGCTATGCTCCCCAGGAGCCCTGGATCTTTCAGGGCACCATTCGAGACAACATACTGTTTGTGGAGCCGTACGATGAGCAGCGCTATAGTTCCGTGATCCATGCCTGCCAGCTGGAGTGTGATCTGGCGCTGTTGCCACACGGCGATGAAACTGTGGTGGGTGAGCGTGGCATTAGTTTGAGCGGCGGCCAGAAAGCAAGGATTAGCCTAGCTCGTGCCGTCTACCGACAGGCGGACATCTATCTATTCGATGATCCGCTGGCCGCAGTGGATTCCCGTGTTGGGAAACTTCTGATGGAGAAGTGCTTTCATCGGTTTTTGGGTGATAAACTTCGGATTTTGGTGACGCATCACGTGCAGCTGCTGCAGCAGGTGGACCACTTGCTGCTGCTTGATGCAGGTCGCCTTACACATCAGGGCAGCTATGCTGAGCTGCGGGATGCCATCGGGAAACATGCAGCGCCTGACTTGGAGGCCATTGAGGCGGATAAGCAGCAGGTGAAACGTGTCCTCAGTCAGGTGGACAGAAGCTCCAAGTTGTCCCAGGACATGGATAATCCAGCGGATGAGCAGCAACAGCAACAGAATTCCAATGCCGAGTTGCAGCAACAAGGCGCCGTTGGCTATGATATCTATGGTGATTACTTCCAGGCACTGGGCGCACCCATCTTGGTCTGCTTGGTGCTGGCACTCTTTGTACTGGCTCGCGTTTGCCAGGCCCTCATGGACATCTTCATATCACGCTGGGCCACCTGGGAGGAGAATCGAGATTATGCCAATGCCGAGCAATTTAAGGAGACACGCGCCCGCATGGTCACCTGGTATTCGGTGCTGCTCCTGTGCACCCTGGCATTGTACTTGCTGCGCACCTTTGGTTTCTATCTGCTGTGCCTGCGCATCTCACTCCGATTGCACAATCTGCTCTTCCATGGCATCATACGTGCCCGCATGTACTTCTTCAATGCGAATCCCTCGGGTCGTGTCCTCAATCGCTTTTCCAGCGACATTGAGAACGTGGATGTGGCCCTGCCGCAGGCCATGATGGACTCCCTTCAGGTATAGTTCAGGCAATCAACTTATTTAATTCTGTTACTTATTATTCAATATATATTATTATATATACCATATATCTAGGAACTATATGATTTGGTAGTCAAATATTGATAATATGTTGCATAAATGGAAATCATTTTAGTAATTTTTTTTTCTGAGTAAAGAGGAAAGTTTTTTAAAGAAGAATTTATCTTTCAATCGATTCTAATCCCATTTGAATATATTCCAGTTTTAATCAATATAGTTTGATAGATATATATAGATGCAATATATAATTTTAAAACTGAGCAACTAGCACACATTTAAATATATAGACAGATTGGTTGATCTCCATCGATTTATGGCATTTGATTCATCTGCTTTACTATTTCCTGCAATTGTATATAAATTTCCTATATTACTACTAATTTTACTAATTTCATTTATATAAATGCTCTATTTTTATTACAGTTTTTTGTGAATGTGGTCGCCGTGTTGATTATAGTTGCCATAGCCAACTATTGGCTGCTCATTCCCGCTGTTATTATGGTGGTTCTCATGTATCTGTGCCGTGCCTTCTTCATCGCAGCTAGTCGCAGCCTGAAGCGCATTGAGAGCTTGAGTAAGTCACCAGTTGCAACTAAACCAAAGAGATTAGCAAGATTCAACATATTTTTATTTGATATATTACCAGCTCGCAGTCCAGTTTACTCGCATGCCAATCAAACCTTCGAAGGATTGACCACGATTCGTGCGCTGGATGCGATGCCACAGCTTGAGCAGACTTTCCATGGACACCAGAATAACAACTCGTCGGCTCTGTTTCTCTATACGAGTGCGAATCGTGCGTTCTCCTTTTGGACGGATCTGATCTGTGTGGTTTACATACTGGCCGTAACATTCAGTTTTCTGGTGATCAACGAAAGCTACTACAGCGGAGATGTGGGTCTGGCCATCACTCAATCGATGACCTTGGTCATCATGTGTCAGTGGGGCATGCGGCAAACTGCAGAGCTGGAGAACAAGATGACCAGTGTGGAGCGCATATTGGAGTATGCAAATACGCCATCGGAGCCACCACTGGAGACGGCAAAGAAGGTGAATCTGCCCGCCGAATGGCCACAGGCGGGTCATCTGCGTTTCTGTGAGCTGCGCATGCGTTACACGCCGCAGGAGAATGAAATTTTGAAGGGGCTCAACTTTGAGACACGACCCATGGAGAAGATTGGAATTGTGGGACGAACGGGCGCTGGTAAATCCTCAATCATTCAGGCACTATTCAGACTGGCAGTCAATGAAGGCCTCATCGAGATCGATGGCCAGAATATTGCCCAGCTGGGTCTGCATGATCTGCGCAGTCGCATCTCAATCATACCACAGGAATCAATGCTCTTTGCCGGCACCTTGCGTTTCAATCTCGATCCGTTTGACGAGAAAAGCGACGAGGCTCTGTGGGATGTGTTGCACGATGTCAAGCTAAAGCAATACGTTTACAGCCTGGAAAGTGGCCTCTACTGCCGCATGCAGGAGGGCGGCTCCAATTTCAGCATGGGCCAACGGCAACTGGTTTGCCTGGCACGCGCCATCCTGCGCAGCAATCGAATACTCATCTTGGACGAGGCAACGGCCAACGTGGATGCCGAGTAAGTGCAACAACTGGCAGGCTAATGATTCACCACTAATTTCCATTTGATTGCAGCACCGATAAACTGATTCAGGAGACAATCCAGACCAAGTTTGCCCAGTGCACCGTGCTAACAATTGCGCATCGCCTGCACACAGTGATGGACAACGACAGCGTTCTGGTTATTGATGCGGGCAAAATAATCGAATTCGGACCGCCACACGAGCTGCTCCAGCTCCAGGATGGTGCCCTGCTCAAGCTGGTCAACCAGAATGACACGGCTACCACAAAACATCTCAAGAAAATTGCCGAAGATGCATATATGCGCAAGAATAAATAAGTCCAATTTAATGCTAAAATATTCATCAATACTGTAGCCTTCGCTGTGATCTGTAAAATGTGTTATTTTTATATATATATGTGATTTTTTTATACATTTAGCTAAGTTTTCCAAGTTCACTAAAACGCTTTAAAATGAACTGAAAATTAATAAATATAAATATAAATAATAAACCTGCTCCACTTCTTAATACATATTAATTGACTCTGAATAATATACAAAAAATATAGCCAAGATTTTTTTATCAACTCTCCGAGTTTTTGGTATTTAATATGATATACATTCAGCTTTACTTTTTATGGTCAATCGTATTTTTTGGAAAACACAAGCTAAACAAATAAATTTGCTTATCTTCATTTCTTAATGCAGTGCAGTGTTTATGCTGTTAAACTTAAGCTATAGTAATTAAATCATTAAGCTTCTCTATTCAGCTTGTTCAAATAGCTTTGCTTGTACTACGTAGTTACTTCTGTTTGTTAATCCTAATTTAGAATTGTATTATAAATTTGTAAATTTCAAAGTCAACATTTGATATGAGATCATAGTAAAGCGCCATCTATTGTTAAGCTGCTCGCCATAAAACGATACCATAAAAATCGATAGAACAATGCTGACGCACACAAGCTGGCTGCTACAGAGTCTTAATTTGAAAAACGCTTCTTTATTGAAATAGACTTTTTTATATCTGCCAAAATGACGTATTTTTTTTCTTGCTGCTGACCAGCAAAAAGCCGGCGGCAGCATTTAACAACGTTGCACGACAATGACCGCAAAATTTGACCGCCTGCTGAGCGGTGGGCGTTGCCAAACAATTGAGTTGTGGCACAAACTACGTCATCACTTTTTTACTGGCACACTGAACAATGACAGAGGGGAAACTGGGGAATGGGTAATGGGGGAATGGGTAGTTGGACGAGCAGTGCTTGTGGCTCGATGGGTGGTTTGTAATTATGGACATGCGCCACCCATTCCGTCACATATCAGCACATTAAGCGCTTGGCAAGCAGCGCTGAAAGCGTTCAACTTGTTATAGCATCAAACAGCAACAGCAAAAAACTGAGCGAGAGTTGTTGGCACTTATGCTAGTAAGTATGTAAGTGTGTGTGTGTGTGTGGCCGGAAGCCGGTGGGCGGAACTAGAGCGCGTCCAGACAGACACAGGCAGTGGCAGACGTAGAGGCAGAGGGGCAACTGTGTGTGGGTCGGTGGGCGTTGCTACGAAGACGGTTTCCAAATTGCTAGCCAGGAGATGACAATGATGTGCTTTTTGTGCTGCAAACATCTTCTTTTTTTTTTTATTATTTCCACAATTTTATTTCCTTATGTATTTATTTTTATTTATTTTTTCGCCAACTCACCAAATAAAGTGAGTATGCATGTTAGTGCTTTCTAACTGCTCCCTTGCCTTGTGTTGGGGGGGGTGTTGCCAGTTTCCGTATGCTGTGCGGCGTAAATTGTCCGGTGGTTTTTTAGTCTCCACATTTATTCACATGCTGATTGCTTTTGCAGTGCAGTGCTCAGCTCAGCGGGTAGCCGAATGTCGGCCGGAATATCAATTACTTAACAGCGGACACTCTTCACATCTTATCTGAGAAGTTTTTATCAATAATCTAACATCTGCACGTGTCCTTGTTGCACAGTATACGACAATCTTTACAGGTTTCATGGGGCACGTAGATTCGCTCGCTGGCCTCGTAACTCATCCTAAATGATCTCTCGCAGGGACCACACACAGTGCCAACCAGACAGCCCAGCGATTTAGATTTACTTTTGGAATACGTGCACACGACCAAATTTGCCTTATTATCCGGTCATGATCATGCGTCCCAAGCCGTGTTGTGGTTGGTTGGGCGGTCTGCAACGGAAGTGATTCCAGATTACAGCCCGGTGGTAAATGTCGCTATGCGAATTAATCAAAACGAGAAACAGAACCACAAATGTGGTTGGAGGAGTGCATCACTCATTGAGGTAGCTGATCATTTAAATAGGGCAAACTATTTTATGCTATGCAATTATGAATTATTTTATATTCAGCTTGGAGCTGTTAAATATTTGAATAATTTAGAATATATAAAATATTTATATTTAATTAGCTTGCACGAAATAAATGTGACAAATATTGATAAATGGCTTCCCTTATTGCCCGACAAACGAAATGCATAAAAAGTTTAGCCGATAAATGTGAAGTGTTTTCAACGTTATCAAATTTTAATAGCTCTGTGCTACACTTACAAAAATAATCTACCGAATATGTAAATTGTTCTGAATACTAGAAAGATTGTTTTGGTTTGCAGAAATAGCTTTTTAATATACGAAATAAATTTAGGTATTATTTGAAATGCCATTTATATTTTTATTTTACAGATATTGTTTGTATATATTTTACAGAAAATCTACGCTGAAAAATCATTTTATTATAAGTGCTGAATAATTGAATTTTCTAAATTACAGTGTCATTTTTTTCTGAGTGCATCGTTTGAGCATAATTGAATTACATAAACTGGGCACATGCAGTCGGCACTTTGTTTGTTTTTAAACTATTACAAGAACAATACAAAATGTTTGCACATAGCAATAATTATATTCAAATTTTGTTTGTGTGCCACTGCCAACCGTTGGTCACTCCAACGGGGGCAGTCAGTGTGAGTGGGGGGCGTGGTCATGGGCGGGGGCTTGCAACGGCGGCAGGCAAACAATAATGAACATGCATTGTAAATAATGTATTAAGACATTAAATCGTTCATTGAGGCAATTTACATTCATTATTATTACGGGCTCATCGTACGTGCCCATAAGCCCTGGGAATTGGAATACGCAAACAACATATGCCCGAGAAGAGTCGAGGATGATGGGGACGGGGACGGCGACGGAGCGGAGAAAGTAGCCGGGAGACAACTGGCAACGGCATTCCCAAATCTCATATATGTTGGGGAATTAATAAAATCATAAAATTGTAATTAATTAATGCAGAAGACAGCAGTGACAAAAAGAATAAAGAAACAAATGCATTAACCGCCGGTAGCCGCCAGACTGCGGCTCTGTCTCTTGTCTCCTGTCTCTCTCTGTGTCTGGACTTGGATTGTCATCTGATTAGGGATTCAGGTGCGTGAGTGCATTTTTTCGGTTTTCAACAGAATTTCAACGGCGACCGTGACGGACAACAGACAACAGCCAACAACGAGCCTTGGGTGCTCCGATCGCATGGGGTACAACTGTCGTTTGACAGATCGCATGCCACAATACAATGGCAAACCCAAGTGCTTGGATGAGGAGGGGGCGGTGGAGGATTGGGGCAGCAATGCAGTAATGCAATTGTCAGGGCGGCCCCTTCATTTGCAAACAATTTTACACTGGGCACTCGTCGTCGCTTGATTGCCGTCTCTGCCCACTGCCCACTGGTCACTCTGCCTCCAAACCGCCCCCTTCCTGCCTCGGCGCAGTGATTGCAGTGACAAGTGCAGCGGGTAATGAGTCGGCCTCGGATTCTTTGATATGTCATCGGCTACTAAGCAGCAACAATTTTGCAAATAACATGTGTCGTGGACAAGACTGAGCTGATCATGTATTTATATATATACATATATATATATATATATATATATATATGCCTATATGTATCTGCCTGTTGTGCATTAAGTAAGGAACTAAAAGGACTACTGGCAAATGGAGGGCGTGGCAACGCCTCATGACAAATTATGACAGCGAGCATTTCGCATTTGATTTATGACCCGCTGCATTCAACTATGACCCCCTTTTTCCCAAGTTGGTTGGACCATGCTAACAGATTTCCTGTTGTCGACTCTGCCAAATGCACAATCAAATATACATTTTTTACTAGGTAGTTTGCCAGAGTCGACTTATGACATATCGTGTTGATTTTTAATAAAAAAAAAATACAAATTACTTTCAAATCATTTTTTGCCTTACAATACAATTATTTTAATATTATAGATTTTATGAATTTAATTATATAACATTTTTTATCTATTAAATACAATGTTCTATTAAAAAGAAATAATATCATAAAATATACAACATATCTATATATTAAAAGAAATTGATTGTCAGTCTTCACTGTCAATTAGACACCTCGAATAACTCTCACCTGTTTGCCCTTGATGGTGCAATGTCCTGAAACTGTGGAATCATTATGAAGGTCATTCCAAGTTCCCTTTGGATAAATACAGGGGAGTTAGTTTCACGACATGTACGTGAAAAGGCAGTAGAAGATTTAAATGAATTTACTATTTTTATTGATTACTTAATATCATTTAATAATTTGTGGAATTGTTTTATATAACACCAAGAATTCTGTCTGGGAAGAAATTGCCTCAAAGAATCAATAATTCCTATATTTTTCACATTATATTGAGTTCAGAATCAAAAATTTATTGTTTGTTTTCTATTCTGCTTTCTACCACAGGAGTTAACTTTATTTGGATTAGTATATGTAATTTTTTATCTCCCTAAAAACGCGGATTTCCAAATTTTACTTCAGCAATTGACATTATTTTCCAATACATAAGTATCTGTTAAAAATCTAATATTTGCCTGATTTATAGTTAAAGGCTTGAATTAAGTGTACCTCCCAGTCGAGCTCCCTCGACTAGAGTATTCAAACTGCCTCTTTTTCCATTTTGAATGATTTTTAAGTGATTTTTAACGTGCTGCATTATGGTTGTTTAACAGCTCAAAGCGACATATTTAAATCCGAGCGTAATTAATGGCAATATAATTTACAACAAAAGATTCGCAGTTGATCCTGCCTGAATGGCACTGGGCAACCACAACTAGTATGCCAGACTGGCATTTCAGGCTATCCTCGCAGTGGTTTCGGCTGCAACGAACTGTAGATGAGCTACAATTTGCTTGCAACTGTGTTGCAAGTTCAAATTTGAGACTGTTGCAACTTGCTGTGCTACTCAACGAGAGAAATCTGTGAGTAATGCCGAAAACCGGTTGGTTTTTTTGTTTGGTTTGTAGCTCATCCGGCAGTCACCGCAGCCAAATTAACAACTGCTCGCAGCATCGACGGCAACATCCCGTGGCACTTTGTGTGAGCTTGCCTCAAAATTCAGATGATTCGACAAGAGAAGCTGTGTGGAAAAGAGCAGCGCTGAAAGTCTATTCACAGCCGGCAGCAAATTGCCTGCAAAGTGTTACAATAATAAAAACTCATGCTTGGAGGCGTGTCCCAACATAAAACTGCTAACGAAACGAGCCAAAGAGGACGCAAACAAGGGTGCAAGGGTAACCGAGCTGCCCCTTGTTGCCTTGAGGCAGGCAACTTTTAAGGGGTGGTTGCAAATTCTGCCTGCTCACCCAACACACACACAATTAGAGATTCTTTTTTAACTCGGCAAACAAAAGTCAATTGTCGTAGCCAATAAGTCGCTAATGCAATTAACAAATCACACACACACACACACACACACAGGATATGAGGGCCCCTTTCGTTTCATTACAATACTAATAACTTGGCATGTGTGTGCGCCCTGCTCACGTCCCTCGTCCCTCGTCCTGGTGTGGTAGGCGTGACTCGTGAGACACCTGGAGTGATTGTTTGATGTGGCCAGGAGAAGCATCTCTCTCTCTCTCTCTCCCTCTTTCTCTTTGGGAGTAGAGCATTTTGCGACAATTTGGTGCGTTAAATTACAAATCATTAGTCACAGCGAACTGCACGGAAAATGGGCTCGACAAATTTCTGTTTCAGTTTGAGTCTCTGTGTCGAATCAGCCAAATTGGCAGTTTAATTGTTCCAATTGACACCAAATCTTGTTTCGGATCCTCGAGTGTTGCCCAAATAAATGGGCAATGCGAGCTGATTTTGTCAGCTTTGGAGGCGTGCACAGTTAGCCGGGAATTTATTGTTAGTGGTTAGCTGTAAATTATGGCCAGCAGTTATGGCTAACAGTTGAGCAGCTAAGCAGTTGTTAAGCAGCATTAAACATATATCTTCGGGTCACATTAATTCAATTGTTTTTATTTATTTACAATACAAAGCCTTGTCTATACACTCGGGCCAAATTTGATGGGGGAGGGGGGGGCATTCTTATGTACAAAAATAACTCAGCAAAAAAATTGTTAACATAAATGTTTTTTTTTGTTTTTTGGTGCATCTTCAGTAAATACTGCGCGCCATGGCCAATGAGGCGGCAGGACTGGGTGCCAATGAGCCAATCGGTGGCATGCCCACTCCCACTCCCATGCCCATGCTCATGCCGACACCGACACCCACACCACCCAATGACGAGGGAGCACCGCCACCAACAGCAGCACCTGCATTGAACTTCTCAAAACCGCTAATCGCTTCCGTTGGTAGCTTCTTGCGCAAATCCGGTTTGGGCCCGCTGAGGCACATTTTCTCCAGCTGCTGGTGTTGGGAGCGCACAGCAAACCGATTCACATGCACGGGTATGGGCACAACAATTTTCGTGCCATTGGCACTACCATTCCGGCCCAGACCGTGCGACGTGAGTCCGGCCTTGACGCGTTTCCATTTGGCGCGACGATTTTGAAACCAGATTTTCACCTAAAGCAAATCGGGAATGAAATTAATCGTCTGCCTGGGGAGGTGTCTCCCGGGACTCTAGACTCACCTGCACTTCACTTAATTTCAGACTTGTGGCTATTTGACTGCGCTCCGTGAGGCTGAGATACTTTTTGGCATGGAACTCGCGCTCCAGCTCCAGCAGCTGCTCCGATGTGAAAGCTGTGCGACGCCGTCGCGATTTCGAGCTGCTGCTGCCACCGCCTTGGGACTCCTTGCCGCCGGCTTCGTGACGAGAGTGGCCACCATCGTCATCACTGCAATCCTCACTATCCGAGTTTGTATAAGCTATCAAAGACAAAAAGCAAATAAAAAAAAAATCAAATAATTATTTGTGTAGCAATTTTTATAAGCAGTTTGGCAAATGACCAACTGGCAACGGATCGAAATAGAGAAATAAGTGAAGAAAAATATGTGACAAAATGCTGAAATTTCTGCAGGACCTTTTTAGTATATTTTTTAATTATCACTTTAATCCGAAATGCGTTTCACATATCTCAGAAAACCCACAATCACTTGCTTAATAAGTGAATTACAGAGCTAAAAAAAAAGCGACTAAATGAAGAAGTCAAGCAACTTAAATACATCTTTTCTTTGATTTTATTCTGAGAGAAGAATGTTTCCTAAATTTTTCTATGCTGCAGACTCCGATTAAAATATAAGTTCAAAGCCGTCGAAATCTGGACTCTAATCTATAATTAAAAAAAAACACGTCCAACTGTTCCTACAAAACCACAAAACATACAATATAATAGTCTAATATAAAAATGTTTATCCAAATGCTAGCAGCAAAAAAACTCAAAGAATTCAAAGTTTGATTAGGATAAATTAGTAAACCAAACATTTTTTTGGACAAAAACTCATCTTTCGACCAATCGTTGCTATGGCAGCTATATGAGACTGTGATTTAATCCGACCGTCTCCGAACATGTACTGTCTGCAGTCGGAAGCTGAATATATTCAAAGTTTCATCACGATGTAAGTTATCGAGAGACTAATTTGCATAGGAGTAGACAGACAGAAGGACATGACTAAGGATACTAACAAAGAATAAATATGAATTGTGTGCCGGAAACGTCTTCGTCAATGCGTTACAAACTTCATAGCAAAAATATAATAGAGTTAAGGAACTTTTCAAATATCTATCTTGGATCTAATCGTAGAACCGGTAAATTTTTGTAAGGAAGCATTTAGTACTCCTCGAATATAATTAATAGTAGGTCTTTAATTGTGTGAACTAAAAAGTGGATTCTGAAATTACCTCTAACTCTCTCTATAAATATGATAATAAAAGAATATACCAATATACTATACAAAATCGAATGATTATATCTCCTGTTAAAGCGTCAGATGTAATCGATAAAATTTAAGGAAACTTGATCTTTACTACAACTATTTAGTATTTAAAGCCATTTAACCATCTGAAATGGTTAAACTAAAATACAGAAATGGAGAAGAAACTAAATTTAAATTGAACTCATTACGTCAATATATTTTGTACTTGATTTTTTTTCAAAAAGAAATATAGATAATAAAAATGCAATTCAGATTGAATGCTGATTAAATTAACCATAATTAAGATATATAACATCCTGTCGGAGTATTTAGTAGGCCATTAACAGCAGTTAACCACTTCTGACTGTGAGTTCAGTTTGGGTTTTCTGGAGTAAATGGCCTGTGTCATAACTTGTGGCAAACATATTTATTTATAACTGGAGACATGTGTGTCCAAATGACGGCCACACTTGACTTGGCCGACAAACGCCCCATTCCCAATCCCAATCCAACAACAACAACAAAAACAAGACAACACTTGAAACATAATATGCGTATTTTGCGGTGATGAAGTTGAGGATGAGGGTGAGCATGTTGGTGAGGAGGCTGAGGTTGAGGCTAAGGGTAACGATGAGCAACTTGGTTAGCACATTCATCCCCCTCCGTTTGCCTGATTATTTTGTGTAACGCTTAAGCGCTTTTTTAACACTTACACGCATCAGATATGCCCATTGCCTGCTCTGTCACTGATTTATATGAATACTCATTTGCGGGGGGGTAGATCGTTTTGAGTGTTGTATATATATATATATATATATATATAATACACCCCAAACATGGCTCGCTGTGCACAGTTATGAATACGTTAAATTCGTTTTGCACAAATTGATTTAAAATGCTTTGGACAATGGAGACCTGGGTCTGAGTCCCACAAGTCATGGATGTCATTTGGATATGACGAGGACGATGACGAGGACGAGGACGAGGACGAGGACGAGGACGAGGACGAGGACGAGGACGAGGACGAGGACGAGGACGAGGACGAGGACGAGGACTCATTAAAATGCGGTTGGCTAAAAGTTTTCCTTTTTCATAAGGTTTCCCATTTCAATGACTAAATCGTTACGTTTGTCAAAATGTCAGTTTCGTTTCGTTGATGTTATTATTGTTTCTCCCTCTCTTTCTCAAGTTCTCCCTTTCTCCCTCTCTCCCTCTCTGTCTCAGTAGCTGTCTCTGCTTGGCAAGAGTTGAAAACTTTGCTTTTTTGATTGACACCAAACATTGGGTTTTTTATGCGTTTTATGCTAATGTTGCCTATGATTTGACTGCGTCATTTTAATTACCATGACAAAACCCATTTCAGTTCGCACCAACCACAAGCAGCCAGGACAGGTCGAGGAGTGGGAATAGAATTGAGAATTTGGATTTGACTTCGTCTCAAGAAACTTCATTTTTTACGAATCTGGCTCCAGCTAAGAATGATGGCTCTTGGGTCCCGTCTATCCTTGCAAAATATATATTTACCTCCATTGCGGCTTTTATCCAGATCGGCGTTGTAGTTCTGAGGCGACATGGTAAGACTAATGTCACTGCATGAATCCCCGCTGCACTCGTAATCCTCATCCATGCCAACATCAACTGCTGGCTCCATGCTGGGGCTGCTGTGTGACTTTGATGGCGAGTAGGCGGGATGTGGCGATGGCTCTTGGGTGGCAGCCAGTGCCTGATGTGGCTGAGAATGTTGACTTTCGTCCTGTGCCCGAGCTGCGGCCATGTGCTGGAGACGCGCATGCACGCTCAGATTGTGTACATAATCCTGATTCATGAGCTCCGCCAGCCGTCGATAGCTGAGATCCGTGGGCGCTGTGGCTGCAGCATTGAAGGGCAGGAATCGATTGTCCAGTGGATGCGGCAGCGGCAAACGTCCCAAATCGACATCGTTGCTTTGGTTTGGTTTGGTCGAACTAAGGCTAAGGTTCTCCAAGGCATGCGTCGGCTGGGGCGGTGGCAGTGGTGGAGCCAATTGTGGCTGCGGCTCCTTGCCGGCAAACGGCGAACCCAAATAACAACCGCCGGCAATTAGATGGCTGAGTCGCTCATGATTCTGGGCAAAGTAGCCGTGCAGCCAGGGATTGTAAAGCGGAAACTGGGTGAGGCCCAGCGCTGAACTGGCCACAATAGCGCGTGCATTTATCTGCCGATTACTATCCCGGTCACGATCACGTTCCTGTCCGTGTTCCGCTTCCAGCTCCTGTTCCTGCTTGCGTTCGATATTGGCCGATGGCAGAACGGCAGGTGTTTGATTGGCAATCAGACTCTCAATGGAGAAGGGTTTCGGAAACGGTTTGCTGACCAATTTCGTGCTGCTCTCCACCGGCGGCACCAGCAGCGCCGCATGCTCGTTTTGCATCATCAACTAAAAACTTCTCTTGGACACGTGACGCGCGCAACGCTTGACGCAGTGAACCGTTCAAAGAACTGCGCGCAAATGAAAGCCAAAACAGTAAAAGTAGTCAAAGCAGCACTCACACACACAGACACGTACACACACACACAGACACACGCGACGACGTCGCCTTGCGCCCAACGGCTGTCAAACAAAAGCAACCACCACTTAAACAGCAAAAGAGAGAGCGAGAACGAGCGCAAGATAGAGAGAGAAAGCTAGCTGGCTCCGCCTTGCTGATAGCCAATATGGCGCGCTGTGCTAGCACGTTGAGTGTCTGTGATTGGCTGGCTGCTAATTGCTGGCAAACCGGTTGAGCTTCTCTGTTTGCTGTTGGTGTTTTGTGTGTGTTGGGGTTGTTCTTGCAGCTAAACAAGCTACCTAATTGCGTTCTGCTCGAGTCATCATGCCCTAATCGGACTCTGTCGCAGACCCGGACTAACCTAAACCATTGTGGAGACATTAATGCGCTGCGTGAGTGAGAGTGAGAGGTGCTTAGCCATGTTAGCTGGGTGGGTGAGGGGGTTGACGATTTGTTTGGTCTCGTGTGGCATATTAGTGAGCAATTTAAATTCAGAACTGAATGCAAGTGGGTGTTGCACTTGCCAGCGCACACACACACTCCCTAACACACCTCAGTTGTGCCTCAGCTGCAAACGGTGTTTCTTAAAGTATTGCTATGATTTGAGTTAATTGAGCAAGAAACTTAAACATAAAGAAGAATTAACGTTATTAAGGGAAAAAATAAGATATTTCTAATCATCCATATAAATCATATCATTTGAAATTTACTTCTTAAAACTATAGTGGGACAATAAAAATGTAAATAAATAAGTATTTTGTTACATGTAATATATTTTACAATAAAGTAGTTAAATATAAATCCATATAAATCCATATAAATCATATCATTTGAAATTTACTTCTTAAAACTATAGTGGGACAATAAAAATGCACATAAATAAGTATTTTGTTACATGTAATATATTTTACAATAAAGTAGTTAAATAGTAAGTGTAATTTGTTATATTTTCTTACTTACAAGTCCTTTCGAATGTTTCCAGACAAATATTCTGTTAACGGCTTACTTTAAGGACTCCATACTTTAGTTTTAACAAAATTAAAGGGTTCGCGAACTCCCAAAGGGATTTCCCTACAAATTGATGTAATATTTACTAACTCCTTTCATATGGACATATCAAATTCCCTACATATACAAAATAAAATATATATAAAGCAATGGAAAAATTCATTATCAATGTAACGCTTACAAAATAGCTAATGCTGTAAAAAGAAAAAAAATCGATATCCGGCATTTTCATCCGGAATTTCCTCTCATTTTGTAGTTTTCTTGATAATGAAATACTAATTTAGCCCTCACCCCAATTATTATGCCAGACACACTTCACACACTTGCCAATTTGCATTTGTTGCTTAAATTGGTCAATCAAAAAAATGTGGATTTTTGTTGGCAATTAAACAAAATGTTGGTCACGTTTGAGTGTTTAAAATATTTAACGAGCAGTTTTAATTGCAATGCAAGTAGATTATATTTTATTTTGTTTGGCATTAGGCATAAATTAAAATATAATTATGCGCCTTGTCGGCGATTATAGTTATAATGATGAAAGCTTGTAATTTTTTGGCACTCTGTCAATTATGCCTGGCAGAGAGCTGTATAAAGAAATGTTGTTTATATATATAAATACAAATGTATATGTATGTGTATATGTATGTATATACATGTTTTGTTTTTGCCAGTCTCCCTAGCGGGAAACGGACAAATTAACGAAATCCAACGAAGCGTTTCATGCGCTCAAATAAATCAGGGCGATGTTGACACTCGGGTTGCGGCCCAACCAAGACATCTTGCTATATTGTATACCCAGATACAGTTCGAGAAACACAACAGAAGAGAACGACGCGCCTAAATCGAAATTATTTACTGACAAATTGTTGTGAATGCTTTGCATAGTTTGGGACTTGTTTGCAGTGTTTAAAAATGCGCACAAAATAAAATAAAATAAAAACAATTACAAGTGCAGTGAGAGAAGACTGCAGACGGTTGCAACAATATATAACACATATATGTATGACAACCAAATAGTTTCTGACATTGTGTATGGCTACCAGCCCCTAAATTATATCGTTCGTTTAATACAAATTTAATAATCATTACGTTTTTTGGTTCGGAAATGCGAAGTCGAACATGTGTTCGCATGTGTTGACCACAAACCCAACGAAAGCTGTCCAATGTTTACCCAACAATTGACACGCCCCGTTTACAATTTGCGGGCAGGTCCGTGCATAGCCACGTCAACGGCTGTTTGTCCGTCCGTAATTGTGTCATTTTAACCCTTTACAAATGGTTCTCATGACAATTGTTTTTGTTTGTTGGTCCTTGTCAAAGCTATAATTATGCATACCACATCGATTGCTTATACAATTTAATTGCAAATTGGAAAGTAATTACAGTTGTCAGTTACATAGTTCGGACATTATTTATTTATTTAATAATTAATAGCTTTTACTTGTGCTAGGAAACTAGCTATACAATAATTGTTTGATTATAGGCCTTTTGGAATTTAAAGGTATTTGTTATTTAAAAAGAGCGCCCAAGTGCCATGGCAGCGAGCTTGTAACAGCATGCATGCATTCCAGGGTCGCAAATGTTATCGATTACTCTTTTTTTTAGAGGGTGTCATATATCAGCTTATCTTAATTTTGTACAAGGTGGCAACCCTTCTTTTTCACTAAAACGTTTTGCGATTCTTTCTCACAGCGGCTTTTCGCAGGTAAATAATTACAAAATTAACAAAACATCACGAACTAAAAGTATAAACTAATAATCTAATGAGTGAAACCATGTTCCCAGCTACAATATTTTGTGCATATTACAAGAGTACTTGCAATAATTATGGAAACATATTTCTCGAAAAATCGATTTCAAATCGGCTTCTCTGCAATAGAATAATATGCTTCAAATTACTAATATGAATGTTTTTCTTTAATAGGTAAATATGCCAGAGTTAACTGAAATTAAGAACGAGGCTCCCTCGACCTCCGCGGAGGCAAAACTGTCCGAGGATGTCGATGTGCGTGTGGAGGACGATGGCAGCGAGAGCGATTCGGATAGGATTCCCGAATTGGAGGAGGCTGAGACAGGCACCACTCAGTTGGGCGGCGGCGCCACCGGTCTGCCCATCGATGTGGTTTCGAAGGCAAAACAGTCGCGCGGCGAGAAGAAGGCGCGCAAAATCATGCTTAAGTTGGGCCTGAAGCAGATTCAGGGTGTCAACCGTGTCACCATTCGCAAGTCGAAGAACATTCTGTTCGTCATCAACAATCCCGACGTGTACAAGAATCCCCACAGCGACACATACATTGTCTTCGGCGAGGCCAAGATCGAGGACTTGTCGCAACAGGCTCAAGTTGCTGCCGCCGAGAAGTTCAAGGCACCGGAGGCTGCTGGAGCTGCTGACAGTGTGGGTGCTACTACATCAGTGGCTCCCATTGCTGAGGAGGATGAGGAAGAGGTCGATGACACGGGCGTCGATGAGAAGGACATTGAGCTGGTCATAACGCAGGCGAATACGACGCGTGTCAAGGCCATCAAGGCGCTAAAGAACAACAACAACGATATCGTTAACGCCATCATGGAGCTAACCATGCTCTAAGGCGATGCGCAGGGAACATCGTTGCTTTCGTTGAACACCCGCCTTTCGATAAAACTAAAAATAAAAACAGATCCCAAATCCCCCTTCAAATATTATGTGCATGCGTCTCACAGCACGCTCAACAACTGTCGGGAGAAAAAGTTTAAAGTGACAAGAATAAAGTGACATGCTTTTCAAAATCAACGTACAACTTTTTATTATTATTATTAATTATAAACATTTAATTTAATAGATTCATGCTGTAGGTTCGAGCTTATTCCCAATCCTATGGTTAGTTGGGTAGTAGTATTATGACTTTGGCTAGCTACAATTTAAGATAGGTATTTTTCTTGAAAAGATTATAAGTACATTGAGAATATTTTTTTTTGGACACAGCTTGGGTTCACTTTTAAAGACTAGATAGAGATTGGGTGCTACTAGGTGGTAGCCACTGCCTCGGATTTCAGGACACGAGCTTGGCTGCGTGACTGTAGGCGTATGTCTGCAGGTGTCTGCATCCAGGGTTCGCCATCCGCCTGCATGGGGACAGTTCCATTCACGCGCAGCTGTAAGACAATCAGAATTAGATTACAAATATACAACTATATATAGTATATATATATATATATATATAAATCTCGTAGCTATAGTTACCCTTATCTGTTTGGCTTGGCCAATGCGCACGGGTTTGCTTATGTTGCACTGCAACTGGGCAATGTGAAAGGAGGAAACGATGCCAAAGACCTCCATTATGCCATCAGAGATTGAGTTTATAATACGTTTCTCGCCATTCGAGTTGCTAATCTCGCACAGCTTGCAACCGGCGCCCCACGAGTCAATATTGAGAAATACCAGCGATTGCAGTTCCGGCAGTTCAACTAACTTATTATCTAAATATAGTTCCAGCTTCTGCTCGATGCGTTCGCAATCCGGCTGCATAACCTGCTGTGTGCCAAACGTAAAATATAGCATCTAAATGGGAGTAAATGAATATGTGAATATATTTAAGTGAATACGCAACATTAATAGACGAACCTTGTTGAATATGCGACTGCTGAGCAAATAGAAGCGAGATTCGCGCGTCTTATGGAAGTTGTAGGTAATGTAGGCATCGACACCAACGCTGAAATAGTTGTACACGTGTATTGTCTTTATGGGATGTCTTTGTATGGGCAGCCGGTAGTGGAGCTTCTCGATTTGCAGATCAAATCTATCAAGATTTACGGAACGAGCCTGTCTAATGCTACGCAATATCTGCAGCGGATCGAGGACAGTTGGCGGCTCGGCTCCCCAGCCGAGCACACGCGACAAATCGTTGCCAGTTCCAAGTGGCATAATAGCCACGGCAGGCTGTGGCTTTATATTCAGTGTGTAGATGGTGTTGAGCACCCAACCAATAGTTCCATCTCCACCAGCCACCAGAATTCGACAAGGGCGTGGACTCGTCTTAGCCACCCACTGCAAGGCATCCTGAGGACCTCGGGTGCCCAGTTCCATGACTTGCATTGGATGCAAATAGCCGCGCAGCAGCGACAGCACATTTGAGGCAGTGCTGCTGCCCGCTTTCGTATTGGCAATCACAATCAACGGTTCCCAGTTCTCAATGTTTGGCGGCTTGATGCCGGCAAGGTGCAAGCGCACAGATTCCCGCGTCCTGGCTGCCACAATGCTGTAGGGTGGATATATCATGTCACTGAACTCGCCAAAATCACATACAGCCTTGGTGTCCACACCCTTGTAGCAGTTGTCGTGGTAACAGCGCTGACACCAGGCACACCGCCAGCCAAACAGACCCGGTTCCGAGCTGCTGCTTTGATGGTCCGCATCTGCCTCTTGGCCACAAGCGTCACAGCTGTAGCTCATCGGCAAATTACCGCGCACCCACAAATGTCGCACTGTGTCCACGTTTCGCAGCCATTTGTCCTTGCAGCGATGCTGGTCATCCGCCTGGCGCTGACACAATGGCTCCGAGTGTGTGCAAATGCCGCAACAGTCGCAGAACAGGCCTGCCGATGGCGTCAGCAATATCTCGCACACATTACAGAAGCAGGCCTAACAAGCGTGAATAATTGGTAGTGAAAAATTACGTTTCTCTCTGTGAAGGTGCCCCTTACCTGTTCAAGAATTTTTATTGATTTCCAGCTGTGACGTGTTTTGCCCGATATGCAAATGACAACATCTTCCGCCAGAAGGCTGCGACAAAAGACGAAGAGCACGCTGAGTGTTACCAGGGAGCCAATCAGTGCCTCCCAGCTCAGCTCGATGCTGGCAATGTCCATTACACGAATTTCTTATAACATCAATTGCTCACACATATTTATATTTTCCATGTTTTTGTTTGATTATTTTTTTATTAGCTGGCCCACCTAATTATAGCCGGTGCTGTAAAATGCACGCAAACAGCTGGCCAAATTCTGTTAGAGGTGAACTATGCAAAGAGGTGTCTTGGCGATTGTTGTGCGGCCCAAACACGCAATTCAATATCGGTTAGTAGCCAACAAATAAATATAATTACTAAGACTTGTGTGTCTTCAACATGTCGCAATAAAATATTTCTATATGATACGATAATTTGATAATATCAATAGAGATTTATTATTTAGTCACCATGTCATGTTTTATTATGGACTTCGTCACACTTCTTATCGATGTTTATCGTATCATCGAATAACCCACACTATCTGTTTGTTGAGCAGTGCTGCAAAACACAGTAAGGAACGCCGCACGTGGACGCACACATTTTTTAAAAAACGTCTATTTGCTAGCGAACGTGTGCTGAAAACTCAAAAATATGGGACGCAAAGCAGAATATAGTGAAAAACAAAAGAAGGGACCCGGCCGCAAGTCTCGCAAACAGGGGGCACCAAAATTTCCCAAGAAATCATTCGGTATTATAACAACTCGTATGCCATTGAACAAATATTTAAATGTTTATTTCTAGCGCCGCTCGACGATGAGGACAAGAAGCTTTCGCACCGTCAAAAGCAACGCGTGGCCAAACGAGATCAAAAGAAGGTAGTGCAAAAGGCAAAGCAGAAGGAGAAACGAGTTCAACAGCCCCGCAGGCTAAAACCATATAACAGCGACAGCGAGCCGGAAGAGGAACCAGAGCAGGTGGAGCAACCGGCGGAGTCATCGGATGAGGAGGTGCCACAGCTTGTGCCAGTCCAAAAAAAACAAAAGTCAAATGGCCTTTCAGATGATAATAGGGATTGGCTAAAGCTAAAATCGGGAAAGCAACAGAAAAAGAGTGTGAAAAGCAAAGAAATTGAGCTGGAAGAGGAGGATGATGAAGTGTCTGAAAATGAAGTTGACGCTTCAGATGAGGACGCTGAAGAAGAAGATGAAGATGCGAACGAGAGTCTAGGTGAGGAAGAGGAAGATGTTATGGATGAGGATGACGACGCTCAAGTTGGTAAATTGGACGATCTGTTTGACGATGATGAGCTCAACTCCGAATCTGATCAAGATCAAGACAGTGAAAATGATGACGAATCGGATGACGAAGATGATGACGATGATGATGCGGAGGACAAGTTGCCCATTGAGCGCGCCAACAAAAAACTTAAGAAACGTCAGGAGAAGGATGCCATATTGTCACGTGAAGAGATGCAAATGTCCGTCGATCACTCTGAAGTCTTCCATTTGCCCGTACCTGGCGAAGAAGCTGAAAACGAATTGTCGTTGCAAGATGTTCAGCAGCGCATCAAGGATATTATGCAGGTTCTCTCTGACTTCGCCAAGTTCCGAGAGGAGGGTCGCTCACGTAGCGAGTATGTGGATCAATTGCGTCAAGATCTGTGCATGTACTACAGCTACAACGAGTTTCTGATGAGCAAATTGATGGACATATTCAAATTGAGCGATCTGATGGAGTATTTGGAAGCCTCAGAGGTGGGTTATTAATATTGTATGTAACCTAATAACTTACAAATGTATTCTTTGTTTTTAGATAGCGCGTCCACTGACCATACGCACAAATTCGCTGAAGACACGTCGCCGTGATTTAGCTGGCGCATTAATTAATCGCGGCGTCAATCTGGATCCGCTGGGCAAGTGGACAAACGTGGGATTGGTAATTTTCAATTCGACGGTGCCGCTGGGTGCTACACCAGAGTATTTGGCTGGACATTACATGATACAGGGCGCCTCTTCAATGCTGCCCGTGATTGCATTGGCTCCGCAGGAAAAAGAACGTGTGCTGGACATGTGCTCAGCGCCGGGCGGCAAAGGGTCGCACATTGCGGCCGTCATGAAGAATACGGGCGTCTTGTTCGCCAACGATGCTAATAAAGACCGCATCAAGGCTGTTGTGGCCAATTTCCATCGATTGGGCATTGTGAATGCGGTTGTCAGCTGCGAAGATGCCACCAAATTTCGCAATATTATGACGGGCTTCGATCGAGTGCTTCTCGATGCACCGTGCACCGGCACCGGTGTCGTCTCCAAGGATCCGAGTGTTAAAACCACCAAATCGGAAATAGATGTGCAGCGTTGCTATAATTTACAGCGAAAGCTTTTGCTCACTGCCATAGATTGTGTGGATGCGAAATCCTCAACGGGTGGCTATATTGTCTATTCCACGTGCTCCGTCCTGCCCGAGGAGAACGAGTGGGTAATTGATTATGCGCTCAAGAAGCGCAATGTTAAACTGGTGCCTCTGGGCATTGATTTTGGTGAGCCAGGCTTTACCAAATTCCGTGAGCATCGCTACCATCCAAGCTTGAATTTGAGCAAGCGCTTCTATCCCCACACAAACAACATGGATGGCTTCTATGTGGCCAAGCTGAAAAAGTTCTCCAACACAGTACCCATCACCAAGGAGCAGCAGGAAGCAGATGAGAAGGAGCTGGACGAAGCAATTGCATCGGATCAAACAGAGGCGAAGGCGACAACAGGCAAAGACAAGGATGAGGACGAGGCTATTGAAACTGATTCGGCTTCACGTAAAGCGCTTGGAAAACGAGCTGGCAAACCCACTTTAACAGATGTCGAACAAGATCTGAAAAAGAAGAAGCGAGAACAAAGCAAAACAAAATATGTCGCCAATGTTTTCGAGAAGCCTATCAAAGTGCCTAAAAAGCCCAAGGTAGTTGCTGTTCAAGGAGTTCCTCCTTCCCAGGAAGCAGCCGAAAACGGCACGAAGAAAGAGAAGGCCCAGAAAAATGGTGACAAAGCAAGCGGCAGCAATTTGAAGCCGAAGCCCAAACCTGCAGCTAAGCTTCAACAGCCCAAGATAGTTGCTGTTCAAGTTATTCCTCCCTCCCAGGAAGCAACCGGAAACGGCACGAAGAAAGAGAAGGCCCAGAAAAATGGTGACAAAGCAAGCAGCAGCAATTTGAAGACGAAGCCCAAACCTGCAGCTAAGCTTACTAAGAAATTATCAGAGGCAAAGCGTGTGGATGTGGATACCCTTGCACCCTTGCTGGAGGGCAAGCCCATTAAAAATCAAAAGCACCTTAAAAGCAAATCCAAGCAACTGGGACAGTTGAAAAAATCCAAGAAGCCGACGGATAAAAAGCAAAGATTCAAGAAATGAGCATAAATCCAATTAGTGTATAGAATTTTATTGAAATATATTGTTTGGTTAGTCGAAAAGCTGAAAATATTGAAGCTATCCAAAGGTATCTCTGCGTGAACAACCGAAAATGACTATTTGTTTTATTATAAGAACTTAATGTTTGGATTATAAATATATTTATAATCAAAATAATAATGATATAAATTAAATTTGTGTTTTACTTGAAATGCAAGTAATGATTTAAGGTTTATAATTACATGGTTTCTATACAAATGTGTAGAAACTTCAGGGGTCATTATAGATCACAGATCTTCAGTCTGCTCTTCAGTTCTTTATTACTAAGCTCTGAATTCGCCAGTAGTACTATTTTTATAAACCTCCACTGTAAGTCACACATCATCTGTATGTATGTATTTATATAGTAATTTTTGTGTACTGATTGTTTCAATTACAATCATTAAAAGCGAGCAAATAACAAAGCTTCGGCTTCAAACACATGTTGATAATTAATAAAATGAGTTTGCTTGTCAAATTTCACATTCAGTTTGAGAGTAAAGCAGCGATGGCAAGTTTACAACTGGTTTTGCTCTGCATTGCTTTGGCTTGTTTGGCACAATGCAAAGTAGATATTAATGTGGCTATGATGAGAGAGATCTATTCAAATATGGATCGTCGCAGTTCAGCATGTGCAAACATGTGGGTCCATTCATGCGGCAATTGGTCGAGCAACTACGTGGACAACTTTGAGCGGGCGGAGGAGATCTATGCGAAGGCAATGGCCGAAGTGCTGAGCGGAGCGGATCTTAAGGAGCAGGAAGTTGCAACACATCTATTGCAACAAATGCGCGACTATTTTGCTTCGTGTATTAATAGCGATCAGGAGTTGCAATTGCCACACGAACTTATCTCTGGCCCCCTGGAATGGACAAGTGCAGCAGGTAAACTGCGTAAATACGGTGTTAATGGCGTCTTCCTGGATGAGTCTGTGGGTGTTGCCTACAACAATTCGATACGTTATGTAATACAACTCAAAATGCCAGTCCAAAATGACCACTTGGTAAGACTTATTGAATAGATACATTCAGAACAAATTCATAAAATGTATTTAACAAATTATTCTTTATTGATTATAATATAATTTTCCTCTTCAAGCCCACAGCTACTCTTTCCTCCGAACTGCAGCAACTGGACAGAGAGCTACGTGAATTGTGTCACAAACACCGTAGAGAGGAGACGGCACTTCAATCCTGGACACTGGGCGAATTAAAGCAGCAAATACCACAAATCAATTGGAAAAACTATTTCAAGGCGCTGCTTGATGTGGAGCCCAAAGATGACCAACTTCTGGTGGAGGTCAGTGATGTGGAGTATTTACGAGAGTTGGGCACATTGTTGCAGAGCTGCAACACAACCAGTCTCCAATTGTATCTAAGTGCACGCCTGGCCAGTTTTGCGAGGAAAGCTAATCCCAGCTCAGTGCGCGGGACAAGAGCTCACAGCTGCATCCAACATATGCGTGCGGTGCTGCCGCTGGGCATGAACTATATCTACGATCGATATGTGTACAGCACAAGGTCGGAGGATACGCAACAGCTTACGGAAATCTTTACCAGTTTGCGTAGAACTTTTAATAAGTACTTGGACTCCAATCGCATGGAATTAAGTCCTCAGAAGTTGGGCTATGTGCGTGCCAAGCTGGCCGGAGTTCACCTCAAGCTGGGAAACTTGCCGGATGCGACAACCCCGGGGGATTTCTATGATAGTCATTATATCAGTGCAAACTTTTCTCGTGCGGACTTCCAGCATAATTTCTGGCAGGCAGTGCGTCTGCGTGTTCGACTGCAACATGCCCCATTGCTGCAACATGAAGCCGTCTTGCAACCCGAACTTTACTATCTAAACGATGATGTGTTAAGTGCTCGCAATGCGCCCTATTTTGAACATGAACGGAACACTCTAACCGTACCCCTGATCTTTATGCAGTGGCCCTTCTACCATCATCGCCTGCATTCCGTATTTCAACATAGCCTAATGGGTTTTATACTGGCACATGAACTAATGCACGCCTTCGAGCAGGACGGCATTCTCTTTGATGCTACCGGCAATGAGTCGGAGCTGGGCTTGCAATTGCGTCAGCAACCCAAATTTCAGGCAGCCTTGAAATGTGTCCAGAAGACGCCAACGGCATCGCTGAAGGAGCGATTGGCGGATGTGAATGGTCTTCAGTTGGCATATGATGCATTCTTTGGCATTGGCCATGACTCCAAACGGTTTGAGTATCGACCATATGAATTTGAGAGGGAGTTGCTGGCACCGCAACTCTTTCATGTGAACTTTGCACAGTTCTTTTGTGGCCGATTGCCACTGGCCATTGAACATGACATGGACGATATGCGTGTGAATGTCGCTGAAAATAACTTAAAGCAATTCACCATTGATTTCAGTTGTCCACAACAGGCACCATTCACCGGTTGCGAAATGTGGCGCCCAAGCTCACAGTAGAATGCACAACAGCACATGGACATTGTTGTACCCGATTTTTTATTACATATATATTGTTATTAAAAATTAGTCTTTTTAGACATTACTTGCATACAAACGTTTTTGCTTTTAAAATTCATGTATTGAACTTTTAAATTATCAAAATAGGGCCCATATTTTTGGGATTGTCGATTTAGAAAATTTGTTTCTAATATTTACAAATAATTTTAAAAAATTGATTAAAACTTTGTATTTATTTTAGGTTGATTTACTTAAATTCTAGGCAATTTTTTTCTAAGTGTATATAGCAAATTTGTTGCGGCTGTACATTGACTAATTTTTTTTAAATTGCATATAGTTTTAAATTTGATTAAACTTAAATAGTAATTTAAATTTTCTCGAATTATGATCGCATCAAATCTGCTTTTCGCACAGGGTGTTTTTTGTATTCATCATGATGACTTGCCGACAAAATGTATTTAACGACCAATTCCGTTTGATTGCCAACTGCAGTTATCAGGAAAAGGCATTGTCAACGACTTTGCCACACACACACACTGCCAATTGAATGCAAATACAAACAGGTCAGCAGCGTATTACAATCGGCAAGCAACCGATTACGAGATACTCTGTCAACAAGTCGAACAAATGACAAGAGCAGCTTCGGGCAATATCATCGCAGCTGCACTCATGCATTACCCAAATGGGCATGCAGAGAGATGGATATTGTGGCGCAAGCTTTATTAATTTCAACCAAAACAGTAATTATACACGCCGACAGAGCAAACGAACATGGACAAACAAAGCCTAATATACTATTTTTACATACCTCTGATGGAGTATAACAGAATGCCGGTCTCAGCTAAGCGAAAGCTTCTTTGCTCTTTGGCTCTCTGTCGCACTTACTAACACACTGATACACTCAGGTTGGCACCATAGCCACATGTTGCTGCGAGCGACTGCTCCAACGTAACGTGTCCTGTGTTCATTGTGGGCGTATTCTGTGCAAATGCCTTTGTGTGTGTGTGTGTGAACTCTGCTGCCGTACCGAAATCAAGACAACGCTTTGCAAAAGCTCCCGTCCGCAGTTCATTGCTGCCATTTGCCGTTATTAGACGTGAATTCTTCCGTGCGTAATCGTTTATTATCTTCGCGAGTATCACGTTATTGTTTACCGCAGCCTCCGAAAACTTTATAACATTTTAGTTTCGGGAAATACAAAAAAATAATTATAATAATAATAACTAATCTCAGATAATTAGTGCTGTTAAATTAATTAAAATAAAAATAATAGTTTATTTTGAATTTCCACACGAGCTGCAATACAAAGTCTATGTTTGCGTGTGATCATAAGTTAAATGTGAGTTTTGTGTGTATATATGTGTATGGGCATATGTATGTGTGAGTTAAGTAATAAAAATGATAAAGGCGATAAACATTAAAGCTGACATATGAGCAAGTGGGTAGATGGGTGAGACGGTAATTTAAACATTTGTTCCACCCCTGACGCGGTTATGACTTCTTACTGTGTGTGCGACTGAATTCACACTTGAATTTTTTTTTATTTATATTTTTATGTTTTTTGAAAAAGAAGAACAGGCCTAATTTCTTGAATACGCTCTGTGCCTAACACATTTGCCAAATAAACAGTCCATTAAAGCGATCTTTTCTTAGCCGTGTGGACTAAAGACACCAAAACATATTGTTGATCACTTAGCATCTCTCATCCATTGCCACACGATGAGATCTTTAAATTGAAAATAAACGACTGATTAAATTTAGCAGGTTAACCAATTTGCCAAGCACAAATGCAAAACAAATTTACATTTTTTTCCATCTTCTTTTTTCCTCGGAATGCTGTTGCCTTTTTTTATGGAAGAAAATAAAATGCCATTAGCTACAGTTGAAGAGCTCCCTCAATTGGCAAACTGCAAGCGTACTTAAGTTAGTCAATATAGGTAAATATTAAAACATTTATAGTATATAGACCCACCCACAGTACTGGTATTATTTGTTTTGTTTCTTTCTATTATTATTTAACAAAGATAAACATTGTTACATTTTACAACTCTTTTGTTCGCTTGCAGAAGTTACAATAAACATTGAATATGAAAATGAGTCGAACACATAAAAATAACAATTGACTGAATATGAAAAAAGTGCTGCTTTAACTTTCAAAGTGTCAAGTTAAGTTGGCCGACAGTAAGTTTCTTACGTGTATTTACACTTTTCTGCGTATTTACTCTTACTTATGTAAATAAGTTAAGCAAATACAAAATTCTTTTAGATCATATTCTTTACCATCCTCATAAAAGCTATTTTTGTGTTTTTATCACTCTACCGATTTTAACACGTGCTACTCTAGTTTTTCACACATTTTAAGCGAAAAAATAAAAAGCGAATAAAGGTAAAAAAAAACTTATTTATATACTGGAGTGATTTTTACGATCAATAATGCGTTTGATTAGAAAATAATTAAAATATATGTTTTGCTGGCTATGGGCCAACTGAGCAATTTCAGTATTATTGAATTAAGCGATGTTTTTCATAAAAGCTAGGCAAATCGGCTAAACATTAGGATTTCTGTAAAGAATGATAAGTGGTGCCTTTTTTTAAAAATGTGTTTTGCATATAAAATGTACAAATTGGTATTTGATGTACTTTTTTGTATACAGGGAACATGAAGATATTTTAATAATCAGCATTAAACTTTTACTTAACATTTTCATAAGTTTTCAAATATGTTACTTATTTTATATGTTGATTTATCATTTGAAAAATGTGTGCCTTTTAAATGGAACCCTTTACTTATACTTATAGCACTAGTGTATAGATTGTTAAGTAAATAATATTTTTTAATTATACTTAAGTGTCAAACAAAGTAGTTCAAGATAGGCAATTGAATTTTTTGAGTGCAACTGGAAATAGTTGCAATGAATAAATGAAATGAATCCACTCGTACTGAACAGCATTCGGCGCTAAAGCTTTGTCATAGCAGCAGCTCTCTCTCTGTCTCTCTCTCTCTCTTTCTCTCACTCTCCCTCTTTAACTCTAAGTGCAGTATATTCATGCCACGCCCATACATAGCTAATTGCTTTCAAAGTACTTGATTATTGCCTTTAACAGCGTCATTGGTTTTAAGTGGCATGGAAGTAGCAGTCGTCATGCAGCATACAGTAATAACTATAACAACGGTGATGAAACAAATGTTAAGGGTAACCTTTAATCTGATAAATATTGCTTGTGAAATTACATATTGTTGGGGGTATCTTTTTTGGCGTTACTAGGCAGCACACAATATACAATATGTTTATACCTGCAGCTTCTTTAGAAATTTTTATATAATGATTGCAAATTATATTTGAAATCGCCCTCTTTTTGCTTCACATAAAAAGACTAAGCCCAAATAACAAGTCCTTGTCAGTTTGAAGTTCACAACATATTTGTGTACACACACATATATATACATATATAAATTTATATATAAACTCATATATACATTTGAAATTGAGTCGCCTGGCAACTGACTTTTGTTGGCAATTGCACATCCGCCATGTGTGCCACAGAGCAAATATTATTGGGCCACCAGATTTGTGAACTTGTGGATTGAACCCACGCATGAATATGGTCTTTTTCACTCAATCTTTTTTTAAGTGAAATTTATGAGTAAAAGCTGCGTTGAGAGGTAATAACCCAGTCGAGCACATTCGACGACGACATTCGTACTTGTTTTGTTTGCCTTTTCAATGTTGATTTCTGTTGACCAATTGGCAATGGCCAATTCATTGAGGCAGCAAAACCAGTCAGTC
Source organism: Drosophila fungiperda (assembly GCA_035042345.1). NCBI lineage: Eukaryota > Metazoa > Arthropoda > Insecta > Diptera > Drosophilidae > Drosophila > Drosophila fungiperda. The sequence continues at coordinate 2,196,857 of JAWNLM010000159.1, read as the reverse complement.
GCCTAATCGGTCAGAACGTCGAACAAAACCAGGCGATTTATTTGCTTTCCGGCATTCATAAATATCGATCAGTCCGCCTGACTGCATCTGCCATTTGCTCTGCCCGATTTCCAATTGGATTCGCTTGGCATTTAATTGTGTGTGAGTCGCTTTGGTTTATATATCATTGGTGGTAGCATATGGCAAATATGGCATATATATGGTATGGTATTAAATGTCGCCAGCCGTCTCAAAAATACATATAATTGCTAAGTCTAATGATAACAGCAAGTTGGCCATATTGGCCATTTGCGTCCAAAGTCAATAATGATTCACTTAATATTATTTTGTTTTGTCACTTAATAAATCATTAACAGTTCGCAGTTGGCCAGCACAATAAACAAATAAAGCTCATCAGGAGCAATTTATTTATTGTACCGTTGACGTATTTACATCAAAAACCAGCTAAGATGCTGACTGGGCTGAGTTGGCGATCTGTCTGTTTATTTGCCTTTCGCTTTGGCTGTTAATTGTGCGCATCAGTAGCCGAAATTATACGCCTCTTTAATGGAATGGTGGCCAGCTATAAAATGGAAAAAATGAAAAAAAATCATAATCTCTAACCCAACCGTGTAAATATTGCGCTTGTTTACCCCGAGCATCATCATAAATAAATCGCAGCTCGACAAATATTTGAGTACGGCATACGCCACTTAGTGGCACTTGGCCAATAGGTTGACACCCGAAATTCGGTAGAAATCTGCAATACATATACATATATATCTGCTCAAAATCACTCAAATAATTTTCTTTACTATTTTCATCCTTTGGCCAAGATAAAAGACAAAACGCATTGGCAACGAAACCTCTTTTGTTGTTTGGCAATCGTTTATATCTTATTTAAAATTGCGAATAGTTTTCTTAACCCATTTAATTTTGGTTTCATGTTGAATTTTATTACTATTATCACCTTTAGGTTTCCATCTATTTGCTTTTTATTGTTGTTTAACAAGCATGTTCAGGCAGCTGGCAACAATCATAAAGTTAAGAACTTCTCCATTTTATGGGTAAGCGTATTTCTCATTTTCTGTTTCTGCTTCTGCTTCTGCTTCTCCTTTTTCCTCATTCTGATTCCTTTTTGGCAGCCGTTATCTGTGTGCGTGTGTTTGTGTTTATTTGTGGGTTCTTATGTTCTGCTTTTATTTATTCATTAATAAATAACTTGGCAGTCTTTGTTTTAATCACGACCCTGGCACAAAGACCAACTCGTATTTGCTTCAGTCGTTCTTGTTGTGGCCGCTGCTCCACCCCGCTCTTGTCCTCACTTTTAAGTCAATGTCAGTGGCAGTGTACACACACACACACACAGATACATATATACATATACCACAGCAATGAGAATCACATGCATATCTAATTACCCACCTCGGGCAACTGTTATCAAAGTCAGCCAGCGAGGACAACAGATAAAATACACAAAAATTATTTTATGTATTTTTATGCATTGAAATAAAAAGCTAACATAAATAATATTTTTTAAATATTTATTTAATGTGGTACAAAGGCAGTGCACCATTTTAACAATGCCTTTAATTCAAACAAATTTAAAAGTAAAATTCTAGATACGGTTTAAAAAGATAAAGTAAACAATATATTCCCTGAACACATTGAGAATGTTTAAAATGCGGTAAATGACCGGAAACCATTTACGATTCCATAAAGAATAAATATTCTTGATCAGCATAAAAAACCGAGTCGATATAGCTATTCAGTGGGATAAAACGAAAGTCTCAGAGTCTATCTATCTATAATTAAACATTAATGGAAAAACCCAGCAAAAATTATTTGTTAAATAGTTTATATATTTACGACATAAACAAATAATTTCATCTTTAAAATCTTATGGATAAATATTTAGATTTTTATATATTTATATTCCTATAAAACTGCCTGATTTTGGCACGTTGTGTGAAATTTGCATGATTCAGTTAAAGGCAAGATAAGAAACGAACAGAATAATTCACAATGTGTGCGAGAAGAAAAAGATTTTAATCTTTAAAAATGTTACTTATAATTTGCAGCACACCTTGCAGATAATGTTATTGGAGCAAAGATTAGTTCAAATGTGTTAATGAAAGGGAAAAAAGTGCCGACTCGGAGATCAACAACAAGTCAACACCAACAACTAACAACTGGTCGAGTAGACATGCTCAACGCCATTTTTAAATGCTGGTCAGGTACGCTAAAGGTCTCCAGCTGTCATATATACCCGATGTGTCCGATCTGTATACAATTATAGTAGATATTTCCTTATAATTGAATTGTGTGGTAATCACAGTAGTCGCACCTCAATTGGTATGTGAAGGTGCCATAAAGATAGTTGTTTATTTATCTGCATATTATCTGCAGATACACTGAGTACAGTGCCACGTGATTTAAGCATGTATTATTTGTACAGATTCTATAAGTTGTCCAGGCATATGCATATATGTTTATACAATTCAAATAATCCAACTCAGCGGGCACATCTGTGCAAATCTTATACTAATTCACAAATGTTTATGATGTGGCGATATGATATGGCATATATTTTTTGAGCTTTTTTGAATAGTGCGTGCATAAGTTTGTTACTTGAATTTTATCAGATAAAACGACTGAGATATCACTAAGAAGTTTCTTTTTGCTTTTACTTTTATTCCAGATCCGTCAACATATTTGCGACATTTTTTGTCTGCGTTTAATTACGCAGCGCGAAAGGGAAAAGCAAAAGTGTGTCGCAAGTTAAGCACAACTACACACACACACACACACACTCATATATATATAAATGACTTCCTGCTGTCATGCTTACCGTTAGATACAAAATATTAAGCGATATCGCGATAGTCATAATAAGGTCGTCGTATACTTGACACCAGCAGCTTGCAGTCGAATACAATAATTAATTAGCAACAAGACATCGCTACAACCACCCGACCTCCCCCGTCATCATCCCCATCCCTGCCAGACAACACATCGGCCATGGCCGAAGTCGACTTACAAGCGTTCGTGGAGAGCCTGGATGCAGCCTCAGCTGAACAAATTGAGAATGCATTTGCAAACTTCTCGCTGGACATGTTAGAACGCGCCAGCGCCCTAATTGGCACACAGCAGGCGCAAAGCTTGCCAAGTGTTCCACTGTCCGGCATCAATCGCACACTGGAAGACCAGTGCAGGCAACAGGCCGAGCTGGAGGAACACCTATTCCCCAGCCACACAGCAATTGACCACTATGGCAGCAAAGCATCTGCTGGCAAAATGGTAAGCATAAAAAAGTTAAACTATTTCCGCTTTTAGTTTATTTTACCAATCTAAACAATTCACTTATGAAACGATTGTGATATCAGCAGACATCGGTTTGATAACGCAAAATCCCTTTTAAATCAAGAAAATACCTCATTTTATTTGACAGCCCATTTTAATGATGCACCACCTGAATCGATAAACAAATGCCGAGTCATATATATAGTACAGATAGGCAATATCAGCTTCTGATTATTTATAACAAGTAATCTTAAAACTTTAACAGCCATTGTGAATTTGTTTATATTTGCCCCTAAAGATGCTAATTTGTGTATGTGTACACTTGGGAAAAATTTGTTTACTTCCGCTTTACGCTTTAGAAAATATATTCAAATTGAACAAAACTATACACATTTTGTATGGTGGAAAAGGCACTACAATTTTTATACTCGGAAGCCAATAAAAATGTTAAATAAAGACCACCTACAAAGTATATATATTCTTGATGAACATTAATGGCTGAGGCGATGCCTGTCTGCTGTATAAACACGAATATCTATAAGAATCTCTTAAGGAAAAAACCAAAAAACTGAAAGCTTTTTGTGTATACAGAAATAGGTAATATTTAGTCGAGCAAACTCTTTAATAGCATCCTTACTTAGTTAAATTAGTTTTTAATTGACTTGTGAAGCATTAAGAGCCCTTCCCAAACTGTGTTACAATTTGCAGGTCCTGCATTGTCCCACCTCCTTCGATTCGGTGCTTTGCTGGCCCCGCACCAATGCCAGCAGCTGGGCCATTTTGCCGTGCTTCGAGGAGTTCAAGGGTGTTCATTATGACACGACAGGTGAGCATGGGATTAAAAAACACTATACTAAATTCAAATTCATATATATATATATATATATGTTAAAGAGAATGCATCACGCTATTGCCACGAGAATGGTACGTGGAACCATTACTCCAACTACAGCAGCTGCCATCAGCATTCCGGTTCGGTGCCCGTCGTTCCGGACTTCTCGGCCAGCGTGGATCTGCCGGCCATAATCTATGCCTGTGGTTATTTCATCAGTTTTGCCGCCCTTGTGGTGGCACTTATCATATTCCTCAGCTTTAAGTAAGTTACACTTTCAGCTGTAACTTATTGATTTGCTATATATATTCAATTTTTTTCTGCAACAGAGATTTGCGCTGCCTGCGTAACACAATCCATGCGAATCTATTTCTAACGTACATCACCTCAGCTCTACTGTGGATTTTAACACTATTTTTGCAAGTGGTTGGTATTCTTTGTATATAAATATGATTTAATCTTATTTACTGTTCCCATTGCTGCACAGATAACCACAGAATCTAGTCAGGCTGGCTGCATCACGCTGGTCATTATGTTTCAATACTTTTATCTGACGAACTTCTTTTGGATCTTCGTTGAGGGTAAGTTTTTAACTTTTAACTTTTGTGTAGTAAAAATGCGAATTATTTCTAAAATTCAGTTAGTTCTATTTGTATCATTGAAAACTATAAATAATTAAATAAATAATGCGATAAAGCCATATCCGCTTTGAACATTATGCCAGAATAGCTTTGTTATTCAGAAGAAGTTTCCTTATTTTTTTTCTATAATAATAATGATAAAGTTGAAGGTCGAGAGTTGAACTACTGTTGGCTGGGGTATGCAATTTCCAATGTGCTTCTGATTTATCTTATTTATAAACATATATACGCATATAGAAGCAGCCACTTCTGCACACACCCGTTGCAGGCAGGCAATGGCTGTTGTGATTCACGTACTCAGAAGTTATTTTTATCCGATTGCAAATATATACTTAAATTTTTTATTACAAAATAAATATAGATTGTTGCGCTAATTATTTGCAGGCCTGTATCTTTACACCTTGGTGGTGCAAACATTCTCCAGCGAGAACATTAGCTTCCTTATCTATGCACTGATTGGCTGGGGCAGTCCGGCCGTCTGTATTCTGGTCTGGTCCATTGCCAAGGTGTTTGCCTCGCATCTGGAGAACGAGCATTTCAATGGGGTAATTTAGTGCGTCATCCGTTTGCTCTGCTCGATTATAACTTATTCATTGTAAATTGCTGCAGCTGGAAATTGAATGCGCTTGGATGCGTGAATCGCACATTGATTGGATTTTCAAGGGACCAGCATCGATGGCGATACTAATTAATCTGGTGTTTCTCATACGTATTATGTGGGTGAGTGTTTCTTTCATTCTACATTATATAGCTATACTTTATTATCCAATTCATTCTACTACAGGTTCTCATAACCAAATTGCGTTCGGCTCATACGCTGGAGACGCGACAGTATTATAAGGCCTCCAAGGCATTGTTGGTACTAATCCCGCTCTTTGGTATTACATATTTGCTGGTCTTAACGGGGCCCGAACAGGGCATCAGTCGTAATCTCTTTGAGGCAATACGCGCCTTCCTACTCAGCACTCAGGTGAAAATTGAATCATACATATATATTTATTTTATATGATTTGTTATGATAATCACATTATAGGGGTTTTTTGTGGCTCTATTCTATTGCTTTCTCAACTCGGAGGTGCGCCAGACTCTGCGGCATCGCTTCACCAGATGGAGAGAGAGTCGAAATATTCATCGCACCAGTTCCATTAAGAATCGCAGGTGCGTTTACAACGGTTATAAAAAAAACGCACTTACACACATGTACAAATATACATACATATATGCATATATACATATCAGAACATTATGTCTAAGCTTTTGATGTTGCCCCCATTTGTCACATGTTTCACGTACTTGGCTTTTCTTCATTTTGTTTCTTTTTGTTTTTCTTTTGTTTTGTGTCTTTTGCTGTAACTTGCTGTTGTCGCTTAACTGAATTAATTTCCATTTCAGACATCGCACATCCAAAGACTACTCGCAACGTTCGCGTACTGAAAGTCTACGGTGCGTATACGCAATGCTTCTCTTTCACTTTACGCACGTTTCCTCTTTACTAACTTTACTAAGTTCTGCATGAAAAAAAAACCAACAATTCTCTTTGATATTTTAATTTATTGGTCTGAGTTTTATTAGCCTTCCGTTCGTCTGTGGAAACTGAAGTTCTTAAAGCTTAGATAACGTTTCCGAGTCAGTCAACTTACCGATAAACATAATACAATAAAAACCATTTTCAAGATAGTCAAGGGGGCTGGGTAAATGATACTATTGATATATACATATTTAAAAAATCGTTTGTACTCCACTATCATTCCTATCCATATGAGTTAACTATAATTTATAAAAATCAAATAAATCTCACTACTTTTGAAATGTGGATGTAGCCTATATGGTTTGGGATTTTGCTATAATATATGAATTTAAATGAATTAAAATATAAATATATATAGCTGATTATTTTTAAAATAGAAACATCAAATGTGGAGGGTTAACTACAGTCTAAGATCAGCTGAATAACCAACTAGAGAAGTTGCATTAACAAAAAGAATTACTTTTTTCTGTTCTCAGAGTATTTCGCAGTCGGTTGTGCCCGACTGTAAGGTTGTCTTTTGTTATGTTCTGATTTATTGTTTACTTTTGTATATAGTACTTTCAATTTTGTTTTATTATTATAGACTGACTTCGACGAGTCCCGTGCCCATCGGACATTTTGAATGATCAACAACATATTCATACCAAACACTTGAGATTTCCTTTATATCTGTATATAAAAATACACAAATACGTTTTTGTATATAAGTATTGTGTAGTGCACACACAAGTTTAAGTATTACGTTTTATATATAACAACATAAGTCTATTTTAGTTAAAGTTTCTTAAATGTATCTTGACCTTCTGCAGAACCGAGGAGTGCATCATCTCTCTGCGTCCATCGCTGCATACACGTGTTGGCTCACTGAAACGCTATCACAGCATTGATCTGACAGATTTTGTTTAGATTGAGCTTATGTTATATTATTTTAATTAAGGATTTCTTTATTACTTCGAATTAAACAAACACATTCATGTAAAACAAATTTTTCAAATAATCAAAGTTAAAACTGATCCATTTGCTGCAATTTACAAAAGTATTAACATATATTTCTGAGTGACTTTTCTGCCGTAAGCCAGCTAATCCACTTTAGGCTAAAAATTGAACTCTGCTTTAAATAAATTCATATATATTATATAATAACCGAGTAGTTTCTATTGTTAATTAAGCACGAATAGCCAGTCAAATGTATATACTAATCTTAATTGTATACTTACATTTGTACATGTTGTAATAAACAACAATTATCAGGGTCAAACTGTTTTTATCGTTTACGTAAATACAATAAATACATTTAAATATGAAATAAAGTAATTTTTATCTTTTAAGTAAATATAATAAATAAATACATATTATATTATGTTATTACACACTCTCAAGAAATGCCTAACGCCTTTTTAATGAACGAATCATGCATATATTATAGTAATTGCATTATAACCAAGTAATATCAATGGAAGAGAATTCACTTAGATTACTCACCGGTTTCTGGAAAGGAAATTGTAGTCGAAGTGTTCACTTAGCTAAGCTAAATAAAAAAAACTGCAATAAAGAAAAATTATGATATAAAAAGCAACACTTTTTATTTGCTTAGACTCGACTTGAAGTTTATTTGTTTGTTGAAAGTGACTTGAAGTTACAGAAAAATGTTTAAAACTAACATTTTTTGTTTTTTTGTTTTTTTTTTTGATAGAGCAAAACCTCTTCATCTTAAGTACAACATAATTGTTAAACATAATTTATTCGGGTAAACTAAGATTAGGATTGTGCACAGTATTGCATTATTAACAGGCATCAATAATATGATGCATACTTGGTATCAAGTACAGGTAAACTGTTAATCAGTTGCACTGTGAATACAGCACTACGATAATTGTTATAAAAATTAGCTATAAATTTGCTAGTTTTTTTTTCTTATCAATGCGTGCAAAAATTTATGTTACGATTACGATTACATATGCGTGTATATTAAATCTATGCTTTTCTTGTATGTTTTTTATTTTGATCGTGTTTTTATATTTTTGTATTTCTTGCTTCCTATTTATTTTTTATTTTTTTTCCATAAGGTCACATTGTTTGTATCACTGATAATGTAATGTAAAATAATCCTAATGCAAAACGAAACATAAATCAATTTACTTTCCCACAATATGTATGTACGTATATATTTATATATACTAAAGAATATAATGTATTTTTGTTTTTCGAGAATAAAGCTTTTATAATATCAAAAGTGTATCCTGTCAAATAAGTCACTCTAAACTACATATATATATATATATATGTATGTATGTATATATGTCTTATAAAGTATATACCTGTTGTGTGCACGTCAGTGAATATATGAAGTCTACTAATTTCGTATATTAACTATTGCCTATCACTGTCTAACTAAATATTTCGTCAATTGCCAAAACGGTAGTCATATTTATATTTAGGTCTTTAGGTGTGTGAGTTGGTGTGTGCGTGTGTGTCTTGAGAAAATGATATGAGAATGAACTATTCGAAATAAAATACGAAATTCGTGATTACGCAGAAACCACTTGGTCGCAAAATGTCCTTAAAAATGTCATCTCGTTAGCTTATTTCGCATACGTTTAGTGGACGCTTAACGCTTATTATTATGTATTGTAATAATCATAAAAAATAACAATTACACTATTAACTAATTAACGCACAGGTTGGACGCCAACAGCGCCTCTTCACTTACACTTACATATAATATCAAATGCACTCGCCGGGATTCTGTGTACAGTACTTGGGAAACAGTGCCTCCGCTTTAATGCCCAGCTCGACGAGACGATTTCGAAACAGTGAGATTCGCCGAAATACTTCTGGCGGCAAAATATCAAAGTCATGATCATCATTGGGATCAGTCCACAGACGTTCGGCTAGCGCTGCTGCTCGCGGCCACAATCGATTGTCCAATTGACTCTCGTCCACCTGTTCCGTCCACAGGCACACCTCACCGCCGAGCACCTGTTGAAACAAATATTTTACTATGAGTCTGTTCACATGGCAGAATCGCGTTTCCAGTAATAATCTAAAGATTAAACTGTGACCAAAAGGCCTTAATTTAAAAAATCAGATGTTTGCCATTGCTAACCTGCTTTCGCCGCTTCTTATCCAGTCGCATGCGTTCCCAGGGTCGATGCTTATACACGTTCTGCCAAGTGCGATAGGGCGAGCAGGCGGCTTCGCCAGTTGCACGCCAGCTGCCAAAGCCACAATCCAAATACCAGGCATCCACATGCGAAAATATGATGTTGTAGCCATTGTCCAGGAGGTCATAGTTCTCCTGCCAGGTGCTGCCACCCCAGACCTGCACCACAAATTGACTATTGGGAAGACATTTGGTGTTTGTTAGCGCACTGGACCAAACAACCACATGTTTGGGTGACACATTGCCATTGGCCAGTTTCAGTCTGCATAAGAAAATGAAATTTAATCGGTTTCTCTAGTGTTGGCATACGATGGACTTACCTAGCATTAGATTGCAGCATAAAATCGCACCACAGACCACGAAGATCCGTGTCATTGAAGTACTGGGCCCAACAGTCCAGATTCACCTCATCGCCGCCCAGGTGAAACATGTCCGTGGGCCCGGTTAGCTTGAGAAATTCTTCGTAAAGGCGCTGCAGTATGAGGTAGGTGTGATTATTCTTTGGGTTTAACTGGCCGCAGGGCGGCTCGCCACAGTAAAAACTCCAGGGCTGCTGATTGATGCACAGCGAGAGTTCGCCAAGGCCACGTTTCGGTCCCCAGTCCCAGCCGTTGCCGGCATGCGCAGGCGCATCGATCTCCATGAGCACTTGCACCCCAAACATTTTGGCAAAATCGTTCACCTCGCGCACATCCTGCTCCGTGTACGTCTCGCTCTCCGAGTAGGCACCATGCTCGGCCAGCTCCGGATAGTGCTGTGAGACATACGGGAAACTTTGCGCATCCGTTATGTGCCAGTGGAAGCGATTCAGTTTGGCCATGCCCATGGCAGTAATTGTGCGTTTAATCGCTTCCACAGAGAAGAAATGCCGTGACGTATCCAACATGAGGCCACGATAGCGAAACCTGGGCGCATCATTGATCAGGGAGCTGGCATAGGTGCGCAATAATCGCTCCTCGTCGTCATACCAAATGAGCTGTTGCAGTGTCGACAGGCCGTGGCGGGCGCCAAAGAATGTGTGCGCCGTGATATGCACAACAATGCGTCGATTCTCAACTGGGTAAAGATCGAGAGAGATTTAATATAAGCAGCAATTAACGTCTTAACTCTTAAACACTTACAAGTCGAGCTTAGCTGATAGCTTTCATCGTTGTCCAGATTAAAGTCAAGCTCGCCCGACTGATGCACCGAAATTTTCACAAGTAGACTCTCCAAGTCGCCCGCACGATGTGAGCTAAACGTGGCCCCAAAAAGGGAGGCAACTGCTGGCGTTTCTGCCACATCCGGATCAATATTATGCTGTCCCAATCGCGACTCTGACTCACTGCCACCAGGTGCGGCTGCTGCTGCCATTGGCATCTCAGATGTATGTGGCGCATCCAAGCGCTGTATTTGCCGCAACTGCTTCAGAAACCAATCAAAGGATAACTTCAACTGTTTGCACACCTCGCGATGCGGTGAGTCCAATTGCAGCTGCACATCCTCCACGGAGAAGCGCAGCGTGTGGCCACTGATCAGTGATTTGGTGGTTGGATGGGGCCAAATGTTAATATCCCCACAAGTCATCGAACAGCTAATGAAAGAGACACGCTTCGTGTCCTGTCCGTTTTTGTGGTAGCCAACTCGCACGCATCTGTCATTCTCGCATTTGTAAGTCCACGATTTCTCCAAAGGTCTGCAAACGCAATTAAATTGAGTAAGCTGAGTAATTCAAAATTTTTTAAATTGTCATTATTACATGGGTATAAAATGGTGATCCCTTTGGGTATGTGGTCGCTGCTGTGATTCGGTGTACGCCTGTGTCTTGATCACCCCCTGATTCCAGTACAGCACGGTGAGTATAAAAACAGCTCCGGAGAGCAGCACCAACAAGGCGCGTCGCAGCGAGACGGCCAGCGACATCTTAAAGAGGTAACGTAAGCTGTAAAATACATTAAAAAAAATATATATATAAATGGCAGTTCAACAGTTGACACGCCTCAATGTTGCTTGTGTGATAAATTCAGATTGCGATAAAAGTTACCCAATCGAAATGCAAGCATAACAATCAAAATTGGGCTAAACAAATACATTTTCATCAGCCAAAAACTGGGCAAAACCTTTAACAACAACAAGTTGAAAGCAGCGAAGTTTAATTAATTTTAGTCACATGGATGACGAAACTTAAGCGAATTGGATTTAACAATCGATAATATCAAAGAAACCCTCATCGCTCGCTGATAGCGCCGCAGGACACAGGCCGCAGGACTTTAGTTATTATTGTGTTGGCTTTTATGACGCATAAATCGTATGGGAAACTTGTTTGTCTTTCATCCGACACGCAATGTTTTGTGAAAACTTTAACTTGCCTTTTGTTTGCTGTTCTGTGCGGCGCATAATCAGTAATAAAGGTCGGTTATAAAAAAAAATCAAAACCAAAAACACTTTCGACTAGCTGCCATAGGAAAGAACTCTTGTCGTGTGAATTGCGAGATTTATAGTTACCAAGCATAGTCTTGGCCAAGTTGTTGGTATACGTACATCGGTCGCATGACCTAATAAATTTGTTTACTCATGATTTTCAAAATATAATACATTTAACAAACGCCTTCTTTTATAAGAAACACACAATACTGTCTGTCATAGGCATACCTATCTAGTAATCTAGTATTAGTTATATTATTATTATTTATATATCAACCCAACCACATTCTTAGCCTACTTTCAATCGAAGTAGCTAAGTGAATCGGCTGCTGACTCAAACTTGTCATGTTTCCAGACATGAATAAAAGTTTCAGCTAAATGGTTGCTACACGAATTAATAGTTGGTTGGGTTATATACGACTTTGCAACAAAACCCATTTTCCACTCAAGGCTGTGGGAAAAATAAACACCTGCCCAACAAATTAGTACATATTCCATTAAAGTAAGTTTCAGGCCTTGCAGTTAAAAAGCAACAAAATTGTCTACTCAACGATGCATCGATTATTTATCGGTTTATTTCTTAAAACAGAAGACTTGCTTTTTTGTTAAAATAATACACTTGTTAGAAAAAGATTCACAATTATTTTTTTTATGTTTGCCCCGCTCCTCTTACTGAATCGAACGAAGTCTTTGAAAACAATTTGATATAACTCAATTAAGCTCCAATTAATTAAACTCCCGCAATTATTATTCACTTCCTTGAAAATCAGAGATACTAATGTGTAAACATTGATTGTTGGCGATTGACTCTATCAACTCTATTCGAATGCAAACACAAGACAATCGTGTACACACCCACACACCCCAAACACCCCCCCCCCTGATCGGGGACAAGACCTTGTTCGCTGCCTGGTGACTAACGCTTGCAATTGACTGATATGACTATAATATATATATATAAAATAGACATGTGTGTTTATAGACATTTGCTAGAGTCTGTACTCAAGCCAGGTGGTGCAAGCATTGCGTGCGTCTAAGTTAAATAACAGTTGATATTTAAAACATGCACCTGCGCAGCATGTACAATAATATGAATAGTTTTTGTTAATGTGGCTGATGCCTGCACACGTGCCACACACACATCGACATGGTCGACAATTTGTGGCGACCTGTCAATACCAAATGGTAAATACCGTTGACCGCTGCAAAACAAAAACGTGTTATTACTTAGCATGGGCGGAGTGTGGAGTGTGGCTGTGGCAAATTCATAAGCAGACAAGTGCACCATTTCTGTAACTGTTTGCTACGTCATTACTCTTCACGTGGACTCTGTGCATAATAAATCAAGAGGCGTACATGGTTAATGCATTCAAAATATAAAAAAAAGGTTTTCTAGCTTTGTGGGTTTGCTCTTAGTGGCTGGCTCATTAGTTGTCGCACTGAGGACTAATTGTGGCACAGCTACAAGCGCAACAGCGCACAGTGGGGCATATTCTACAACAAATATACAAACAAATATATGCAAAAATCATAAAAAAATTTAATATAAAAAATGGTATTTTACAAAAATAAACGAAAATTTGTTTTCATAAATACACAAAAATATTATATTAATGAAAATTATAAATGCAATCTTTAAACTTTCTTATAATACTAATGTTTAATAATAAAATAAGAGTTTTAAGCCCTTATTAACTATAAATTCTTTAACTTTTAAGTAAGACTGTCTTTATCTCTGTATATTTTTGAAAAAATAAGGAAACGCCCTGATTTTTAGAAAGTGACAATCTTCCATTTCATAAATATACTTTCTAAATAATTAGCTGAACTAGCATTTGGCGACACATAATGTATTTTACTGAGATTAGTCACGGCCTTTGGGGCAAGAGCTTCACTGTGCAACATAGCATACATTTGAGGGCTGCCCGCGGTTTATGTTTTGGGGCAATGCTTACCTGCAGCGCGTGCGCAATGAGTTGCTTATTGAGCAAAAGCGTAGAAAACTATCCATCATCACATACTAAGGTGGGGCTGGAGGAGATGGGGGCGGACTCAGCTGTGCCAATGAATCGCAAACTCTAATGGAGAAACAGCTACAGTCTGAGTCTCCGTCTCAGCCTTAGCTGTTATCACAATCACTTATAAGTTTTTTCTACAAAATTTAAACGGTGTGCAAGGCTTTCATCAAATCACAAATTTGACAGTTGGTAATCAGTGACTGAAGTGAACAAAACTGAATTTGTGTAAACTTGGCCGTCAATGATGTCGTCCTAATGGACGTGCTTCTGCTCGCAGGGGCGCACACGACTCTCGAGGTGTAAGTAAACTACTACTATGTGCGCGACTCTAACGGATTTTTTTAGCATTTCAAGATTTTGTTGCCTAGAATGCGCACAAGCGTCCCAAAAAATGGCGTGCAAGTATTTACATATGTTCTTGAACCACCTGCCAGCCAACCAGGTAGTCAGCCAGCCAGCCAGCCTGCCAGCAAGCCAGACAGCCAGTGTTGGGCTGAGCTGCTGCACGCCCTTACAGGCTGGTGTGAGAATATTGAGCACACATATACGATGTATACACAATAAATTAAGTATACGCATTAGCTTAAACTTACTCAAAAAATTGCTATTGATTATTGTTAATAAAGCAATAAATATGCATACATAATAAGAATTATTACTTTTTTTTATATATATAATTAATTGCTGTTTGTATTATAAGTGCGTTTATTGCACATTGCGCATACGCTCCGTGCAACGTGGCATGTAAAATATTCGGGGCATCGACTGTTGCTTAGCGTCGCATTATTATTTATGGGCGCATGCCGTGAAAAACGACAGTTGGCGACAAGTGTTGTTCAAATGGCATGCACGGTTGCCACAACAACAACAATCGTCATACACACAACAAAGGCAGTTGGCGCTCAATTTGATGTGAAACGTGCAGGAACAGCTTACACACATACATATGCACTCATACACAGAAAGAAACTGAGAACTTTGTACATCGACGTCATACTTAAATTTATTTATTTATTATTTTTATTTAATAAAGTTATTATTATGCTATTCTCGCTTTTAATATTGAGTAAAAACTGTACTTTAAAGTGAAGAAATACGATAAAAATATCAGGAAAACTTCTAAAATTAATTATTTTTAATGTACTTATCAGATAAGCTGCCTTGCAGTGCCTACTTAAATTGGGGTGCCTTAAAATATCATTTTAGATAGTATTATTCTTAATATAAAGCAAATATATATATTTATAAAATTAATATACAAACACCTTTGTTTTGTGTACTGACAGCGACATAAAATGGGCTCTCTCTATTACCAAATCGGCGATTCAAGAAGAACCCATAACTCAAAACGCATATTTGGTCAACTTCCTTAGCATTGAAAATATTGTTTTCCCATTTGTTAAGATAGAGATATGAGCTATATTTAATACTTTATAATATTATTATATTTAATAATTATAATAAAAACCAACAATATTCAATATATATATTGAAGACAATTTGTGCTTGAAAAATGGTAAAGTAAGAATTATGGGTTTAAATAAACAATAGTTGAATTCAAAAATTGAGTATGCTTTTCTTGCTGTGTATGCGGACGGAGATGAACACACAAAGTCAGACGAAAAGGAAGCTCAATACAAATGGCTGTGCTTGGCCTTTGCTAAGACAGTTAAAAAGGGAAAGCAGCTGGCAAAAAGCAACAGCAAAATGGCGCCACAAAATGTAACAGGCGCGCAGTGGCAGCAGCAGCAGCAGCAGCAGCAACAGTCAGTCAGTCTGTCAAATAAGATAATACGAAGTAGTACGTGCTGTTGCACGAACGAATGGAAGCCGAAGCCGATGACGAGGCGCGACCATCGGTTGCCTAACAACTTCGTCGTGCCACACAACAAAAGGATAAGCCAAGTCAGGCTGGCAGTCAGCAAGTCAAGCCGGGACTCAGTTGCAACAGCGCAACGCATTTGCCAAGACGCACAGCACGGCGAAAGCGAGGCAAACAAAACAAGACGCGCCGCGACTCGCGTTGCCTGCCACAGCGAAAATAGAAATAGTAACACTTGTACAAATTGCTGGCAGCTAGCTTACCTTGGCCATCGATCGCGCCCTCCGTGTGGTTCACAGTTCGCGTGTCAAGCCAACGTACATTAAAGCTACACCCGTACACCCGTACACCCATACGCCCGTACACCCAGAAAGGACAGGACAGGACAGGCTAAGTAGGCTGGGTCCTTTGTCCTTGGTTTAGTCTAGGGCTTGCAGCGCCAGCCAATGGTACATCCTGCGTACTGTTTGCGTCAGTCTAAAGACTGTTTGTGTGTTTGTGTGTGTGGTGCTTGTGTGTTGTAGTTTGATTTTTTGTTACGGTCTAATTGTTATGCAATCGTCATAAGACTAAGGAGGCATGTCTTTACAACGTTATGCAATAATCGCGGCGGTCAGTCAGCAACAGCAGCACAAACAGCAGCAACAGCAAAAGCAGCTGCAGCAGCAACAGCACTTGCAGCAGCCACAGCAGCTCTTGCCAGACAATGCAACAGTCATGTCAACATCAACGACAGCAACTGCAACGACAGCACCGTCAGCATCAACAACAATGGATCTAAAATCTCTGACCGTTAGTGAGGATGAGCTGCAGCAATCGCAGGAGCTGGCAAGCAGCTCCTCGATTACAACATATTACAATGGCGGCATGGGTCTCTACAATCAGCAGCGCGGCATCGGAGGCGGCATCTCTCTGCTAAACGGCGTCGCTGGCTCTGCCGGCACTGGTCACAGCAGTTCAGCCGGAGGCAGCGGCTCACAGACCTATGCCCATGTTGTCAATGGTAGCGTGAATCTGCTGCTTGGCGGGTAAGTGACGCTGATGGACCTCGTCTCTTGCAAAGCAGCTTCTTTATTAATTTATTAGCGATGCAGGCTATCAAAATTTGCTAAGGCAGCTGCAGTTGACAGACTGACGAGCAGCAGAAGCTATTTTAATAACTAAAAGACAGCTGCTGTCAGAGCCAAAAAAACATGCAACGATTTTTATATATGTACTCTGAGTTGCACTGTCAAATTCACAAAAAGCCTAATCAAACTTTACCAGCCACAAATCAAATTCATTTCAATAATCATTTCAAAAATATCTGAAAACTGTCGCGCGCATTTTTAATTTTTTATCAACCCACAAATTAGTTTTTATTTATAATTTTGTAATATTTTTATTTCGGTTTTTGAATGCTTTGACATATTTAGAATATTTGTATTAAATAATTTAAAAAGCTCATCACACTAACAGATTTAAATATGTGGAACAATTACATATTTGTCATTTTTGAAAAGTAATTTAATTACCTTCAGCATCGTATAAAATAGGAATAAGTTGCATACAGACCAGGGAAAATGTGGTTCTGCCAGAGAAAATGGTCAAAGAACGAATAATTAGAGGTAACATCACAAAAGACTTGCATGCAAGTCTGCTGCGGATGTTTATTAAAACTTATTTTTCTTCATTTTACATTGGCTTGACAAAGTAATGATGTTTTCTAATTGGTGTCATTATGTTGTTCTCTCTGCTCTTCGGGTAAAAAATGTAATTTGTCGCTTTCTTAAATTAATTTCACTGCAATACGAGCTCAGATCAGTAGGGACAGAAATTAAGTGGGCGAAAGCAAAAAAAAAAAATTGCTTGTAAAAACAAACGCTAAAATTGACAAGCGAAACTTTTATGTGTGCAAGCAACGTTTTTTGCTAAGACTGTAACTTATTTTCAACATTTCATTTTGTATCGATTGCCTACAGTTAGTCAATAAAAAAAAAATTGAAAAAAGCAGTCGAAGATTTAATACCCTTAACAAATTTTGAATTTCGTTGGAAAACATGATTGAGTATGATGATTTTCATACATTTACTGGCAAATTGAACAACGTTTTACTATTATTGCCCGCAAATAATTGTATAAAATAATTATCTCGTAATGGTTCGAGAATATCCGTTATACCCACTTCAAAAGGGTATACAAAAAGTAGCAATTGCCATTGATAGTTTTAGCTACACCACCCACACTTTAAAGCTATTTTTTGGGCTTTTAATGAACTGTTGACATGCGAGAAATTGCGTGAGGCGCAACGGAAAATGGAGAAAGCAAACGAGGAAATTGGGGTAGAGGCAGAGAGAGGCGCCACTGCAAACTAAGGCAGAGGACAAAGGACAAGTGCCGCATTATGGTGCATTTAAAGTGGATTAAGTGACATCATTGATTTGTTCGACATGTGACAGTTTTGAGGCACAGACAAACGGGGCTATTGTGCTACACAACTATTATCTAGGTTGCGAAAAGAACAACTAATCGTGTGGAAAATTTGAAAAATTGTATGTTATTATGGCTCAAAAGTAAAAGAAAAAAGTCGTGCAGGATAGTCTTTTAGTCTACCAGAAGTTTACAGGCTTCATTAAAACTTTGCGGAAATACATATATATAAAAAAAAATAATAAACAACTGTTCTACTTGCTTACACAAAATATAATATTGAATAAGTAATCAAAAGAAAAATAATCATTAATTCACAATCGCATCAATACCATCACAAACGCAACATAAATAACATATTGTGGCAATATTGTCAATGTGCCTGCCGCACAAACACAAAGACTTGCCACATCCATACATTGGTAGGCTGATCCACAATCGATATGGATAGTTGTTAGGCCGAATTAATAAGAGCCAAATTGAAGTTACATTTCTCCTGTTAGGCCAAAGTTAACCTGTTACTATATACAAATATTACTCCGCCCAACTTTTATATATACCTATTATCTGCCATAGCATAAAGAAAAAAGAAAATTTGTTCATATATATTTCATACAAATTTTCACAAACAGTTTCTACAACTTTTCATAAAAGTTTTGATTGTTTTCTACAACTTTATTTTCCGCCAGTTTGCGTTCCGATATCGTTGCTACTTTTGCAGTAATCTTCATGTCATTTGATAATCTCTAAATTAAATTATTAGTTGGCACGTGATAAAAAAAACAAACGATTTTTAATTATGCAGTTGATTTGTACTTAATTAACCGTAGCTTATTTTTTGTTTTTCTGCTTTACTTCTGATTGTTACCTGAATACATCTATATAAATAGGTATATTGCACTATCTATCACATCTTTTAGTGTTTCGATCTGATTGACAGCTGACAGCAAATGGTCAGATATATGCCAATTGCAATAAAGACAATAAAAAAAACCAAACCTACTTTATAAAATGATCCCCCATAGTTAATCAAGTTTGTGTTAATTTAAACCTATATATTTTTCTGTATTATAAATGACACTAAATCAGAATAATGTGTGGACTAAATTACATTTTTTTGAAGCAAAATCTAATTATTGATTTCTGTTGTTATTGTTGTTAAATAGGTCGATGTTATGCCTGGTAACGACAATACTTTGTGTGGTCTGCTATTGTTGCCATCGCAATATTAAAAAGCGTACTGAGGCCGCCTACAGGCAGCAACAGCATCATTGGCTAGAGAACGATCCCAATATGGAAATTTACAGCGTTGAACAGGTGAGACGACATAAATAAATAAAATATATATATTTAAGAAGGTATTCATAAATTACTAAAAATTTTTGAGCACTATTAATACTCGATCTATGAACATAAGTCGGCGACAGGCTTTTTGAAACTTTTGTTTTTCAAACTCTTACGAGTTTTCAAGTATTGGTATAAAGTGATAAGATTATTACCTTATTGTCAATTACCAAAAAAATGGAAAACCTTATTGAAGATCGTTCTATATCTAATCTGTACAAATTCGGGCACTCATTCGAAATTTGTGTATAGTCTAAAGGAAAATTCTTTGAAAATAAAATTTTATACTAGCTTTTTGTTAGATTTTCATCCTAGCCCGATGAACATAGTAGAAAGTAAACATTAATTAAATAATCTGTGTCAGTGTATCAATGTAGGGAGTGACCTGTAATTGAACTTAAAACTATGTAGTATTAATGGGTATTAACGAGGCCAATCGATTGGCCATTTCAGCAAGTGGCACGCAACGAACTTATGAACTGTGAGTCACAGTATTAAAAAGCCACTCAACAAAAAATTGCTCCAAATTTTTTCCAAGAACGTTATAAAAAAAAATATTAAATAAATGAAGAAAGTTTATGTACAATTAAAAGTAATGTAATAAAAAGTTTTCAAATCGAATTTATAAATCTGAATAAATATGAATATTTAATAATATATATAACCAATGTATGAATTCTGGCTACACCTTTAGAGGCCGAGAAATATTTTTCTGTATTTTAGAAAAACTTACACTTGAATTAGGAGAAGAAAGTTTCTGGTTTTTAATCTCTTAATAAAATGTGAACTGACCTTTTTGTAAATATCAAAGCGATTTTCATGGCTGAGTGTAAACTTAAGCCATGAGTCGTTAATGAATATTTATGCCGTCATCTGACAGGTGTGAAATAAAAGTGACCAAGGGCAAAACACAAAAGGCCACAATTGTTCTTGGCCATACTAGTAGTGCAGGCGACCCTTAGCAATTGGATATTAGACAAGATTCCACTTTGCTGTTGGCTTTAATAAGTTGTTTATTCCCCCGCATCCTGCGTGAGGCACCCCGCCTAAATTTGCCCAGTTGCTTATTGTTGTTTGTTGGCCCTGTGGGAAAAGGCCGCATTGCCGACGACAGCGGAGTAAATCAACGTTAACTTGTTACAGTCCATGTCACCCAAAGATGTCAACGGCGAAATAGAAATAAGTAAATTATAGTATCTCAATTAGATTCCCAATTTATGATGTGTGCGCAATTTAAACTTTTTATTTGGTGTTGTCTTAATTTCGCCTAATGCAGTAGACATTGTTTATGGATAGATCCGTTGGCCCGTTGTGATACCTTTCCTGTCACTCGTGTAAACAGAGATCAAAGTGTAGATTAGCCAGTTGTGTGTATAAATTATGCTTAGATTCACGATAGATTTCTTAGAATGTGGCTTGCTACGATGGCGAGTCATTTTTCAATTGCATGGCGGAAACAAGAGAAGTGTTCTGAAAAATACACGGCTCTCCGCTATGTTTGGGCCAGGTATTGGCGTGTTTATCTATAAACAAATATTTTTCTATATACAAACTTTAGAAATGATTATTATTTTATAATTATGAACCCGTTTGCATTTCTGTTGCAGTGCTATGAGACGTCGGGTCTGTTTCTGGGCGATTCAACGGACGGCTTGACCACGCTGCCCACGCTGCATCATGAGCCGCCCCCTTCGTATGATGCCGTTGTTTTGCACGAACAGCAGCTGTTGCAGCAGCAACAGCAACATCTGGAGGAGCAACAACTGCAGCTGCAACAGCAGCAACTACTGCTGCAACGTGTATCACCACCGCCCGGCTATCGTTCTACGTTAGACATTGGCAGCGCAGATGGCCTGGCGGCCAACAGCAATTGTAGCAGCAGTGTCGCTGTCAATGCCGGCGAAGTCTTGGCCAACAAGCAATTGCAGCGTACTTTGAATGCCCAATCGTGTTGCTCGCTACAGCGTGCAGAAGTGGAGAACATGTGGAATGCAGCCGCTGCAGCGGTGGCGGCACGCAACGGCAACTGTCTCGAGCTGGACACATACCTGACGACGACGTCGTCATCGTCATCGCCACCACCCCCATTACCGCCAGCGTTGCAGGCGCGCAAGCAGGCACAGAGCGCTCTGCGACTAAACACATTCGGCAGACGCTATTTGCAGTACAGTCAACAGCATCAGCAGCAGCAACATAGTCACTACAGCAGCGGCTGTCCACTGTGTGGCAAGTTTCGCTATGCGGCCGAAGAGGAAGCATCCCTAGAGAGCGGCCTAGAACAGTGCGATGCTAATGACAATGTAGCAAGTGCTGAAGAACAGTTGCAGCAACATATGCAACAACAGCAACAGCCACATCAACAGCAACGTCAACTGTTGCAGGACCAACAAGAGCAGGAACAACTCCAGCAGCAGCAACAACAACAAGAACAGCAGCAGCCGCTGCAACAGCAGCATCAGCAACAACAGCAACAGCAGCTGCAACAAAATCAGCAACAACTGCAACACCAACAGCCCCTAGCTGCCACAGATAGTTGCAATCAAATTGACAGTCGAATTGATGACGATGCAGATACGGCAAATGGCAATACGCTGGACAATACATTTGCCACCACATCAGCAACTGATGCTGATGTTGGCACAGACGAAAATGACAATGCAACAGCAGCTGCAATAGCAACAACAACTGAAGTTGCCACCGAATTGGATATGAACAACATCAATGAGAACGGCATCATCAGTCTGGACATGAGCAAAATCATTGACGTATCGGGCCTGCCCACATACGAGGGCGCCATCAAGCTCGAATCCAGTGGCTATGTGTGAAACTAAAAAAATAAAATGGGAATTTATATTTCAATATTTCCCATATCACGAATGTGCTTTATTTTCTAAGTGATTAACGCGTTGAGCAAACAGTTTGCAATGTGTTGTTGTTAATGCCCAAATCATGCTTACCCGTGTGTTTGCTTGAGTTCTAATTGCAACTGGTAGAACAACAACCACTTACAAACTGATTGCTCTTTAGCTCCCAATAAGTGCAATCTTAAATACAATTAGCGCGATTTTTAATCTAAAACTAAAAGCATTATTGATTAGTTATAAGCATGCATATCCCAGAGATCGTTTGCTGCAAGCAATCTGTAAACAAAAAATATCAATAAAATGAAAATGTACTCGAACATTATTTTTAGACCACTGAGGCACTAACCCGAGAACAATTCAACAATCATTGAAAGGGTGAACCTTCACCGTAATACGAAAACGTTAGCTTTTACGCTCATCATCACAGCTAAGCTGATTGATTTTGCATTAAACATAACGAATGAGTGGACCAAGAGTGACCACCACCACCAGACAACGACTGGTTGTTAACCGTGAATGGAAACCCCTATCCGTGTATTTAGGTTTGTACAGTTGCGACCAAAATAATAGCGTCGTTTTTTTTAATTTTTTACATTGAAAATCAATATTTAAAAAAATGGCAGTGTGAATGGTTGGTTTTTTCATTCGTTTGGAATAATGTCGAAGTGGTGCTATTATTATTATGGTGCTATTATATTATTATTTTCGTAACTGTATTGTATGAGTATAACGTTCTGATGCTGTCTCACTCGTTCGTTTAGAAGACCAACAAATACCGTTAAACCTGTGTTGGTCAATGCCATAGAAGTACCGTACTCAAAAATGTGTGTGTAATTGTACCACTCATTATCTATCATATTTCGCAACAAAAAATAAGATGAATAAGCATTTAGTGCAACCTTGAGTTGTCGGCACAAACTGGAGGCAGTTTTAATATAGCTATATGACTGGAATGGTTGTTCTGGAATTCACTTTCGCCCGAACAACGCAATTTTTAATTAGCTCAAATAAGGTTGCGGCATTTGGTCATATGCTAAAAATAGGATTAACCCAGACAGGCTCACATTTTTGAGGGTTTACATAATAAATTTGCTGGTTATCACAATAACTTGACCAAAATTCAAATTGTATCTAAAATTATAACTGCATTACAACTAATTAATAAAGAAATTACCGGCGAAGCAAAACAACCATTTCGAAAAAATGCTGTCCGCATCAATCACAAAATCAGTTTAACGTTTTACATGCATGCATGGAAAAGAGATTATTATTTATAAAAAAAAAAAACAATTAAAAATTCACAGAATATTCAGTTGAGAACTCGCGTGACTTATATTTGCAACTGAAAATGGATGCATTGAATTGATGGTGGCACAACAAGTGAGGCAGCCACCGCATACTAAATTAGAAAGAGAGGCCGCAAGAAAGAGAGGGACAAGCTGAAAAAATAGAACAGACAAGAGCGCATATGTAAAATGACGAACCAAGCAGCGACATGAGACGTTGACGGCGGTTGGAAGAACTGTATGGAGGAAATGTGGATAAAGGGAAGTCGCATCGACAACCATTTGACCCTTTCTTTTTATCGCTTATTCATTAACATGTCTTTACTTTCAGCTAACACAAATCCTTATCTAATATTTAATTAATGTGTGCTTAAATTGTCTCCCGAAATAAGACTGAGAGTGACGACAACGGCACGTGCTTAAAAATAGACAATGTTGCCCCCACGAGAGGGAGAAAAACAAAGCACCAAATGATGTGACCAATTGAGAGAAAATTTAATTTGTTGTAATCGGATGTAAGCGACTGCAAAATACCTTCATATTTGTAAAATGCCAAATGCCTAAAATGTTAAAGAGAAAAAACTAGAAATACGATTAAGGATATTTAATATTCGCAAGCCACTGGAACAATTATAATCGAAAAAAATTGTGAACATAGAGTGCGGATGTATTGTTTTTTTTTTTTAATATTTGGGTCTGCCCAAATCAGCTGATAAGCTGAAGCTGCCCTTCTATTCAAAAGAAAGAATTCATTTTGACTAAGACGCGATAACAATGATTTAAGGTTAACCGGAGTAGCAGTTTCAAAAAAAACAACTTAACTTAATATGTATGCACACACACACACATAATTATTGACGTGAATGTGTAAAATTAAACTGCAGCTTTTGGTGACGCAAGTAGTGCCACAAGAAAAAAGGAAAAAAACAAAAACTGAAAGTAAGACAAAAAAAGCTATGATGCCAGACACAAGCAACATAAATACTTTCATATTTATATGTATGCATGCATGTGTGTGTGTGTAGGGATATAGAATCAAGTTAAGCATTTAAGATACTTACCCACACTGCAAATTGAAAGGCTCTTGGCATGTCCTGATTTTCCACTATGACAGCGATGCCGATGCAGATGCCGATTGCTAAGCCGCAATACCTTAAAGCGTAAGCTTTTTGTTTTTGTGGCAGCGCGACAGGTTAAGTGTGCGGCGGATTGATGGCGACAAGCAGCAGTTGCAGTAGTTGCGACTTTAAAAACGTTTTCTAGTTCGATGCCTTTGTGCGTTTATTTGAGTTACTGCAACATAATGTGTATGTTGTTGCACATTTACATTTTCATTGGATCTTATTGTTATTTACACGAATTCCGCATTTGTCTGCTGCGCGTAACTCATCACTAACAGCGACTACCAACATACACAGCTGTGGTCACCCACAAACTTATTAGCTGTGTGTGCAGTAGTTGACGCGTGACTGAGCGACAATCCAAATATATCGATTACGCAACACGGAGTTTTTTTTGTTGTATCGATATAACAGTGCCAACTATCGTTTAAATAAATAGCCGTTTTAATTTTGTTAATTTAAATTTTTTTTTTGAATTAAATTTCACATAACTCACAAAAATTGAAACAAAGAAATGTATATTTTAAGAAATTTGTTTCTAGCTTTAATAAGATTAATAAGTTTAACAAGAACAGGCAAATATAATGCTTGCATTTAAATCTCCTATTATAGACTATAAATATGTACAATAAATCATTGCATTAGAGATAAGTTTAGTCGTTCAAATAGTTGGCCATGAAGGCTAGATCTCCATCCTGACCTGTATCGTTTTGACGCACAGCCATTGCCGTTTCCACAAGATAATAAAGACATTTATATTTATCACGTTCCGCCCGACTCAAGGCTGCAAGCAAAATATCGTTAAATAAGTCGAGCAGTAAGAAAATTGCTCACCTGGACGTGGAGGAGTTTGCACTTGTAACTGTGTATTATCATTCTCGACGAGATTATCATTATCCTGCTGTGGAGCAAATGAAACATCATCCGTTGCACTACTGATGCTGGTGACAATAGTCGCCGCCTCGGCATCAAAGATTTGTTTGCCTATAACTGCAAATATTTTATGTTAATATTCCAGAGTATTTGGTATACGTACCATCATTTTTAGACTGCTGCTGCGTAGGCAATAATAGCTCACAACCAGAGTTGGTGGCGGCATTTGGATTAGTTTTTGTGGTAGTCACTTCCTCGGTGCTGAAAACGGTCCTGCATAGCATTAAATAGTACAAAAACAGCAAGAAATGCGAAGGAAGTTGTTCATTTGTTGTGTTCATATATGGCATGAAATTGAGGTGTTAAAATAGTAAAAATGTAATTAATAATTAAAAAATTTAAGTAACAATTTGAAGATTTTGTTTTATAATTTAATGTTTATTATCTGTCTTGTTTTAAAAATAATACTTACTTAATAACACTCTGCCAGTCATGGGACTTCTCGAACCGTCCTTCTTCCTCGCTGGCCTGTGTGCAGGACTCGAAATCATCGTCACTCTCGCCCTCCGATCTGTGAATGAGATGGGAAACAATTAGCTACAACTTAAATTAATGCTTAGTTTAAACTTAAACAAGATTAATAAAACTATATGTATATATATGAAGCTACCTAAGTGTAGGCATAGAACGATTGCAATTATCCTGACTAGAAAGCACTTGCGTTGCTTCAGACAGATTCGACTGACCATGCTGATCATGAAAATGATCCTGCTGCTCCTCTGCAAGTTGTTCGTGCTTTAAAGTCTTATGTGTTTCACTTTGAGTTTCTTTCAGTTCTCTGTGGCGCTTGCAGCCGCGCTTCTCCTTTTCTCCTGGCAACTGGCTATGAAAAACTGATGTCATAAAATTGGGTTCGACACTGCCACTGCCACTGCTACAGCTACTGCTGCTG
The DNA here is from genome assembly GCA_035042345.1 of Drosophila fungiperda. NCBI lineage: Eukaryota > Metazoa > Arthropoda > Insecta > Diptera > Drosophilidae > Drosophila > Drosophila fungiperda. The sequence continues at coordinate 2,170,319 of JAWNLM010000159.1, read as the reverse complement.
CTGTTATTGTTCTCGCTGGTGATTGTTGCCTTGCGCGAATATAAGGTGTTAATCTTATCGAGAATGCTCGCCTGTAACGAGGTATGCAACCGCTGAAAGCCCAACGGATTCTTTTCTATTGCTAGCTGCCAACTTCAGAAAGGGTTGTTTTCTTTTTTTTAGATCACGGAACAAAGAATAAATATAGTACAGTGAGCATTACCTATAGATGACGCTGTCATCGAACTCTGGCTCCATTTTCACCATTTGTCCATTGGGCGTTCGCACATATTGATCAAAGTTGCTCAGCACATTCGCAATGCCATCGTGCATCTCGGTAGCGCTGTGCACCTCCTCCGTGGCGCCAACGACCTGCTCAACAGACGAATTTGTATTTACATGGGTATTTAAAATCAGGCTCAAAAAACTTACCACTTCCGAGGTAGGACTGCTTGATGTGGCATTCTCAGTGCCGATCGCATTCAAGCCGATGCAGCTCGACGAGTTTGGACTCATCCTTTTGCCCCTCCGCGAAATGGTGTAATGCAATGGATCGTGACCCTCGCGACGTATTAACTCTGGCAGAATGCGCCGACGAGCATTGATAAACCAATTGCACACTTGCAACACGGTCAAATTCGCCTCCTGCGACAGGGAAAACTTCTCGGCATCGGTGGGATAGGCATTGTAGCGATGTTCGTAGAGCCAACGCTTTAATATTTTCACCGAATGCTTTGGCAGATTGCCGCGTCGCTTACGCAAAGAACTGTTGTCATCCATGTTTGTCTCCACCAACATATGGTGGAAGTTTTGCATCTCCTGTGCGGCCTGCTCAGAGTCCTGATCCTCTTCGACCATCTCATCGGCTGATAAAGTGCCCATTGCCTCCTGCTGCAACTGATCCTGTTCAGTGCTCGACTCGGAAATGTAGCACTGGCGAACCGAAACACCTAAAAGAAAAGTAGTTTTTAATTTGAATTATAGATTTCGGGGAGCTAAAATTTACCTTCATTTTTGAGTAGATTTACTTGTACATCGGCCTCGTGCATCATGTCTTGAATATTCCGGCGCACTTGGCGGTCCAGCACCATGTCAACTTCATGGTGCTCCGGTGAGATCATGATCCCAACAACAAAAAATAAGGATAATCACAGTGACTTCAGCAACTCGCAAACTACACAAAAAAAAACTATTCACGAAAAAAAACACAAAAAAATAAGAATATTTCGATATTCAAGTTTCTGCTTATGTGTGTTCACAGCACCGGCTTTGGAATTAAACTAACTTTAACTAGACATTTGCACATGGCCACAAATTTGGCATGGCCTCCTATTTAATTCGATTCGTATTTTGAAAACACTTGCCATCAAAATTTGGCTGTTAACGATAACACTACTGCATTGTCGTCTGACTATCGACAGCTCGTCGAGTATAAGACGCTTTCGAAGACGTGACAGTATAACATGTCAATTTGACATTGCGAACCACAATTTTTGACAAATCACTTTATTCGCGCGCTTAATTCGCTCTCCGTTAACGCAATTCTTGTCTGATTAAATTGTTTATTTATGAATAGTTTATTTAGCTGGCATCTAACCTCCGTGCGACAACTGTGCTGACATGCATCATGCTAGCTGCGCACAATTTTAGATGTTTTACTTTACTTTTGTTCTTGTTGTTAATCTTAAACGGTGTTTAATTTCCGTCGCTTGCGTGTGATGTTCATTAAATCTTTATAAATAAATTAGACACTGCTTTTATTTAACGAGCAATACAAATAGTAATGTTTTATTTTGCTGTGGTTTTATTTATGTATATATTTCACAAAATGATATGTACACACTGTCGCCACACGAAGCCAACTTCAAGCGAGTCGCAAATTTGCGTGCAGCCAACCTCATGTCAAACAGAAAAATGTAAACAAAGAATTATGGTAAACAATGAATAATTGCGATGATGAAATGGCTTACGTCCTGGACGAGGAGCTGCTGAGCAGCATGAAAAGCACTGGTAGCAATAGCATCAAGAATGACGAGGAAAACCTAGATGTGGAGCTCAAGCCGTCTGTTGAAGCTTTCGCGGATCCATTGCAGGAAACGGCTTTGATATCCTCGAACTTTTCGTGGCTATTTAAAGACGAAGATATTCTGCTTAATGATGCACAGCTGGCCGAGCTGCTCATGCCTAAGCCGGGTAAAGGTCGTGGCAAACGTGGGCGACCGACAACCAGCAGCAGCGTCTCATGGGAATCTGAAATCGATGTGCAGCACGCCAAGGGACAAGAGGAACTTTTGCTGCCCCGCCAACAATCCAGCGGCAAAGGACCCGCCAACACCGTGTCCAATGCCGTGGAGTCCTGGATGCTACTGTTCGATGATGAGATGATGCGCATGCTGCTCCGCCAAGTCAACGAACGAATTCGCCAGCGTCGGACGACAAATTCAGCTGAGCGACAAATCGATCTCACAGAGATGCGCTCCTGGCTTGGCCTGAACTACTTGTGCGGCGTCTTTCGCAATGCGCAGCACAATGGACCATTGGGTAGGCAAATTATTAGTAGTTATAATAGACACCACATCTCACTTTGCTCGTAATTCTCACAATTCTCATAGAGGAACTTTGGACGCTGGAATTGGGAAATGCAATTTTTCGTGCAACGATGTCGCTTGATCGCTTCGAGTTTATTGCCGGAAACTTGAGCAGCGAAGCGGACAGCAGCTGGAACGATGCACAGCGTCTGTGGCAGAAGTTGCTCATCAATTGTCGCTCTTATTACGGACCCAGTGGCTGGCTCTGCGTGGACGAGCGGGCTGCCTTTGAAAACGGGAATGTGGCATTGTGCTGTGATGCAAAAACGCTTTACATGACCAATGCGCTGCTCACACGACATGAGCAGACGCCCGGCAAGGAGCTGATGCAGCTCATCTGCGATTACAAGACAACGGGTAGGAATTTAACGCTCGGCCCGCGTTACGCCAGCCTTAGGCACTGCGAACAGCTACTCCAGCGTAATTTGAGCAGCATCTGCCTGCTGCCCAGCACAGCGCCAGATTACCCTAAGAACTGGACAGGTGAAGCGCTGCGCAGCGGCTCGAAAAGATTGACGCGTCAAGCGGGCGGCGCGCTGCTCAGCTGCGGCCTTGACAGCCATGTGAACCTGCGGCAAGTACAGTTGCACACCGGCCAAATCTGTGAGCGGTTCTTTGAGCTCTCGCAGCGATACAGTTGCGCCTTGTCTCAGTCCGAGTGCAGTCGGAATGTATTCCTGCAACAGCTGCATCTGATGCTCAATGTGGCGGCTGTCAATGCTTGGATCTTGTTGCGTTTGTCGCCAAAAGGTGATGCCAACATGGAACAAAGAAATTTCCAGCGCCAACTGGGCTTGTTTTTGACACAGCAGCGTTTGCAGCGCCGCCTGCAGCGCAGATCGGCAACAACCACAACGCTTGTGATGCGTCTCCAGATCTGTGAGATCTTGGGTCAGTCCAGCCAGCGGCTGCTAAGCGAAGCCACCACGGATGCGTTGCACGCGAATGGCGTTGGTGTCGTTAGCTTGACGCGAGCCACACTTCCCGAGGGCGTCACTTTAGTCAGTCGCTATGGAGAAAAGCACCGCCGCTGCAAGCCATGTGCGCGGAACAAGCGCGAGACGAAGGCGCGCTCCCGCTGCCAGCAGTGCCAGGCTCATCGCTGTGGCAATCATCTCATCTCACGCTGCTACGAGTGCATGGGTCTTGCCACAACACAGCTGCCGGATGGCAACATTAAAGATACTTGAGATACTTGCTGCAAGCAAAGTTTAAATCAGAAACTTTTAGTAAAATAAATAAGTTATAAATTAATATAAACAAAAAAATTATGAAAACACAAAAATTCATTAAAATAATTAATATTCTATTGTGATATTATTGCTTTCGCTATTTTCATGCTTGAAGTTAAATAACATTTATTAAAGTGGTAAACATATTTGGTGCATCATATTGCTGTAACGTATATGCAACAAGAACAACATCGGAAATGTTGTTGCATGCACTTTGTGCAACGAAACTGCCTCTAGAATTTGTACTGAAACGATTTTGTCTTGTATTTAACATTGGTGGCCGCATTATTCCGATTGTTGCCCGCTGCTGAGCTGGCCTCAAATGGATCGCTTTGATCGAGAAACAGGCTAAGAAATTGTTCATTTTGCAATTCATTCAGTGGCATATCCAGTTCGCTGCAGGACTTGACAATCTCAGCGCAGGCGCGCAAATCCTTGCGTAGATCTGTGAAATATAACAACATTAAATTAATTAATGAATAGTTAAACAATTAGATTGATCAGTTAATCTTACATTGATAGTTGAAGAGCAGACTTAGGCAATTGGCGCAGGCGCTTCGCTGATTATGTTGCAAGAACACCTCAATCAGGCGATGCACAGCGTCCACATTGTGTCGACTCAGGAATGAGGAGCAGAGTGCACTGGCCCTGCAACAAAAATGAGGCAATGTAAGTATAAGTAAGAGGCTAATAAGAAATTAACGCAGCACCTGCGATCCACCAGCTGTTGCAGGTCCTTGTAGTGCTCGAACAGTTCGCCAGCGGATTTCTGATCGCAGAACCAATCGCTGGCAAAGCACTGTTTCCACACACAGGCCAGCACAAAGATGTCGTTGTTCTCGCGATGAATGGCACGCGCCACCTCCAGTAAGGAGACGAGAACGGCTTCGCTCTTTTGGGCCAACGTCTCCTCGACAATGGTTCGAAAGGCGACACGAATCATGCGTCTGCCCTCCTCGGTGTGCAGGCTGCCGCTATAGCCCCGATGTAGTGTCATCAGCGCCACATCCGAGTTTCCATTGTGCCACAGGGCAATCGCCTTGAACGGCGCCAGATCCGAGTACATGCTGGCAAACGGATGCTTAAGCTGCCGGCATGTCTCCGCTAGCGATTCGAGCTGCTGCAGCCGACCCAATGAGCTCAAATACTTTAGGCATGAGATCAGCACCTCGTTGCAGGGCAACTGCTGCCAGCGCACGCACTGCCGGATCAAGTACAGAAAGTCCACCTTGTTCTTGATCTCCAGCGTGGCTAGCAGCAGATTGTCCAGCTGTGGCTGCGACAGCGAACGAATGTCCAGGCCTAGCTGTGGAGAGCGTAACGATTTTATGTCACTCATCATCCCCTTGGACATGAGGCCAACATTCTGGTTAAAAGCGCCGCCATAGTTAGCCTCCTCCGCTGTTGGTTTCATTAGATTCTCGCGCAGCTCCTCCCATTTTTGGGTCTTTCGGTTGACCAGTTCGTTGGTGAAGGAATCGATTGCATCCAGCTGAGTGGATGATTTTCGCTGCTGTCGCTGCGACGTCGATGCTCCCGGCCAGAGAAATGCGCTGAGGTAGTTTTGGAAGCGTTGCAGGCCCTTCGGTGAACCGGGCGCCACAGTTGTTGTGCCGCTGCTGGTCAGGCGCGTTAGCAATGCCATCTTTGCAACGGAACGCCACTGCCTCTATGGGAGAACAGGCACAGCATACACACAACACCTCCGCGATTGTATAATTGTATTTTCAGTATTTGTTTTTTCTTCTCTTTCTCTTCTTCTTACATTTATCGAACAAATATCGATACAGTATCGTATCTGATTTGTGCAGCCAAATGGTTTACACGACAAATCGTGATATTGTATTTTATACAAAGCAGCAAGTACAATATACAATGATTTTGTTTCTTTAGCCAAATATATTAAACTGCTCAAAATTGTGGGTAGAAAAAGGGCAGATAATATGCATTATATTCATAATTCTCTACACATTATAATTGACAATTATATTTTAAGTTTGTATTCAATTAAATTTAATTTTTATTAAATATTAAGCATAGGTCCATCATTTAGCAGACCAATCGATAGGATATATATCTTCCAGCTGTCTCCGAGGAGCGTATAATCTTAACAACCTGGCCACGCTTGAGGCCAAAGTAGCGGGCAACGGGATCACCGGCCTGGATGCGCATCAGCATGTTCTCCTTGAGTTTGTATCTGCTGAGAAGCTCCTGTTTGTCCTCGGCCGTCATTACCACATGCTCCGGCACCAGTTCGTGTTCCGTTATGTTGATCAGCAGCTCGGACTCCAGGAATTGCTCCAATATATATTTGGGTGCCATGTCGACCAGGGATTGTTTGGCTGAGGGCGTCATTCCGCCTTGCACAACAACGATGGCCCTGTGGATGTTCTCCTCCTGCATGCGAGTGCAGTATGTCTTAATAGTCTTAATGCCGATCTTCGGCTCTTCTGGGAAAAAGACAAACATCTGGTCTGTGGGGTCGTCATTATGGGCCACCAGAACAATTAAATCGGATCGCGCTGGACGCTTGTCGCTGGGCTTGTCGCCAAACATTTCCTTGAACTGCTCCAGCGTCTGGTCCAATTCATCCTGCGTTACCAGGTAACCGCGATCATGGCTCAGCTGCATGATAGTCTTGCGAATGCGCCACAGCTTGTAAGTTTCCGCCTCATCATCCATTATTATTGCAGTTTTGTTTAAATTTCGTTTTCGATGGTCAAATGCAGCACGCGGATTTGTTGTCTGATAATTTCATTCGGCTCAAATGTGGTGGTTTGTCGATTGAATAATGCGATATAGCGATATGCTAAAAACGATATAAATTTTAAGTTAGGGCTGCCTAACAGAGCACAGAACAACCGATAGTCGCGCCCGCCATTTTAAAAAACCTAAATTAAAAATGAATTGACAGTCTGTATAGCTTAATAGCACATGAATTCTGTTCAATATTTAATGAGAAACCGTCCTAAACATTCGCTGTACAACAATGCAATCTGTCCTCTTCGACTAGATCACTTGCGATATATCGATATACAAAATAACGATAGTAACTTTTAAGTACTGATTTCTAACCTTGAACCTTAGCCACAACATTGCCGCTAGCCGCGCAAACTGCACGCCTTTTTAATATTTACATATATGTTAAAAATGGATTAATAGTTCGTATAGTTTAATTACACTAGGAGTCTCTGAAATAATTAATGTGTAACTCTCTCAAACAGTTGCTGGTACCAAAATGGAAGCTCTGATATTCAGGATTGCCGCAGTAGCGGTGCCAATTTTGTCTCTCTTATTTGTGGCCGCATTGCTCAGCCACAAGCTTTATATAAATGTGCGTTCGCGTTATAACATCAAAGTAAATTGCTGGTTCTGCAACGGCAATACACACGTACCTTTTCCGGAGCGCAACAGCTGGACGTGTGCACTCTGTGAGCAATATAATGGCTTCAATGCCGACGGCGACTATAATCGTGAAATTCTGGAGCAACGTGATTGCAGCGGACGCCAATCCAATCCCAATAACTCCAAGCGTACCGAGGCCGACTATGCGAGTGAGCTTGCCGGTATGAACAACGGCCTGTGCGATCAGTGTAATGAAGCGCAACGCTTGAAGATCGAGAAGCTGGCACAGTTTGAACCCAAGAGGGAGTCACGCTTTGACCAGGAGCTGAAGCTTTATCAAGCCGAGCTCGAGCAAAGGTATCGTCTGTGCAGCAGCTGTGACCGTCACGTCAATCAGGTGCTGCACGAGAAAAAGAAAATGGTACTGGGCTCCAAGCTGCTCAATTTCATAATGAAAGGCGCCGCGCTGCTAAAGCAGCCGTATTTTGAGAAACTTGCACGCGTCCAGCAACTGCGTCGCATTTCCCGCTATGAGCTGTGGATGATGCTGCTCACCTGGCTGAATGTGGTGTGCCTGATGAGCACCCTTCCCGTGGCAACACGCGATCAGTTCAACAGTTTGCTGGGAAAATCGCTGGCGCATCCGCTGTACTTCATCTACGCGCATGCGCTGACTTTGCTGCGTCTGCTGATCGACTCCATTGGCAATCTACTGACGGAGCCGGTGTACATGGCCAAGTTGTCGCTGTACTCCAGGACCTTTGGCAAACTGGTGCTGTACTCGCTGGGCGTTGGCCAACAGGCGACATTTAGCAGCTGCTACATCAGTCTCTATCCGTATGCAATGTGGGCGCTCAGTTTTATATGCAACATTAGCGATGGCTTCCGTTTTACACGGTTCACCCTGCTGCTCGTCTTGTGGAGCGTGCATGCGAAGCAGTCACTGCTGCTCTTCGAGGCAATCGATAGCGTTACCTTCCTACTGCTGGCCAGTGTGCTCACCTTATTTCTCTTGTTGAGCAAAAGGAAACGTTTTTGGTTGGATCACGGAGAAGCTTACAATGAGTCCTCTGCAGATAGCTTCCATCGGCTGTGCGCCGACGAATGCATCAGCGATGACGAGACGATCAGTTTGCTCAGCGAGCAGCTAAGTTATAGTGCCAGCAATAATAGTCCCATTTCAAACATGATACCAACCACCAATGATGCCCAGCGCAACAATCACCGCCTGAATCAGCTAAGCAAACACACCAGTAACTTGCCACTGCCACCATCTGTGATGTCGCTGGACTCGCTTCGTCTGTCCTCGCAACGCTCACCCGTTAGCCGAATGGGGCCATTGCCATCACCATCACTCGCACACACATACCGATCACAATCGCCCCTTTATGCAGCGGGCAGCAATTATGCCATGCCCGTGGATCCGCTTCCTCAAGGTTGGCAGCAGCGAAACTTTGCACCACAAACAAACTTTGTAAAGCACACAAACTTTCGGATGGATCAGCAGCCGATGAGACGCTCAGCGAGCAGTTTGCTGTTTCCATCACGACTGCGGATGCAGCAGCAACACAATCGCGATATTTTCGCCTGGGTGGACGCTAGCAGTGGGAATCAACATGCCGAGCTGTTGCAGGAGCCAACCACTGCCAATTTAATAGGATGCAACAATCGCGATTTGTCGCCAAATTCGTCGCTCTTATCCGGTTATGAGTCGCAGCAGGACAGCAATCCGGGCAGACAGGAGCCAACTGCCACGCATCAGTTTTTTGGTCCACCAACAGCAACGCTACACCAGCAGCCGCAGCAGCATTTGTCCAATGGCACCATTAGTGACTCCATTTGGCCGGAGACAACATCACAGCGGCAGTTACGAGTGCCTGTACCGCTTCACTCGCCGTACTCCACGCACAGCGAAATGCACTTTGGACGGCCTGCGGCCGGGTCACAATCTCAGAACGAAATACGTCCGGGTGACTTGCTGCGCAAGTGGATGAACCGCAATGGAATTGATTCGCAATAGTGCTAGTCCAATTTCTTTAAATATTGATACTAATTATTACTGCCTTAGTTGACTGCAAGCGTGCTGATTACCAAGAGACAGACGGACGCAGCGTGGACTACACAGCCTAAGAGTCATCATCATGGACAGAACCGTGCATTTGTGTCACTAATATAAATTGTGGAATTACAATTAATTCTAGTAGGTAAATTACTTTTGGGATATCTTTTATAATATGAAATTCGTAATGTAATAATAAATAATAAATAATATTAAAATATATATAACGCTAATAAAGATATTTTGCGAGCACTTAAGCCGATTATTTTTTAAATTTAAGGATATTCATATGTCTATATATATATTTATAAATACAATATTATATTTATTGAGAGGCAACTTTTTTCTGTTATAATATCAAATAGAATTTGTAACATATATTTTTATTTAATTATTTCTAATTTTACGTTAAATAAAATGCTAAAAAGGCGGTTGTCAAAAATTTACCCGTATCTAAAATGTGAATTATTTTTTTGTAGAAAAAAGAAACTGAAGCAATTTATATTATTTTTTAGTACAACAACTTGCATTTATCATATCCAACTAATTTGCTCAGAAGCGCTGCAAGATGACCTCTATTGGAGTAGCCAACCCATAAAAGTGAAGGCAAGTTTTCCAAAACCGTTCAAAACAAGGCTTCCATTGCAATTATCATCAACATTAACAGAAACCTAGATAACATTTTATGCGGTAGCAAAGTGTTTAATCCTGATGGGGATTACTTATTTCAGTCAATACCATTTAACTGAGCCAAGGTAACCTGGCCAAAATTAAAGCCAGGTAACATGTTCGCCGTCCTGCGAGATCTCATTTTTCTCCACGTTCACGTATCCTGACCGCACAATGAACACATTGTATTGAATTATATTTATTTTTTTTAATATTTTACGTGCAACATTCAATTACCACCCAGACAAAAAATACAATTCGCACAAATACCCGATTTTCTCGTATGCATAATGGGTTCGCTTCATCTGCTGCCTTTTATAAATGCTCATCATTTTCAATTTTTATTCATATATTTTATATATATAATTTCACATTTTAAAGACAATTAAATTGTCTTATCAATACAGAAAAATATGCATTTTACATATTTATTATTCATGTATATTTGTATAATTATTTATTACCACAGAAAAAATGCAGAGAAAATCATCTACATGTAATTATTATTTATATATTTGCACAATACGTATTTAAAAAATTGTGTAATCTTTATTTTAAAAAAAATTCAAGTATTAACAGTATAAATATCATCGAAATTGTTGATTAAAAGAATTTTTATACAGGGTATATATTAGTAAAGATTGCATTGCTTAAGAGAGGTTTAACTGAATTATCATCCTTTGACTTTTGTCGTTGGGGTTGCTGAGCTCACGTCCACATTGATGGTGACGTCGTCGCTACTGTCGCCAGTGTCACCGCAAATGACTGACAGTTTATCTAATAGAAAATTTGCCTGACGATGCGTTTTCCATAATATATAGTTTTTACCCATAACAAATTGTGTGGAAAATATGAGAATGAGTGCGCAAAAAATGTGGGATTTAACAAGAATGCTTGTGCTAATATCGCATATACTCAATGAAAATGGACATTTATTTTCTTTAATGCATTTAAGCCACAAGCGCAAAGCAATCACAAATAGTCTATATACATACATATATATATATATATATATATATATAAACGTGTGGTTAATACTTAAAAAGGTTTTTCACGAATCGCAAATCTAATAAAAATCCACTTTGTGCAAGTATGAAAAATGACCATGAATTTCATTATAAATGCAAAAAATATTGTCGACAACGAAAAGGAATGAAAAATAAAGCGGTCTGTGACTATGGGCGTCATTATAGTCTTTATCGTCATCTTTTCATCAGCTTCAGCGATGGACAGCGCAAGTAAATCTGATCAAAATCATTGATGTGCAAAGCATGCGGAAGTTGATGCAGCGAAACGTGGCACGGTCTGCAACTTGCAGCTGCACAAAGTTTAAGCTAAGCTGTTCATAACATTGATGCTGCGAGGCAAGGCAGCAGGAGTTAAGATAACCGCAGTGATAATGGCTGAAGCCACAGACAGGTAAACGCCACCCGATTACCCAAGGCAAGAAGAAGCACGTCGCTGCGTGAGCTGCATTGAGAACTTTCGTTTGTATACCCTATAACGAGAAATCAGCGGGTATATTTCGTAATAATACAAATCAAAGAATTTGGGTATTTATTAGCATCAGAATTGATCAACTGTGCTAATATCATAAATATTGTATAAGAAACACCCAAGTTATAGGAGTAGTTACACAATACACGCTTACAGTTGGGTGCGAAATATTGGTACAAGGTACATTAAAGTCGAGCTCACTCGACTACAGCATTTCTTCTCCTGTTGTTTTAGCTTGGGCAAGTGATGAGCACAGAATAATTCTGGAAGATGAAGCGTTTGTTGGCAACTGGCAAGGAATGCATAATTATTTTGCATGATGCGGTCGTTGTCTGTATGTGTGTGTGTATGTGTGTGTGTGTGACTCTGTGTGTGTGTGTGTGTGTCCATTGACATTGAGCTGGGCAAATTAAGGCAAGTGTTGCAGTGTCGTCGCTTTCAAAATCAACATAATCCAAGCGTTGCAATGCTTCAGCTGCGTCGTCAGCCGACTCCTGTTCAGATTTGGAACTGGCACGCAATTATTTGTATAGGAATTTAAATTGAATGTCAGTCTGTGTTTGCCTCCCATAAGAAAAGAACAGAAAGACAAACAAAAACAACAAAAAAAAACAACAAAAAACAGAGCAGCTTCTGCACATGTACTCCTAAGTATGTATGTATGAATGTATGTTCATATATGTGTGTATGTATGTATGTATGTATGTCTAAGAGGTTATCCTGTTCGTCTGCTGTAAAATTCCAAATTTGTTTTATTTGATTTCTGTGCTTTGGCTCGTTTTCTTGCTCTGCTGCTCGCTGCATATTTTCCTTTTTATGCAAAATACGTGTATGTGTTTGTGTGTGTGTGTGTGTGTGTGTGTGTGTGTGTGCTATAAATGCCACGCCTACCCAGCAGCGCCTTACCAGCTGCCTCTGGGGCGCCTTTATTTGAATATCGTGTCACATGTCGCACGCAGTTAGTTGCCACACCCATCGCCGCCGCCTGTCCCGTCCAATGTTGCCTCCGTTGTTATTGTAATTGTTGTAAATGTCGCCAGCGACAATATCACATTTGCATATTTTTGTGCAAACACACGTCGACCCCGACCCTTGCACTCTCTCTCCACACACACACCAACGTACACATATATACACAAGTATGTACATAACTGGCGCACCCCCTTCCGCCCCTCTCGCCCCATCCTCCCGCTCCTTGCGAGTGGCTATGTGTACTTTTTTACTTAATTTTATTTGTATTGGATTTGCGCTGATGTCTCCTTGAAGCCCACTTCTCTCAGTTGCTTTGGCTGCGTTTTGGAATTTTGCAATTTTCACAATAAATTTTAATTCAATTTACTGTTAAGTTCACACAACTAAACGGACGCGGAAGTGCACATTCTGGCATGACAATCGTCCTCCGGCAGCGCGAGCTCGACAGATGCATCCTGCAGCTGGAATTGCAATTTGCTGGAGCTGGAGAGTTGCTTATCTAGATGTGAGCCACAGTGGAAGCTGTCCTTTGCGCATTTTCATAAATTCATAAAAGGTATTATTATTATAAAAGTTTTCAATTTAAAATTAGCATGGATTTTTTTTTTATTTTTACTAACTGCTTTTTAATATCTTTGCAAGTTGCATAGAAAAATTGAAATGATTAAAAAAATATTCTATATACGAATTTACTGTGAATTCCTTTTTAATGTTTATTTGATGTACATATTTTATAGGTAATAAATATTATTTTAATAGACCATCAATAATACATACGAAAACTATTATCAAATATAATAATATCTACAGTAATAAAAATATATAACAAATAGTATTCAAGCTTACAAAACATTAGTATATAAATTATTATATTATTAATTATAAATTATTATTATTATCATCTTTTTAACTTTTATAAAACTGATTATTCATAAGTGAATGTTTTTTATAGGAAGATTAAAAGCTTGTACTTCTTGGGAAGAATAGTTAATATAAACACAATATAATAATTGGATAGAAAATAAACTATGAATACAATATAATACTTGGGAAGAAAAGCTACTATAAATGCAATATAATACTTAAAAACTATTTCATACAAGTATTAAAAAAATATCGTTACGCTTTAATAGGTATTAGTAAAGTTGCTCAGCATTTTGACTTATCTTAGTTTTTTCAAGAAATTATGAACATCTTAAATTATAATAATAATAATAACAATAACCACTGTAGAATATCTTTTGTAAATTGTTGTGCGGCTGCTGCCACTAGCGCTGTGTGACTTTGTAACTGTTTAAGGGTTCACTGAGTTGGGCTGTGGTGCCACTGATGCGGCCAAGCAGTTAGTTCCGATGCAACCAACGCCCCAAAGTAGGCAATAATTTGCGCATATTATGGTAATGGTCGCCGCGCATGTGAAGCCATTTTGATTGTGTGTCCCGCCCGGAGATAAGCCCTTTGATTAGCTTTAAGTGAATTGAATGTATGAGTGGGGTGTGTGGGTTGTAAGTTGTAACTACGACTACGACTACAAACACTTATTTGAATTTGTTGTCAAAATTGGTTTAGATTTCAGTTAGCAAAGAAAACTGAAATGGCAAATGTTGCGCAGGAAACGCATCAAAATCAGCCGACTTTGGTGTGAGTATGTTGCAAGAATGCATGCCCCAAAATTTGTATTCAACTTGTTGCTTTTATTTTATTAATTTTCTTTCTTGGTCAGCCAATCTGCGTCATCGTTTTACTACTACAATCCATACGAGAAGCGCACCGTTGAGGTGCCCCTGAAGTAAGTATTCTCTTTGTAATTCTCAATCTCTCAGCAGCTCTAATCACAATTTATGCAGCAACTTTGATGCATTCATCTCACTGCTGAAATGTGTGATTGGCACTGGAATATTGGCCATGCCGCTGGCCATTCGATATTCGGGAATTGTGTCTGGTGTGCTGCTCTCTGTGCTGCTGATGATTTTGCTGACGTACTGCATCCATTTGCTGGTGTGTATGTGCCTCTGCTGCTGCCTCATTATTTGCATTTAGCTTACCTGCACAGATCTCTGGCATGACCGAATGCTGTCGACGCATCCATGTGCCCCAAGTATCGATGCCACAGGCCGTTCAAGTTGCCTACAAATTGGGCCCAAATTGTGTGCACTGTTTTGCACGTCCCGCTGGCATTTTGACCAGCTGTGTGCTGGTCATGGGCCAATTTGGGCTCTGTTGCGTTTACATTGTGTTTGTGGCCAAGAATTTCAAGGAGATTGGTGACTTCTACTACAAGGACTACAATGAGCGTTACTATGTCCTCGGAGTCTGTTTGTTGCAGCTCCCATTTTTTCTCATACGCAAACTGAAGTATTTGGTACCGCTCAATCTGATCTCGAATATTCTGCTCTATGCGGGCTTCTTGTGCATTATGTATTACCTTTTTCGGGGTCTGCCCAATTTCAGTGAGCGCGCCATGTTTAAGCCGCATTCCGATTTGGACAAGTTCTTTGGCATTGCCTCTTTTTCGCTAACTGCTGTTGGTTCGGTGCGTAAAATTATTGCTTAGAGTATTTTCTTTTTTGTTATCTTTCTTTTGGCCCAAAACCCTCATTCAGATGCTCGTCGTCGAGTCGAATATGGCCCATCCACAAAGCTATCTCGGCTGCTGTGGCGTTCTCAATCTGGCCGTGTTTTTCCTACTGTTCTCCAACGTGTTCTTCGGCATAATGGGATATTGGCGCTATGGAGAGCATGTGGAGGCCAGTATTACACTGAACATTCCTCAAAATGAGATGTGAGTAAATAATATATAAGCAGTGCGTTCGAAACTGGCAACTTACAAGTTATATATATATATTTATATATCTGCCTATACAACTGGAGTTAAAAAAAAGTGGCACTAATATAAAAATCGGAGACTGATAATCGTTTTTATTTTTAAAGCCAATTTATACATCTTTTGAGTATTTAAATTAAAAATATTCGATAATTTGTTAGAACTAAAAACAAACCCAAATTTAGTTATTTTTAAGTTAAAGTAAAGATTCTTAAGATTTCTCTATCAAGGCTATTTGAAATAGTAATTTATATTTCATATTTTTATATTTCATATTTTCCATTTCATCTTCAACTATTATATTTCAAATAATCAAATATTTAATGTTCTCCATTTAATATTTAACTATCTCAGGCTCAATGTTTGTCATTTAAATTATTAATATTAATCGATAATTGGTTTGCCATGTTTTATATTAAGTTTATAGATGGAAAATGGCTTTGAGTTAATTATTAATAGTTATTTATTGTTTGACCTCTTGTTATAAATAAAACTTTTTTTTTAAAGTAATGAGTGCAAAATTTAATGGCAATATTGTTTTTCGAATTTTGTTTAATGACTAGTTACAGGTTACATCAATAAGTTAAAACTCATTCTTTATACGCAATCTACCCAGGATTTCACAATTTATCAAGTTGACCATCGCTACGGGCATCTTCCTGAGTTATCCACTGAACGGATATGTTGTCATAACAGTAATCTTCAACGACTACGAGATGGAAACCACCAATGAAAGAAGTCGCATTTTTGTGGAAATTGCAATACGTCTTTTTTTTCTTTTGATAACGGGTATGTTTTGATAAGTCCGAATTAACTAAGAAATAATTTGCCAAATGTTTGTAAATAAATATATTATTTTTTCTTAGGCATTGTTGCTGCTGTGGTGCCCAATTTAGCCGCCTTGACGGAGCTGGAAGGTGCCTTTTCTCTAAGCAATTTGAATCTGATCTGTCCGGCTCTGATTGATATGTTTGTCAACTACGAGGCTGGCTATGGTCGACTACGTTGGAAACTTGTACGTGACATTGTGCTCCTCATAATTGGCATTATCTTTGGCATTGTGGGCTGCACAGTTGCCATACAGCAGTTGGTCGATGACTTTGGCGGGACGGTTGAGCACATCCAGTCACATTCCTAACGCTGCATTTATCAGCTAAATGTTTAGCAGGATTCGGATTCAGCTTGTTTCTGTTTGTTTGCCACATTTGCGGCTGATTGGCTGACTGTCTGCTTGGCTTTGTTTGGATTTTAATTAATTGCCAGCCACGTGTTGGCCAGATGTTCCTTATCCCAGCTAAGTTGTCCAGCTAAGCTGCTGCTATTTTGTACTTCCATCTGTGTCTCTCGCCTTTGGCTGAGAGGGTATAATAAAGTTCTGTGTCTTTAAGTAAAATAAATAATTCTGGTAATATTTAGTCGATATACATCACTGTATTAAATGTTGTTAGTTTTCTGGCAGCGTAGGTTTTATTTACTTCAACGGAGTCAAATTGTCATCGTCTAAATAATAATGTGCGAATTCCTCAGAAAACTATATTTATATATAATATAAGTTAAGAAGCAGAATAGCACGTAAATATGATGAGTTAAACAAATAAGAACATTTGGGTTACTAATTAAACATAAAAATTGTTGATATGAAAATTCACCTTTGGACGAGTAATTTTTGTGGCTGCTTTATGAAATCGACGCTGGGGCTGATCATGAATATATATATACCTATGGAGTGGAAATTATCTTCTAAAATGTGTAACAAACTTTAAGAAAAAAATTAAAATACTCGCTACAAGGCCATCAAAATACAAGAAGAGCACTTTCGAAAGATTCCCACTTTGTGGAGGACTTTCGAGTGTTGCAATGTTGCATTATCGATTGTTGGTGGCATTAATTAGCGCATGTAAGCTGATCAAGTGCGCAAATCAGTTGAAATGAAACTGGCTGTAATCAAATGCAGTCAGTCACTCAGCTAGTGAATCCAGCTTAAGCCAACGAAGGAAGCACAACAATTGTGCTGAGTCCGTTGCGATTCTAAAATTGAATTCCTTGCCTCAACGGAGCCCAAATACGAGCAAACCTTGTTGGCAAATGTTGTTGGTAGCTTTTGTGGCTCCGGCACAATAAACTAAAAGACAAATATAAATACAAATACGAATGTGCTGAGACTGCCTGCAGTTCTCTTCTTTGCCTGGCAAGTACAGCAAATACAATATATATCTATATATATATGTATATATAAATAGGCACAGGAACAGCAACTGCCGACGCCGACTGTTGACTGCGGCAGTGTAAATACAACGGCGAGCCAAATACAATAAAATAATACAAAAAAAAAGAAGAAGATAAATAAATAAAAAAAACGACGAATAAAACAAAAAGAATGCAAGTAGGATAGGCATGATGCGAAAATAGCAAAGCAGCTCCTCAAGGAACTGCACGACCACTGCATCAACACACACAAAACACAATTTCCATTCTTCAAATAGTAATACGAGCAAAAGAAAAAAAAAAACAAAATACAAAAAAAATAAATCTTGCAACTGCTTGCGACAGCAACCCGGCTGGTGGAAGGCTCACAAAGGCCGAGGCTGTTGTCCCCGGGCATGATTTTTGCAGACATGTTGCTTAAAACTTAATTTACAATCGCTTGCAATGGGCCTCAGCCAAACCATACCAAAACTAAAACCAAAACCAAACCAGTGCCCCACAAAATGAGATCAAGCCTAGACGTGGAGCCTCGGTACCCAGGAGCACGTCAGCTTCGACTAGGACATGCAAATTTGCTGGCGGCGGTCCGTTTCAAATATTTTCGGTATATACTAATTTTCAAAGGACAATAAAAAAAAAAATCTGCAAGCAAAATAAAAATGGCATGCAGCAGGTTTCCTTTACGCAGTTGCAAGTTCAGCATCATGTTAGTGTCATTATCAAACAATTGTGCGCCACGAAGTCACCTAAAGCAGCACTCAAGACAGACAGAGCACAACTACGTCCATGTCTACGTATACGTCTCCGTCTCCGTCTATGTCATGTCTCCGGATTTCATTGCAAACAATGCATGCCACAACTGGAGTTGTCAAACTGTGCTGTTGCAACTCCTCAGTGTCTCTACATGTCCTGTTGCAGTTGCCTGCCAAAACGTTTGACAAATTGAAAAATTCCAATTTAAACACAATTATTTGAGAGCTCAAAAAGTTATATTGTTAGCTTTAAATTGTTTTTCCTTTTGGTAACTAACTTATAGTTATATTTAATCTACTGAAAGAGTTTAATTCATAAGTTAAACTAAATTAAATAAATATTAACTCTTCTTCCAGCTAAAATAGAGAATATAATAGCAACTATATAAAAAATTAAATTTCACTACTGAAATCGGATATTTAAAATGCAAATGCTACACTAAATGAAAATATGAATAAAATCTACTATTTTTAAGAAAGGATATTGAATCTCGAATGAGATCGAGATCGAGATATCCAGTTAACAATAATCATATCAATATGAAAAAACTTGTTTTTTTTTATCCGATTTTAAATTAAAACATTTGTACAGTTGGTCAATACTAAGTATGTATTATGTATTAATAAAAAGTATCTGCCTTTAAAATTGTGGCATTTATTGCTATCTGAAATCAATAAGTATCGATATTTTCTTCCTAATTCAATAAATATCGATATGCGCTAAGTAAGTGCAGTTGACATAAAATTGTTCTGTCCGTAGTCTACAAGAACCTATATTCAATATTTTAAGTCTCCAGATGAGATTTGCAAGTTTGACAGACGAGCATGGCTAAATCGACTCGGATATAGATGTTGATCAAGAATATATACGTCTTATGGTGTCGGAGGTGATTCCTTTTGCCTTTTACATAGTTTTGCAACCCTATTTTTGATCCATTTTTATTTGGTTTGTGTCTTGGTTGAATCGATTGGTTTTCTTTTTTTTACATATGCCAAGTTTCTTAACATTTTGCACATCTAATAAGATTTACCAACTAAAAATTTAAAAAAATTAAAACTAAATTGTGTAAAGTGAAGTGAGACAGAATACCTTCAATTCTATGTTTTACCCTTTTATTTCTAAATATTTATGTGGTTGCCACATGCTTCTGTTAAATGACTTGGGAACGGTTTCATTATTGCCCTCCGACATTTATGTGCTCCGTGGCAGGAATGTCAGACTGGTTTAGATGGTAAGGCCACCACACATTCTTTGGTTGAGAAAATGTGTTTGGTTTGGTTCGTTCTTGATTTCAGTTACCGGCAAAGTGAAAGCGCCTAAATGCGGCTGCGGATGTGCTTTGCATATTGAAAGGCTTTTAAATTATACACAAAGTTCCAACAATGGCCAAAAAGGGGGAACTAAATTAAATTGAAAAACTCCGCAGCAAATTGTCACAGCGAGAACGTATCTTTGAGTTATCTCAAGTATTTACTTATTTACTTCTTATTCAACGAAATTTACTTGAGCATTTTCCAAGCCGTACCAAACCAACTGCCCCCAAGTCACATACTAGTTGAGTTATTTTTGTTGTGGTTTGTTTCTCATTTTTGTTGTTGTTGTTGTTGTTTTGTTTTTTTTTTGGGCTGGACATGTGTCCTTTGAAATGTGCAGGACACTGACAAGGAATAATGCTGGTATGTAAGCCAAAGTCGCTGCATTTGCTTACAGTCATTCATCTTGACGAGTTTGTCTCTGACATTTGTTTTGCGGCATGCAACAAAAAAAATGTTATATATGTTTGTACTTTTCAATGCAGGAATCCTCCATTTTAGCCTTAATGCATTGCATATTACAGGATCAAGAAAAATAAATTAGTATATATAAATAATAAATAAAAAACAACAATGTTTGAAACTCAACAGCTGCGAACTAATGTGGAATAAAAATATGAATATTAAATAGGTCAATTATAGTTATGTAAAAATAAATAAAATCAAATGTCAGACTTTGGACTCATTTTAATTTCATATTTAATTTTAGACACATTAGTTATTCACCTCAATTTTTGTACAGTGTAGATTTTTCTATCACAACGCTTTGACATTAGGAATAATGCAAATACCAAAAGAGAAGAGTGGGCAGTCTTGGCTCAGAATGCCGGAAAACTGGTCAACAATGTGCCGGTGCATAAGTTGCTACATATTATGCAACAAATATGTGCAGAGTGTAATGGATACGAAGCATCAGTTAGGGGGCAGCAGGACCAGGGTCGAGACCGGGGCATATATGCCTTATGGTAAAGCTTATGCAGATCGCTGTGGCTAAGAACATTGAACGATATCCACAAGTTCAGAGCTGTATTGAACGCCAGAGCTTAAGGATTAGAGTTACAGACTTGCAACAGGAACAGCAACAGCAACAGCAACATTGATTGCATTGCCACATAGTTCTACTTTGGTTGCATGCTTGTTGACTTATTTGCATTCCCAACGGGGGCAGTTGCAAGGCATACACACAACAAGCAGCATGTGTATCTTAAAGATATATTTCAGCAAAAACTGTACACAATTAGCAAAGTACAGCAGCAGCAACAGCAGTAGCAGCTGTGGCAGGAACAAAAAGGAAATTAACTGGCCATGCAACTAATTAAGTGTGTGAATTCCAATCAACTCAAGGCTAGCTGCAACTCTTTGCTTCCACACTCTCTCTCTCTTCCTCTTTCGCTCTCTCTTTCACTCTCTCTGTCTAACTATCTATGCCTATCTGTGTGAAGAGCTGTTTTGCTGCCTCGTCTAATGAACAAACTAATTGCAACGGCAACTGCAAAAGTAATCAAAGTGGCAGTCAGCAGCAAACCAAGACTCGGCTTCTTGAGTCCCCAGCAAAACGGCAATAATAACAAAACTTTGTTGAAGAATTTTCAGAATGTTGCACAAATATGCGCAAAATGTAAGAAAATATGCTTGGACTGGGTCGTCTCACATATCCAAATGCCACACCGAATGCAACAGAGAGGTTGAGTGAGACAGAGTGAAAGGAAGGGGGAAGCGGGGTAGCGGGGTAGCGGGGTAGTTTGCCTGAGAAAAACTGAGCTGAAGTGTTGTTTGGCAGTGGCTTATATCAATAATTGCCAAAAGCAAATTGGAAAAGTTATGCGCCTGCAGTTAATGCGACCAGCGGAAATAGTCGCAGCGGAAGTACACCAACACAGACGCACATGCACACACACACACACACATACATATATATATATATATGGCATGCATTTATAAATGTACATATGCAATACTAAAGTGTATGAAACGGCTGTGCACGGGTTAAATGATTTTGCGCCAGTCGCATGCATTTTTTGCGGAAATTTAATTAATATTACAAATGTTGACCTCATTTTGTACTAGTAAAAATTAATAAGTAAATTCAAAAAAAATGAGTAAGAAAACTACATCTTATACTAAAAATATTCTCACCTGAAAATAGTTTTTATAGTTCTTGCATCAACATAAATATTGTATTCAGAAATCTACATTTATTTTATTGATAGAGTATCCAAGTTTTGTTATGTTTCCGTGTTGTATTTTCACTGCAGTTCTTGTTTTGTTTTAATTTCGTAGCAACTTCTGTTAGTTTTTTATTTTTATTTTGGTATACAACTTCAACAAGTACAGCAGCAGTTTTTGAAGCTGTTCTCCAAGTATCGACATTGGCATCAATTTCAGTTTTTGGTTGCTTTCGACTACTTTGCATTATTAAAACTGCGGCTAAACTTTTCGAGCAGCTAACTTGGCAAATTGTTGGCAATGGCAATGAAAGCAAATTTTTTGGGCTAAGCGGCTTATGCGGCTCATTGAATTGATATTTGCAATTAGTATTGGATATAATTGCATGATTAAACATTCAGCAAAAATATCAGCTGATAAAAAAATAAAATACATTTTTTGCGCTGATAAGCTGGCAATTTTTTGTGGTCACTGTTTGCCTACAATTTAATTATACTTTTATGTTGTATTAAAGTGTAAATTTATTTAAGCATTTCAAGAACAGAGATGACATTTATTTGTCTTTGTGTGTTTATCCATTGTAGATTTTATAGATTTTTATAAATTTTATCTTTGGGAAACCTTATATATTATTTGTTTATCTATTTGTTAATAATAATGGGATCAATATGAATACGAATATGAATATGAATACAATATCATACCTGAAATTGCTGAAATTGGTACAATTGATGAATAAAATGTCAATATTTATAATATATCAATTAGAATGATCTGCCTTTATTGCTATCGCTATCGATCTTGATATTTATCGATATTAGCAAAACGGAAAGCTATTGACAGAAGTGAATAAACTTTATCTCTGCGGGTCTACGAGAAATTATATTAAATACTTGAAGCTTCTACGGATATAACTATAACTACTTTATATATATTTTAAGGGTCGCTTATGCTTTTCTCTTTAGCAATTGCCCTTTTTATACATTTAAAATGGTTTTCATAAAAATGTTGTTCCAACTAGCATTTGTGCTATGTCCTATGTGGGGTTCTTTAAGTTGCCTTGTGTTGCAGCTGCTTAGTGACAAGCCACCGAATTGTGAGCTTTATATGACAGTCTGTCAATCCGGGTTTGAAATCAGCAGTTTGTGTTTGGCATCTATTTGAGGGGAGCATTGCATACTTCAAGGCAAACTTCTAATGCTCTCAGCACTTAGCTCTTACCAACTGCTTATTGAAGTGTGTGTGCGTGTGAGTGTGCGAGTGTGTGTGTAAATGTGTGTCTGTGTGTGAGTGCAGTGGTTTTAGCTGTTGCCCGTGCCTCGTCGTCCTCATTTTGTGCCCCCTGCATCAAGGCACCACTTCGACAGCCGTCTTGCAACTTTTGACATGTCTGCCTTGTAAGGCGCTGAAAGTAGATTTATGTCCAGCATGGGATCAGGAACAAAAAGGGATGTTTGGTGTCAACTATCTTTCTGTGTTTGCTGTTTCCGTTTTGTTGGCAAACATAATTTTCGTATTTTTACAGCTTATAAAACGGCATTTTAAATCACAGAGTTAACATTCATTTTGGCCACAAATTTGTGTCGCCGTAAATCATATGAATAATTTAAGTTGTTGGCAGCGGCTCGTCGATATGTCGAGAGCATCAGATAATTCATTTTTTGATTTATATCAGCAACAATCCGAAAGCCAACAACAACAATAATGCCGAGGCAGCTTTGCGTAATTGCATTAAATGGCATGGAACCAAACTCAACACAGACTGAAACAGAGCATTTTCCCAATTGAAGAAATAAAAAATAAAAAAAAAACAACGAACAAAAAAATAAAATTCGTTGCGCGTTCAACATCAGCGCACAAAATTCCAATTTATTTTAATTGATTTATTAATGATTGAAATGTTGCATAAATGTAACGATAAAAATGCCATTTCATTTGCTATCTCACTCACTCGCCCTGTCCCTATCCCTCTTCTTTCTGTCTGCCTATCTATCATTCAGTGATTGCGTCTGAAAGCAAATAATCTGTGCCTTCAGCATTACACACATTTGAATTTGTCAAACAAAACTCAGCCACTTAGTAGTAGAAACTAATTCCCAAGGGGAAACAAGTAAGAATTCTTAGTTGAGTGATCTCGACTACGATATACCCTGGAACCAGTTGTTAAAAGTATAAGTCATTTTTCATACTAAAGGCACTAAAGGGTAAAATGGATGCAGCGCATATTTATATTCACAAGCCCGAACTGATCCCTGATTGGCTGATGCACACTTGCATAAACATCCATACATACATAAATACATACTCACGTACACGCAATCGAACGTAACGGGTATTTACAGAATACACACAAAAACATATTTAAGCTCGCTCGATTATCATGTCCTCTCTTTCTCACACATGCGCTTGCATATTTATGCCTACAGAAAATGCTTGCGGCTGCTGGTAGAAATGAGATCAATATGGGGGGAATAAATTTCAACTATAAGTAGGATGATTCTCATTCGATCTTGATGGAAAATAAGCAGCTGATCAATACAATGCATATTCATATTATTTGATAATTAAACGATTCTGCTTTAATATTGTACCTTTTATTGCTATCGGAAATCGAAATTTATCGATAATCGGAGAAACGGAGACAGTTATCGATAACATAAAACAAACTTGATCTGCACCTTATATACGAGAACATATATTTTAAATTTCAAGTCTCTAGCTTTCATAGTTCTGAGATCGACTCGGGTGTTGATCCTGATCAAGAATATATATACTTTACCGTGTCAAAGATGCTTCCGTCTGACTGTTACATACATTTGCATAAAACCAATATACCCTTTTTACCCATTGTCACTGGGTTCAGGGTATTAAGAGAGAAAGAGACCAGCTTGGGAATGACAGTGTCGATTTCCATTTGCACATTGCACATTTGGCCAAGTGGCGCTGCAATAGGTCTCAAGATTAGGCATAATTATGCAATTTCCTCTTTAACGCTCATCCACACAGACACAAAAGAATTAAATTCAATAAAATTTACATTTAACCACAAAAACAACTCAAGTTTTGTGACGACGACAAAAAGTGCTGAAAATCGTGGAACAAAGTTGAGATAAAACTTGAACAAAGGCTGCAGGATGAGTGAGGCCGTTGTCTGGTTAGCTCGTTGCTCTTAGCTGGTTTGATAGCTGGTTGGTAGCCAGTTGGTGATGCTGGGTTCAGATGCAGAGACTTATGTAAATTGAAATTCAAGCGCACAAAACAACAGCACAAACAAGCAGAAAAACTGACTGACGGTAGTTATAAAGAAATTTCATTCATTTCGAATAACGTTGAATGAGTGTTAAAATGGCGGCGTTTGGCCGTAAGCCATAATTGAAGCCAAGGCTTATAAGGTGGGCACACACAAAAAAAAAAACAAGAACTTAAATAAAATAATAATAAAAAAAAAAACGAAAATGAATAAGGATGTAAATAAGCAGCGTAACTGGGCTGAGACCAATTTGCCTGGGCATTCGCCGTCCGTCACCTGCTGCAGACCAAAATTCAATTTCATGCCGCGCAACACAAAGACAAAGACAGCCAACAGCCCATGCCACAGACAACAGAGCAGAGTTCTCGGAGCATCCCAGCATTGGAGTTTTCAGTTTGCCTCCCATTTGCCAGTTACTAATTCGAATGCTCCACAGTTGGGCGCAGTTGTCGCGACGTATTCAAGTTGACATTCAGAAATGTGCGCACTTCGCTCAAAAGAATTTCAAATTAGCCACTTTTGCTTAACAATTGGCACGGGGCGACAAATTAAAATCAAAGAGCATTCCGAATATGCCACTGTTCACCGCACTGTTGCCGCCATTCACAGTTGCCAACTGACACAGCCCGGCATCAATTTAAAGTCGAGTGCGAGTTGCGAGTATTGAGCAAAATAATTGCCGCACGGCGTGCCCCTGAAATGCAGTTAAGTGGACACAGACCAGAGAACCACTGCGAGAGTTCACTTCGATCGGCCATTAGCGCCATTTACACAAATCACCGTAGAGTTCTGCATACACTCAAAATAAAAATCACCCCAAATATTACTAAATCTCTATACTTTTGCTGCCAACGGTGAAGTCAATTTATTATTTTGAAAAAAAATTTCATAAAAATAAAAAAAATACTTTAAAAAAATGAGAAAAACTCGTAATATTTTTTAGATGCATAAATATTGCAACATTATTATTTTTTAAATTGTGACTTACTTTTTCTGAGTGTACTACAGATATATCCGAACTAAGCCTAATGCAGCTGCTTACAAATATAGCGCGCGACCAGCGAAGCAGCTAAGTGGCAAAATTTCTATGGAAAAGCGGAAACACAAAAACCAATTGAGTGCGCGGTCTAGCCAGAAATAACAACAATAATAACAACAACAACAAGAATAACAAGAACAGCAACTATATATCTAAATCAAAGAGCATTGTTAACAAAGCCAATGGTCAACCATGGAGAGGCTTCTGTTCCATGTTGCAATGCTTGCTTCTTTGGCTTCGCTTTATTGATGAAAAATCATTTAAGATTTCTTTTTTTTTAATCAAATGTAAGCGCGGAATATGAAAATATTACCACTTCGGTTATATAATTTTGCAAAAAAAAACATGATTTGCTTTTTGACCTGTTTTGTAATTGGTTCTTGGTCAATTTGGCTTCCAGATGGTTGCAAAGTCATTAAAACTTCTTTAGGCAAAATAATTATGCCGTTTTTGTATTATTTAATAGATGTAGTATGAAAGTTAATAAAGTTTAAGTTAAGAAAAATTATTGATTGTTAAATTTGCAGGATTTTCGTTGGTTTGGCATTAGAATTTAAAAACATGTTAAAATTGTATTACTTTAGTAACGATATCCTCTTTTTTCTACTACGACAACGGTGAGCCAGACAAACATCTTTTATTCATAATACAACATTTTTATTTTCATCACAGGCCAAACAAACTTTCGAGGCGCAGCAGCTATTTTGTTTGTGGCATGAACCCAACGTTTCACTTGTCGCCCCATGTTGTCTGAGCTTAGGCGCAAGAAAATAAAAAAAGTGAAAACATTAGGCGGGGGGAACCCGACTGCAAAACACCCTGGTTTCCGTATTTTAACAGCGAACAACAATTGGAAAAGATTCTTCTTAGAAATATATATAGCAACTGTCTGAGATAAGTGTGTGAGATAGGTAAATGGATTTGGAAGAGAGACCATGCAATTTTTATAGATCTTTAAAGGCAGTTAATTTCAAAATGTACACTTTCAGTCAAGTGAAGCATGAACCGCGTCGAGATCAGCAAATTTGGTGACTATAGCTAATAAAGTAGAGCTTTCAGTTATCGATTATTATCGATATCCGTAGCAGCCCAATTTTTTCTTTGTGTGTGATGCGGACAGAGACAGCCAGGCAGACATACGGATACTTGGGGCAAATATACTCCAACACACACCTGCTGGTGTCAGAGTATGAAAAACCAAAAATTAAACCGCATCGAATGCGCAGTATGGCAAAAAGTCAAAGCCAACGCCAGAAGAGATCGATAAGCCAAGCCAGCGCTGAGAAAAATGTAAATAAAGTCGAGGCCTCCATTCGTATGGTTTAGCAACCGCAAAATCTCATCACGTTGCGCAAATACTGACTCTGCTCTGCTGCTGCTGCCGCTGCTGCTGCTGCTGCTGCTCTTTCGCTAGGCTGACTGCCTCGCTGGGCTGACTGGTTGGCGTTCAAGTGTAGATTAAAAAATGGCCGCAAATAACTGAAGGCGTCGTGTAGAGAGGTGCAAGGGGGTGTAGGTAGGTAGGCTAGCTGGTTTGTTCGCACTTCAGAATCGATTATAGCGCCACGCCCCCTGTAACTGTGTGCGTGTGTTTGCGTGCAACTTTTGCCAAATCACGTACAGGCAATTGCCAATTCCTGATTGCCGATTGTGTGAATGCGATGTGTGTGTGTGAGCGTGTGTGTGTGCGTGTATGTATGCTCTGGCAATCATTTAATTTCATAGTTCACAGTTAAGCGTTCTCTAATTAGCCGTAGCAAGCAGCCTGCGTTCGCGTTTGGCAGCCAAATGAACTGGCAAATGGGCAAAAGCTCGCAGCCATATGCCGCTGGAAATTTCAATCATTTAACGTTGAGCCGAGCAGAGCAGAGCAGCGCAGCGCAGCAGGCGTCGTCGCCGAAGATAACAAAAAGGGAACAGCGGAATTTCTTCATTTACAACAGCAGCGCGCTGCTCCTTTGCTGACAGATAGACAGACAGGCAGACAAGCAGCAGGCGCGGCGTTGCGGTTGCGGTTGCGTCGCTGCGAATAGATTTGCTAACAGCTGTTGGTGTGCGTGTGCGTGTGCATTTGCGTATCTGTGTGTGTGTGCCATGCATATAATTGCAGGCATTAGTGGTTTTGTTATGTTGTGTTCGTATTCGTCTCTGCTTCTGCCTCTCCGTCTCTGCCTACGTCTTGCTTATTGTTTTAATTAAGAAATTTTTGGGTTGCTCTCTATTAAGACCTGCTCAAGCTGCAAGTGCAACTGCTTCAGCTGCAGCTGGTGACCAGTGCAAGACATTCATTTACATGCTGTCAGCTTGCTTTTGTGCAGCACATCTTTGTCTTGCAAACACACAAAAAAATATACTTACTACAGTTTCAAAAATAAAAAACGCTACAAATTTTATTTTATAAATATAAAATTGTATTATGTAATATAGTATTTTTACTTTTATTAATGTATTATTTTTAGAGTATGTGTTCATTTAATAATTAATATATCAGCTGTTAGTTATATTATAAAGGCGTACGCATTTCTTAATTTATAAATAATTTAAATACAATTTAGATATAATTTTTAAATATAGAAAAATATTTACTATAAATAAGACTGATTTTTTTTGAGTGTAAAACAACTCCATCTACAGCTCAATCTTCCATCTTCATCTCCATATACAGCTCCATCTACAGTTCCATCTTTAGCCCCCTCCCCACACATCTTTGCAGCTGTCTCAATTCGTCTTGTGGCCTCTGCTGGTTAATGAGTTATGTCAAAGGAAAACAATGTTTGTTACTTCATTTATATGCCATTATTATTTCTGTTGTGGTTGTCGCAGCAATTCCCTCTACCCCCCTTTTCCCATGTTTCTTAGTTTTTCTCTCAACTATCTTCTATTATGTTGCTTGTTATTTGCTCTGCTGCTTTTCATCCTTCCATTTTGTCCTGCTGCTCCTTCTCGGCTCCTTCAGCTCGTTGCTTATTGTTGATGGCGAAAGTTTTTGTGCGGTTGCATTGCACCATGATGATTATGATTATGATTGTATTTCGCCATGTCACCATTATTTGCCATTTTTCGCTTCAAGTTTTGCCCCGCAGCCTTTTCATTTCGTGCTGCTTGCTGCACACTGAATTTCATTTGTGGCACATCAATTTTTTAAATATATACATATATAACTCAATAGCTGTTTCTTTTTATGTTACGTTCTCTTACATTTTTTTTTAATTTTATAATTATTAATAAGTTGAAGCTCAATTTATATGTGTTTAATTAAAGCTGCCTGTTGAACCGGGACCGGAAACGGAAAGGCATTTTACCGATTCGGAAACTCGTTTCGGTTCAACATCCTGAATTACTTAACTTAGCTTCAGTATGGAGAGTTTTTGTTAAAATCATTCACGTTTTTTTTTTAACAATATTTGTATAATTCACTATTTTTGTTTTGTTGCAGGCTACTGGTGTGTGTAAGGACTGTAACATAACATCTGTAACTTAACATATAAAATTGATTTTGATCGATATCATTTGAATGATCTCCAGCTTGACACAGAAAATTTCAGTCGTTGTGAAAAGGATCTAAAGCTACTGTAACAGTTTTAAACGTAGTTCTATTACAGTTACAGAAGCCAGATACAAAAGAAACAAATCAAAATAAAACGAAAACTCACCTGCTTAAATTATGATTAAGCTGTTTATTACATGGGAGGGAAATGGAGGAGCAGCATTAGGTAATGCGTGTGCGGGGCGTGTAGGCAGAAAAATGCTGAGAAAATGATAAAGAGAACAGCAAAGGACAAGCGACAACAACAGTTAATAGCGACAAGCGGCAGTTTATTAAATTATGGAAGGGGTAAGGCGAGGGGCCGGGAAGAGTGCTGAAAATGAAACGAGTTGTAAATATGCGTGTGATGTGCGATGTGTGTTAAGTAAGAGTGTGTGTGTGTGATATGTGTGTGCGTGTTTGAGTGCTGTCGTCTAATGATAAATTGCAATAAAACACTCGTGATCCACAAAAATATATAAATAAAAGGGCAGCCCACGAATATGATAAATGACGTTTTGTATTTTCTGCTCGCCGCTCGTTCTATCTCTCTCCCTCTCTATCTCTTTCTCTCACTCTTTCTCTCCTCTACTGCTGTTTCGGTTTTGGGATTGACTATTTTTTCTAGCCTTTGTCTGCTTTGGCTTGAGTGGGGAGTGGGGAGTTTGACTTTTCTTACAATGGAAACACGTACATTTCTCAAGCGTACGTGATGTCGAGTATTCATCAAGCATATTCGTTTGTTTGCCTGACGTTAGCATCCGCACTCACTCTCACACATACACACACACACACTCAAACACTGACAAGCACTGACACACACACACACATTCGTAATGAAAACATCGTCGTAGCCAAAGCCAAAGTCTGTCCGGAGTTGCCTGAGTGAGTGTAAGAAGTATT
This sequence comes from Drosophila fungiperda, assembly GCA_035042345.1. NCBI lineage: Eukaryota > Metazoa > Arthropoda > Insecta > Diptera > Drosophilidae > Drosophila > Drosophila fungiperda. Next base: position 2,139,999 of record JAWNLM010000159.1, on the reverse strand, counting down.
TGTTGTTGATTATTATTTTGTGAAGGTGCTTCTTCAACTTTTTTTTTTATGCAAATTATCTGACAGCCACTCAATTAAAGTGTGCACTCTCTCATTGAAGTATATAATTGAGTGTGCACTTAATTAACGCTAATAAGGCTTGTATATGTAAAGCAATGTGATTGATTGCAAAATTTCAATGTATATATGTAACAAATTAGCAAAAGCCCTGACTATATATCGCATTAATTAAAAACATATATTTGTATTTAAGCATTTTAATCGTAGTTTAATGGCAAATACATAACATAAGCACTTTCTGCTAGTTAACAGTAGACTGTTATAACTATATGCTTAACTGTTATACAGGCAAGTGTTTATGGCGAGTGTTGCGCACATGCTGTAAACTCTCTTATACGCCAGACTCTCCTTTGCCATGTGCTGTCTCTCTCTCTCTCTCTCCATCTGTCTCTCTGCATGTTGAGCCGAATTAAATTTCGAAAGAGTTTTATCAATTGGCGAATGGCGACCACGTTTATGCGGCGTCATTAATCTTGTTTTAATAAACTGGCCTTATCAAAACGTAATTGTGTAATTTGGGCAACAATATTCTTTCAATTAAATCTGTCAAGAATACCTTTTTTTTGATTAACACGTCCAAAAGCGTTTTTTCACTTATGCGCATAATTGGCCAAAATGTTGACCATTAACGGGCTTTTGGCGTGATTAACAGCCACTTAGCGCCAAGTGAACAGTTTTTTTTTATTGATGACGTGAGGGAAGCCCCCCCAAAAAGTAACCCACTTATTATCACAGGCCTTCTTCCGGTCCGACAGCAAAACACGCATTAAATGCACGCATTCAGCTAAATGTCAAAGCAGAACCCAAAAAAAATAGACAAAATCCAAGCTGGAGTGCAGAGATACATGAATTTAAGCAAAAGACTTTACAGAGAAAAAAAATATAAGAAAAATATAGAAATAACCAATAACATAACTTAATAAATATTTTTATTGAATTGTTGTACAAATCAATTTATATTAAATTGAAGAAAAGTAATTTAATATCGAATTAAAGCACAACATGAAATTATATAAATGAAATAAAAGATAAACAAAGAATTCTGATTGCATCCATTTTTTTTTTATAGAATCGACAATCTGTGATAAAGTTAGTTTTCTTTTTATGCTTTATGATTTGAGATTTGAATTTAAGAATAATAATTTAAGTTGTTTTATTCATGAAATGGAATTTGCAATCTTAATTTCCATTGTGTAGTTAACATAGAAAAGAAATTGCAATTCTAAAGTTTGTTCTCGTTTTTATGCTCTTGATTAAAACTGCGTTGACCTTAATTAGAGTAGTAATATTTTTAATTAAAGGTTTGTCATTCACAAAGAATAAAAAAGAATTTGCAATTCTCTTTTAGAATACATTTTTTGCAAGTGTAAACATAGAGATTGAATTCTTTTGCAAACGACTGCAATTATTTATGAACATAAATATGCAAATATCTATGTGTGTGTGCATGTGGCTGTGTGTGTGGTTGTGTGTGTGCATCTCTCTTTCCATGCCATTAGCATGCATGCTTGCATTGTCACCCTGTGGTGGTCACACACATGCACACAAACACACACAGGCACACACATAATTCCGTAGTATTCCGACTAATGTGTCCTTAATAGCGACATCATCGCTGCTCGCGAGTTTCAAATGGAATTAAGTGGGCTAAAAACGGAAGCCTGCTGCATAAAAATAAGATGAAAAAAAAAAACTATTTTTTAGTGATGCTCTCTAAAAGTGTAAAGAAATTATCGCTAACAGTGACGTGGATTTGCACGCCCTGCTTTTATGGCCAGAGCCCAGCACAATTCACTTTCATCCCCTTTGATTCCATGTGTAATATGCAAATATGCCCCATGCCCCATGCAGAACGTGCTGCAGAGTGGAGCACAAATACTGCACCACCGACAGCGGCATTAAGCTTGAGTAAAAAATCCATGGATTTTCATATGTTTATCAGATTAGTTTAAACACTTGTTAGGCGAACAGCTGTACATAGTATAAAAATCCATTAACTGTTAAATATGCACAAGTTTCTCTCTCAACTAAAACTTAATAGTTTATCGATTAGGTTTTCGCTTTAAATTGAAATGTAAAAATTATGTATTATGTCTTTAAAGATATTAAAACCATTAAAATGCATTATTATTTATCTGTAAAATGTTGCGATTACAAAGTGCATTCTATGAAGCAGGACTTTATTTTGACCACAACTGTTTGCCAACAAGTAAAAGAAAGAGTGAACAGAGATACTGATAAAATTATAATTTCTAAGCCAATTGCAATCTAAATAAAAAAGTGTCAGATTAAAAATATAATAATATTAATCATATATAATTCGAAATAATATATAATTCATAATATATAATGAATACATATAATATAATATATAATTGTTGCAGGCCACTAGTGTACTACTAAGACTGTAACATAACATCTGTAAATTAACATGTACTTAACATTGGTGCGATCACAAACTTGAAGTAGAAAAGCTCAATAATTGCTAAAAAATTAAAATAAGTGGAAGTGTTGGAGAAATAAATATATTATTTTGACAGCTTAATATAATAAATCAAATCTATAAAACATTTATCGGAATAGCCGTGAAATATTTTGAAATTTCAATTGTGCATAATTTTGAAATAAATATTCACGGTTCAAAGTGCTTTTATATTTTCAAACGAAACTTCAAATGTATTATTAAACTGAGATTTGATTCGCTTTGCTTTGCACCCCACAAACTTCATCTCAAGTCGGATACTAAACCACATTCTCTGACTGACTTAGTTTATGCGTACTCCATTCATTACATATGTATGTATGTGTGTGTGTGTGTGTACAACTGCCAGATTTTGGGGCACACACACACACACACTCGCACTCGCACATACAAGCCGCAGCTGACTTTAGTAAAATTTACAAGCTGTCAATAATTTATTCGACGGCAAAACTCTTTGGCAAAGTGCCGTAAATTGTCAGTAGCTGTTTCTAGCTGTTTTTGTAGCTGCTACTAGTGCGTGTGTATGTATGTGTGTGTGTGTGTGTGTGTGTTTAGTTAGCGGTAACGGTAATTGTAACGGCATCAATTTCGCACACATAAATATTCATATGCGGCGTTTTGTCAGACAACGCTTGAGGTAGCAGCTGAAATGGATGCCTTCCAGCAAATGGGCGGCCAGCGGGCGTGGCCATGGCTATGGAAACTTTTTCCCCTTGTCTACGGCGGGGTGTATTACATAGATCTTGCGTGTGTTAATTTGACGGCACTGGATTTATTTAATTTTCATTTTTGGGCATTCAGACAAAGGCAGGCGCCTCTCATGGCAAAGGCAATTCTCTCTCTCTCTCTCTCTGTCTCTCTCTCTGTCTCTCTGTCTGTCTGTGTGTGTGTGTCTGCGGCCAATTTATTAAAATTAATTAGCTGCTGTTGTTCTTTGTTTACTTGTGGCTTGCCAACCGCAAGTAATATGCAGTTGTGTTTTCCCTTTCAATCAGGGCAAGGCAGGGCAGGGAAGCGGAGTAGGGTTTTTGGGCTTAGCTACCAATGCACATGTTACTATATATTGGCTCTCCTCTATCGGATGGATTAATATAGCTTAAAATGTGGTTGCATGGTTTAAAAAAAATACATTTTTTGAAATAAGACACAATCTTTGTTTTGATATCGACAGTTTCATGTTTTAATCGATTTAATATATTCAATTATTGGTTAAAGGGCAATTTTTAGTCGGGCATTTTCGACTCTTACATTTCTAATTGTTTTTGCTTGATGACTCTTGAAAGCACAAATATTGTTTCAGTAGACACATTAAAACTATAAATATAGTTTATTAATTTACATAATAATATTTTATATATTTTCATATACAAGTCTATTAGATTTAATAAACTGACTAAATCTTGAAAATAAATATATTAATTTAAAATATGATTTTGATTAAACCAATATCTTAAGTACGAATGGTCTCCGAGGTGGATATATAGAATATCAAGAATATTTATGCCTTAAGGGATTGCAGATGCTTCCTTTTGGCTGAGACAACCTTTTTGCAGTGTCTCATTATAGCCATTTTTAATGGTTTTAGGGTATAATAAAAATAAATGGCAAGTGAATGCCACAGAAAAACTATTCTTCCTGTTGATACATATAGAAAATAATTGCAACTCAGTTTGCAGATACTCGTTGCTATACCCCATACCCCCTCCCCCCCCGCTCACTCTATTCTCCTACTATTAACTGGACAGTGACCGGTGTCCTCTAAAAGTTGCTGCGGCATTTGTTTATATAATTTGCCCAAAAATGTTGTACAAAATGTTGCACAGTAAACATCAAATTCAGAGAGTGTCATGTTTTAGGGGGCATGGGAATGGGGCTAACAACATGTTGAAACCGTCTAGGGGATGGCATGAGAGCTGTGGACCGGACACAACTTGGCAGCCATATTGTGTTTTGGCAACACAAAATTCTTGAGAGCAGCAAGGAGCACGACAAGCAACAGTATCCATAACGGTATATATGTGTGTGTGTGTGTGTGTGTGCGTTTGTGTCTGTTGTGTTCATGCCCCAAGAGTGGCAAAGGTCATTTATGCTTGGCTATTAGCTTTTGTTGTTTGTGTGTGTGTGAGTGTGTGTGTGTGTGTGTGTGTGTGCGTGTGTTTGTGTGTATCTATAGCCATGTGGCCGAAACTTCATTGCCCCCATTGGCTGTTCAAAATAAACAATAGTTTGCCGCAACAAAAAAAAAACAAAAAGAGATACAAAAGTATAAATAAGAAGAAGGTGTTGTGTTGCAAATGCCACTTTTATGAGCCTTTTGTGTGTGTGTGTGTGTGTGTGTGTGTGTGTGTTTTAAGCTTTTTTCATAATTTGTGTAATGCATTTGATGGCGCCATTTGGGTTGTTTGATTTTCATTTACTTTGATGTAATGACAGCTCCGCAGACAAGCCGAAAATGTGTTTGCAACACAGGTGTTGGGTGGGTGCTGGGAGGGTGTTGAGGTGTAAGCCTGCCACAGAGCTTCAAACCAGACGCATTTCTATAATTACAAAAGTTTTTTAATAAATAGAAAACATACACAAATAAAACGAACAACAATAATAATAAGAAAAAGAAGAGGAAGAGCAACAAAAACAGGGAAAAAACTTTTGACCAGGCTAACAATGAGGAAAGCTGTCAGCCGACTTTTGTCAAGCACTTACTTCAAGATGGTTTTAAAACGTTGACTTGACATTTGTCGTGATTGGGCCCGATCAACTCGACTCCTTCCGTCCATTTGCCGTTTTTCTCATTTGGCTGATGATTTAAAAGTGTCCCCCTGCGCCCCACTCTGTGCCAACCTCTCTTCAATCTCCCAACTGGATCTGCTCTATTTATGTTTGTCTGCTGCTAATAAAAAGTAATGTCTGTGGAATACATTTGCCCCGTCGCAGCTGCGTTTGCATGCTAAATGACTGTGGGCGGCTGCAACATGGACTTGGCTGGGTGCAACATTAGTCAGACGTCAGTGCTCATGAGCTGTTATTATTATTAGCAGCCATTGCAATGTTGACGTTCAGCGGAGGCATCGCCATCGCCATCTCAGTGACGTCAGCCAGTTGCAAAATATATGCTGCCTGCTGCATGCCGCATGCTGCGTGATGTTGGCCACCTTATGGCCACTGCTGCAACTGCTGCCGTTGCTGATGCCGATGCTGCCGTTGCTGCTGCTGCTGCTGTTTGCCAGTTGCAACCAGCATAATTGTGTGCTTTTTGAAAAATTGCACACCATTTTTTGCATTTTCCATTACTTCATTAGATGCGGCAAACGCAAACAAAATACACTCGCGTCTATGCATTACATATGTGTGTGTGTGTGTGCCAGTGTGTGTGTGCTGGTTGTGTGTGTCTATCGTCTTATGCGCACAAGAATTTTCTAGACTTATATGCAAATCACTTTAACAAATAGTTTCCACAGAGAAATACTTCAACTTCCAAAGAAAAAAGTTATTTCATTTTATTAAAGAGACGCTTAGCAAATTTATTGATTTATATAAAGTATTTATTATTAAAATGTATTTATTAATATTAACTATAACACATTTATATAATTATATTGCTAAACAAATAAGATCTTTCTATATATTTGTTAAATTAATATTACAATATATTTATATGCTAAATATAAAAACAATTAATTATAAAAAAGTATTTTTTAATCTTAAAAATACGTTCTTTAGCTACTCCTAATTTGGATAGCACCATCCCTAAATCATTGCATCCCTGGTAATGGAACAAATTCATTGCGGCCACATATTAAGTATATCAAGTACATTGTTTGATGTCAACCACGTAAACATGGCCAACTACACTCAGAGAAAAATTGCATTGAGTTTTAGAAAATAATTATAATTTTACCCTATTCAAATTTCTTGGTTTTTTTTTCTTAAAGAAAAGGTTTCTAGTTTGTATGGCAGTTATCATTTTGCGAAGTTTTAGCTAAATTACAAAGTGATGCTCCTCTCTAAGTGTATGTTGTCGGTTAAGGGAACAGTGCGCAATTAACAAAAAAAATAAAATAAAAAAACAGCCGGATTTATACGTATGGGGATAATGTGTGCCTTTTGCAATTGAAACTCGTCAGCTGCCAGTTAATTTCAAGCGTAAACAATAAAAACAAAAATAAAAAAAAAAATTGGAGAGGAGCTACAAAGTTTCATTGCGTTGCAGCTGCAAATTATTTTTTTTTTCGATTTTTTTTATTTTTTTTTACAGCGCTTTAAATTTTCATAATTCATGAGCGGTGGGTCTGCTGCCAGTTTTATCGTGTGCTGCTCTGTTCCTCTGACGTTTGTTTGGCGCACACAAAAAAAATGGCACACACAACTTTTAATATTTCTTTTTATTTTTTTTTGTGTTAGCGAAAAAAATGTTGAATCTGTGTTTTGCCCTGCGTTTCTAATCCCGCAAAGAGTTTACAGTTTATTCTAGATGGCCAGCATGTAGTAGTGGTTGCTGCTTTTGTAGGCATTCAACTTTCTACCGCGCTGAAAGTTAAAGCAAAAACTTTTGTTTTATGGTATTTTATATGAGCTGTCAAAACTCTAGCAAAGCTCACCAATACCAACACCATTACCACATCCCCGCAATCCTCAGACTCAGACTCAGACTCGCACTGAGATAAATAGTCGACATGAGCGTCCAAATAGCCGCCAATGTAGTGCTTATAGTTTCTATTCTATTTGGTGCGCTGCCCCAAAAAACCGAGCAAACCACCCGCCGACGGCAAGGGCGAAAGTTTTGCTCGCCACCAACACCACCAAAGTTATGAGTTATGTGTGAAAGTGCCAACTTTACACACTGTCACACAATTTGCGCAATTTCTTTTGCAATTTCGCGACGACTCAGCGCAACTCACACACACACACACACACAAACAGGCAGACAGACAGACAGACAGTGGGACAGACGCAGTTGTGGCCAGACATTGAGTCAGTGATATAGCCAACTGCGATGAAACTGCTTTAAGTGGGTGCAAAATTTAACTAGAACTTTGGCTGTCAAACAAACATTGCATACGTAAAAACAATCTGAATTTGTCAGCAAAAGCTCGCTTTCCCTATCGAAATGGTGGTTGTCGACAGAAGGGGGGGCGTGGGGGAGGAGAGGCTTTGGCTGACTGACCAACAGCGCTGACATGCCGTTAAGTACTTAGCTCAGAGTGCAAACAGCAAAAGCAGTAACACGAGCAGAAACAGCATAAACAACAACAACGAAAACAACAACAACAACAACATCAACAACAACAACATCAACAACAACAACAACAACATGAACAACAACAGCAGCAGCAGTCGAAGCTGTTATGCAAAGGCAAACAGCAGCTAAAAATCAGTGGAGACAAACCAACAAAAAAAACCAAAAACAACAAACACAAGAGAAAAAAATGCTGGCCTTCACTTTCCACAGATATCCTAGAAAATGGGCGGCCGATTAACGGTACACACCGAATTGGAGAACGGTGAAAATGTAAAAATGTTCAAATTGATGTCCGCATATTGAAACTGAAGTTTTACATTTAGCGTTGACAAGTTTAAGTACACTCAGAAAATTAACATACCTGGAAATTATAAAATTTGTTTAGTTTTTACAAATACTTTAAATAGACGTGCACAAATTTCTTAAAATTAGAACAGTTTTTTTCTCCCAAATTTATGTAATTTTATTAACTTTCTAAATGGTTTTTATATCTTCCATATTAAAATACAAAGGAAATATATTTCGTAATTTTTTTCCGGGCTACATGTAACGTGGTATTTTTATATATTTATTTTTACTCCCATCATTGCACAGAAAATAAATAAAATTCATATGTTTACTAATAATATTATAATTAACAAAAAAGTGAATTCAAAAACAAACTGTCAACTAGACAGATTTATCTCAATTTTCTTCTAAAGATATAATTTTATCTATTACAAATATACTTTCTGAATAATGATTTGAGTTACACTTGATGCCAAAAGTTATCGTTTTTTTTTCTGTGTGTATGAGTATTGATAAATTTTGTAAATTATCAAACATATTTATCAAAATACAAGAAAACATTTAAGCACTTCGATCTACGACTATATCGACCATCAAATCTATTGAAGTGCTTTAGCCCTAGGAAAACTCAATTGACACCGCCGACTATACTATAAATATACATACATATATATATATATATATATATGTGTGTGTGTGTGTGTGACTGTTGCCACGTTGTTGGCGTTTTTAATACCGTACGCTTTGTCGTGTTTGACATTTTAATCGCCTTAAATTTTATGTTGAGGTTCGCAGGTGGCGAGCGACCCTGACACACACAAATACACAAAAACACACACACATACAGCAGACATCCTCAAATAGCGAGGCAGACAATGGTGGCGTCTCCAACACATCCCCTGTCGTTCCGCTAGCTGGGCAACTTTATGTTGTGCAGCGGTCCAAAAGTAAAATTTCCGTTCGAATTACTTTCTAATTCTGTAATGAATTGTTTTTGTGGGCTAACGAGAGAAAATTTACATTGTGGCAGCATCAAAAGTTGCGCATACGACCCACGAACCCCGGCACTCCCACTCCCTCTCCTAAGGAGGCGTGAGAATATATTGGAGGGTGTTTAGCTGTAAGAGATAAGGGCATGTAAGGTTTTTTCTAAGCACTTTTTTGTTATTTAATTTTTGTTTTGTTTTTTCTGTTTTTTTTTTTCGTTTGTTGTGCCTTGTTTCTACTTTTAATTTTTTATTTCGCTATTTTTTGTGTTTGCATAATTGGGCATCTTTCAACAGAGTGTTGTGCTATTTTCTGTGGCACAAGAGCCACTCAGGCACTTATTTATTGTAGTAGCCGCCTGTTTCGCATTGTATTTGTCGCATTTTGTGCTCTAGGTTGGGCGGGGATGGTGGTGGAGGTGATGGTGGTGGTGATGGTGGTGATGGTCCCGGCCAAGCCAAGCCATGAAGTTTGTTTAAGCAGCTGTGGTCCAGCTGTCGAAATCCCCTGCATAAATTGCCGGATTAGTATTGTTAACCGAAAGTTTTGTTTTGCATTTTAAAAAGGTGGCCATTCTAAAGCAGCAAAAACAAAAACAAAAACAGCATATGGCAAACAGTTGGCAATTTGCATAGTTACAACCGGGGATGATGCCACACACACACACAAACACACAACTATCGTTGTACTTTCCCCAAACCAGCAAAATTATACATTGCACAAATATTTGTGCATATATATTAATAATTTAAGCGTGTATTTTTGCAATGCACTCTTCAAATTTGACCTACTTGTTTGTGGAGATTACATGGCTGCCATGTAGTAGTTGCAAGCTGTGTTGCAACAACGCTCACGAGCACGAATCACGCACGCACTCATCGCCAGTCAAAGCACACTGATTATGGATGCGGTAAGAGTCGCAATCTGTGGCATGGAGTTGCTGCAATTTGTTGACAGCGCCGTGAGCTTTGGCTGCATTCGATATGGTAAATAATAAAATATCTAACGTTGTTTTTATAACTTTTTGATTGCCGATGTGCTGCGCTGACAGGTAGCAAAAGAACAAATTATACAAACAAAATACAAAATACAAAAAAAAAAAACAAAAAAAAATAGACGCCTGCAGCAATTATAAGGATAATGTGAGAACTAGATATTTGTTGGCTATGGCTTCGATAGCTTGGCAATGGAGCAAATGGCGTCACTGAACAATGAGCACTGGAGCAGCAGGAAGTACTTAAGAGCAACGCAGAGCACTTCCTGTTTTTGTTTTGCCAATACAACAAAATAGCGTCAACTACGACGACGTTGTCGAGTTGAATTTTCAAAGCTTGAGCTTCTTTTTATACCCTCAATGGGTTTAAAATGGCTTAAACAAAAAAGGGGCATAATCAACTTGTGCAAAAGTATGTCACAAGCAAAAAAAAGCCAACTGCAACATATGATAAATCAGCAACAACAGCAGATATATCTTTTAGCCAGATTCCATAATGAACATTTCTTTAATTTGCAGAGTTTTCAAAAATTCGCTTAGAGCATTTTAGTATTTTTCCCAGTTAACAATTATGTTTTAATAATTGTAGTTTATTTTCTTTTTGTTGTTAAATTTAATTGCGAAAACAATATGAAAATTGAATCGTTTTTCCTTTTAAAGTTTTTGTCTGTTATTAATTGGATTGTTTGTGTTACACTTTAATTAATTGTTTTTATTGTACAGTTAGAAAAACACAGATAAAAATGATAAAACATATATATATTTTATTTCATAACAAGTAGGAATTTTGCCAATTGGCTTGAGGGTAACTGCTCGTCGAGCGCACTCGACCATTGCAGCATTGTTGCTTGTTTACCCTGGGGCTTTTTTTTTTAGTTTTGCTTTTTGCATTCTGCTTTTTGCAGTTTGCAGTTTAGCAGTGCAATGTAGTAGTTCTTTATGCAAGCGTATTATGTTACCTGTTTGTATTTTGTTATTGTATCTGCTCTAAACTTCCACTTTCGTGAAACTGCGTATTTCAGCAGCAGCAACAACAGCAACAGCAGCAGCAGCAACAGCAGCAACATCAGCGGCAGCAGCAGCAACTTGCTACTTGAGACTTTAATATGCATTACTTGCATTTTTGGTCCTTGGATGTTGTTTGGTTGGTTGGCTGGTTTGGCTGCTCGGTTGTTGACGGTGGCAGATCATTCGGATTCAGAGATTTAGCTGGCTGTGACTCAGACAGCTCCTTGTTGCCGCTGCCAACACACAAAGTATTTTAATTTCTTTTATCCTTCATTACAGCTGCTTCCCTACGGCGATTTCGTTGTGTTTCGTCGCAGTTCGCGTCCTGCTTGTCGTCCTCGTCGTCGTCGTCGTCGTCGTCGTCGTCCTCCTCGTCGTCATCGTCCTCATCGTCGTCGTCGTCCTCTTCGTTGTCGTCATCATCGTCGCGGATTTTCTGCTGTGTCAGATTACATACACTCCATTAACATTTTATGCGCTTGTATTATCGCAATTAAATTTTTAATGTTTTCATTTCAAGCACATTGCATTTTCGTGTAGCCAACCGAGCCCAGCCCCGCACAGCCCAGCTCAGCACAGAAGCAAGCAACGCCTTTGGCATTGCCAGCGAAGCAATCAGCACACGCGGCACCGCAGACAAACACCGGCAATGCCATCGTGCCACTGAAAACCAACTTACAGCGGAACCACGAGCATCAACAGCCTCAACCGGATTCATCTTGTTCCCTTGGCTAGTGCAAAATAGCAACAGCAACAACAGCAACAGGAGCAACAACAACATCGTGTTGCATGCATGTAAATGCAATGGGATCTGCATGTATGCATTCATGTGCGTAAGTGTGTGTGCGTGTGTGTATGTGTGTGTGTGTGTGCAGTTGCTGGTTTCGGTGCGACGAGTGGAAACAATTGCAACAGCAAAAAGCATTTTCTGCAATAATAATTTTAATGAAAGTGTTTGCTGTAATCATACAGAGCTTTGCAGCCAGCTTCTTCACACATTACACGGCGAGAAAATATGCATTTTTTATATGAAAAGCTACAATTTTTGTATAATTTAAATACGTTAGTTTTATAATCACCATTTATGCATATATAGATATATAATTTGATGCGCTATTCAGCCATATATTGAAGTACTTAAATTGTTATCAGGGCAGGAAAAGTTAATATATCGCTTACATTTTTATTATTTTTTTATTATATATATATCGGTAAGTATTTTAAAATCAGGCATGCCGCATTAGGAAAAGAAGACTCTTTCTCTATATATATAAATTAAGTGGATTCTGTAGCTTTATCCCAAAGAAACTGTGGTATTCTATGGACAAACTTCTGAGGAAATATAAATTTAAAAAAAATTATGTACAATAAATCAAATTAATAACAATCCTTTTTTAAATGACAACAAAAAAATCAAAAGTGTTTCATTAATAAAAAAGTCAATCTTAAATTATATATTATTTCTCAAAGTGTACTTTCTCACTGACTTCTCACTCTACTCGCGCTTTTGGCCTCAAAGTTGTGCGTGAATATTGTTTTCATTTTGCTATTTGAACTGCTGTGCTGCTAATGCCCCATGTGCCCCTGCCACACACACACACACACACACGAGTCGTGTGTGTGTAGGTGACGAGTCTTTTAATTAATTTAAATTGCATAATTTATGCACTTTAAGCGACGGCCAAAGAGTCAACGCAGCACCAGCAATACCAAGACAATGGATGCTCATCAGCGCTGTTCCGGGTTTTGACCAAGCAGACTGATTGAATGTCGTCTAGCCTGCAATTCGCGCCAAAATGCCTGGCTGCACCGGAAGTGAGGCTTTAACGACTTTGACCAGCAAATCGGATGCGGCAGCCAAAGAGAATTTGCCCAAAAAAAATCTACATACATAAAAGAATTCAATGCAACCAGAATCTAGTAATATATATATATAAAGATATATATCTGTAAAGTTGGGCAATTTCAATTCATAATATTGAATGGGTTTGTAAGTTTTTTGCTACTCTCTCTCTCTCACAATCAATTCCAATGATAATAAATTTAATTTTTACTAAATTGAAACGTTCCACACGTACGCCCAAAACTATCACTAGTCGGGTGTGACTATGACTATGGATTAGCAGTCAGCAGGAAGTGCTTGCAACAGCCACCACTTTTCCCCTCTTCCCCTCCTTCTGTCTCTTGAGCTGGTGCTGCTGCTGCTGCTGCTTAACACAATTCTCGTTGCGGTGTCGAAGGCAAAAACTTTTGCTTTTTCCGTTACAAAGTTTTTCTTTAGAAAATTGTGCGCTTTTGTATTGGATAAAACTGGCAACATCAGCATCAGCACGTGTGGTTCGTCTATGGAATCCCAGTCGCCCACAATTCGACTACCATTTCGAGGTGGCATCAACACTTGCTCATGAGCCCTGAAACGTGTTTGCCATTTACGAACAGTTTTTCTTCTGTTTTTTTTTCTGTTTTTTTTTTGTGTTTTTTTTTTTTTTTTTTTTTGCTGGTCTTCTCACACGGATCAATGGCTAAACTAACCTCAATTATTTGTCATTCAATACGATTATGGCCAGGCTGCCTAGTTACCGGCATTCGACAATTGCGTTTGGACATTATGCGCGTTGCATACAGAACGCCGTTTTGTGGCCGGTTGCGGCGTTTGTGGCGCGAGGCCAAAGGCATCCTTCCCTTTTACATCGTGTCACACAATGCCATTGAAGACTATGAAATCAAACTTGAGGCGCTGCGCTTTATGCGCCCAATCCCAAATCCCAATCCCAGCCACCAATGCAAACATACTCAATTATTCCATTAAAGTAATATATACACAGCAGTTAGCTGCGCTACCTGCGCAATTTATTTCATTTTATTCTATCTCTCTCACACAATCTCTCTCTTTCTCTCTCTCTCTCTCTGTCTCTCTCTGTCTCTGTCTGCTTTGGTGGCATCTGAATCGTGTATCTTGGCTATGGGTTCTATTGCGTTTGCATTTGAAGTTGGCAGCAGCAACTTACTAAAGTTCAATTAAAAGTTAGTCGGCATAGTTGTCGTCACCATTGCAAACGTTCCAGACTTTTGCTTTAATACTCGTAAATTTCGTGATTAAAAAAATTAATTTTAATCTGTCTGCAACTCAATAAACTCGTATTTACCTACACTGTGCGTTCTGCAATTAGAGTAGACATCCGACTAACATATGTTTTAATCTAAAATTAAAGTTTTGTATTTTTAAAATGCTTCAAATTCTTATTTCAATTTTGACAACAGACCCCATCTTGACCTGATTAGTTTCTCTCACAAATGGACAAATGTTTTAATCTAAAATTAAAGTTTTGTATTTTTAAAATGCTTTAAATTCATATTTCGATTTTGACATCATCACAATTTTGATGTGATATGGCATTTAAGTTCTTTGACTACCCCAAACAAGCCCGGAGAAACCAATGATTTAATTTGAACTCTTGCTGACCAGCTACTCAGGCATGTTTCTTGTGTTGCCAAACATGCTAAACACTTGCTAATGGCATATTCCAAACTGCAACTAACTGCAAAACGAATTGCTAAAGAATATGCAGCAATTAACCAGCTGAGACAAACTCAACTACAGAGAAATGATTTCAAATCAAAATCAATGTTTTGCTCAAACATGATCATTTCAAAAACTATAGCATACTTATTGGGGCTGCGCACTTAAGACGTATTAAATATTCAACGGCTGTTATAATTGGCTAACCTAATGTGTAAATCGGCTTACAACATCAACTAGTTGGCTTACATAATAACATTTGACATTTGTAGGGCATCTTAAACAACAGTTGTGCAGTTAACAACTGACTTGGCTTGAACTGAGTTTAGACAACTTATTTGTTGTGTGTGTGTGTTATTGTTGTTTGTTGTTGTCTGTGTGTGTGTGTGTGTGCAGAGTGCATTGACCATTAAATGAATTTTAATGCATGCTTTATTTTGGCTTCGCTTGCACCCATCTCCATCTCAACCCCCTTCTCCAACTCCAATTCCATCTCCATTAAACTTTTGACTTTGATTTCAGTATCGCCGCCACTTTCACAGTATTTCTGCCATAGTCAACTTTACAGTTTTTCCCCTGCATGTGAATCGTAGTTTGTCCTCAAACTTTTTGCCACAACTACGCGCAAATGTCTTCATTATGCGTTGGCTTCCTGCCTTCCGCTACACCGCTTACCTCCCTCAGCTCGACTGGTTGCCCCATCTGCCTGACTGCCTGCCTGCCTGCACCCATCTGCCCCGTATCTATGAGCAAACTTTAAGCACAACTTAATCAAAGTCAAGGGGCACAAACGCGCGTGATAAAATTATGATTACTATGCGAACATTTGGCAAATATGTGTGAAATTATCGTTTCCATGTACTGATGCCAAAAAGTTTACCTACAAATCAACATTAAGGGGAACGCGGCTCGCTATTTAACTGCATTCGTCGTCGCCACTTATGGCAAAGTTGTGCTTTGATGAAGCGGCTTATGACCAGCAACGACAACGCCAAACACAACTTGAAACACACATATATATATATATAAATCATATATATATATATATATATATATGTTATACATGCTTGGTAAGCAAAGACATGTCGAGAACGTGATGTTGTCCTCGCCATGTATCTGAAAATGAATGCCATCAAAAATGCAGCTTTCAAGGAAAAAAAGTCTTCGGCATGAAAATTGCATCTTGTGTTGCAAGTCGCAGCATATTTATGTGTTAGGTTAGTTAGATAGGTGCGCTGTGCGCTGTGTGTGTGTGCGTCATGTCGGGGCAACAGATTTGACAGCCATTAATATGAAGCCATCATTAAAACTGCACGAGATTTGCTCGAGATTTTGACTTGAAGTTGGAGTTGGAGTTGGAGTTGAAGCCGTTGCCAAATATGATGGCTTTTGATTCATTAGAAAATCACTTCATGGCATTTAAAATGCAAATTATAAGCACTAAAGTCTGCACACACACACACACACATATACACATACAAGCAGAGGCAGTGGCAGTGGCAGCGGCGGAGGCAGAGGCATCTCTAATGCAGAAGTGGTTGCAGCTTTTTGAAGTTGCGCGCATAATTTTCTAATTAAGTTTTGTTCGCTCTTCTTCTGCTTCTTCTTGCTGCACTTTGTGCGATTTTTTTTCTTCGATGTTGTTGTTGTTGTTGTTGCATTGACTTTTAAGTAGCTTGCCAAGATTAACTGTCTTGGCTGTCAAAGTCATGAGCAAAGTCTACTCGCAAATGTCGTGCGTACCATTTCCGACTTTCATTGTTAATTTCTGTTTTCTCCTTTTCTTTTTTGCCTGCACTTTTAACAAGATTTTAATTTGAGCTCATTATTTTAAGCTGCTCAAAGGCGCATACCTAAAAAAGGAAAGATAATTGCCAATGCAACCGTGTTGGCCCCCAAGAATATTTAGTTTAGATTTAGCCAGCAAGTTTAATCAAATTCAATGGGCTGCGAATTTAATAAATGTTGCCTTAATGGGAAAGTTTTTATTCAACTAGAATCTACATGAATCATATTTAAATTCAAATTCAAATTTGAGATATGTTTTGGCATAAAAAAAGCTTGATTTCGTTGCAACTAAAAAGACGAAATATTTTTATTTGGATCAAATTTAATGTGTTGCTAGAATAAGTGTCATATTTCTACGGATATGTCAGAATTTTGATTAAAATTGTGCTTAGTAAGGAACCACGCCCCTTGATACTTAATGTTTAAGTATGGTTTTTTTTTTTGTTATTTGGATTCACCAACAGTTTTCTCAGTTTTCGCAGTTATATGCAAGTTTTTTATTGCATAGCAGGAGGCACTCATTAATTGCAACCCGTTTGCAATGTTCGCAGCTCGTTGAACGCTGCGTTTTTTTGCGGCCTCTAACGAATTCATTTCATTTCCGCTGCATTCATTTGCACGTCACCGACACACACACCGCACACACACACACACTACGCACACACACATAAAGAGAAAGACAGATATAGAGAGACATTGTGGTCACAATTTCATTGGACTGTGGCCACAAGCCCTTTCCAGGCCCAGCACATCCTACAAACTCGAACTTCAACGCGTTGATGATGACATTCCCAAAACGCAAAGTCCACATAACACAGAGAATGAGAGAGAGGGAGGAAGAGAGTGAGAGTGAGTGAGAGAGAGAGAGGACGATCGGACAGGAATCTGAATCTGTAACGCAACCCACAGACCAGAGTCCGGTCCAGTCCGATTCGGTTCAGTCCGGTCCAGTCCGGTTCAGTCCAGAGTGCAGTCCACTGTGTGGTCCACTCCGGTCCGGTTCGTTCTGGCATTTCCGTGTGCCGTTCCGTTTCGCTCTGCGCTGTTAGCAAGCAACTTCCGAGGGTAATTAATTCGAGTAGTGCTCGTCGTGGTCGTTGTCTGTTTTAAACGACTTACAACTCGGATTACAATTAGACAAGCTGTTCGCTTTGCACTACTGTTTTGCGCAAATAGTTGTCGTTGCTTTTTATGCATTTTTTTTTTTGTTGCGTTTTTCCTATTTTATTTCTCACACAAAATTTGCATGTTGCCAGCAAGCCAACAGAATTCCACATTTATTTACACTGCGGCAACGGCAACATCCCGTTGACACTGCTTCCAAATAGTCTTAAAATATTTCAATTGTCTTGAGCAGAACAGCAGAGCCAGTGCTATCATTGGCAAATATAGTTATAAAATGGATTTACTGAACTCATTTAACACACAATTCACAAGAAAATCATAATTTAACAAAATAATTATATTTAATTGTTTGCGACACAACAAACAAACTAACATTTCCGAGGCATCGCTCAAAGTTTGTTTGTTAATTTGCTGCGCACACCCAAATTGTCTTTGCCACAAGAGAAATAAATACAATAAAAATAATGGGGCAGAAGACACATTCATCAAAAGCAAATCAGAGCACGTAAAACTTCTCGCATTACCTCAAGACGAGCGCAAATAAAAAGCAAACAGCAAAAGTTACGACAAAAATTGCGTAGCCAAATCTCATTAAGAGAGGCAGAAAATCACAAAAATATATTACCCACTTTAAAGCAATGCCCGCACTTCATCAGACTCTCCTGGCTTTCTCCTCAATCCAAAAAATAAAGACAAAAAACCCAAAATGTAACTAAACACCAAAAAAAAAAAAAAACAAAACAGAAAAAAAAAATATGCCCAAATTTGGCACGCCGCAGATTGGATACCCTTTGTGGAACGGAGTCAAATAACCGTCATCTGATAAAAAAGGGCTATAAATTTAAAAAAGCCACCTTTGTTTTTGATGACAGCTATGCGATATTCTGGTCTGATTATTATAATATATTTTTGGCAAAATGTTAACAGTTTGTTTAAAATAAATTAGAAAAGAAAAATGATTTTTATACTTATTTTTATATTGCACTGATTGTTCCTATGAGCACTTGAGGATATAGTAAAACGATGTGCATAAATCTTTAAGTGCGTTACAAGCTCCACAACATAATTATAAAACTCTCAACAAGAGTGCACACAAAAAATACAACATAAAATATGTCCAAGGACCAGGAGCAACCTCCCAAAAAAATAAAGGAAATAAATAAAAATACAAGAAAAAGAAATGGGCAAAACTTTAAATCATTCGTCACCAGAAGCCAGTCTCAAAGTGGACCCATTTGATGGGGGAGATTCTGAGGGTGTTATGCTGTCATAAAAAATTGTCTTGAGTATTAGTTTTGCTCTGTGACAAGGTGGCAGCCGGTGTTGGCATTTATTCAGAGTCCACTCTCAACTGCAGCACTTATGGCGAGGCGAGGCGAGAGCTCCTTATCAGTGCGTCCAGGTTGGGCTACCAGTTCCGAGGTTACTTTGTAGTCCCCCGACTCGTCTGTCTGCTGCTCCTGCTGCTGCTGCTCCTGCTTCTGCTGCTCCTGCTGCTCCTGCTGCTGCTCCTGTTTCCCCTTAACGACAAACAAAAACAACAAAAATCAACAGCAAACAGAAAGGTTGGCGTTGGGAATCTAATATGCAAATCCGTTTTTTATTTCATACAATTATTCTTTGGCATTGTTTTTAGTTTTTTGCGTTGCGCAGCTAAAGAAAGAAAAACAAAATGTTTACATGAGATATGGAAACAGATGAAGGACAACCATTCCTGATGAAATAGCTAATCAACGGAAAGCTATATTTGTTGAAGCTATCCCTTTAATTTTTTTGGCTTTTTTTGTCATACAAACCAAAAAATGAGAGTGTTTTATTAAACGATTACAAATTGCTGTAATATTTTGTGTTTTTTTAAGGCCAAAAAAGGTGAATTTTATAGCCACTTTACTACAGCTTAGTGGGGAGGAGAGGTTGCAAGTTTATAATCTCTTCGCATCCATCATGCAACGTTGACATTTGCAACTGTCAAATGTCGCTGAATTTGCACTGATTGACAGAGTGAAATGTTGCCGCATATGTTGCACGACAAGGAGTCGTCGAGGAAATGTTATGCTAATGAGTTATTGTTGAGTTTTCCAACTAAATAATGCCTAAACTGCATTTTGTCAGCTCGAACTTTAGCCATGTGTGGCAAATTAAGGAATTCCAAAGAAGGGCAAACAATAACAATAACAAAAACCACAACAAAAAAAAAACCAAACTATTCGACATCAGTTGTCATAACAAATGCCACATGGACACCGAAAACCGAAACCGACACCGAAACCCAAAATGACACTTTGCATTTGATGTATGCAAGTATTTTGTGCAAATTTGTGGAGAATTTTGTCAAAACGTCTATGCTGTGGCCACATCATGTCCTTTTCAATTAGGCACCTTGCATATTTATGTTCATATCCAAATATGTGAATTAATTGGTTTTGAGAGAGCACACACACACACCACACACACACACAGCACACGCACAACACACACACACACACATACAGACTGCATGAAATGAAAGCAATTTGAAATTGTTGCCATTGCAAATGTTTTTGTTCGATATGGCTTTAAGGCTTCGAATAATATCTGCGCATAGAAGTTCTTTTTACTCTTTCTCCAAATCCACCCCGCATCCCCTCTCCACACTTCCCCTAGAAACATGCATAGATAGGAATATCCATGGGCTTAGTTGGTAAACTTTGTAAAGGGGGGCACGCAATTTTGTAAGCGTGCAACGAATTTGAAATTCTTGGATACATTTCATATCTAAACCATTTTGATGCTACCTTGGTTAAGCTGATTCCCAAGCTGCCTGCCACTGTGTGGCGCCCCTTTACAGTGCGAAATAAGTAAGCATTCCACATCGCATGCTGTGAGCGCCATTATTAATCAATTGCCGTTGGATGCCTTGGGTTTTGGTTGATTAAATAGGTGCGTTAAGGCAACTGCCACACACACGCACACACACACACGCACACACACACACACACAATACACCTACACATAGGTGCGTGTGTGTTTGTAGTTTCGCAGCTGTCTTTCTAATCAGTGAATCAAGTTGTATTTGATTTATATTTGCCTTTTGATTTCTGCTGTTTAATAAATTACGCACAGTGCCTAAAAAATGTGTATTTCAAGCGACTATTTTGTCTATTGAGTATGCGAAATAAACTTCGCTTTTTTTTTATTTATTATGGCTAAATGCTACAATGATAAGACGTATATTAAAGTGCAGGAAATGTTCTGTTCTGTTCTGTTTCAGTGTCGTCGATGGGCATGTCTTGGTCTGCTGTCAACGCAGCTGCTTGTTTGTCTGCATTTCGGTGACATTTTTGCCATTAACCAAATGTCAATGCTCAGCTCCAAGTGGTAAGAAGCACTTATAATAGATGGGATTTACAATTGTTGACAACAACAGCAGCAGCAGCAGCAGCAGCAAAATCAGACAGAGGCGCAGCCTGGACGAGGAGCTGGTTGGAGCAGCCTGTCGCCTGTCGTCTGTCAGCTACCGGTTGCTGTTTCTAGGGGTGCGTTTGGCAACATCAACTTTGGACTGTGCAGATGGCTATACTCTGGGGGGGATCAAGACGGGGGGTATACACGCGATAAAAGAGTGCCACTAAAGCCGTTTGATTGCTGCCTTTGGGGCAACGGATGCTTCTGCTGCTGCATTTGTTTGGTCTTGGTCCATTCATATTATTATTGTTGCTGGTGTGATTTCCTCAAGGCATTTGATAGTAAAATCTTGCTCAAGATAATTTGAATAATTTCAGTGACCCAAGCCAATCCACCCAAAACTCTGCTTTCGACTGACAAATGGCTTTTAAATCACCTGCAAAACTCGTTGCGTTTTTTTTCTTTCTTTTTACTGATTTGAATGTTTGGAGTTGGAGCAAAATTTGCTGCCTCGCATATGAAATTAACGCTCAACTTTTGTACGCATATCTTGCAGTGTCCGTGGCCACAATGGAAACCTGTCCTGGCCGTTGCAGTGGCATGACGGCTTATTATCAAGCAACGGCAGCACTTTGCACGGTCTGCAACACACGCGTGTTGCCACAAACTATGGGGCAACCGTGGCATGGCTGTCTGTCTGTCTATGGCTGCTGCACTCGTCGTCGTCGTCGTCCTGTGATGTATTAAACGGCTCTTAAGCTGCAGCTGAGCGATAAGCGACGCTTGTGGCACGCCATTTTTGTGTTGCCACTGCCAACTCACTCACTCACACTGCCTTTCCACACCTCATTTTTTGACTGGCTATTAAAGTCGTTTTAAAAGTGTAATGCAATTTCAATTTGAATTTCAGCTGCTTTCTTTGCCTCTTTGTTGCTACAATTTGATCAGACAAAACCAGTTATGAATAATTTCCAACTACCAAGTCAAGTGAGATCGATATAGATGCACAACATCGACTGCGTAATACTCTGTTAATAGCTAGGGGTTCAACTTAGTAAGTAAATAGCCTTAGTAAGTAAATAGCCTTTTAAATGTGGTATGAAATATAGGAAATATATAGATGATATATATACAATTGGTCTATCAACCAAATGGACAAACGAAGAATTAAATTCCTGAATTTGAGAAGATTACTTTACTTTTAATGTCATCGGTAAATCACCTGGTTATTCAGAAAGCTTATTTCTAATTGTTTTCTCCATATCAATAGATAAATTCTACAAATACAACTACAATTTTTTTTATTATTTTCCAAGTTTTTTAAAGGGGGTTTTCTATATATAAATGATTACTTTGCCACTTTTTAGAAATCTTTTCTGTAATTGGGAAATAAACTTCCGCAAAAATAGAAATAAGCCTTTCCAAATTTTATTTTATTTTTTTAGTATATTTAATTTTTTTTCAAAAATATATTTGTTACAAAATATAAAAAAAAGGGATATTTTAATTTGAGGCACTCACTTAATATACTCTTTTATCATTAATATTGCAGTTCAAAAGCCACATACATTTAAGTCATTTATAACCAGTAAGACAAACCTATTTCGAATTAATAAGATTTGACAGCTTTTAGTATTTGGAATACCAACTAGAATGCAATAGCACTCAAAATGTTGGCTTATTCAAACTGTATTACGAGAGAGACACACAAATTAGCCAACAAATAACAATGAAAAACCACTTATGAAATGAAGTTTTGCATGCAGAATATTAGTAAATTTCTAATAGGACTATTCACATTTGTTATGATGCATAGTTTACAAATATTACTTGAATGCAAATACAAAACAATATATGTGTATGTAAATTGGAGTTGCTACTAAATTTACATACTGACAGATATATATATATATAGACAGATAGTAACAGATACATATTCGATTTGATTACGAAATGTTCTCTGGCTGCCCTTTTATTGCTGGGTTTGGCTTATGCAATTTGTGAAACGATTGTTTGTATATATGAATATGAATATGTAGATATGTAAATATATATATATATACTATTGTACATATATGTGGTATTCATATGTGGAAAATAGCCCCCGTCTAAAAACAGCAGAAGCACGTTTGTTGTTTGCATTGCGATCAAAAGAAGATTCTTAATACATTTTGTGACCGGCGGCTATTGAGACTCGCTGTTGCATGAGGATGCGTTTGATTGGTTATAAATTACTTTTTCAGGCTATTGATTTATTGAGCTGCCATATATATAACTTGATGTGAACCGGCAATTATTCATATGCATCCATTTTAGCAGCATAATTTTAAAGGGCCATTTGGGAAATTGCTATTTTGCAACAAATAACTGCACTGAAAACACATACAAATTGTTTATTCAACTGATTAATTTGCGTTGACAAATAAATTAAATACACTTTTTTGCATATGCAAAAAAAAAAAAAAATATATATATATATATAACACAAATATTGGAAATACATTTAAGTAACATAATAAAATAAGTGCTTCCATATTAGCAGCACTTCAGCGATTTAAATGAATTGATGGGTTCGATTAATTTAATTTATTAAGCTTTTTACTACTTTATGGCAGCAATTTCAGTAATTTCATTACGCTGACATTACATTAGCATTTCGAAATTACACAAAAAAAAAAAAAAAAAAAACTGTTCGGAGATGGGCGAGAGCAATTTTGCAATTTTCCCTTACAAAGTTTGTGCAGCTGCACATCCGGTCTGATGGCGCTGCCATTCGGCCTAGGGGGGCCGGCCATAAGTAAAATCAAGAAAGATGCGCAGCGAGCAGCCAAAAACTGAAACCGAAAGATAAACATTTGCACAATACCTGGCAGTGGCCATCAATGGCAGACGCTACAGAATGGCAAATGTGGCAGTGGCAGTGGCAGTGGCAATGCCAATGGCATACGGCATACGGAATACGGCCATTCCACGGCCATTCCACGGCACAATCATCGATGAATTGGACGGCAAAGTTTGCAACCGGACGCGAACTTGAGCGCCAACTTCGACTCCAATTTTAGCTGGGAGTCCAGTTAAAGTTCCCGTTCCCTTTTCCATTCCCCATCTCCATTTTCTTCCATCTACTTGCTGCTGCTGCGTACATAGTTCAGCACAGTTGGGGAAATTACTTATTTTTCATTTGTTAGCCGCACCCCGCACACTCCCCGCGAATGGCATTTGGCATTGTTGTTGCCACCGCCGCCATGCAATCTTGATTACTGTCAGTGGCAGTAGTTGTATTTAAAATTGGCTAACAAGCTGTACAGCATTTTGCCAAAAGAAATGGGGCGACGGGGCATGGGGCACGGGGCATGGGGCATGGGGCATGGGGCATGGGGCATGTGGCAATGCCAACGTCTCGCGACGTTCTTTTTACTGCTTTTCAGCTTTTTCATTGAGTTTTGCCCGCCTCGTCTGCTTGTTGCAAGTTGGCTTCTTTCATATCAGCGAATTTCTCAATGATCTGTTGAGGCAGCAACTCCTGCCATAATTTCTATTTGCCACCCACAAACTCAACTCATTGCAACCAACTGTTTTTTTTTTTTTTATTATTTGTTTGGTTCGCTTTGGGTTTTTATATGTCTTTTGCAAATACTCTTTGCTCAGCTTGCCATTTCTACTTGCAGCAAAAGGAGTCACGTAGTCGGTTAACTCTTTCTATACCCTTTCTTTTATTTGTTTGCATAATTTTGTATGTTTGACTCTGCCGCCTGTCTGTGTGCACTTGTCCATTGTATACATTTGTGCGGTAATCATTTGATGCTCCTGGCATATTGTCATTTGTACCCAATTTCCCCAGACTGCTCTGGCATTGGCACTGGCCAAACGATGTTCTCAAAGGGGTTCGTAATAAAAATGTCGAAAAATGTTTAAATGTTATTCTCATTGATTTATTAGTGAATCACAATGTCAGTGGCCAGTGTTGAGCTAATCAGGGCTGCAGAAAATGACCCACAAAATAGACGGTTTTATTGCTTCGTATGGCAAACACAAATGGATGATTCGCCTTAAACACTTTCCGCTCCGGATTGAGCTCAGCGGCAACAAATCGTCCTTCTAAGGGGAAAATAACTTAAAGACTTTATTTTATCATATTAAATGTGTGTGTTTAACTTACTTTGATGATCCGCTGTGCCACAGCCAGCTTCGTTTACATTTAAAGCGATTTTTTGTCTTGCCTCGGTGATGAGATTTGGTGGCGACTTTTTGGCAAACAGTCTACTCAGATCAGCGGCTCCCGGCTCAAAGATGCACTTGACTCCCAACTGACATATATTTATTTAGGTATATTTTTGTATGTTGTATTTATTTACTCACTTTCTGCAGCGGCAATCTTAAATCCACAACACATTCGATCTTAAACCTGGGCAACGTTACATCAACATCCTGCATCAACGTCCTTCTGGCCACTTCGTTCAAATCTAGCTGGCTTAGCTTCGATTCCAACTCGGCAAGTCCATCGACGGCATGTGGCACTATGATGAGCATATAAATGTCCGATTCCTCAAAGGGCAACTGCAGCAAACGCGATTTCAGCTTTCGCGACTCGCCAAAGCGAAATTGTCCCTCCTGCAAATATTAAGAAAATCAAATTCAGAGCATCTATGTAAAGTTTCATTTGTTAGTTGTATACGAAAACAATAATAAATATATAATAAATAATTATAATTGAAATAAATACAGACTCTCATATAGACGGATATGGCTGTATCAACTCGACTTTTGAAGCTGAATAAGGTATATAAATAAATATAAATATAATTTGTCTTGATGAGGAATAATCAGATTTAATTTGACTCTTTTTGGAAGAAGAAGATAACAATATACTTGTTAACCCTTCCTTGTAAACCTATCGGAATGCAACCGACATCCAATTAAGTCAACTAGCTGTGATTATCCAATCTTTGGAAAGGATAAGCTCTCAAATCTGACGTATAGCAAAGGAGTAGGATAGCTGAAGAAGTTAAATTCCATTTCTTATCTAAACACACACCTGTCGCATCATGGGCACCATCATTTTCTGATTTTTGTTAATCCTGAAATCATCTATCGCAGTGCGTTCCACGGAGAAGCGTGTTGCCCACTTGGCCCGAAAGTACAGCGAGTCACCCAATATTACACTGGACTTGGGATTGAAAGATGCCGGATTAAGCAAATTGCGTACAGTGTGAAATGTTTGCAACTTGAGCCACTTATTGACGTGTTGCACGGAAGCTGCCACATCGGCGAAATTCAGTCCATCTGCCTGAGCATTGAAGAACTCCTCAGCTTGCAAATTGAAGTCAGGATGCAGCTGCTGATCGTGTTTGACATAGAGTCCGGTGGCTAAACGCATGGAGACCCCCTTTGGATTGCAAACGCAAGCGGTGCTCAAGAAATCAGCATGTTGTTTGGCTAGCTCCAATTTACTCCCAGTGCCCAGCAGCAGACCGGAGCGCAATTCGTCGGCGCTCTTCCCAACGGAACCCATCAGCACTAGAGTCATCGCGCTGCGTGCCGCTGCTGGCGAGACGATGCAGTTGCTCACTTGGACTGGTCCCCAATCGTTGAGGGCACGAAAAAAATTGCGTGCAAATATTACCGGACTAGGAGATTCTGGTGGTGATTTGATGCCTCCAGCTGCCATGTTGAGATGATGTGATTCCACGTGCCACAGACGTGGTTTATAGCTTCCAAAAGTTATTTATAATATTCTGGTTGACATTGGAAACATCTAATAAAAAGTAATTTAAAAAGATTTACTTCCTCAATGAGTAACATCGATCAGTTCACTGAGTTTACAATCAAACAACTAAATTGATTTTTAAAATATAAAAATTAGAAATTTAGAAATTGATAATTGAAGAGAATTAACATTAAAAAGATTTGACTTAAATAATCATTTTCCTGGTTTGTAGAAATGATTTCTAATTACAATAATAAAAATTATTCCTCACACTTGAATAGATTTTGGAATTTAAATTTCTTACAAAAATATATCTAAATAATAGAAAGTGTTTTTTAAAAAGTAAATTATAGTTGCATATTAAGTTAGTTGGTCTGTAAACTATCAAAAATTATTGTGTGTTTAAAATCTAAAAAACAACAAAACAAAATAAATTCTACAAACCATTGCAAGAATTTAGGTAAATATTTGCTTATCGCTTCGGTTCTTGGTTCGTTTGTTGTGTACAAAAGAGTTAATGTGTGCAGCTGAGTGTGCGAGTGTGTGAGTGTGCGAGTGTGCGAGTGTTGACTGTTTGTTGTAATGGCCATTATTGGTACACACAGCCAAGTCTGGCAACCATTTCTGTATTTGTCGGCATTGCATTGCTGCCAATTTCTGTCGCGACAAGCAAATGTTTTTTTTTTTTACTGCCGCCGTTGCAGCTGCTTTGTTATTTGCATGCCACGACAATAAGTCAATCCCATCGCCCCAATAGGTCCACAGTTAACGGATCTGTGCCGTGTGAATTGTGGCTGCCAATACTCGATTTTGTTTTTCTCGCGAAATCTGAGACCGTCCTTTGGCTCAAGTGTCACACGCACACAGCCAAATGCCAAAATAAACACAGACAAATACCCATCGAAAATTTTTGAGTTGGGTATAAATGTTTTTTTGAAAAAGATAGAAAATGTGCATATGCTTAATAAGATTAGAATTTTGAAACATTTTGATTGCATTTTACGCATTTTATTTCATTTTATAAATAAAAGCCACAAATTTAAAGGCTTTAATTATAAACAACATTTTTAAAGTGCAACAGAATTTGAAAAGGAACCCAAAATGTATTCTGATTTTCAGACTATCAGCAGGCGGCAACATTTGCTGTATTCATAAATATGCAAGTGCATGTATGAGAATATAAATAGGCGTGTGTGTGTGAATAATGTGTGATATATATATATATATATAAATATATACATGTATGTAGATGCACGCATCGGCGATTTCAGTTGGAGATTGCGAATAAAAACATGTGCTGCCTTAATTTGCAGAGCACTTTCACGCCTTACTTTGATAAAATATTTAATATCTGAGTGGAGGATATCTCGTAGTTGAGCTCACTCGACTACAGCAGTCCAACGGGTTCAGTCATGCATTTGGCTGGCGCATTTCAACACATTTCACGTATGATTGGCTCTTTTTAAGATTTGATTCGTTTACGGTTGAATTTTATTGAATTTGCAAAAAGGGGACTTTTCAATAATGAGCGTTTCTCTAATTCGATTGTCTGTGCGCTTTTTGCCGAAGTTTTCATTTCATCTCATTTCAGTTTTGAATTGCCAGAAACAAGGCAGAGCCAATGCAAAACTTTGAAACGCTAAGTAGCAGTCTCTCTCGACTTCAATCGGACCATTCCGAATTCGCCATCCATATTCCAATCGGCACTAATTGCGTTTTAATGAAGTGAAGCCTTGCCTGCCTCTAGGTATGATTGACGATTTGGCGCGCGCCAACACAGAAGGCGACCGGATATCCGTACAATTTTTGGCGTATATTAAGCTTATGCAGCTTAGATCCACACAAAACGAAATTATTTCAATTTCGACAGTGGAAGTGAGTCCTGCTCCGGAGCAGCTGCAGCAGCTCACTCAGCAGTGTTCTTGGCTACCCCAAGGCTATCATTTTCGATTGTGAAAGTTTCTGTGGGCTGCGGTTGTCATGCATACCCCAGACTCAGACACAGACCCAGACCCAGACCACACATCGAACCCTTCAGCCGTCGTCCCGTTGCGACTGCCACTGCTCCACTTCCACTTCTAGCTGATTCGGAGGAAACTAGTTTGCGGTTGTCCTCACTTTAAAATCTTAAATGGCCCACAAGGCATCGAATTTGAGTTTAAGTTGAGGCTGACGCTAAAACCGCAATAAATATGAAATTTTGTTCAAATTTTGAGCGCGCAATACAATAGCTGGCAAATTGCATAGAATTTTGTTTGGCCATTCAAATTGGCCCCACCCAGCCATGTCTGCGATGCCAAGTTATATGATAATTTAATATTCTCGATTTCAAGCTCCGAAACTTTGGACAGACAAAGTGCTTGGATTGTGTTGCCACGTGCCACGCCCACCCTGAAGCGTCATCAATATATATATGATTTTCAACAAATTTTCATAAATTCAATATGTATCTGAAATGTTTGATATCTAATTGCTTCTTGATTTTGTAGCCATCGACTATATCCAATGCACAAATCAATGATCAAAGTGACATCAAATCTCAAATGGCAAATGTCTATCAATAATTGTCACTAAGTGTTTTTAAACAAGTTGTCACGCATGGTGCACGTTGCAAGTTAAAACAAGGTTGCAAGTTAAAAACAAGGTTGCAAGTTAAAAACAAGGTTGCAAGTTAAAACTGAATTTGTAGTTGTAGTTGTTGTTGGGGGGGGGCTCAATAATTAATTGTTTAGT
Source organism: Drosophila fungiperda (assembly GCA_035042345.1). Taxonomy (NCBI): domain Eukaryota; kingdom Metazoa; phylum Arthropoda; class Insecta; order Diptera; family Drosophilidae; genus Drosophila; species Drosophila fungiperda. Next base: position 2,110,687 of record JAWNLM010000159.1, on the reverse strand, counting down.
CACACTTGTATAATGCATTTTGCATCTGCAATTACTCTGCTGGCTGCTGCACGCATTCACTTATTTATTTATTAATTAAATCATTCATTGTTCAATCAGACATCTGGGAATCGGTGCAGCTGCCGCAGATGTATGTGTTGTGTGTTGTGTGTTGTGTGTGCTCAACAACAAGTTGGTAACTAATCAATGAAAACAAATTCCTCAGCAACTCAGCAAGACGCATTCAATATTTAATTAGTCCTTGTACACGGAACGGGAATTGTCTGATTTGCGGTAAATGATTTCAATAAATTAGTGCAAATTGACACATCTTCGGCGAGTACATCGCATGTTTTCTCAGCATTCAGCAAAACCGAATCAATTGATTATTTTTTCAGGCAATTCGCCTTTTTCATCCACGCTTCTTTTTCGCCATATATTTTGAAGGTTTATTTTTTTTTTTATTTTTTTTTTCCGTCGAAAGAAAATGGTTTGTATTTGCTTAGGCTTATGGCCAAGACGATAAAACCGTCTCAAGCACAGACAAATGCCAAGAATAAACCAACAATAAAGTTTTGCTTATAATAAAGGGAATTTGATATACTCTTATTTTGTATGCCCTTGTTGAGGGTATTCCAAGTTTGTCGTGCCTTGTGTTTCCTCATATTTTATTCTTCTTTTTTTTTTAGTTTATAATTTGGATCTGAATAGACAACTATTTTTTCTTGTTGTGCCATTAAGATAGACGTAGAAAAATATATTCTTAATCCTATTTGATGCAATTACTGCAATATTTTTTTTTTATAGATATCTGCAATATTCAGTTAAAAACAATTTGATAAAAATTGATTTTTTGAACTTGCAGTAAGATTTAGATGTCAGCAGCTTAAATCCATCTTACAAGTGTATGTTTTCTTCGGTGTGTTAAACATGACAAAACTTTCTGTGTTTGTTTGGTAGATTGCTTATTTATTTTTTTTCAAAATAATAAAGTAAGCACGTAGAACTCGGCTGAAACCGACTGCGTAATATGCTGATACTTTTGTAAAAACAACTTAAGACAGTTTGAGCTGTATTATATGTTGTCTTTGAAATCTTTAAAGTTTCCAATAGTCAAACTTTCTCTGACAGCTCCTGCCTCAAAATGAGGCAATGTGTGGGCAAGTTGAGGAAATGCATTCACTTAGATCTCCAATCCAGAATTGTTGGGCTTGTTTCAGCTTCTAAATTATATAAGGCTCTCAGATGTATATGAGTTAATTATTGCTGTTATTAAAGTAAATAACACTTAACTTGATATTCAAGATATTTCCAAGTTAATCATCCTTATATGTAACAAATGTTTCAATCAAATATATTTCTGCTCCATATTTCTGCATGAAAACGTTTCACTTTAATAATTCCAGTCACATTATAAATGTTTTGTTGATTTTTGTTAAGGATTTTGGTGTTACAAACAATTTTGTTAAAGTCAAAGTATACAATGGTCAGCAAGTGTATGAAAACAATGTAGCAAGAAACAATAAAAATACGATTTTATGTCTATGACAGCGCTGAGTAGGTAAACACACACATGAGCCAGAAGAGAGATAAATAGTCAAGAGTGGAGAGCACTTTGGCAATGCTAGACATTGGCTAAATTTAAACAGCACACTCACACAGAGGACACTGCACACACACACACACACACACACATATACACACACACTCACACACATACAAACGTCAAGTGAAATACGAAGAGCTACATTTCCTGTGCCTTTCTTCGATTTGATTTTTCATTTCCGCTGTAAATGGTGACAAAGTGAGTGGAGTGAGATTTGAAATTGTGTGTGTTCTTTACTATTTGTGTCTTGTTTGTTGATTTCTTGTGAAATATCAATACACCAAGGAGCAAGGCAAACACACACACACACACACATACACACACATATACATATATATAAACGTGTACACACAGAATTGATGCGACAATTTACCTCAAAGTCCACTTGAAATACTCAAGTGGAATTTGTGCTGCTGGATTTGATTGTGCTCGGTTTTTGGGTCTGCAAACCGCTTCTTTGCCAGTAAATTTAAACAAAACCCCAAAAACGAATTTGGTTTGTCCGGCGGAACAGGGTGACAACAGCAATGCTCAACCACAGCTGTGTGTGTGTGTGTGTGTGTGTGTGTGTGGTCAGCGGTGTCAATGGCAATCATTAACACAAATCAATGGGATTAACAATATTTCGCGTAGTTCACAGTAAATGTATGCAGACACACAGACACACAGACACACAGACATACAGACAGAAAAGTAAGCGTTGATCAACTTTAACCCAAAATGCCAACAGCAACCCAACCGCAGACATACACATCATACACGATACACACAAACATGCACATACATATATATATATATATATATATATATGTATATATACAGTTGTATAGACGTACATATTCGCACAGAGTAAATACAAATCAACATGACAGGCGCAGACTTAATCCGAAAGTAGTGCTGAGTGAAATGAATGCATGACCAACAAAGAGACACACAAAGAGAGAGAGAAAGAAAGAGTGATAAAGAGAGAGAATGTATGTGTGTATGTGTGTGTGTTGTATACAGCAAGCCCCATGTCGAGAAATGGTCAGCACTTAATTTCCTCTTTGTGCTTTTTTGGGTCTGAAGCTGTTACCATGTTTTTGCATGTGTCTGCCGTTTGGGGCTTAGCTTTTGGAAAGACATTGAGAAATGCATTTGAGAGCAGTTATTCAATTCTGGCTATAACTGAAAGATGTTGCTCTGGCTCTGCATTCACAATCGACACTCATTCAAATACTCTAAACTGTTGCAAAACTTCGAATTTTTTTTTTTGGATAATTATTTAAGTTTAGTAATGAAACAAATCGGAGAAATGCTCATAAGACCGTAAGGAATAATAATGTGGCATAGTTGAACTTATTTCTTAAGTCTAAATTGCAAGTTAAAAAGTGCAATTCCAACATTATAACGAGACTTTTACAAAATACAAAAACCGGGAAATACGCACGACTGCCTCACTTAATTTTGTTGTCAACTCCAACTCAACTTGGGGGCAACATGGCATTAAATACTCCTACTCCACAAATGCCGGGCGACTCCAACTCCGGCCAGCATAATTCTTTTGGAATGTTAAAACATTTGCGAAACTTTTGCACCGAAATTCGTTAACTGTCAAAATGTTGTGTCGAGTGTAAAGCAAATCAGGTAAAATGCCACAACATTTTGCAAATTGTAAGTGCGGCAATTGTGTGTGTGTGGACAGGTGTTGGCATGCTTTTAACTTTTCAACTGTACACGTTGAATACCGTAAATTGTAAATTTGTAAATTTGTAAATTTTGTAAATTTGTAAATTGTCAAATGTTTGTGTTTTAGGTGTCCTATTTGCTGTGTACAGTCAAAGTTTTTGCTATGCATGTGTGATTTGCTCGTTGGGAATTAATAAACTTTTGACTGCCATGGAAACTGCAGTGCCAGCATCCAGCACATCCAGCAGACCCAGTGCACCCAGCATCCAGCATCCATCGACATGTAATTAAGAGAGTCGAGCACTGAGCCTTAAATGAGACAGTGCTCTTCTTGTGTGCAACATAATTGATTTGTCCGAGGCGAAGCTATTCCCAGCGCACACACAATAACGATAATGATGATGATGATGATGGCCACGACGATGATGATCATGATGATGATGATGAGCTGATGCTGACGCACGTGCGGATCCTTATTAGTGAGCAGGACTGCCCTGCTTGGATTTTGCTGCATCTGTGCATTAGCGACGATGTTCATGTTGATTCATTCATTTCATTAATGTGGCGAGTTGAGTAAAACAAGTTGATGCTTTTGCCCAACACGTGTGGTTTTGGCTAAAACAAAAACCAAAAAAAAAACACATATATTCTGTAATTGAACAATGGCAAAGTTGAGCTCGAGCCAGTCAAATGTTTGGCTAAAGCATAAAAAAAAAAAACAGGTAAAACAAACTTTTGGTATTTATTTTTATAGAGGAGGACTAAGCGCAGTGCAGATGTAAATGTTGTGGGTGTAATCGTTATACGTATTGGAGGAAGTGTAAACAGGAAATTGGTATGTTGGGTGCAGGTATTGCACCGTTGACGGATGCATAAGTCTGAAAATCCGGAAATGTGGCTCACTGAATATATGTTGGCGGTGACAAAATGCACACCTAAACGGCAAAGCTCCATTTGATTCAAGCACCACGGCTCGACTCGACTCGCCTCGACTCACCTCGACTCGCCTCCATTCGCCTCGGCTCACCTCGTTCCGTTCCGCCTCGTCTCGGCCGTGTGCCCTGCACCACCGGTCCGAGCGGAAGTGTCGTTTGACTTGATGGTAGCTAACGGTTAGCTAAACGCTGCCCCCTGCCATGCTCCACACACCAGCGATGGCATCATCATCACCATTCGTTGTCTGGCGATGGCATCCCACAAATTGACTGTGCATGGCTGTTGTGTCAACCTGCTAATGGGCCGATGTGGTCGGGTTTTTCGGCTACCAACTTATACGAATGCTTAACACGCCTGACATGGTCAACGCGTCGGCTTTTAGTTACCAATTTGTATTCTGTTTCTAATTGTTGTTGATCAGCAAAGCAGCGTTCCATATGACTTTGATGTGTGTCGGTTGGAACTATCAAATATGCCATGCTTCCATCAAAGTCAACATAGATTTGCATACAATCTGAGTTTCACTTTAAAAATATCAAATTTAATAATTAGAATTTTTTATATTTTTTATTTATTTTTTATTATTTATGATGTGCTATGTATTTTGTTCTATCGGCAATTAAAAGTACCAGAAAAATCTTTCTTTTGCATTGAAAAAATAGTTCTTCAAACACTAAGCAATTATTTTTCAATAATTTTGTTCTTTAACACATAATTCAAGCTGGATTTCCTTAATAGTTTTGTTAGAATTGAAATATGAATGGAATTCATTCTGTATTCATATTGCGAGAACTAATAAATACCCTCAAATGTTGCCAGTCAATAAATTGTTATGTTTATAAAGATATCAAACTAAATGTTAACAAATTTATATTTCAAAAATTGTTTTCTTTTAAATGTTTTGTATAATCCTAGGCTCAAATTTTTAATTGTGTTACTTAAGTTACTCATGCATAAGTAATAATGTGGCCTTACTAATTAACCATTAAGTACAAAAATATCCATTAAACTCTGTTAGCAGACTTGTTGAACAAAAAAAAAAAAAAAAAATAGCAAAGCATTTTGCAAAAAGCGTTTGCGACAAAGTTAAACTTTGTTGTGACTTGTTAGTTCGTTAACTTTATGCGGCTTAGCGCCAAGTTATTGGTATTTATTTTTCATCATTTTCAGTTTCATGGAGCCAAGTGAACCAAGCAACTCGACAATGTTGAGTGACTTCATAATTAGCCAAGCAATAAAAATGACGATGCAAAAGAGCAGTCAACAAAAAAAAGAACAAAGAGATTTTAACAACAAAATTAGCAATATTCTGAGACATTTCTTTTAGCACTGATATACAAAAATATACTTAAATTGCGTTTATATTACTGAGAGCCAAAATTAGCTAGATTTGGACATATAAATGTATCAATTCATATCGAAGATTAGTCTTTACATGGATTGGGATTATTGGCCGGTTGTTCATCCATCCTTTTTTTTTATTAATATTGAATCACCTTTTGAGAGCAGTTCAGCAACCAAAACTGTGTCAGTTGTGCGCCTCTAGAAAATTACAGATTTTTAGCGGCTATGAAAACATACATTAATTTTCCCAGTGTACAATGGAATTTGCATCATTTACTAATAATGCTAAGACCCTTTTCACAAGTGCCACACGAAATTTCGTGTGTGCAACTTGTCTGGCCTTTTTTAGGCTTCTGTGCGACTTGAGAAGATTAAGCATTGTCGTCAATTGGCAATTGATTAAATAAAGCCGGATAATTAGAAAGGTGCGCCACCCAGTTGGGCCTTGCCATGCCACCCAGTGGATGGTGGATGGTGCCGCAGCTCATTTGGTAAGAGCGCATTTTTGGTCGACATTGCATTCCCCTCTACCTACCACATGGGAAATGTCAACAATTTACACACACACACACACACACACACACACATTCAGAGCCTTCTCACATGTAACCCGAACCCGAAACAATTTGCTTGATTTGCCATTAGCCACAAAACCTAAAAATTAATGACTATTTTTAGCGACTGATTTAGCGAACTGGTTTTCATTAAGTGTTCTGGTTTTTTGTGATGTTTATTTGTGATATGCATTTAAATTTATGTTTATCGCCAGGTTAGTATTATTATTGGTATGATTTGGTTAAATTAACGCACACATTTTGGCTAAAATTAATGCATAAAATTTAAATGTTTGCGTTTTGTGGGTTTGCCAACAAATGCCACAAAAGAATTGAAGAACCATATTCAACCAAAAAATATGCACAGCATTGAGAACCAAAGAAATTTGCAGCCTATGTTAGAGGCGTTAAAATTACAGCTATTTTGTATAAGTGGAGACAGGAAGTGATGGAGGGGGGTTGGGGTGGTTACCCTTAAGAGATGGCAGAGCTTTAAAAGCTCAAGTTGATGCTGTCATCGTCATCTACAGCTCGTTGGTTGCCATGGCTATTGTTGCTGGCTCTGCAGCTGTGCTTTGTGCGTAGCAGCAGCATTTGAAATTGCACCCAAAAGGACAATTAAGCATGAAGTATTTATGTGCCGACGCGCTTCTTAGCCGGGGTAGCGGCAACACCAGCAACAACAGTGGCAACAACAGTGGCAGCAACAGCAGCAGCAGCAACGAGCAACAGTAATAGCAACGCAAAACTGCCAGCGATGCGTCGCCGTTGCCAGAGAAATAATTTCATTATGCTTGCAACTTAATGCCAACTTACTGTTTTACAGCCTGGGCACTGGTAGCAAAAACCGTCTACTTCTCACTTCACGGCACTCGGCACGCTTTTCATTACTGCCGGCCGCATGACTTTGCTTTTAGTTTTTTAGCCCTTTGCTTATGACCGGCTGGCATGGCATGGCCAGGACCAGGCATGGCAAGGCATGGCTCGGCTTGGCTCGGCATGGCTCGGCATGGCATGGCATCAATTTGGAGCCTGAGACGGCTGCGAGCAGATCCTTCTTCCCGTCATGGCTGACTTTATTATGCGCGCTCAGCACTAAATTTTATTGTCAGTTCATGTCATGCTGAATTATGTAGCGCGGCAAAAGCAGCAACACCAGCAACACAAGCAACAGCAACACAAGCAACACTAACAGCAACAACAACATAATCATTGTAATGTATTTCGCTTTAGCCACTCTTGACTTGGACCCTTATTAAATGCATCAAAGGCCAGTCTGGGGCAAAGCCATAATTAACATTTGTCACACTAAGCACAAAAGCCATATCAGCGAAGTTTACGCTCAAATTTCAATGTGCATTGACCTGTATCGAACCAATCCAAAATGCCCCCTCACCAACCCCCTCCCAAACCAGACAACTAACACCATACCGCACAAATTCTAGCATATTTAGTAAACAATTTTAATTAAAAGCCAACGCCAACAAAAAAAAACAACAACAATAACAACAACAACAACAACAACAACTATGCAGAATAATTTTCAGCATTTGTTGGGCGGCCGCCGTCAACTTTTTAATTCAATCTCAAGAACGAAAGTTGCGGCCTGTCTCCGAGTCTGTTAGACTTTTGGTCTGTACATGCAATTTAATTTGACAAATTTTGGTGCAAACTGTTTTTGGTTCTGCGCAAAAGTTATCCAAAAAGGGGGAGAAGGGACCACTGAAAACAACAACAAAAAAAATCCAGAATATTGTTGACTACAAGCAACCATTTATTTATTTTTATTTTTTTTTATTTTCGTGCTGCACTCAACTGCCATATTATTCCCAATCCACAATCCACAGTCCCAGGCAAGCAAGAAGCGGCCGTAATCAAAAATCAATGGCCAATACCTAAATACGTCCATGTGGACTGTATATTATTGCTGATGATTGCATAACAGCAGCGTTCAAAAATGGCTATAGAAAAAATAGAATTTTGTAATTGTAAAATGCAACTAAATCTGTCCTTGGAATTACAAACATTTAAATAAATTTTTACTGCATATCCGAAGGGGGCAATTTCTAAACTAATTATTCATTTATCGATTGTTCATATTTGAGCTATGATTCATTAATAAATTTACTGCATGCAGCTAAAAGTTTGATTTGTGATTCGATTTTTAATAGTGACTGTCTGTAATCTATCAATCACATTTGGTTCCTCTATGAATCGCTCAAAAATTATTAAAGATGCGCAATTTTAACTAGAGTTTTATGGTTGCATAAATAACTATAAAAACAAGAGCTCAATAAGATGATCTCAATTATATCGAAGATGTTTGCTACCTAATTCATATGTACATATTTAGTTTTACTGTTTACCATTTTAACATTTCCAATGGTTATAAAAATAATCAATATTTTGCGCATTAGATGGGAAAACCATATAAATCTGGAAACAAATAGCTTGAAGGTTGTTTTGAGACAGAAGTAATTATCTGAACAGCTTTTGTTTTATATATAAATAGATACACATATATATATATTTATATATATATATGTATATATTGACAAGGACTGAGTAAAGCATTAAGATCATTTTCGGTTACATTTTGTTGGTGAAACGGTTTGCGCTTGCCGGTCACGATTTCATAGAATTTTTATATTAGGCTTTCGTTTATGGGCAAATTATGTGCAACGTCGCCAGGATGCGAGGATGCGAGGATGCCAGGCGCTGTGTGATATTGACGCACACATACGGCTCGTGTTGTTGGACAAAAAAAAAAAAAAAAAAAAGAAGAAAATGTTGCCGAAAGTGGCAAAGTGACAAACCTGGTTCGGTGGACTGCAAGTCAAGCTATCGGTTGGTCCTCTAGCTAGTTGGCCACGTACAACAGCGCTCAATAACCAGCGCCTAGGAAGCGGCAACGGCAACGGCAACAGCAACGGCGGCCAGAAATCCAAGCACGTAATTTTAAATGGCTTTTACTGGCAGTGAACTTAAACTTTACGCTGGCGCACATTAGCTGTGTCTGACAGTCTGAAGGAAACATTCGTCGAGTGTTAAATGCAGCTGCCAGCTGCCAGCCAACTGCCAACTGCCAACTGCCAGCAAACGCAGCAGCAACATAATGGCCAAGACCAGCAGGCCCATTGCAATGGTTTGGCTGTAGGCAATGCGACAACGTGAAATGGCCGCTAACCGCAATGTTAACTGGCGTATTAATGCCACACTTTCCCCCTCTCATATATATATATGTGTGTGTGTATCATGTGTGTGTGTGTGTGTGTGTGTGTACATTTGTATGCCTGCTGATAGCCTGACAAAATGACTTATAGCAACTGTTGCGGCTGCTTGACTTTGATTGCATGCATCAGATATGGTAAAGCTGTGTGGCACGCAGCTGCTTCCATGATTTTCTATGCATCACGTTCTGCTGCGGCCATAATTAAACTCTTTTTAAGCTCTCATTCAACGATACGAACGTATAAGCAATTTTCATATTTTTTACACAGCATTTAAGCTGACACAATAAATGTACATTTATGGTTTGAAACGTTAAATGACTGCAATAACATGGGAAAAAAATAAAAAAAATTGTTAATCGGATTCTTATCCAGTTGAAATTGACAATTGGCAATTTTTCTGGTCAATTTCCAATCACAACACTCACCACAAACTCTCATTCACAGACCAATCTCAATTACAGCACACACATTGCTGGCCAACTGATGATGGCCAGTTGACTCATGTCTGCAGTAAGTGGCCTAAGTTAATTATTTGATAGTTATATAAAAAGATATATATTATTTTAGATTTGTTACAACTTGTCTGGTTGTATAAAACATTTACTTATATTTCAATCAAAACTATCGAAAAGTTATTTACTGCGTCAAACTATTTCAAATCAAGTGAAAATTTTGTAGTCTAAAATATTCGATGAAACAGAAAATTCTTGCGATGCTGACTTCAGCTGTAAGACAATAACGAACTTGGTAACAATATATATTGAAATTGAAATTGATAGAAATATAATATAGGCTTCTTCGATTGTGGTATACCAAGATTTTATTGTCTGGGATTGAAAACTGGTTTGGCCCTTAGTCGGATTTAGTAGCTAAGCCACTCTTAAAGACTATTAGGGACAGATTTGCAATAAACAACTATCTGAGACACTTGAAGTTAATTCAGTTTTAAAAACTGAGCTGTTTTTTTTATGTTGATGTGTTATTTAAGGAATGTAAAGCCAAAAATGTGTGCTAGATCTGGTTACAGGGTATCTATTGAGGATGCACGTTGCATGTCCTGGAAAATGCACACACGATCCCCATGAACCGCTGCATGTCGAGTGCATCATTTGTTATGGCACAAACGTGGCCAGACAAGACAATACCAAGGGTCAGGAACTGGTGCTGCTGCTGCTGCTGCTGCTGCTGCTGCCCGGCTAAAGGAACGTGATGTGCGGCATGCAAAGTAGGCATGCCATGAATTATAAAACTGCGAAATAAAAGCGCAACCAAAAAAAGAATCAAAAACTGGGCGCCGCAGATCGAAGTGTTTCTCGCTGACTGCAAGGAATGTGGCAGCTGTTGCCAGTTGCCAGTTGCCAGTTGCCAGACAGCGATTTTTAGCTTTAAGGCAATGTTATCGAAGCGCCTTGCAACTGCAGTTGGGAAATGTTTTCTTGTCTGTGCCACATATGCTCATCAAAAAGATGTTAATTTCTTTACATTGTCTGTGTTTGTGTGCGAGTGTGTGTGTGTGTGTGTGCATTAGTGTGTGTGTGATTGTGTGCCTGCGTGTTGGTCTGTGTTTGTCTTGTGTCGGCTGACATTAAGCTGCTTGTTTGCACAACATCTCAAAGGACAATGACAAGGCGAGCCATACAACCAACCAACCAACCAACCAACCAGCCAGTCAGCCAACCAGTCAGCAAGCCAGCCAGTCAAGTTGTGTCCGCGGGACATCTCGTACATGTGTGTAATCCCAATGCAACTTGAAGCCGAAGATGGAGGCGACAGCGGCAGCGGCAGCGGAGCAACGGCCGAGAGAAGTTTGAAGCAGCAACAGTAGCAGCCAGCAAAGGGACGACAGTCATCTGAAGTTGGGGTTTTTTTTGTTGTGTTATTGCTGTGTTGGTCGTTGTGCACTGCTTTTATTATATGTTGCATGTATCCTTAAGGGAAGTTAATTAAATTTACTGACCATGGTATTAAGCAAACAGTGGCTTCTGCTGCTGCTGCTGCTGCTGCTGCTGCTTGCAGACATGGCTTGGCCAGCAAAACTCCCGCCCAGCGACTGCTTGCCACGGACTGTTTGCAACAAGGATAATACTCAATTAAGGATAAAGCAGCTTGGATAGCATGTGTTTAAGTGTCACTTGCAAATACACGGCACTGCGCCCAACCATATGGCTAGCTGGCTAGCTGGCTGACTGGCAAGCTGGCTGACTGGGCCGTCTGCCCGTATGGAAAAGTTAATCGAAAGAGCCAACACCAGCAGACATTGACCGTGGATTTAATTATGATTGGCGGCAACAACGTAAAATTGAATTAACTGCATCGATGGCACTGCATAAAATTGCAATCAGCCTTAAGAAAACAATCGCTCGAATGTAAAACAAAATTAACTCAACTTTTGTAAATTGCCAAAGAAAGTGCCAAAATGTTGTCTAACCAATATGAGTGAGAAAGATTTATAAAAAATTCAGATATTCGTTGCAGGTAACATTTGCTGAATACTGACAAATTGGATGTCAAATCTATAAACGTTTAAATTTAACGCAGTTTTAACTGACAGCTGGTGTCAAGTTGATGTTGCCAAGAAAGAAAAAAAATAAAACTTTATATTTTTTCTTAGCACTTTAAAGTTTGGCCCAGCAGCAATATATATATATAAGTATATATATATTTATTTGTATGTATTGTTTATTTTATCTATGCTTCGTTACACACTAGCACACACACTGAGGCACACACACATACACACATACACACATACCCATAGAGAGCACACACCCTCAAATTCACATGTTTGTAGTCAGCAATGTAGAAGTGCCTTAGATAGTTTTCTCCACAGTTATCCTTCTGGCTGTGGCAGTGGCACTGGCTGTGGCAGTGGCACTGCCAACTGCCAAAAACCTAAAACGAAACCCGCTCAACGAAACGAACAAAATTCTACTTACGAGTAGAATTGGCCATTTGTGCAATTGCTTTGCCTGAGTGAACTTGCCTATTTTAGCATGACGATGGCAACGTAGGACACACACAAAAGCCAGTCCGCCGAAAGGGTTCTTCAATGCTGTTATCATATGGCCAACAGTGCTACTACGGCTGCCCCCCCAACTTTGGCTCCTTGTCCTCCAATTCGTTGCTGGCGAAAAGTTAACTGAACGGGCGCCAAAGGGAAATGAGAATGCGATCTGACGCTGACTGCTGTTTATTTAAATGTGCTCACACACACACACATACCCACACACACACACACACACATGCTGCACACCTGTACTTCATGTGTTTGTATTGAGTATTTGCCCGGCACGCCCATTTCGTTGGCCGCCCTTCTTACGTTGCTTCCTTGAATTATTTAGTTTGCACTGCGCTCGAGTGAAAGTTACTTGAAAATTTAATTTCAAACATTTTTTACTTGCTTTCTTGAGAGTGCGCCATTTGCTTCGTGCAACGGGTTAGTTGCACAAAAAAAAAAAAAAAAAACTGGACGAAAAGCAAATGCATTTTTTGTAAATAAATAAGAACGCTAAATGAGATACAAAAATTAAATCAGTTACTTCTTTTGCTGCTGCTGCTGATGCTGCTTCTGCCTCAGAAGTTGGCAAATTTATTTAGGGAATCAATGAACATGGCATGAAGTTGTCCAAATTGAGTGCATTGCATGGACAGGTAAATGGATTTGCTTTCGAAGTTAATTTGGCAAGTGCATAACGAGCCGAAGACAAGAGATGATAATAAAATTGCTACAAAACTGCAAGTTGAAAGAGATCTGTAGAACTAAAATAAGTAGAAGTTGTACAGTAAAAATATTTAAAATAAAACAAAATAAAACACTAAGAAAACCAACACACACGTTTTGAAGCCTATAAATTTATGCAATGAATGTTGAAAATTATTCACAGCTATTGAATATTAAAATACATTTAATCTGTATATTTTATTGATGAATTTAACTATAAAAAATACTGTTAATATTTTTGTTAACCTTTAAAAAAGAACGCTAATATCGAAAATTTAAGTTAATCAATTTTTTTGAATCGGAAGAATTTTATGATCTACTTGTACTTTTAGTACATTATATTCTGATTTCAATGTCTCTTAGATCTCTGGAAGAAAAGATGTACAAATAGTGCTTTGGATATAGCTTTAACAAATTGATTGTTTATGTTGAACTTTAATATAAATATAATGCCTAAAATCAGAGCATTGCAGAACAGTAGAATACCCATTTTTTTGGGCATACCCAGGTTGCACAAATTAAAAGTAACTGAACGTCAAATTGAAGGGGATACATTGTCATGGTTGGGTAAAAAGATAAATGCTGTCACACAATCTATCGGCTCAACCGCACATCCCAGCTCAAAAGGCAAAAAAAAAAAAAAAAAACCCAGCAGGGAAGCAGCTTTTGTGAATTAAAATTCAATTTCGAAGCGTCTCATGATGAAAAGCATGTTTGTATATCAGATGGCCAAACAGGCAGGCAAAGCTACAAGCAAACAAGGCAGACAACACACACAAGCATCAGATATATATATATATATATATATATATATGTATATATAACGAAGTTGACTAGCACGATGAGGAAGATTTAATGCTATTGACCGTAAAATGAATTAGTAGCAAAAGTTAACTTTTTTAAATGAGCTGAAAACGGTTGCTTTTTATTCGCTGAATCCATCGAAAATGAAAAAAAAGAGTATAAAGAATGTTTTTTCTGTGTGGAGTTGTCGAGCACAGAGACTATAAGAGTTAAAGCAGATTAAGTTTACTTCGATAACTGCCCCAAATTGTGTCAATACATATACAAAATGATTGAATTAATTGAATTTAAGCGTGTATTTGTAAATATAAATTGTACAGAATTTTAACATATATTCCTGATGATTTGTATAAGTATTCCCTTAAGTGTTGTTTAGAGTAGTGCTCTCTCGACTATAGCTATCTTACTTGACTCTGTATATTTTTAAATATACATAAAATACATAAATATATAATATAAAAAAATATTGCTTAAAGTAGTGCTCTCTCGACTATAGCTATCTTACTTGTTTCTTAACATCAGCCTAAGTCAACTGCATGTTGCTGTCTGAGTTGTTTTGTAGAACCTGTTTATTAATTGTTGAAATGTTACTACAACGAATTTTAAGTGTTCAACACTTTGGCATAATAATGAAGTGTTTTGATGTAAAATTAAATTAATACACGAAACTGCTGCTGCCGCTGCTGCTGCACTAATCGTAATGAGTTCTCGTTAAGCTGGAGCTGTTGGTTGGGATGTGAGTGGTGAGTTTCTATGACCCAAGGCGCTTCTATGGATAACATCAAAGGACTAGTGGAAAAGCTTTGTGTAAAGCCGCTAGAAGATGTTGTTTGGTGCGCCAATCTGTGGCTGTGGATGCATGCCACTAATTTGAGTGCCTTGTAACTTTACGTATGGTTAAATAATGTGCCCCAAGCATTCAGTTAGCTTGCTCATACTTTAGAAATTTGCTGCAACGACTTTTCACATCAAAGCTGCGTCTCATTTGGAGAGTTTGAGATTTTAAATAATGGTGATACTGTGTGGGAAATAGGTTTGGCATTACTCAACTGTGCCGTTATCGACTCATGTGGTACATTGTCAGCTGTGCAGACGCCTCCCTAAAAATACCTTCAGCAAGGTCTTCAAAGTGAATATGGCCACAGATGGGAAAATATGTGTGCTAAATTATTAAAAATGTTTTTTTTGGCAGCAAATGCTGTTAGTAAACGCAGCTATTTCTCATGTCAAGGCAGGAGCCGATGTATCTGCATCGTTGAGGCGCACAAATATTTTCAAATCCCCCAGAGACAGCACATTGCCAAGCATCTGCACATAGTCAGAGTCCTCTTTTTGTCCTGATTCAGTCCACAGATTGTGCACACTCGCATTCCAGGTGAAGGTCAAACGGAATTCCTCCACTGGCAATAACATCTGCCTCTTGCACACCTCATGGACAAGGAGTGACCATTGGCCAATTTTTGAGCATGCTGTGCGGCTATCAGCTGTTAACCACTAAATTATGGAGCAGGACAAGCCTGTACAGCATCATCGATGCTCCAAGTTGGAATTTGAATAGATTTGCAACATTTGAGCAGTGCAGAGACAATCGATTTATAATTTAAGCCATTAACAGCAAATATAATACAAATATCAAGCTTAACACTTCTATTAAAGTTTTCATCATATCAACATCTGTGTGAGAAATGAAATAAAAATAAATCTACTGAATTTGGTATACTAAGTTACAAATTTGACACTGTTTTTGCAGCTTTTGTAGTCTTGAACATCAGGAAAATCCATATAGCCAGCAGTGACTTAATTGACTCAGTTATAGATTTTGCTAGTTTCTGGAGTGAAAAATGTTTCCTTTTAGTAAACTATGGATAGCTATATATCGTTTCTGGCATTTATTAATTAACAGGGAATTTAAAAGTTGTGCAAACTCAGACTATTAAAATGAAGCTGGTTAAGCTAATCAGTTAACAGTTTACCTTAAAGATTTTATACAAAGATGATGTCTCACAATGCAGCAATAAAGTTTCTTCGAGACATTAAGTTCTCTTGCCAATATTTACTCTAACCAAATCTCTTTAATACCGAGCCAACTGACTTGGACCTGTGTAACTTTTGGCTGCACTTTTCAATCAAAGACACCTTTTAAAGCTACATGTGTCCTTTTTAGCAGCCGCAGATATGCACAATGTAAATACCAGTTGGGGTTTCCCTGGACACGACTATTTACACAAGGAGAGCAGTGGGAGAATTGGCAAAGCATCAAATTGTTAATTGTATGCAACAAAGTTATGAGCTCATAGTTGGCCAACCTTTTCCTTACTTATTTGGCTTTTGCGACTGGGCTTCGCCTGGTCCAGCGCCAAGAAATTTTAAACCAGTTCAAACAAGGTTCACACCACACAATAAATAAACAAAAAGTCGGCAAAGACCGACTGACGGATGCCCTTTACTCAGCTTGCTTATTCGATCAAAATATGGCTTCTAATTTTATTTCACTCATAGCTAAGCTGCTTTTTTTATTCTCTTTTTTATGACTATCCCTTAGAAGCTCTGAAATTGTATATATGTTTGATTATATTTCATGCTCTTGCCGCACTTCATGTTATTCATCTTAAGCAATTTTAATGGATACAGGGTATAAAACATAGTAGAAGCCAGGAAAAAAAGAGAGACATAAACAAGCGTAAAGCAGTTGGAGTGGAAAATGAACATAAAAAACAACGAGAATGTTAAAGTCGGGCTAAAACGACGACTGAGCACTCTACAACTCAGGTACTACACCAATTGAAGGGAGTAATGCAAAAATTACAAATGCAACTGTTCAATTTGTTGACTATAATGCTAAAGACGTTCTCTTTAATAGACATTTAGAGTTGGGAGGGAGTCTGGTCACAACATATGTATACCAAACTCTCAAAGATGCCACCAGAAATTTTTCCTCCCAATTTAAGGACTCTAACTTTAGAATTTTGAGAGATTTGCATATATATTTATTATCGGTTTGCCAGCATTTGAATCATGTCTGATAAAAACCAAAGATCTTATCTATCATCTGTCCCTTTCTCACTCTCTCTCTCTCTGTCTCTCTTTTTCACTCTCTCTTTCTCTTTATTTCTATATATAAACCTCTCTTTCTTTGTTCGATTCGCATTTTTTTAAGAGCAGCTTTATTTTTATTTTTAATGCATGGCCAGCTTATTTATGCCGCTTTTATTACTATTACCTTTTGTTTGTCGCCTGTTATTGATTTTATATCTTAACACTCTTAACGGTAATAACAGGCCATCTGGTTGGGGCTTTTTTGTGCACTTTGTGGAGTCTGCTGAAATTTAGTGGGCACTTTAGCAAATTGACCGGGAGAATTGAATGTATTATCAATTACGACTCCAACGCAACCCCCAAAATTGATGTCAAGCAAACTTAATCGGATTTCTGAGCTTTACTAAATATGCAATTCATATTTGAACTGATGTTGAGTAAATATAGAAAGATTTTGGAAATGGCAGCTGTTTTATAGAGATAATAAAAAGACAAAAGAATAAAGTTGTTTCAGATTAGACATGCATTTTTCAATGTTAAAGATTGGTTTTTGCACATGATTATACAAATTCAAATGTTTATTTTTTTAGCCGACACAATAAGCAAAGTTTCTTAATGAAAGATTTCCACATCGTTTTTGAACATCTTCTGGCCATGGCAGAAGAGGGACATGAAACTTTAATGAACCCCTGCAAAGTCTTAAGTGACGTCAACTATTACCTTAGACAACGTTTTCGCCATATCTGATTATTTCAGCCCAAGTACACATTCCACATTCCGAATCCAACTTTACCACATAACATGACAACCAACAAAGTCGTAAAAAAAGTTTTATGTTCTTTTTATGGTGATGACAATTGCGTTTGTTTGCCTTTCTTGTTATTGTTGCTTACCCAACATGCCCTTATACACACATCTATCCATCCACAACCAATCCCCACTCATCTGACTAACTTCCCCTCTGTCCACCCCCGTCTGCCCATTTTACCTGCCAATTAAATCGACTTCTAGATTTAGCGCTCTTCTCTCTACTTGCACAATCACTGCAGTTGCCAGCGTCAAATTATTGGCTGTTCACTTGCAAATTGCAACTCTTTTTTTGTGAGTACATTTTTAATATGCAAATCGTTCTAGAATTTCGTTTCCAGCTTAATGTGTATTAATACTCTATAGTTGAAACAATGATCGAAAAAGTTATGGCTCTGGCAGGTTTTGACCCCTGACTAAATCACTTTTTTTGTGATTATAATTTTAAGCTAGAAAGAGGTTTCCAAATCAATCAAACTGAGTCTTTTGTTGATTTTTAAAAATCGTATCATTTTGATTTGAAGAAAAGTTTATCATTTGGACCTGAGTCCATAATCTGTTGATATTTTGGAACGAAAAGACAACAAGTGAAGTTTTTTTTATGGATGCAGAGAAAAGAGTAATTTCAATTTCAACTGCCCACCTCATGTTTTGCCAATCAATTTAATCCGATCCGTTCGAAATGATTCAAATTCGTTCCAAATATGATAAATTAAAGTAAGCCAGCATACAGCACAGATTGTGTTTTTAAAACTTTGCTATGGTTTCCTGTGCATTTGCACTACGGCAATGCCAAGAGTGTGTAGTGTGTTGTGTGTAGTGTGTGTAGATTGTGATCTGCCAGCTTAAGATGTGTAGTCATGTTCCATTTTCTATGGGCTCGCCTGCAGTTGATGTCATTGTCATTGACAGTTCCTGGCACTATTTTAGCACATGACTGTGTGTATGAGTGTGTGTGTGTGAGTGTGTGTGATTGTGTGTGAGTGCCAGAGTAAGCCTCTTCTTGTTTTGCCTGTTGCCCTATAAAGTCCCTTAACACGACATTTCCTGCCAGCACTTTATTATTATCCGTTTGACACTGCCTCCTCTGACTTTCACTCGAACTTAGCCAAGCTTCTTGAATATTTTGGCCAAAATAAATTAGCAAATGAACTTCTGTGTGGTCACATTCTACCCAAAAAAACTCTTTATCGATTTTCTTTTTTTGTATATGTATAAGAAAATGTTTAATAATGCATAAAGTGCAGCTTTGCTAGTCTATTTTTCAATTAAGAATTTTCTGTTTCGTATGAATCTTTTTAGGTCTTTTTATAAAGTGATTGTTGTCAGCTCTGATATATTTTTTCTTTGATAGTAACATGTCTCAAATCCGTTCATAAGTTAGTAAGTTTGTAAGTCCAATCTTGTAATCCGATAATATAAAAAGCAAACAAACAAACGAGATAAGAAAATGTAAAGAATTTATATAAATGAAAGTAAGTAAATAAGTTACTTATTTTCTTATTTTATTTACTTATTTTCTTGAGCAAATTAATTGATTAAGAAATTATTAAAACTAAAAAATAGAAATAAATTCAAAACGAGCAGTAAATTGAATTGTAAATTCATGCAACAAACTGAATCTTCGTTTTGTCTGTGCTCATCTTAAAACCTACTAAAAGATGCTGCACTGCAAACGATGATAAACTTCAGAGCTTGTTTAATAATGAGCTCACACTTGCCAACCACCCAACATTGGACTCAACTATGAACCCGATTGAAGGGTCGTCCCGGCTAACCTAACCCAGTCGCATAACCAGAATCACTTCTTGGTTGTTTGCATCGTTTTGTTTACCTTAACTCTTTTTGACTGTCTCACAGTTGGATTTTGGAAGACAAGCAAAGTAAGTTAACATGTCAGGCGATGAGCCACTTTGACAAGCTACAAATGTAAAGAGGACACAAAATACACACAACCCACAACACACAACACAAGGCAAGACAAGACATAACTGGTGCTCGTACAAGCGCATTTATTTGCAAGTGTGCCGAAGAAAACTGTGTACTGGGAACTGAAAACTTTTTAAAAGTACTGGGACCCATCTCACAAAGTAGTTTGAACTTTTGAAACAATTTTGATAAATATGCAGCGGGTAACCTGAAGATCCGGCTGCATTCAAACTTGTTAGCCTGGTCTACACTGCTAATTTCAGCTCCAACAAAATGCTTCAACTATAGTAAAGTAACCATATAAAAGTGATAATCAATAGCTCTGCTAAGTGATTGTAAATGTCTGCATAAAGTTTTGTCCCAAATACAAATACACATTACTATATATATATATGTTTATTTATATATGTATACTTGTGAGTTCCAGTGTACAAAATCATGTAAAGGGGGTGTCACAATGTCTGCCAGACATGTACGCAATTAGAAGTTTTCCTTCTAGCATAAAGTTAAGATGCAGTAGGATAGCACAAGCAAAATTAAGAATATGAAAACTTTTCACGTTTTTTTTTTTTTTTTGCAATAAAAAAATATCTGCAGGAACAGGGAACTTAGGAGAAAAAAAAGTCTTACGTCTGCTGTCACTGCAAATGGGGAGTCAGAGTAAAAACTTCGATGGACTCGGATTCAGTATGTGGGCAGCAGACAAATAAGAGTTTAATTTCATTACAAAGTTCAAGGGAAAATAAAAATAATTATTCAGTTTCTCGGTTTCATATGTCCTTTATGCATTAAGAGCTTTAGAAAATAGATAGAAAAACATTGCTAACATATTAATTCTCTATCAAGTCATTCTGTATGTCAGATTGGTCATTTGTATCATGAAATTATTCCGGAGATTCTAAATCCTCTTCCTCTCTACAGCTTCAGCAGAAATCATTTTACGGTACTTACATAATATGCATATGTATTTTTGACTCGCCTGTTGATCATGATTAAGAATATTTATACTTTATGAACATGATTTCTTTCTTTCTGCCTGTTGTATAAATTTGCACAAAACCATTATACCCATTTTAATAACAAAAAGATCAGTGTATGAAAAACATATGTTCATTTGTAATTTTAATGGTCTTACGAATGACGTATTTTAAAACCCAAAATTACTTTTCCCTGCAATAAGGCAGGTTAAAATCTGTAGTACATATTTGCTGTAATTGCGGGGTGTCGACTAATTTATGTAAGTGCAACAGAAAAATATAACTGCAAATGCATTATCTGATTCGCCATTAAGGTTTTAACAGCTGCAATTATATAATAATGAATACACAGTTAATGAAAATTTGCATTTATGTTCCAAAAATATAATTTAAATTAATGTGTATCGTTATGAGGTGATTTCATACCATATTGTTATTATTATTTTTGACCCTTCCGGGCTAATGATGTGAAATGTTTGTTTAATGCAGCCTGCAATAACATGGGCTAAATATATGCACATTTGGGCAAGACAAAGTCAACATTATTAAATGCAATAAAATTTAAATAATGTGTTTTTTTATTTTCATTGCTTTAATTACACAATGTCTATCAACGTACTTTTCGCAGAAATAAAAGTCAAATATTTTGTTCTTTTTTATATTTTTCTATATTTTTTTCACAGAAATTCTCCTCAAAATATCAAGTTACGTACAATATATTTCTCATACGTTGAAAATGCCTCAGTTTATACTTATACAAGAATAAAATAACGTTTATAATTATGCCGTCGGCTCCTTCGTATGGTTTTGTTGCTGTTGTTTTTTTTTTTTTTTTTTTTTGTTGCTGCTGTTGTTGTATAATAATGTATAATGAACTAATAGTAGATACAAGATTCGCATTTGTTCTATAGGCTGTTTTGCCATTTTCATATTTTGAATGCTTTATGTTTTACTTATGCTCGTATTATTTTCTAGATGTTTCTTACACATTTTTATATATACCTATATTATATTGAGATTCACAAAAAGTTGCAACAAACAAGCATTATAATAATGATAATATAATAATAATAATAAAAATGATCAATAATAATTGATATACTTTTTCATAGAATATACAAAAATGACGGCAAAAATATGCTAATTGAATTAAATTCTATAAAAACTGCATTAAAATTATTTTAAACCTTTAGTTGTTCACTCCAATGCCGTAAACGATTTTTTTTTTCTTTTCTTACAAAAAATAAATTAAAGCAATTATTTTTGTTACCATTTTTATTAGTAACTTTTCAACTCATCTCACATAGCAGTACAACTGGTGGCAAAAATGAGATTTGCGTTAAGAATAAGCGTAAAAATACGCAAACAGCAAATGCACATCAATAGTAATAATAAACACTGACAATTAGATTTTTTTTTTTTTTTTTTTTGCTATTAGCTAAGGATTCGTTTTTTTGACGTTTTGCTTCCGATTTTGGATTTTGTTTTTTTGGTTTTGTTACGTTTTATACACAAGCGGTAAAGTAGCCATTGTTTAAATTTGATGCCATTTTTATTGTATGTTATTCAATTTACATACAACTTTATTGTAAATGTATTTTTTTAGTTTACCTGTGCTGATACTTATGTGTTTGTTTTTGATATCAATTACGCTCCTTAAGTGTACAATTTCAATTTGTTTTTTTTTTTTTTTTTTTAATATAATTTAACTTAATTAATTTGTGTATGTAGGTAGGCTAACTTACATGTCACAAAAAAGCTAAATTAAGATCTTTATAAAAATCCATATAAATCACCATTTGCTGCTGACCCAAAAAAGAACTCAGTTTCGCGCACATTTTTCGTTTGTATGAACCGAAAATAACTTATTTTATATAATGCTCCTGGTGCGCTCAGCTGGTCTGTGCTCATCTCGTTTTGCGGTGCTTCTATGCAGCCTGTCTGTGTCTGTAAATTTACACGTTTTATACAAAAATGATGTGTCTTATTGTAGATGCTTTGCATGCTCTCCCAATTCGTCAGTTTTTGAATTCTTATTGCCTAAACATAAACATACACAACTTTTACATATATGTATGTAGTTTGCCATATAGTTTTCTTATGTTTTTTTTTTTGTTTTTTGTTTTTACATTTACACACATATGTAAATGTATATGTTGTATCTTTTAAGTAGTATGTTGTAATAAGTTTGGTTTTCATTTGATTTTTTTTAGTTTTCTTTTCTTTTTTTTTAACATTAAACTAATTCATTTCACTAAACTATACACAAAATGTTGACGTTAATGCGCTTATTTTTCCTATATAAAACGTTAATATTATAATTATATATATATATATATATATATATGTATATGTAGCTATATATATTTCTGCTATGCACTTTACCAATCGCTGTTTATATCTAAATGTTATAACAAAATGTTTATGCAATATTTTTGATTACCTAAATTATAGTTTAACCAAATTTCGACAAGCACTATGCAAACGAAAGCTGAACAAAAATTGCGTTGAAATTGTGTTCATTGTGTATTTAAATATTTCAAAACGTTTTTTACTCAATATTATTGCTAAGCTGTAAATCTATAAAAAATGTGTACATTGTACGCTCATCGTATTTTTCTTGTCTTGCATTTTGTGCTTTTTGTATACATTCAAATTGTTTAACTGTTAATTTTAGACAATTATTTAATCTATACTCAGTGTGTCTTTTATTTTTATTTTGTGGTTGTTTTTTCCTCATTTTTTTGTTAGTACTTTCTAGACTCACATTCAGCGTTTCTTAAAATTCGTACTTTATTAACTTTACAGTTTACGTATGAATAGTAGTAGACAATATACTTGTTAGCCTTTTGCCAAATGGCCGAGTGGACTGTTTGTTGCAGTCAAAAATAAGTTTACAAGCGCTCTTACTCAACCTGAACGATACAATCTCAACCATTTAGGGTTGAGGGTTTGCTAGGGGTTTGTTTTTTTTTGTTTTAATTTTTTTGCTTTTTGAATGAATGATTTAATTGCTAAGGCAATATGCTAAGGAGTATTTGAATGCGTTTTTTTTTTTAAATATATTATAATTAATAGATTTGTTTTGAGTTTTAATTCATTTTACTTAATATTTTTTCTTTTAACTTTCTTACTTTTGTTGCAATTGTTGCATAAACGCGGAACACCTCGTTGACCAGTCTTTTATTTTGTTTTAATGTTTATAGAATTATACGTACTTATTTAGTTTTGCTCTGTTTTTTTTTTTTGGTTTTAAAATACATGTTTTTCTCATTTACGATTTGAATTTTGGATTGTAAAATACATACACATGAGTACTTATACATTATTCATACTTAGGCCCCCATGCAATTAATCTAAATGATTTTTTTTTGTTGGATTCTGTTTAGCTTTAAGGATTTTCTATACAAAATATTCCATTTGGGTTTTGGTTAATCTTTCTCAAAAGTTTCACTAAACTGATTGAAGTATTTTTGACACATCGTACATATTTTTGTTCTTTTGGGTTTTTAATAATTATTATAAGTAGTTGTGTTAACATCATCATAATCTTGTTCAGTGCTTTTTTTTTTTGTTTGTTTGTTCGCATGGAAGCCAAAAATTATACTGGACAATCATATCCAGTATACTCGTAAGTTTTATTCCGATAATATATATATATATACATATATATATATACCATAAGGAAACTTTTAGTTTGTAACTTCTTAACCATATATGGGACTTTATATAATTACATAACATTGAGATGACACAAAGCACAAGCCACACACAAACCGTCGATAAAGTGATAAATCTCTCACTTCACAATCATTGAGAATTAAGCTAGAAATTAAGAAACAATTTTTTTAATGCCAAATATAGGAGTATATAATTAATTACCAATATAGTTTTTTTTACAAACTGTACTCATCTAAATGCGCCTAACAAAACATAATCAAATACCTTTGAGTGACTTTTGACATTCGTGTGTAAATGTGTGTGTATATGTGTGTGTGTTTATATGTGTGTGTGTTTATATGTGTTTTATTTGTTGCCTTAGCTATTTCTTGTTGTCTGGATCACAGAATTTGTCATCACACAAACCATAATGCTCGATCATGTTGATTGAAGTCATGTCGTTTGATGTCGTGCAAATAAGAATCCAGTCAGAAAAATGTAATTAAAAGTTGTTTAAAAATTTTGTAAAAAATATTTATTCGTTTAAAAATATTTAATAATAATCAAATTATAAACAAAATTAAATAATAAGCAGCACATAATAACTAAAAAGAAACAGCAAAATTATGGAAAGTAAAAAGCATTGCTACATCATTCCAGAAAACATTTTCGCTGAATTTACAGAAGATCTTTTGGAAGTTTATTAAATGCTTTTAACTTTGATAAAAGGCGAACTGCTTGAATTGAGCAGAAATTGTTTTTTGGAGTACATCTAAATTTGTAATCATAAAAAAAAGTTTGTTTTCAAGTATTTTATATATATTATTTAAATTTAAATTAATGAGGCACATAAAGAAGAATTTGTAAACGTATGTCAAAAATAGGAAATAGTATTTTGTCTCAAATCAGAAAAGTAGCGTTATGATTTGTTCAGATTAAAAATTCCTCGTAATACTTTTCATCACAAAACAAATGTGTGCTTTTCAAATACAATTACTTTAACAAAATTGCTTTAAAAAATATCAATTTGTAGCGCCAAAAATCTTTTTTCTTTTGTTTTTGGGCATTATGATTTACTTGACAAATATACAAAACACATTTAATCAACCTATACAACAATTATATTACAAAATTTAAAATATATTAAAATTAATGTAAGAAAATATAAGCATTTCATATTATTGTTTAAAACATATTTTGCACTTGTGTTTGTTGTATTTTGTTGTACCTACGCCATTACGATGCATAATTTTCATTAACTTTAAATCTTTGTATTTGTATGTATGTATGTATGTTAACATTTTGTAGTATATTTTATTTGTATAAATATTTAAAATTTGTTTCGCACTTTCGTTTGGCAGTGTTTACAATATTTGTTGTCTTCGCTTCAAACAAAACAAAAATATATATGTATGTTTTTCATTTATTTTTTTTTGTTGTATTATTTTTTTTATTTTTATTGTGCTTAATAAGTTGATTCATGACGATTGCATGTTTCGTCCAACATTTTTTGTTTTTTCTGCATCAGCACAAAAAATAGATTTGCTTTGGTAAATTGTTAAATATTTGTTGTCAACTTTTGAAATGCATATGGATTACTTAATTGCTTACCGCTCACTACTTAAACATTTAACGTAAATAATACAACAAAACTATTACAAGCAAAACGATAACGATAAGCAAACACAAAAAAAAAGAAGAAAACTTCAAATAATTAGAAAACAATGAAAGCAAAGGCAACACAAAACTTTTCCACCAAATTCTAAATTGCTTGTGCTATCGTCTGATGCGTGAATTTTGTTGAATTAGCTCTAAACGAGGAGTTGAACAGTTGCACAGTTGAACAACAATTGTTCTGCTCACTTCGATTTTCTTTCGGATATAGATTTAGATTTAGATTTAGATTTCACCTCACATATGGCGCTTCATGTGAAGGGCCAGGTGATCGGAGCGTGAGAAGCAGCGATCGCAGTTGCGGCACTTGAAGGGCTTGGCTCCAGTGTGTTTGCGATAGTGGCGGGTTAACTCATCGCTCCTAGCGAAACGCCATTCGCAGCCCTCCCAGGAGCACTTGTACGGCTTCTCACCTGCAATGAGAGAATGGTCCAAAACAGAAGATTTAATAAAAATGCATAATAAAAATCTCAAGCGTCTACTTATTAAATAAGTTACTCGGAAACAGTTTTAACAAACGTTGCATGTTGCCATAATTTGTTGGAATTTTTTTTTGCTGCTGGCACCAAGACACACAAAAGAGCGCATAAATATACAATGGAAGAGAAATACAAGGGTATAGTTGAAATAGAGGATTTGGGGCATCACTTTTTGTATACCTTCACAAATTAAGGCAACATAATATAGTAAAACAGACGGAAGGAAACGAAGCAAATAAAGTGTGTTAACTTTATATATTTTTTGTTCCTTAATTTGACATTATTTTGGTTAATTCTAATTGCATACATAAAATATCGAATTGATCGAAATATGACTGTATAATTTATAGTTTGAATGTGATCTGAGAAATCCTAATCAATGCGTTACATGTTTGCCGAAAAAAAGTATGATACTCTCTGGCCAGGTACTGCAATGAACAAGATCGAGTCTATGAAATTGTGTGCCAAATCGAGAATCCCTTTGCCAACAGAGTTCGCTGCGTGCCAAATGCTTGCAGGGAGGCAGGCAGCAAAAGCAGTAGTCAATGGCACAGAAAGCCAGCCAGCCAGCCACAGAGTTATAGCGCCAGTACCGGGAAACCAAAAAGGAAATGCAGAAGTTGTAATTTCACACAAAAGTATAAAACCTAAAAATGTGCGAAGACTGAAAAAAAAAAATAGAAGAACAGTGCAGAGTTCTGCCAGAAAAAAATGGCAAAATTATTTGAGTTTAAAAGACAAACAGCAGACAAGGCAGGAAATTGCTGCCGTTGCCATGCTGGAGAAAAGCAGTGAAAAGTGGAGCCAGATAACCAGTAAAGTAGACGACAGCCAAGAAAAATGCATAAAGCTGAGTGGAAAACTTTGTAACGCACACCACACCAACTTAATATATATATACATATAAATATATATATATATATATATATATAAAATATACATATATGCATGTAGCAACATACAAACATTCGCACAGCTTAAAACTTAATGCATGCGGAAATGTGTGATATTTCCGTGCTCAATTTCACATTATGCACTTGCCCAACGAAACAAACGAGCCAACGACCAAAGTGCCAAAGTAAAACGCTCTCTTAATTTCCATTTGTTTACTCTCTGCCCAACGCTCAACGGCGACGCGCATCAACATTTCACAAGCCAGAGGACACTCTCTTTCACTCTCTCTGTCTCTCTCTCTCTCTCTTTCTGCTTGCTTGTGCGTGAGTTGTGCTGCTGCTACTTCAACATTGGCATATTGTCAGAACTTGTAGCGAGAAATCGAAGCAGCAGCTTCATATAGAAAATCAGTGTGTGTGAATGTGTGTGCATAAATCAGCTTCAACTGCTCAAAGAAAAATGCGTTGAAATACGCACCCAAATTATGAATTTTGTATGCCCAAACACTAGTTAAAGAGCTTAACTAGAAGGTATCCTATGCCCAAATCGTCATATAATAAATATAATAACATCAACTTTCTTAACAGATCCTATATTTATATAGTTTATTTATATTAAACAACCGAAAACAGTTCTGAAAACTATCAATCTTAAGTTGTGCGCTATTATTGAAACTCTTCGCTTTACACTTTAAGTATTCAATATAAAATTTCAGCGCATTGACAGCCCATCAATGTGGGACATTGTTTTTAAGTTTTAATTATGCAAGTTAAGTTAAGTGGAGTCAAGTTGGTTAAGTGTTACGAGGGTTAAGATATTAAAATATAGATTCTTTTGTTTCTTTTTGCAACATAATTCGCATCTATCGGCACAATGTAAATTTATTGTTGCGTACGTAGTTAAAACTTAACCTAAGCTATTTGTTTCTATACATAAACTTACAGCCTTGCAGCCCATATTGCTAGCTACAGCTGAAGTTCAGTGGCAGGCAGGCAGGCAGGCCGGCACAGGGTGTGGCCAAGTGCAACAAGAATGGAGGCAAGAGCAGCAGGTGCCGCTTAACGCAGAGCTTGGAGCCAGTTAATATTTTATAAATTTTGCTAGCGTCCGGGTTTTAATGTCAGTGGCCAATAGAAAGACTGCCCCACTGAGACTTGCAACGAACGGGGTGAGGTGGTGCGGCTGATGGTGCTGCTGGCTGATGCTTCTGGTGCTTGTGGTGTCTGTGGAATGGGATGGCGGCATTCCATTCAGTTCACGCTATTCTTTGGCTTTTCTTTTATGCGCTGTGCGCCTCCTTGGCTTTTGCACTCAACACAACTTTTATGGTCTGTTTGCGTCTATTCGCTTGATTGCACTTGCAATCTTTTCTTAACGGCAGCGGCCAACTCCCACCCCAGCTATTTGAAACGTCAGGCTTGCAACTGGCAAGTCTGTTGTTTTTATGGCCACAGCGTTTAACTAATTGAAATCTTTTGCGCACTGCACACACATTTATTGGTTACTCTCTGCTGTTCACTTTAATTGATAATCATTTGTTAGATATTCGCACATATTTCGCTTGGTTGACTTGAATGGTTTTCTAATTAAACGTTTTCATATCTAAAACGACTTTTATTTCGGACTTTATCAAATCCAATTTACGTATATTTGCCCTGCTTTAAAATTAAATGCTTATGAAAATTTAGTAAGACATATTGAAAATATCTATTTCGCACCTTATGCTCCATTGCAGATGCAATAGGGCAGAACCAATATATATATATATATAGTAAAAACATAGAAAAACAGATATAACAAAAGCTACAACTTTTAAGTTAGCAAAATACAAACAATTAAGTACGTCATGATAAACTTGCCTGTTTTCCGCCTACCTAAAATACTTTTCTTTTGACGATTGACCAAGGCAAAAAGTTTTTATGTTCAAAGCTAAAGTGAAAAAAATTGTACTTTCAAACACATAAACGGTTAAGCTCAGAAGTAAGGAAAAAGTTAGAGTTCCTTTGTCGTGTGCCCAGCTAAAAGATATCCTGTTTCTTTCAGAAATTCGTAGTAAAATTGTTTGCAATTTTTAAAAATGATGCTATACGAGAATACACATAATAAATTTGATGACGATAGCTCGTTAAATATTTAAGATGCGAATCGATATTTATCGATATAAAGTTGGTGTAGGAGATGGACGCCTTTATACAGGCAGTCAAAACAGCTTGTAAGACGGAAATGGCTACTCATCAAGAAAATATTTATTCGAAAATGTGGCGTTCGTTTATTACAAAAAGTACTCATTTTATGAGTAAATGGTATATAAAGTCTTCGTCTACATTATGAAAAAAGTTCAACCATCCACTTTAAAAGCAATTTTATTATAAATATTTAATGATGTGGGCCGTATCATAATAATGTTGGCTAAGGCTTTACTCAAATTACTGCTCTTGCAATGCGGCTTATTGCGAAAGGGGTCAAACATATATATTTACTGTAATACTCATGATGCCTAAAAAGGCATTTTTATATATACAAATTTAAATGGCTAATGCACATTTCATATTATTTCTAATTTTGAATAGCGCATTTAAAAAAATTGCGTATGCTGCAATAAAAATATTGGAGTTGAGTATTATATTCGACGCTTGATTGATTAACTAGTGCCAAGGCTATTTTATTTGTATAATAATTTTCATAATATATATATATATATATATAAATCGATGAATATTTAATGGGTTAAGTGCATGCTGACAGGGCCCCTTTGTGCGACTCACATACAGCAATGCAACACACAAAAGTCAACAGCAAATATTCGATTGTAAAAATTGCGATGGCACAAATCAATAAACGAGTGGGGTGCCTCCCATGTTCCCCCCGCACACTTCTCTCTCACTCTCTTTCTCTTTGCGAATCTGTGATGCTGTATGTGGCAGCAATAAAATTACATCTCATCGCTGGGCTTTATCTATGTGTCAACGTGTAAGAGTGGTCGGTCCATGTGCGTGTAACCAATAATTCATTGTTGAGTTATGCGATTTTTATTGAAATTTGAAGCCTGTCATCCGACGATGTTTTTCGGGTTGCACTGGATTTGGGATGCCGATCGGCGGCAGCGGCGGCGTGTTTACGTTTGCCACAATTGCAGCAAAACAATGCACTCGTGTTTTGGTGGTCGTCGTGGTCCTGTTTTTCGTGTTCAGGTCACACCAATGCGCCGACCCGGTGTCTCGGTGGGACTCTGATTTATTGAGGGCGGCCGAGCAACTCGAGTCTGAGTTGGCTGTTTTTTTTTTTCGCCAAGGGAAATGTTGGGCATGACACGAAATTGCTGTCTACCTTAATGATTATATCATTGAGTTGCGATATGTACTCGAATTGTACTACTTTTTTTGTATTTATAATTAATTTATATTTTATATATGGTTATATGTTGGAGATTCTCACCTGTGTGGGTTCTTTGGTGCGCCTTCAGATGTGAACTCTTCGTGTAGACCTTTTTGCAGCCAACAAATTGGCATTTGTGTATCCGCCGCTTCGAGTCCGGACTGTGATCGCTGTGATGTTGGCGCGGGTGATGATTTTTGGTAGATGCTGTCAAATTAGTTTTGGTTAATTATTGTGGCCTAGAAAAATTGGGTGGATGTTGAGAATACGCACCATTTGTGGATTTCACGGGGTGTGACGTAACCACGGCGACTATTTGTGGCGTCTGTGAGACCGATTGCTGTTGCATTGCTGATGTGCTGCTGCTGTTGCTGCTGTTGCTGTTGTTGTGGTTGTTGTTGTTGATATTGCTGCTGTTGTTATTGTTGTTATTGTTGGCGGCAGCACTGAGCACGGCAGCAACATTAGCATTGCCATTGTTTTGCATTTGTATAACACGAGCCAGACTGATGCCAGCGGCTCCAGGTGTTCCATTGGCTGTGGTTAGCCGCACGATGGTGCTGCGAGGAATGTTGCTGTGGTTGCTCGACGACTGATCAACGCTGCAGCTGTTGCTGTTGCCGCTGTTGTTGTTGTTGTTGTTATTGCTGTTGTTGTTATTATTGCTGTTGTTGGTGTTGCCCGGCGAGCTGTTGCTGCTGCTGCCACTGCTGTTTTTATTAAGCGCCTGCGGCGAAATGCTTAAGTGTTGCACAGCCAACTGTTGCTGCTGCTGTTGCAGCTGCAACGTTGTGGCCTGCGTCAGTGAGGAATTCTTGGCGACGGAACTTTGGCTGCCAAAGTGCAAAATGGCGGTCGCGGGTGTGGAATTTACTACTGCTGCTGCAACAGTAGCTGTTGCCACTGCTGGCGTCTGTTGTTGTTGTTGCTGCTGCTGCTGCTGCTGGCGTTGCTGCTGATGGCGCTGCTGTTGCTTTATCAGCGCCGCCAGCTCACTTGCATCGACATGCTGCGGCCGATGCTGTTGTTGTTGTTGTTGTGGCTGATGTTGTGGCGGCTGTGCATAGTTATGGCTGCGTAGGCTTGACTCGGGTGATGATGGCGGCGTCAACGGCGGAATCACAAAGTCATGCACATGGCCTTGACCCTGACCGTGACCCTGACCCAGATTCAAATGATAATGTCGCTGCGCCTTTGCCTGCAGCACACGCACCTTAATTGCTGGCGCACTGCCGCTGCTCGAGCTCAGCGTGATAGTGTTGCAACTGCTGAGACTGTTGCTGATGCTAACGCTGCTGCTGCTATTGCTGCTGCTACTGTTGCTGCTGTTGCTGGTGCAGTTGCTGCTGCTGTTGCTAGTGGGCGTCATGTTGCCGGCGCTGCTGATGCTCGGATTGGGCGATATGGCTGAGGGCGGCGGTGCAAATAGCGCGCCCAGCTTCTCATCACAGGACAAACCATGTGCGGCATCCTCCTCATCCTCGTCGATGCGCTCCTGCTTCACCAACACCGCACAGCTGAGCGCCTGCGAACCATTGCTATCCCATGATATGCGCGAGCAGTTCGACGACACGGACGAGGTCGTCGATATCGAGTCCAGGCTCCCTTTGATTTTCAGCTCCTCCAGCAGCAGGGCCGGCGTTGAGAATATGTCCCAGGCGGCATCCAAATCTGTGTGCATCTTCTTATAGCTCTGCAGCTTGGGCTCGTCGCGCAAATAACGCTCCAGTTCATAGCAGGTCTGCAAGAGATGCAAGAAAATTGGTCATATTAAATCAGTTAATAGAAAAAATATATAAAATTGAGTTAATAAAAAAGACTTTAAGCTTGTAGCAACACATTTTTAACTTTAAAAAAAATAATAGAATAAAATATGATTTATTAATTGACAATCTTTCTCCAGCAAGCACCTCCGATTCAGTCCAGTTTGCCCCATCAACCAATAAGTCGAGTTAATATGTCATTTTAAAGTTGGCAAAGCCGCCAGCAATTCAATGTTGCTTCAGTCCATCAAACATAAGCAACACAATGTTGCTAAGTCCATCAGGCAATACGAGGCTAAGTAACTAAATCCTAAAGGCTTTTAATAGTACCACAAATTGCTCATATGGTGAAAACTTTGGGTTTTCTTTTGGCAAAGACCTTTTTTCACAAATCTTATTTAGTGCAATGCAAAAGCGTAAAATCAATGATGTGGAATAAATGGCAGAGTAACAGGCTGAGAGAGATATATGGGGAAAGGGGGGATCTGTGCATTCCACATTTGCTTAGGTTTGCTATTGTGCTATTCCCCCCCCTGCCCACAACCAAGCAGGAGCGGTAAATCACTTTAAGTGTTATTTCAAGAAAATAATTGCAACACATAAATTTCTTAACCCTTTCAAGTCGCCAAAAACAAGTTGCGTGTGCGATTTACGAGCAACAAACAGGGCAACAAGAGAAAAACTATAAATGGTTTATGAATCAGCGTCTCAACACATACCAAAAGGATTGGGAATTTGCTGACGAAGGGTGTAGTAGGGGTAGTCGTAGTAGTCCGTGATTAATGTGCGGCTGCTGCACTTAGTTCCCATTTCCTGGCCGGCAACACTTTAGTCAGACAATGCAGCGCAATCTTTGGGCAAAAATCTAAATAAAATGTAACATGCAGCGGGTATGTTTGGAATTTGATATATTGTTAAAACACACTCGACGCGACGTACACACAACAACAACAACAAAAAAACACACACACACACACACACAAGATACAGTCGAAACCCAAATGCAAATGCCAGCTAAGCTGGAGAACTGTGAGCTGGAAGCTGGAAGCAGGAGCGAGTCTAAGCTTGCCTCCCTGCAACATGGTATCAGAGAAATGGCATTTTTATGCCCTCTGCTGGCAACGGCGTTGCCAAACAAATCACCTGGCCACCAAAGGAGAGCAGAGCGCAAAGATTAGAGTCCGACTCAAATTGCTCATGGCACCCAGCCAATGGTGAAAATAGAAAAAAAAAACAACTGGCCATCCACATTTGGATGGACACGATGTGAAGCACCCAGCGGACCAGTGATTGATTTTTAGTGGATGCACAGTTCGCGACTCCAAAGTACTCAAAAACTGACATTACGTCGCTCAAAACATAATTGGTTGCATAAATGGCATCTTTAGTCTTATGAACTATGGATTACACAATATTTCACAGAAACGAATGCTGAAAAATTAATCAGAAAATAAAGTAGAAACATTTCTAAATGTTTGCTTACTCTGAGAATATTTTTGTTTATGTTTTGTATTAACATTGATCGACTATACAGATACTTAGATATATTTATGGTATTTGTATTAGTTTTAAAAAATAGTTTTTGTATGCTTTTTTCTCTGCATAAGTTCTATAAATAATATTGAATATTATTATTATTATTAAATCTATTTAATCTATTGTGCTCTTTCTAAGATATAATTACTTTAACCTGTTAGTTTACAGTGTCAAAAACCCAGTCAGTAAATATTCAAAGTTCTGTTCTATCCACATGAATCGTTAAATCGTTGAATGTTAGCAAACTAAGACCAAATTGTAATCAAGAATTGTTTGCTCGTAATCAACATAAATATGTGAGTATTGTTGGTAAAAAGTTTTTTCAGATGGCTGTCGGAAAGAAATAATTATGTCTGCTTAGCCCTTCAAGCCTGATGTGTCAATCTATAAGCACACTTTTATGCTCACTAAATGTGCGACCCCAAAAAAAACTTTGTGTCTTAGGAAAACAACTTTATGCGAAGCTCGTTTGTATTTAATAGAAATTTATGTCGCCCCCCCTCCATCAAGTTGTTGTTGTTGTCATTTGTATACATATGTGTGCGTGTGTGTGTGAAGTACTTTAGCACACTTTTTGCTGTCAATTTATGGGCCAAGTGCACTTCAGCACCAAATGGCGTTATCTATAAATCTATATCATGCGGCACACATACATTTATTTTCCACTCTCTGCCTCAACTTCCAACTACAGCAATTTTGCTTAATTTTTTACTATTTATTCGGTATATATATATATATATTTATTTTTGTAAAAAATGATACACAAAAGCGAGTTTCGTAATGCGAGCAACACAATTGTTTGCTAATTCTAAAGCAATTTATATTAAAGAGCCCAATGATCCCAAGCAAACAAATTTGGCTTAACAAATGAGACAAAATGTTTGTACAAATTAAAACCATCATACGCCCGCCAACACACACACACACACACACACACACAGCTTTTATTAAGGGCTTAAAGGGCTTGGGATGAAATGAAATTGAATTTGGCCCACAGCAAATAGAGTTTGCCGTTTGAAATGTTGGCAATGGAAATGGGTAGCAGGAATGTTTCAAATAAGTTAAATAAGAGCATGCGATTTAATTAAATTATCAGCATGTTTATTAAAATCTACAAAATGTAATATGAGCTAAGACTATATGGCTGGAGTCCATTGGGAGGGATTTTAAGCACACACACACACGCACACACACACACACAGAGAGAAGGCACATGATATTTACCTAGACTGTCACACGCCCCACGGGATAACCACACACATAGTGAGTCAGAGTCAAAGTCAGAGATAGAGATAGAGATGGATACAGAGGGATAGGGATTGGGATAGGGGAACACATTTAATTATGTGTGTAATTGAAAAAGACGCAGCGGCAGTTAAGAGGCTAGGCTCGTCGAAGGCTAAGACGACTATGCCAAAAAAAAAAAAAGCGAGTAAAGAAAAAACCAAAAATCTTGTTAAGGCTATTATGTGGCACATGTCCTGGACTCCCTGCTGTCTGCTGTTGAGCTCTGGGAATCCCATCGTGTGTATAAATTCGGTGCGTGTTTGTGTATTAGAAATATATTAACGGAGGCAGCTTTGCCAGCAGCCTGTGGTTTTCATTTGCCACGTCGAGAAGCAGCTGCCAACTTGCCAGAAAATATGCTATGCACCATGCCACATTTTTGCTTATTGTTTGTGTGTGTGTAAATGTGTGTGTGTGTGTGTAAGTGCTCTATCTGCATTATGTCATTTAATGAGCCATAATTCCATAGAGCTTCACTTTAAAAGCCCCTTGGGATGTGTTCGACATTTCCTTTTAATTTTTCTTCTCTTTTTTTTTGTTTTTCGTTTTTTTCTTTTTTGGTTCCCTCTTTGGGGGCTGCCATTTTGAAAGTTTTAATGAACCAAATGTAATAAAATTATGTTCACAATTAATGTCGTCAACAGTTGACCGGGTAAGCTTTTAAGCAATACAACGAGCAGCAACAGAGAAAGAGAGAGAAACACAAAAAAAAAAAGAGACAGAATGAGACAAAGTTTGATAATTTCCTCTGCACACCCATAATGACTTTTTGACCAATCAGCGCCTATTCACAAAATAATGTTTTGGAGCTTTCATTAAAACCCAAAATAAATGTTTACAAGAACTCTTAAGTTGCCTGATTAAGATACTTTAAGTTAACTAAAGTTGCTGAATATTTCCACCACATTCTGTTGGCTAACGAATTATATATGTAATTATCCAAGGGCAGAGAAACTGTCCGAGTCAATGAGAAAATAATTTTTGAATTATTGTCACAATTGTTTCCAACGATGTCTCGCTGTGCCACTTCTTGTTGTTTGTTATCTGTGTGAGCTAAGTGACTGCAACTGTAACAATACGAGTCCAACAACAGAATTTTATCAGGAAGTCAGTTGGTTTGTCAATAACAAGAAGCCAACGGAGGAGAGGCGAGAGGATGGAGGAAATGAATGGAGGATAATTGAATTATTGACATTATCAGCACAGAGGACAGATATATACCTACAGCTACAATCCGGAGTGTAATGCATTGATTTACTTCTTCTTCTTCTTATGCTGGACTCAACTGGAGTGGACCCCCAGCTGTTAATGTTATTGTTACAGTATTTTATGTTGTTGCATTTGTTGTTTGTTTGTTGGGGTAGGGTGGGTGCAAAG
Organism: Drosophila fungiperda; assembly: GCA_035042345.1. Classification (NCBI taxonomy): domain Eukaryota; kingdom Metazoa; phylum Arthropoda; class Insecta; order Diptera; family Drosophilidae; genus Drosophila; species Drosophila fungiperda. Next base: position 2,074,048 of record JAWNLM010000159.1, on the reverse strand, counting down.
TGCACTTAAAGTGCCACAACATCTGAAGAAGCAGCAGCAGCAGCAGCAGCAGCAACAGAAGCAGCAGCAGCAGCGACTGGCAGCCAACTTAAGTGTCTGGTGCAAAAGGCGTTGCATAATTTCAGGCATTATGCTAATTTAAAAAGTTGCCGACTACTCAAGCAGCAAGCTTTCACATAAGTAGTTTGCAACAAGCGAAACAGCTGCGAGCTGCGAGCTGCGAGCAGCATCAACTGAGAAATGAGCAAACGTCGCTGATCACTTTCGCCCAGGAACGGAATTTGCTTTTAAGTAATCGAGAAGCACTTCAATGCGAAAAACTGTCGAAGTAGCTTCTCCCAAAAGTATGCTACACACACACACACACACACACACATACCACACACCAACACACAACAAAAGCATCAGCAGCAGCATCAGCAGCAGCAGCATCAGCAGCCACTCGAGGGTTGCTGCCTGCTACTTGAATGGTGGAAGAGTGGTTTGGATGAATTTTGGGGTGGTGTGGCATGAAGCAACTAATGCGTCGTACGCGCCGTTGAATTTAAATGAGGAATTAATGCGAACATTATTTCTGGTCGCCTCTCGGCGCTTGCCGGCTGGCTGGCTGACTGGCTGACTGGCTGACTGGCTGACTGACTGTCTGCCTGACTGTCTGTTAGGCAGCATCAACCCCAATATCATCGAGTTTCTTTGACTGGTCTGTGCGACCGCCTTTACTTTTACTTTCGTTGAGTATACAAACAGTTTTGCCACTTTCCATATGCATTCGATTCCATGCCCTTCGACCCGACCCAAACGAACGCGGCTGGCTGGCTCCTGTGGCCCAGCGTTTTCTGGGATTCGTCAGCACACCCAAACCATTAGCTTGAAGCTTGGTGTGGCACACGCAAATTGCGACGCTCTTGTTGCTGCCTGTTTTTTTACGCTTCGTTTTGTCATTTTGTGGCATGTTGCCGCCTTGTTTCTGTTGCCATGGTTGCTCTGTTGCCGTTGCCGTTACCGTAGCTGCTGTTGCTCCATTCATATTGCCTAAATGACACTTGGCGCAAATAATGATGCTGACAATGATAATAAATAAATTTAACACTGTCGGTTGCCGCGACTTGCTCCATTTTTTTTTTTTTTTTTGTCGCTTAAAGCCGTTGTTGGCATTTTGTGCTGTTACCAAGATTAACCTTTATGGTCGACCAATCCGCCTGGCTCTTACTTTTTAATTGACCACTTTAGAGCGCTGACAGCTACAGCTTAACCATACTTGAACCATTCCAAATAATAATAATAATAATCATAGATCTGTTCTATAATAGTTCAGTCGACAATTTCAACACAATTTGTAAAAAATGTTAGGAAAAGTTATCAATACACATAAAAAGCGACTACTCTTTATTTTTATTATTATTATTATTATTATTATTATTAGTTTTTGGCTGAATGAATACTCATTCAGAATTAAATTTGACCTATTTTAAATTCACTGACTTGTCCTGAAAATGTTTGAATTCAAATTTTTAGCCTAATTCTAAATATAGCTCCGACAAGCAGAGATTAACTAAATAAATGAATGAAAAAAAAAGAAACCCATAAAATGCCAAACACATGTACACACAACAAGAGTTTGTGAGAGGTGGTGTCGGGTGGGGAGGGGAAATCGCAATTGCTATGGTATTCAGTTTTTATGACGCACCCAAAATGGACGCACAAAGGTGGCAAATGTACATAGGACGTCTATTAACCGCATGGCCATTGGATGGCTTTTGTGTCGTCGTCGGCTCCAAACCCTGGCCATGTTATCGGAAGTGTTTGTTTAACATTTTGTGGCTTACAACTATCATGGCTTTTGGTATTGACCCAAAACTTGTTTAACAACGCATTTTGTCTGATGGTAAATGCTTCATTTTTGTTTTGGATTTTGTGTGCGATGCGTAGATTGTTATCGCCCCCCCCCCCCCCCCCCAAAACCCCATACCCAATTCCCATTTTTATCGATTGTACGTCCGTCCGTCTGGTAGATACCAAAAATTTGTACACAATGCGGATTTTTTTCTTTTTCGTCCTGGAAATGTCCTTATTACTTGTGCTGTCGGAGAGCAACATGTGAGGCCCACCTCGACTGGCTTCCAAGAGTTAATTGCTCTTAAGCAAGTCACATTTAGCTCTACAACGAAATGAAATTATTGTAAAAGTTGCTGGCTTTCCCAGCCAGCTTGAATGTTTAGCACAGTAACAGTTAGGAAAACAGTCATACAATACAATACAGGCGGCAATAAAATAATGGTAACAAACAAAATAACATGGCCGAGACCAAGCGGGCAAACATAAAGTAAATAAAACTACCAGTATAAAGATACCAACGGGCATAAAAGATTTCACAACAACAACAACAACAACAACAACAACAGCAATACCAAATTGCTTTTGTGTGTAGCTTCTTCCCTATCGCTGGGCGAGCCCCAAAGTCGGACATGGACATGAACACGTTGACACACTGGTTGTTGTTTGTGACCCTCAAGTTATTTCGCCCATATTGTACACCCTCGAAATTTGCATATATATACCAGACCAGAGCAGACCTATACAGACCAGACCAGACCAGACCGAACCCAAGTTGAGCAGTGTGGAGCAAGTGAAGCAGCAGCTTATCCTTCTTGTGGCTGCTTGTTAACAAAAATATGATTGTATTCAACGCTCCAAATATATATATATATATATGCTTATATGTTTGTCATATTTAGACATAAGTATATATTCCAAGCCATCCTATTAGACTCAAGTTAAGCACAAAATTCTCTTGTTTACCTCTTTATTGTGTTGTGTGTGTAATGCTTAAATTGGATGTCTTTAAACGTTTACAAATTTTCATATGTTGCAGTTGAAAATGTGGTTATAATGTAAATAAAAAAAATGATAAAATCAATTAACTAACAACTACAGAATTTGTTAAACATTTATGAATTGAAATGCTGCAGTAAATGATTTTTCTAAGCGCTACATGTGCATAATTACTTCAATTGCGCCTCCTTAAGGCGAGTTGCCACATGCAACCACATACATCATACGTCGCAGCAAGTAGCAAGAAGTTTCGGATGCAATAAACTCCTTGTCGTTCTGGTTGCTGCCGCATTTAAATACATTCGGCTGACGACAGCCACTTCAAATGAGACGTAAAGCTGAGTAATTGGTGAAAAAGTGACGACAACAACAACAATGTGCAACAGTTGGTTGCTGCCGCTGCCAAGGCAATGAGTTGTTTTGAAATGTGTGCCACAAGTAATTGCAGTCATATATAGAGTGAGATTTACCTGCCACTTACAAGCATATGTGCTGACTAGGATTGTTGTTGTTGTTGTTGTTGTTGTTGTTGTGGTTGTTGTTATTATTACGGGCAATGATATCCTGCGTGCTTCAAAAGTATCAGCTTTCAGTTTAGCAGATTTATTTGTGGCTCTGCTGCTGCTCGCTGCTGCTTTAGCCAGAACTTAATTCCCAAGACAACCCAAGCCAAGGCGAAGCCGTTGAAATGCGTGTGAGCGGATTGTCGCAATAAACTCAACTCTCAACGCTCAACGCTCAACGCACAACGCTGAACTCAACTCAACCAGACACATGCAATTGCTGCTAATATGCTTGGCGGTCAATGCTCCTTCCAGCACATATGTTACTCCTCTCTAGAAAGTTGCCTTTTTGGCACACATATATATAAATATATAACTCATAACTCAATTCAGCAGCTTAGCTTAGTTTTGCTAAAGCGAAAGATTGTTATTTCGCTTATTTTGCTCTTTTGCAGCACAAATGTTGCCCGAACTAAAATGTGAAGAATACTTTTCTGCGAAAATCGATTAGTTGACCAAGTAGCGTATAAAAATATTCTTAATTTTAGCAAGAACAATAAATAGTTGTATGTTGGTTTTCCAATTTCTTTTTTCTTTTATTTTTTTTATATACACACTTATTATTTTTCCAAATACTAGATAAAACCTTTGTTTTGCATGCGAAGCTGCAATAAAATAATTATATAAATTATATCTATCAATTTTTCTAGGAGTGTAATCAATATAAAAACTATGCTTTCATTTTGTTTCAATTTACACTAAAGAAATTGAAAAGATGCGCATTTCCTATTGAATAATTTTTTATATTGCTAATAATATTGGATTAAGAAAACATTTGGCATATAAGTTTAAATAATGCCAATTTGTTTCAATGCTTCAAATGTCTTTAAATACTGATTTTACATGTAATATGAATTTCAAGCATTTTGACTGAATACGTATAATGAAAATTAAAGAACAAAACTAAGAGCTGAACGATGACCAGGGAATATGGTTATTTGGTAGTCCTTCTGCTGTTGGCCTATTGTCCTGCGTTGCATGTTCTGGCTGCTGCATGTTCTGTTAAATTTGTTGTTGATTTGATGCCTCTGTGCACTGTTTGCTTGTTGATTAAGCCAAATAGTCAAGGGTCGGTTGAGTTTTTGTTTCACTACAACTCGCTAAAATCTATCAATTGAATTGCATCTGCTGCATCTAAATTGATAAAGTAATAAATTAGAAACAACGAAGACTACACACACTACGCATACCCAGCTAGCTAGATATATATTTATATTTATATTTCTATTTATATCTGCTATTAATATTTTCGCTGATGTTTCTTTTAGTGTGTTGCAAACCTCACAGATATGTGAAAATACCCTCGAAAAGGGTATAGAAAGCATTGTGTGTGGAACGATGTGTTTCTCATTTCGGAGGCAACACCCAATAACAGCCCTACAATGTGCCAGACATGTGGTTTGAATTGTATTTGCAGTTGTTGACTGGTGCTGCCAAAACAGATTGTCTAACGGCTTGTCGACGCTTTTTCCACAATTTGCACTCTTCGTATGTGCAGCAAGTTTAGCAACTGCACCTCAAATTTTTCACAAAAAAAAAATATAGGAATGTTTCGAGATAGGTTTCTCCATTTTTACCATATAATTTGATTAGTTCTAAAAATCCTATACAAAAATTCAAGTAGATATTTTGAATGTATTAGTTAATTAGAACTAAAAAATTCTATACAAATTACAGTACAATGTTAAAATACATTGAAATAAAAATATCTTTAAAATTGGTTTGTTTCGTTTTGCTACGTATTGTAAAGTCTGGTTACCCCTCTGCCCCACAATCCAGCGAGTTGGCCATTTGCTTCACTATACAAAACTGTTCAACAACAAAAGACACAGCCAACCAAATATAGCTGGCAACCGAAATTGCACTGCTCCAAAAAAAAAAAAATGGGAGAGAAATGCCAGCGGGGTTTTTTAAGTGGTTGTTGCTTTTGTGATGTTGATTTGACCCCAATCAAGCTTGTAGCTGTTTCTGCTGCTGTTTCTGTTGCTGTTTCTGTTGTTGTTGCTGTTGCTGTTTCTGTTGTGGCTGTTGACCATCGTAGTCGGCTCGTATTACACATTTGCATTGCACACGACACGGTGCATAGAACATGTTGTGGCAGGGAGAACTCCACATGCCTCGTGAATCTTTATTGATATGGGGGCAAGCAAGCATCTATGTTTTCCCTTTGTTTGTTTATATTTTTACAATTTTTTTTTGCTTGTACTTTTAAGTGTTCTTTTAACTAGAAAACATTTGTGGCTACAGCTAAATTTATACTTTCGACTTGGACCTTAAGCGCAATAATAAAAAGAACAGAAATAATAATAAAAATATATATATAATGATTTTTTACTGCCTTAGTTTTGTTTGGGTCAATATCATAATATTTGGCATGCTTAAGGCGCAAAAAAAAAATAAACACGAAGTATACACAAAAAGTTAATATACATATATACATAGATAATAAAAATAAAAAAAAAACAGCAGCTGAAAAAGCTACACCAAAAATGAACGAGAGAAGGCCCTAAGCCAAAGGCCAACGGAGGGAGGACCAGGCCACGGACCACACCGCATCGCAATGCTGGAAGGGAAGTTGCTTAATTAAAAGCGGATATTAGCAATCGCCAGCCGCAGAATGCCAGAGACACAGAAACAGACACGGACACCGAATCCCAGCAGCAGCAGCAGCAACAGCAGCCCCAATCCCAATCCAAGTCCCAGACCCAATTCAAGTCTCGAGTTTCATTCGAATAAAAAGGACGCTAGCGAAATAGCTAGCATTGAATGGCAGACAGAGCTCCTGGGCCCCAAATGAAAAGGAAGCAACGATAAACTATGTGAAAATTAAAAACTGAGCTGTTTCCAACGCGACCGAAATGAAACCAAATGAAACTTTAGTGGTCATTTGAAGCGCCGCATTCGAGATGGGTCCGCACTGAATCCCTTATTAGTTGTACTACTTTTTTGTTCTTTATTGATATTTTTTTTATTTTAGAGTGCTTTGACATTTTCTGGTTGTAATTTGTTTGTTATTGCAGTACGACTACTTTACAGCCATTGTTGTTGCTTAAATGATAAAAGGAAACGGCCGGCGATGCCATTAAATGGCCGTTTCAAGGATGTCAAAACGAACATTGCTTCCGGTTTCCTGACAATGTTTTATTGCTAAGAAAAAAAATATGAATAAAATGGTCATCATCCAAAAGGTCAAAACACACCGCATGATTGTTAATGGGTTTACGGCGCTCTTTGTCATCTTCTTTTTTTTACATTTTCCCCCGATTTTCATTTATTTAAACTGTTTAAATTTTTACCATTTACCATGTTATTTCTTAACTTGGCCTATCCTTGAACCTCTGCTGTCTCAGAATCGCTGTTACTCTTTAAAATCACATTTGTCATCGTTGAGAGGGCTTAGCTAAAGCAATCAATTATTTTTGCAATTGCACTAAACTGAAGAAATTGTGAGGATTTAGCCAAAAAGCCATTAATTTCTCTTTGGGAGACAAAGAGACAAACACTGATATAAAAAATGCTTACAAATGATATATAATTAATTACAAATAAAAAATATTATTAAGAGGCTATTAAAGATTTCTGTTGTCTATTTGCATTATTGACCCATTCGAATATATTTCCTTGCCTTTATTACAATCCTGCTTATTACTTTATTTAAACTTGGTAAGAGTTGTGCAGCACATTTAAATGTTCTCCGCCCACTGGACAAGTGTGCCGGAGTTTTCTTTTTTTTTCCGGCGCACTCTCAGCAATTGTTAAACGCAAATGTTTTTCGCAGTTTTACTTTGTGTTTTCCGTTGCCTTCAACAGAAGCGCCACAAAACCGCCGCCAGAATTTGTTATTTGCCAATTTTGTTGGCTCCGCTGGGCTAAAATTTCCCACTCAAAAAATTACCTTTTGTGTTGCACCGCTGTGGTTGTTGTTGTTGCTATTGTTGTTGTTGTTTCTTAGTTGTCGCCGCACTTAATTTATATGGCATTCACCATTCGTTACACATGAGAGACGCCTGTGCGGCATCGGCGGAAATTTGTACAAATTTTTGGCACTCGCCAGCATGTAAAGTTTGCCACAACCCAAGAGCAACAGTAACTGCTACAACAACTACAGCAACAACTACAGCAACACCAGCCTCAACAATAACACCAACAATAACAATGACAATGGCAATTCCCGCCGTGGTTTATTTTCCCACAGTGGCAGCAGCCTAATGCCAGCCAGCAACGAATTTTGCCTCAATGCTAACAACATGGTAAAAAGGTAATTACCATTAAATTGTCCACCTGCAGTTTGTGTGCGTGTTTCTGTTGCTGTTGCCATGACATCCACATCCACATCCACATCCACATCCACAGTTGTTGCAATTCTACATCTGCCACAGATACGCACATTTCACTTGCATTTTGTCGCATTTTCATTGTACAGATTTCTGTTCTGTTTCTGGGTTTACGCAACGCATTAAAAAACCCAATAACATTTTCGAAATATATCCTCCAAATGAGAGATTTGCAAAAATGTTACGAATACAATTAAAAATGACCCACCGCCGAGAACAATAAGCAAAACAAACCATTTTACAACGAACAAAAAAAACATTTAACAAATTAAATGATTAATCCACAAAACTTTTAGTGAGTTCAAAAAAATTTAAAACTTTTTCTGGACTTGGATAGGGTTGCATTTGTGCCAGATCTGATGTGGACGTTGCATACCCTGTAAAAAATTTTGTATGATGGGCAATTTTATAAAATATGCTTATCACAACTGAAAGTGGCAGAAACCTAACTTTTTATTATATAATCACTATTTTAGTTTTTAAATTTACAATGGTAACGACTGGTGTACAGGGAATGTCCGATTCGGGTCTTTCCTCTAAAGCACTCGTATTTATTTACACGGAATAACCGCAAATTGTTGAAATTAATTTCACTTTGGCTGCATTCCAATTTTAAACTACATAAAACAGCAATTTGTTCGTCCTTAACAGAATTATATCATTTTGCTATGTATTAAGAAATTTAATGTTGATAATTCTTTAAGTTATAGTTATAATGTCAGTGAGTAAAACAGTGAATTGGTTTCTCGTTGACCATATTATAACTTTTGCCAACTTTGCTAAAAGGTTTCCAATTAAATATATATTATAACAGTTATAGAAATTGCTGCCAGCAGATACTGAAACTGTCAGAAATGTCAGTGTCATATCAAAATATTATTATTTTTTTGCATTGTAAATGCAGATAAAAACAACTGCAAACATAATTGGCTCTGTGCAACAACTGCAGTTGTAGTCCAATGTCTGTGGTATGCAGACAATTTGTTTCATGAAATCAAATATGCAATAAATCCAACTGCTAAATCAACAACATTGAAACATTTGAAACCTGTGACTGCATATAAAACGATATGCAATTTTGCAATTGAAATTGTAACGAAGCCCTTATAGTGTGTGTGTTTGTGTGTGTGTGTGTGTGTTTGTGTGTTTGTGTGTGTGTTCAAATCTGATTTACTACTAGCATGTTGTAAATGCATAAATTTGTTGTCGTTGTGTTTTGCATTGAACAGGACATTGCCTATTTGACATACTGTCAAAAAGACGAGCAAAGCATTTTTATTGAACAACCCATTTTAATTGTATATATTTGTTTTAGTTCAATTTCAGATACTATATGCTAAATTTTTTACTATTATTGTTACGAGGCTGTGTTGTTTGTGGTTTTGCTGCATAATAATTGTTATTTTATTTTCGGGCTGATCGTATTATTCTTCATTTTACAAACCAAACAAGCAGTTTGAACTTTTGTTATGTTTTCTCAGCGTATTCAAAATATATATATTCCAAATCGATTACAGTTTTGTTATTTCTGTTGATGTTGCTAATAAAAATGTACATCTTAAGAATTGAAAATTGACCGGTAAATGTTGTTGTTTGCTATCTTGAATCAGATTCATTCATGTTGCAAGTGTTGTTAAAGTTCTCGTTGTTATTGTTGTTGTTGTTGTTGATGTTAGTGGCGCCATTGATAGGCAACAATCGACAGCAATTGCATTTGGCAATTGGCAGTCCATCAAGATTAGCACAAGGTGTTTGCAAATGCAGCCGGGCTGGTGCCTTCAACAAATCGAAACCAGATACGAAACGTAAAGCAACCTGCACTGCAAGTTGCAAGTGGCGGTTGCATGTTGGGGTTGCTGCTTGCTGCTTGCTGCTTGTCTGGCTGTCTGCCAGTCCTTGTTGGCTTGGCTGGCTGGCTGTTTGACTGCTTATAAACGCATTCACGTGACCGAAAGCGAACAATGCAACAACAACTGCAAATTGGTGGCGGGGAAAGGCAGTAAAGCTCCCCCTTGAGCTCCCCTTGAGCTCCCCTTGAGCTCCACATGCAATTATTGAAAGCTCCTCTGGTTGCTGTCTTTATTGCAGCTGCTTTTGTTTGTCTTAGGTGTTGCCGACGATTAACAGTTTATCTTGGCTTTGTTTGCCCTAAGTGAGTTGCACTAATAAGCTGAATGTGCACCATCAACAGCATACAACAATTGACTTACAACGACAACACAATGCATTGTTCCCAATTTTCTAGTTTGTGCAAAACTGTTGTATAGAAAACATGGAACCCTTGAAAATGTTGGCTAAAAGTAAAATATTATCAAAGAATTGGCTTCAAGTGAGTCGCACATTTTCTCATCTGTGTTTCATCTATCTGGGAAAATAAATATCTTTTGATTTAAATTGTAAAGTTGCACAACTTCACATATTTTACACAGGTTAATAAAACTGCAAGTGATTTATTGTTTTATAAATCTTGTTATCCAATTTGTGGTTCGTCTTTCCCTGGTTTTAACATACCTGCAATTATAAAAAAAAATAAGCAAAAAGTTAGTACTTTGTGGAGAAAACGTTAATAAATTCTGAGGCAATAACAAATATGTATATTTCAAGCATATCTCAAATGGAAATTTTGTTATACAAAATAAAACCCAGAACCGGGGGTCACCTCAAGATTCCGATTATCTTAGAAATTTAAAAAATTATAATTATATATACATGATTTATAAATAAAAAAAATATATATATTTGACTTTTAGGGTTCAAGAATATGTAAATATTTGTGTGAGATGACTGCTTGTGGCAGTGACACGCTTTTGGGGTACAACTGCCTTGTACCCGTTTTAGCCATTTTTAATGTGTTCAGGGTTTTGAAAAAAGTTCTGAATTCTAAACAGGTCTGATTATGTGTTATCTTAGCTACATAAAATATAAAAAATATATGCATAAAATGGTCTGTTATTGAAAAATGCGACTCTGCTCAGATAAGGGCTAAACAGTCTCAACAACGTGGCTGCCGCTGGGTGGCAACATTTTGTGGGGGGTGCAGCAGCATTGCGTCAGTTCGTAATAAAATAACCACCGTGTCTAATGCTAATTTACTGCGTTTTTATGACCGTTCGGTTGCCTTTTTCCCCTCTGCAGTTGGGGGAGCCCTTTCACTTTAATAGGCTACACATAGCACCACCTTTTTGCCAGGCCAACACCCTGCCCTGCCCGGCCCTGCCCTGCACTGCCCTTCCTACCTGCCCTTCCTACCTGCCCTGACTACCCGCCAGCCTAAATTGGAAAATTTATACGTGGCACATTAAAGGTCTGCCTGGAGCAGTGCCTCGGAAGCCCGAAACACTTAATTTGCGTTCACAATGAGTTACAAATTTTGCAATGTTCACCTTACTTTTTTTTGGGAACATAAAATGTGTTGTAATTTGTTATATGTTTGCTCCTTGTTGCTGTTTATGAAATGCTATTGTTTTTCACGACTAGCAAACTTTTGCATATATTACGAAGGTCGTTGCTATTTCGCTTTAATATTTGCATTTGTAAATTTAATTTTAGTATTACGAAGCGAAGATATGTTCCCAAGTTGAGCAAGAGAATTGAAAGATAAGTTATACAAATGTTTTGCATCCAATTTCCATTTCTCTAAAAATATTTTTTGTTGCTTTCAGGCTAAGGATATTTGAGCTGAAAAATATAATAAACTCCTGTTTCGAATGATTAAATATTATTTAAAACTTCTGATAAAGAAAAACTAATTTAAATTATAAAAGGATTTTACTTAATTAAGATGATTATCCAGTTGCTTAAATCTATTGATTTTAAGCTAACTTATTCTGTCCAAAAAGGTGGATGGAAACGCTTACAACTAGCAGTTAGCCAGGCTTGATTAAATATCGAGTAGCTTCAGCAGCAGCAATGGTTGCCAAAGTTTCGGCTTTGAAGTGCTGTGGCTTTTTCCACTGATAAAACTCAGAGAGAGACGCTGTCACGTAACCAAAATCCATTTCCCCACTCCTCACTTGGTGGTGTTCACAGGCTGACGCGGACAATGACAATTAATCAAGCGATAACAAGATGTAAATGCAATGCATTGAATTTTTTTTTTTCTATTTTTTTTTTATTTCTTTCCTGCCAAGCTTTAACCCTGCATATTTCTCGAACAGACTCTGCCCACAAAGAGGGGGAAAGAGAGCTTGGGTTGGTTTTGGTGGCAAAGCCCTTCCGGCGCATTGCAGTTTATTTGAAAATTAAATTTACGCCAAATTTGCGCAGACAGCTGGCTGCGTTTTCTTTTGCAACTACCCTGGAAGTTTTTTCACTGAGGCAACTTCATGAATTGGATTACGGGTGCGGGTTCTTGCCACGTTTACAAAGTCTCAAGCCATGTTTTTGCCTGCTGGCTGGCATCGCTGCATAGTTTTTTTTAAGTAGCTGCGTAAATTTTGAATCGCTCAGATTTGTGGGTGGGTCCAAAAAATTTCAACAGAAATTGCCGTCGGCAGCAGAGGCAAAAATTTAATGCATTAGTCGCAACGTTGAGTTCTACAGATGGAAGGAAGCAAGGCATTTTGGTTGATGGTGGGGGGGGTTGGGGTGGTGTTCGCCAAAATTCTTGTCAGCCTGCTTGCTTGCATATTACGAACAAAACGTTTTAAATAGAAATCTTGATGATGATGATGATGATGATGATGATGACGATGATGACGATGATGACGATGATTATGATGCTGATGATGCAAGCGCTATTTTATTATCTTTGCTATATAAATTTGCTTACTTTAAGTACTTTAAGTTTGTAGACGTTTGTTTTTGTCGAGGTAATGAGACCTGACAAGGATCAGCTTCATGATAGGCCAACAAATTAACTAGATTCTCGTTTCTCGTTTCATAATCGATTAAAACGAGGAAAACTTTGAAACACTATTCATAACCTTGAGTCAAGTAAACCAAGTTGGGAATCTATAAAATGAGATACTATTTTTAGATTAGCTCAAACAAATGATGAATACTATAAATATTTTTTCAATACCTCTCTATTTATGCAAAAGTGGAAGTGAGCCACTGACTAAAGAGCCAAGTTTGCGGGATTGAATGTATATTTAAATGTATACACAAAGTTTGCTAGAAAAAACATGATAAGTCTGGGTTAGAGTATTTCCAACTCGGGCACTCTCGACTACAGCAAGTTGGCTTGCATGAAAGGTTTCGGCTAACATAAAAAGTTGGCATCCATAACAAAGTTGATGCGTCAATTTCTTTGCTGGGTGCATGTTCCATTTCATTTTAAAACTTTTCGTGTTACTTTCTACATTGAAAATGAGTCAGCTTAAATACTTGGGGATTTTGTTACCCCATTGTGTGTAGCAGAGCGGCCAGTAAAATAGACATAAGACTTTTATCTCATCACTTAGATGTCAGACAGATATTGAACCGATTGAACTATAACTAGTTATGAGAAGAAGGGAATAAATAATAATAAAAACGGAAGAGAGTTTATGCGTTAAATTAAAATCCCATACTTTTTGAATTTATAAAAATAAATGCTAAATTGTCGAACATTGAATAACATTTTGGTCAAAAACATTTGGCCAAGCACCATTAAAAACTCATAATCATAATGCACAAATCTGTGGCATTGGATTCTTAACTTTGATTTCATTCGACGCAAATTCCATTAGTTATTTACACATACAGAGACACAAATAGCAAAACTTAAACATTCCATGGCGCCATATAGAATTTCACATAAGCAGCAGTGCCACTTATTTATGTGGCAAGCGTTTTGTCTGCCCCTCGTCTGAGTTGCCATTCTGCGCTCATAAATATGCTACAAAAGCACAAACAATACTTTTGTGTTTTTTTTTTCTTTTGTATTAACTTAAGCTATCTTATGGCATACGCTCTACTTTGATTACATGGATCCATGACTAAACCAGATACACACTTGGCATCAACCTTGGAATGTTGTCATCATGTCATCACAGAAGTGTGTGTGCGAGGGTTGCATATAAGTCACTTCTTGTTTTGCTAAGTGTAATTAACTGATTGCTGGTTGAGTTGGCAAGTTGCGTAACACAGTTTTTTGTATTTAACAAAGTTAATTTAAATAAACGTTAAATTCTGTGAAAGTCATTAAATAAATAATAAAATATCCCTTGAACAAATTGCATATCTCTTAAAGAAGATTAAAAAGTATTTTATATATATTTGCATTCCAAAAAAATAAAGGATATTTCCAGTGATTTATACGCCGTTTATCGGAACTTTTGTTTTTATTTTATTTTTTTTATTTATTTGTGCTTATCACAACGTACTTTTGGCAGTTTTTGGCAGACAACCTCTCACAGAGAATTGTGACCTATATCAAAGGCAATCATTGAGCCGATATGTGCGGCGGATCGATTAATTTATGTCTGATTCTGTCTGTTGACAACGGATGTCCGGTGAAATAACAAATTGAAGCCGAAAACCAACTTGAATCGCTTTCATTATAAAACATGAGTATAATTCCCCGGATTGCGGTTGCTTTTGCTGTCTTCTGTTTTACTTGACTTAACAGCTTGATTTTGATTTATAGACCTGTCAGTTAGGCAGGCAAAAAGGGAAAAGCCTACGCACAAAGTTGTCTAAATTTCAGTCAAAGGATAATTATAAATCATAATAATCTTTTAAAGATAAAACACCGAAACCAACTGAATAAATTGCTGTTTTTTTTTTATTTAGAGAAGCAAAACAATAGAAATTATGGAAAATATTAAATTGAAACAGCTTTAGTCAGCACTGGAAATTAATGTGTTTATTCTAAATAAGTTGGTAAGAATTAATTAATGAGCAGCTGGCAAATATTTATATATAATTTTTTTGGATATAAAAACGAAACACAGGAAATTTAATTAAAACTGACTTTTGCGGGAAAAACAAAGAATATTTAGCATATTACAAGTTCATTAAAGTTGAAAATATAAAATATATATATATATATATATATTGCTATGCAGAACAGAAAACACATTAAGTGCTCTACACAAAATACTTGGCTTTTTACATTGTTTTTGCAATGAAGCACAACGAAACAAACAATGAAAGCTTAAATCCAGCAATTGAAAAGGAAAGCCAAAACCAACTTAAAGTTGAGAGTGTCTACTGGCCAAAACTGAATGTGTATGGCCGAAAAGTGTGGGAATGTATTTTTAGAGCTTGTTGTATTATTATTGTTGGGGCTATTGTATGGCAATCCCCCACCCTTCCCGCTTCAGTGCTTTGCCAATCCCCCATCGAAGCAACATTTGTAAGAATTTCCTTTGGTTTATAATAAGTAGAAGCAGATGTGTTGCCAATGTTTTGTGTATTCACTGTTATGTTTTGTTACAGGTGTTGTTCTTCCACTAGATGCACACAAGTGGACAAAAACTAAAATAGATAATATTTTGCAATGGACAATAGATTGAAAATAGCCACGTTTTCTGTGTGTGAAATTCATTTACAATTTTGTTGCTGGTTTGCAGTAAACAAGCTTTGTTTTATGGCAGTCTCCAAAAAATAAACAGTCTACTCAAAGTGCTTTAACAATTTGGCCATTAAATGTCTAATCAAATAATGTGAGAGACGAGACGAGAAGTTTCTTTAAATATTTTTTAACAACTCATAAGTCAAGCAAAGTTTGGCCAAGCTTTGATGAAAAGTTGGCTGTGATAAGTGAAGCTATTCGACATGTGTGCAATGCACATAAAAGTGGTCGCGGCAATCTGATTAAGGCCAGGCTAATTGTTTGCTCTGTGACTGACAAATGCGAAAGCCGACTGGCAAAAGCGTTGTTACACAAAGATCTGCTCCTTTACTCTAGCCCATCTTAGTCTTTTTTGTTTACTATTTGTCGGCATACACACACACACAGTGAGTGTAAGATGAATGAGTGTTAGTTGAATGGACGACGCGACGCGACGGCAAAAAGAGCAATATGAAAAGCTTCAGCGCCCCAACCCTGTGTGGACAAATAAAAGAGCATCCCTTATGGGAGATGTGCTTTCCCTCTCTGTGTGTGTGTCTGTGTGTGTGTGTGTGTGTGTATGACGACTTTTCTAATGTACATAAATTTCAACATTTGCTCATTTAAATAGGCATATTTTTGTCATTTTACAAAAGTTTTTCGCAAATGCAAAGAGGAAACCTAGCATGCAGACGAGAGTAGTTGTGTTTTGATGTGTGTGTTAGTGTATGTGTGTGTGTGTGTGTGGGTGTGTGAGTGTTTTTGTATGCGGCATACTCAAACATTTTTTAGAGCGCAGGGATTTGCCATAAGCGCAAACATGCAGCAGCCCACCGCTGCCACCACATTTGTATGCAGCACATGAGGTAAATAAGGTAACGGAGAAAAAGGGGGGGCGGTCGGTCGGGCGGTCGGCTGTTTCTGAGCCATACAATAAGGGTTGACTTGTGGCTATAACTATGTGTGTGTGTGCAAAAGAAAGCGCTGCAAAAATGGTCGTGGCAGGCGCCTCTTGCATGCATACACACATGTGTGTATAGAGAGATACAAGCAGACCTCAGACAGACAAAACACGCTGAGAGCCTGAGTCAGACAGTTGGGACGGCAAAACAGACTGTTAGCCCAGTTGGTCCATACAGTTTGCCACGGCTTTGTCTACTGTGGTGGGCTATGCTATGCTATGCTCTGTGTGTGTGTGTGTGTGTGTGTGTGTTGGTTGTGGTTGGGTGTGCGGCCCTGGAATGCCTTATGTCAAAATGTGGTTTTTATTTCGTTGCATTTTACAGTTTTACAGTGGCAACCCACCGACGGACGGCCTTTAAGGCCATAATGACGCTGTTGGCATCAAAATGGCGCTTAGATAATTTGATTGGAGCCACACGGCTATTTTAAAGCGCTAAATGCGCAAATTATGCAATGCAACATGGCCAAAGTAATTTAGCTGCCTATAAAATAAAAACTAAATATTGCAGCTTTTAAGTTTTTTTGCGTTTTAGCGTTTAGAGCAACTCAACCACTCAACTTAAAGGCAAATGCCTGTGAAATGGTTTTGCCAGCAGGCAACTAGTCGAATGCGTAATGAGGCGCCTGCCCCATTTTCATTATCCTATGGGGCAGGCAGGCAGGCAGGGAGGCAGGGAGGCAGGCAGTCAGCAGTTTGCAGATCGGCACGCTGCAAAGCTGTTGGGTGCAATGAACGCACAATAGACCACAAGACAAGCTTGGCTTTGCAGCCTGATGCAAATGTGTAAAAAAAAAAAAAAAGACAAACAAACACACACACACACTGACACACACACACACGCTCAATGAGTGCTGCAGGGCCAGCACAGATCGCAGCCCCATGGAGTTTATTTAAAAAGTTGGAACCGCGCTGCTGCCAGTTGGCAGCTTGTCGACTGTTGATTGTTTTTTGTTGTAGTATCTGCCAATATTGTTGGTGTTGTTGTTGCTGCTTGTGCTTGTTGGTAACTGTATGGTTGTTGTGCTGTGTGTTGTGTGTTGGTTGTGTGTTGGCCCTTTCAGTTGCAACTGTAGGCAGGCGTAATCATTATAAAAGCATTACTACAACTTTTCATTCAGCTTGTTTGTGCCTTTGTGCATCGCTGAGAGAGCCAGTTGTTGTTGTTGTTGTTGTTGTTGTTGTTTTTTGTTCGAATAGCTGTTCAAATATTCGCGTATGTATGTGTGTGTTTGTGTTTGTGTGTCTGGCATCAAATTGTATATTAACAGCACCGGGTAGCAACATGGTTCATTTTTAACGCCTTCACGCTGTGAGCCAAAAAAATAACGTGCAGCTGCAAAGTTAACTTTTTTTGTAGTTATTGTGTCTGCTTTTATTTTTTTTCTCTAAACATACAACAAATGGGGGCACAGCAAATTGATGCCACAGCAGCAGAGCGTAGTTTTGCTTGCAAATGAGGTCAACTGGAAGTGCAACATGACAATTATAAATAAGCTTTTTACACTCATCATTAATAATATAATCATAATCAGTTAGTCGCTTTATACTCAAATTCAAGTGTATTCAATTTGGTCATAAGCTATTTATAAAACTGGCTAATTGTGTGTGTATATTATGATCTGGCTTTTGCCATTTTTCTTGGTTTTTTTTTTTACTTTGAACAATTGAAAAATGCCATCACGCAGCTGATGATGCTGCACGCTGCTGCTCATAATTAAAAGCCACGTACAAGGCACCTCGAACAGCCACCCAATAAATATGCAAATCATATTAAATATCATACAAACCATAAATATATTAAAAATTACTTAACAAACATTTGAAGAAAGAAAAATAAAAAAAAAATATGAATGGAAAAAAATAAATAGCAATAGCATCTCTCAATAAATGGCTTGAGTTCATTAAACTTCATCAACTAAAACGGACGCCTACGCAAAGTGAGATATAAAGACGCACACACATACACACATATACACACACATACACACACACTTACACACACATACACACACACACTTATAGACATTCCACTTGTATCTTGGCATTGGCTTCACGACGCACTTAAGCATTCTAGACATGATTTTTAGCTGTAGGCAAATTACTGACTTGGCTGTCTTCCCTACGCTGATTTGGCTGTCTGCCTGTCTTGGCGACTGTCAGACAAGTGGCAGCGCCAATGGCTGCCACATGAAGGTGTACGGTTCGATGGTTCACGATGGCACGTAGTTAAGGTGCCATATCGGCTGACCAAATTCCCTTCGTCGCCCACCACGAATAGCCCACTCAAGCTGCGAATTTGTTTTTTTTTTTTGTCAGCCAACAACACAATGACTGGGCTTTGTCTGTCTGTCTGTCTGTCTGTCAGTCCGTCTGTTTGTCTGTTCTATGAAGATATGCGTTTTGTATACACAAATACGAATGCATCGGCATTTGTATCGCTTTAATTCATTTCTATATAATTATCTTTCATTCCCCTGACCATTTTGCGTAGGCTTTTAGAATACGAAATTTATGAAAATATTTGTAATGCTTTAAAAAAAAAAACAAAATTCTTTAAATCTTTGAAATTTTGATAAGTAATACAAATGAAATATGTATTATTATTTTAATAATAGAGATAGCAGCAGCTTATGCAAAGATCACCACAAAATATTATCTATGTTTTCACAGGCACAATTTGTATATTGTAAATAATTCAAGTGGAGGCCAATCAAATTGTACAATGTTATTCAATATTTATGCAAAGTTATAAAATGCAACAATATTATTCATTATTTATGTAGAGTTCCGGTCACCTTCACCATAATACGGGATTGCGTTGCGTTGTGTTTACAAATAGGATTACATGGAGCAGTCCATGACATGTCAATACCATTCCAATTGCAATTAATTGTAATTTTAATGAATTATGCAAAAAAGGAGCATCAAACCGAGAATGCTGTAAAGCATTGCAACTAAATTAATAATGGATTTATTCGTGCAAGCGTTGCAATGTTTAAAGAGCAACATATTGCAAGGATTTATACATTTTTGGGGGCTCATTGGATAAACGGAGTCATCGGATTTGAAATCAAAAAGCACTTAAGATGCCAACTGAAGCGTGCCAAGCCTCAGAATACAAAAAAGAAGAAGAAAAGTCTGCTGCATGAGGCATCTGACTGTCTCTCCGACTCCCTGTCTATCTGCATCAATCTCATATATGCAACACACAACTGATACAAAAATACATACAAATGGAATAAGCA
Source organism: Drosophila fungiperda (assembly GCA_035042345.1). Classification (NCBI taxonomy): domain Eukaryota; kingdom Metazoa; phylum Arthropoda; class Insecta; order Diptera; family Drosophilidae; genus Drosophila; species Drosophila fungiperda. Next base: position 2,054,630 of record JAWNLM010000159.1, on the reverse strand, counting down.
TTCTGACGCAGTGCTCAACGATGCCGCGTTGATGGATGGCGTCAAAGCGTTTGTGGCATGCAACCAAATGCATTCAATGCAAGTGGAAGCTCGCGCTTCCATTCAAGTGAACCGATGTGTATTCAATATAATAAAAAGAAAAGCGTGTTGCACACCCGATACCCGATACCCAACCCGATACCTTTGACAAGGAGCAAGAAGCATACAAAATATTTTATATACTTCAAAAATGTATTTGCAATGGACGCTTTTTACCTTGGCATTTCATCAAGTTGAAATATTTGCAGCGACGCGCAAACATATTCAAAATATGATGATGGAAATGCTAAAGCTGTTGAGTGTTGACAAATAAAGTGTAACATAAATGTGTGAAATATTTTCAGTTCAAAATTCAAGTTGATACATTTCAGTTTAAAGGGTTCGCACATTGAAATCAATAGAAAACTTACGTACAAATGCGTAAAACAAGTAAAACAAAGAAAACTTGGAAATTTGTTGATGCTTTTTTCTGTCTGTTTATTTGTTTAATGTATAAAATAACCTAAAAGACGCATTTTGTTGCTTTTTGGTTAATCACCATTTGTTCGCATTTAAAGGCCTACTTAACTTGCCGTCAAAAAAGTATATTTTAATTTGAAACAAAATGTAAGTCGCTAACCCACTTGCTTTGCCAGGCAGCCGAGTGCGCCTATTCAAGTGGCGTGGAGTGTGTTTATGCTTTGACTTTTGGCAAATAACTTAAGTAATTGCTAAGCCTTTTGCACAACTTTATAATAATAAGGCCTATGAAATTATGCTCAAATACGTCTGTTGCTTATCTTAAGTCATTTTGAGTTTAAACTCATTATGCTCTCCTTAAGCTAACGGCACAAAATTGACAGCCAAAGAAATGTTTATACCGGCCACTTGAGACAGCTTGGCAATAAATTGAAATACGCACACACACAGACAAAACGAGCAGTAAATTTAATTTGACTGCATTATAATGCAATACGTAATTATGCGGTTCGCATACCAATGAGAGCAGTAACAGCAACAGCAACAACAACAATAACAACAGCAGCAACATCATCTTCACATTGGAGCACATTATAAATGAGCTTAAGCGAATGCGAAAGAGCGGATATCCTTCTTAGCAGGCGGCAGAGCCAAAAGATGACTCACTTGAGATGCAGCAAGCTATTAACAGCACACGCAGCAAGTGGACAGCAGCAGCAGTTGTTGATTCTGTTGATGATGACAATTGCCCAGCACAATGCAATTATTACGAGCAGTGGAGTCCAACAATTGCCCGACTTGGCCCAGCCCAGCTGCAAAATATGTTGCCCTTTGCGTGCAGCCTTGAAACGACTGGCGGCATATTTGTGCAACAAAAAAAAGAAAGAGAGAAAAAAGAAAGAGAGAAAAACTCAAAGGTGGCCGGCGCACAGAAATCGTACACAACAACATTTTCCAATTATCATTGCAATTTGAGTTTCACACGAAACTGCAGCGGCAGAAAATTTGAGTTAGCTTGCGGCTTTGCTGTGGCAGGCAGCGTTGCATGCACATTGTGATTGTTTGAGAGCAGCAAATTGTAATGACAATCAGAATGTTGTATGTCTAAACGATGATGTTGCAATTATTATGCCTTGTGCATGTTGTTGCAAACTGTTGCGGCTGCTGTTGCTGCTGCTGCGGTTGCTGCTGGTAAAACATGTCATTGCTCTTCAAATGGGTTTGTAGGGCAGGCGTCGCAAGGTTGGCTGAAGGAGGGGGAAGGTGGAGGAAGGTGGGGGCAGTCCACACACACAGTCTTAATCAAATCAACACACTTGACAATGCGGCGTAAAAAAATCTCACGGCCCGCATCAATTTTCATTTCTGGGTCGCCTTCGTTTTCAGGTGGAACACAAACAGCCACAAAATGAGCAAATACTGTCGCATCCCGAGGGCGGCGAGGCAAGGTCTGGTGTGAGTTAGACAAGATGTATGTGGCACAGCGTGTAGCTGGGAACACGCCGCATTATTCAAAATCTTTGCGCGAAGGGGAGAGGGGTGGGGTTGGTAGCATAAAAAATTCAGTAACTAATTTGTGTTGGGACAGCCAACGAAACGGAAAAAAGAAATAGGATAAACCCTCCTTGCTAATTTTATGACGAACGTTCTACGCAGCCAACAGAGAGACGCAGCAGACATTTCCATCTCGCCTCACCTCCCTCATCTAGCTGGTGCCGTGACTGCTGCTGGCCGCAGACATCTGCTTTCATCACCTGCCACATTCTCATATCGTACATGAATTTAGAAACGGGAAGTCGGGAGACGGGAGACTGGATGTGGCACATATTTCTTAACTAACACCAGACGTATATCTATGTATGTGCAGGACGCGTACTCTGGCCTTTTCTAAGCCGTGAAAATGTATATAATATGTCCATGAGAAATTTACATTTAAATTAAATATTTTTATATTTATTTAAAAATATTTTGTCATGCATGAAATTGGCATTTTTGCACTTATGCTGGGGAGCAAAGAAACCAAAACAAAACCTAAGCCTGCGCCATAGCAAACGTTCAGAAAGCTTGAAAACCATATTTTGGGCACATAAAATACCCAACCAAAAACCAGAAAGTTCAACATAAAAAGTAAAAATGTATTTTCAACAAATAACCTAAATATTTTACGGCTACCTTTTTTTTTGCGGCTTTAGCGCAACATGAAAAAGTTTTTTTTTTGCCAGTAAAAGTCAATTGTGGAGGTGCCCTCAAATGTTGAAAATAGGTGGAAACCGCATTACGATGAAGGTCTAATTATCTCTTGGGGCACATAATTAGTATTCTTTAAAATTCTAAAGAGTTTTTATAGCTTTAATAATTTAGAATTTAATGAAGTAATGCTTTGACAGGTGTACTTCTAATTAAATACTTTGCTTTTCGAAACTAGAACAAGTTTAGTAAAATTTAAGTTGGAAGTAAATAAGCAAAATAATAAATAATAAAAACCTACTTCTATAATTGTCTAATTGAACTTACAAAGTTAAATTGCCTTAGGTAAGGAATTAAAATTAACATTGTCTTAATGATGTTAACCGAAAGGTGTTCAATGGAAGTGTTGTACATTTGAATATCATTCACTTTCTGTAAATTCAGAACCTATCAAAACAAGCATTGTATTATCAATTGTTACATCTTCGAGTGTGAATTCGAATCCTTTGTTCAGTATATCAAATCTGGACTGGGAATGACTTCAGAAATTGTTGACAAGTAAATTTAAGATCTGTATACTATAAATAATTTTATTGTCCTTACCACAAAAGACGACTTGGCAAATGTCCTAAACGTGTCATTGATTAACAAAAAAAAACAAAATTGTTCATGGGACGCGATAAGTTAATCCATAATAAGCTATGTCTTCTCATTCCCATTATGCTGTTGTCTGTGTTTTGTAATAGATTGTGTTTCATTTGCTAAAATCTAAGCCATAAAAATGTGCACACGGGGGGTAGGTTAAATTATGAATATTTATCTGCATTTCAGAGAATTTCTTCTTCTTTTCTACGCCTACGCAGCGTGGTATATAAATATTCGTCAACATTTGTGGATATAACTCACAACTCTCAAACCCTAAAAAATAACAAACCAAAATACGGTTTCATCGTTGTAAATGAATAATTTGTCTATATAAACTCGATATTTCTCGATAGTCTCTAAGGTAGGACAGTCGGAGAAGTCGAAATAAACTTGTTTTAACATGGCTATTTCGATTGTGTTTACCCTAGTCAAATATTATTATATACACTACAATATTGCAACGTATGTTATTTGTCACAAATACAGGGTATTAAAAAACAGCAAAAAGCAATCAAGCAAAAAAAGGGCAGACTAAACGCTTTACAAAAATGTAATAATAAAAGTCACCGAGATAATGAAAAAGTGTGCAAATAAAAAACGCGTAAAATGGGCATAAAAAATAACATTCTGAACGAGATGAAAAATAAACAAAATGGAAACAAAAACCGCCACAAAAATGCTGCATACTTCTAGGCCCAAATTCAATGCCAACCTGCAAATATGCGTAAGTTATAGCCATAAAAAAACTAAAGGCTATAGTTGAGCTCAGCTAACAGGAATGAATAAACAAGTTAAACAAGTTAAAAAAATTCACTTTTATTGGCCATAACTAATCAACAAACGGATTGCCATATATAGCTGGCTTATTTAGAGAGTTTCGTTGTTATTTTTTTATATTAATAAATTGCATGTTGCACATGTTGCATGTGAGCAGATGGACTCAGCTCTCAGCAAGAGTAAACATTCTTTGGGGTTGCTTATATAACTCATCATACTTTCTGTACTTTTTCAGATTTGTCCTATATGGGCTTTTGACGGGCAACACAACAGACAATCAATAATTGAAGATTAAATCACACAATTTTCAGGTACTTTACACAGGTGAAAAAAGAGGTTGTTGGTTGCAAGGGGGGGAAAATGACGAAGCCCCATGTACGAATAACGGAAACTGATGTTAGCTGACATTACATGCATTAGAAGCTAACAGAAGGGTATGAAGAGATGCTGCTGCTGTTGCTGCTGCTGCTGCTGTTGCTTTTGGCTCTTGCCTCTTGGCGCTTGGTTGACTGCTTGCCTCTCTGCTGCTCCCCTGCAGTGTATGCTGTGCAGCATTTAATGGCACAAGCCCAGCGCTGATGGTTGCCGTAATCATCGGGGCATAGATAGCAGCAAAGCAGTGAAAAGTGAACGGAAGAGCCACAACCAGAGAAGCCAGAGAACTCAGAGAACAGTGCCACATGTGGCGAAACTGTTGTCAGACGGGTCGGCAAAAATTTCCCACGTTGCGCACTTTGCCGTGTCATTGAACGTTGTAATGGCTTTAGCTGATTCTCTGTGCCAGTTTCTATATATATATATAACTATATATATATATTTACACAAGGATGCTGCCATATTTGAATACCTAGTGAGGGTGTGAGTGTGTTGGATGTGTGTGTGTGGGTTAAATTTAAATAAATTAATACGCTGTATTAGAGACATATTAGCAATGGCCGAGCAACCATGTGCCCACATGCTCGAAAAAGTAGTTTCCGCACTAAAAATCAGTCAAAAGTTAAAGGTGAAAGTTCAGCTGCGCCATTCACTGCAGTGTTAGTTACGGTTGAGTGCGCCCTGAAGTATGGTCCGGAAATATTTAATGGCACACATATGCGCGGAACAGATAACTGCCTGGGACGTGCCTGGGAAGGCAGGCAGGCAGGCTTGCAGCTCCAACTAAAATTCAATAATATATGCACACTTAATCAGGCGCAACGTGTGGCAATGCACACGAGCACATATTGATCACACATGCTGCCCCATTTTGTATGCAACAACATTTTAATGACTCGATTTAATGTGGATGGGGGGGGGGGTTATCAGATTCTTAGAAATTGAAAACCATTTGCGAAAGCAATCATTTTGCAGCATCACATTTTATATAAGTTTCTTAAATTGTTTCAACTGCAACTAAAAATAATCAGTTGACTTGTGAAGCTACAACTAATCCTAGTTTTATATAAGAGAATCAATATATAACATAAGGTCTAATAAGTTTAGATCGGCTCGAAGCCAAGAGTTCTCGATACCAAATGTTTATTATGCCATATATTATGGCCGCCCCACACAGCAACCGCATTATTTATATGCATAAAACTGCAATTATGAAATCTTTTCTTTGCCTGCTGCCTGCTGCTGGAGCATTAAATCTGCATTGAGATAAATATGCTCAAGGAGCAAACCAATCATCGATAAATTTTGTGTGACAGCGAGCTAAAGAGGAAGGCAAACCACAAAAAAGAAATCAATTTCCTGTTACTCCGACCACATTGCATGTTGAAGTTGCAAATGCGAATGCGACTGCCACATTATCCTGCTGTTTTCTGCCACGGTGCCTTGGCCCTCATCCTTTCGACTTTTTTTTTTTTTGGCTTGGCAAATAAACTTGCCGAGCCACTCAAGGCTGCGTCGATGTAAAACTCGAATATGTTCTATACAATATATTCAAATGTGTGCTTTTCACTTCCTATTACCAAGGTAAACAAAAATTTTATTACCTTTTTATGAGCTCGCTGGAGTCACAATGTCGCCCAGGCCGTTAGCAGCCTTCAGCGAAAGTCTCGAATGAGTCTTCGAGAACTGAGCCCATCAACAAAAAAATAAGGTGAAGAAGAAGAAACACACACACACACACATATATATACACACAACTATGCACACAGGCCATAAAAAATTGGGTAGTAAAAACGCAAAGTGCAAAGCATTGCAAATGCGAATCCCTCGGCGAAGGAAAACATTTGAATGAATTCCGTTTGAACTGGGCAAATTCAATTTGCAATGAGATCATTCCTGAGGAGACAAATCTCACAGAGCAAGTACAGGGGCAGGAAAGGTTAAGCAACTCTCTTACTATCTCTTTCCCACACGTGGCAAAGTAATCAGTTTATATAATTGGTTTGTCTCTGATTAACAAAGCATATAGCCCTGATTCGACATACAAAAAGTACTGAATGCGATTACTTAAAGACTTGTATTCTATAATGAAATAAGTTTATTTAATTTGAGTTGTTTTTAAGCGAAAAAGCAGACAGTTGAGCTTTGGCTGTCAAAATGATTTAAGAATTCATTCTTAATGTTGCGTCTCAAGAAATCTTCTCAGTTGTGAAACGAATTGAACTGCCCCTCGTAAATTCTCAAAAACATTTACCCATGTTGCCAGAATGCCACGCACAAGACCCTAAAAAGTCTCCAGACCGCTGGCATATGAACATTTAAATTTTTTTGTTTTTTTTTTTTTTGGGATATATCAAGGTTAAATAAATTTGCACATTTTGTGAATGTTTATACACTTGGCGTTGGTCTACTGGTCTATCCGTTTGTATATTTTCGCCAGCAGTGCGCAAATAATTTACTTACTATGCGAATTATCTATCTTTCTCTCTTTGATTCAAATATCAGGCACTTGAGTTTAAATGCCAGCCACACCAAAGCTGTTTATATATCTTATTATAGCATAGCATATTTATTTAGATATATGTATATATTGATACTCTTGCAGAGGGTATAACGATTTTATCATTAAGTGCATAATGCTCTATGAAACTGACTAGTTTCGAGAGTTGTTTAAGTTGTTAATTGATTATAAAGAACCCAAATAAATAGAAATAGAATCTATCTTAATTATTTACTTATATTTAAATTGTAAAGAATTTACAGTTAACTTACTTTGAGTCACTCAATTATCAATTTTAACATCAAACAGCTGGCTTTAAAAATACATTTTCTTGACCAGTCAAGTGTGTTAAATTCTTTTTATATTATGACAGTTTTGCGCAAGACAAATGTATTCAACAAATGCTGTCATGCCGAAAGATAGCAAAACAACAAGAAAATGGAATATAGATGCATAATATATTAAGTTGATTGGTTCTTTTCAAAAAACCTTGTCAGCTTACTTAGATTATTCATATTCAGTTTAGTTTGAGCAAATAATATTATAGGCAGGCATTGGTAATAATGCATTGTTTACATATTGTGGGGATGTGCAGAGCTGCAATATCATAACAAAAGAAATAGAAATATTGCGGTTAAATAAATAAACAAATTAAATCTAGTAGTAATGCTCAACTAGCAGATACCCTGTACTCTAAGCAGATTATGTATAAAATATGCATATTTATGTCCCCCAGCATTAGCTTATGGATTACCCAAAGATTATATTATATTAAAAAATATATATCAAAGAGCATATATATACAATATATATACAATATATATACAATATATATAAATATCTATATACTTATTTTTATTTTGTTGGAAGACTGTAAAATCACTGCTCATTTTTTTCCGTTATATACATTTTTGTACATTAATTTTTTGATATATAACAATCTGTTTTTAATCCAACTTTTGCTTTTAATTTGGTTTTTATGCATACATATTGATGAACATATATTCAAAATATCTTCTGTATAGCATCAAATAAGCTTTTCTCCGAACTCGTGTCTTAGTCATGCCAAATGTCTCAGGCGCCAATTGACTCATCAATTTACATCAGCTGTTTTGTCAAGTGCATTTATCCAAGCCTCAAATTGCCAGAGTTGTGAACTGTGAATACATTTGATATGGGCTATTCAATGAGTCATTTTACGGGCTCTCACACAAAACTTGAAATATGCACATATTGAAGAAAACACTTGTACTTGTACACACATATGCACACACACACACACACACATTGTTTATTTAAATATGTACACATTCTGAATATGCTAGTTTAAATAATAATTGATTAATTGTAAGCTGCTTCGTTGTTGCTAGACTGTTGTAGTCGAGTGCCGTCTACTTCAGCTAAATACACATTGGTCTTATCTTACTTGAGTGAATCACTTAATAAGCTTTTACTTTTTATTGTCGACATAGATATGGCAAAAGTGATTAATTGAATATGTGTAATACATCAGTTTAGCCAGCAAAATCACTGCTGTAATCTGTGGAATGTGGCATTTATGGAAATAGCATCATGACATCATATCTGAACAAGAGCAGCATATTTATATTTATGTATATATATAGGCACTTTGCGCAACAACAGTAAAGGCTATTCATTCTTAGGCCAATATAAGATTGAGATTTTAAACAAAATTATGCATTAACATAAACACTTTGAAAACACACACAGAAAACACACAAAAGCAACTGGGAAGGAAGGGGTAAGAGCGATTCTCCTTCATCTATGATAATAACCAAAAAAGTTGTATACAAATTAGCATATATATATTATTTTTTTTGTGAGTGTGGCAAAGACAGTCTTCGTCAGTTTGTCTACTTATCAAACCGACAACGGTCAGTCAGTCAACTGGAGGCAGGTAGTCAAAATTGAAATTCAATTTCATTTTCTTTTCAAATTAAAATTTGTTTGTCTTGGAATTTGAATATCAAATTATGTTATTTGATGTGCGACGCAGCCAATGCGACTTGTTTATATGAGAGAGGGAGAGCGAGGGGGATGCAGCAAAAGAGGGAGTCAAAATAAACAAAGCAGCCAAAACAAGTTGGAGTCCGACTGACTAGTCGGAACTTATCGATTAGGAGATACCCTAAAGTATTCACAAATGTATTGATGAAATCATCAGCGAATATATATACATAAATACATACATACATTCACGCACGCTTTTACAGCTACTAACTCACAGTGCAGCTGATAAGTAAACGTACAACTCAACTTTGGCATACCCTATATAAAAATATTGCGACGTATTTGAAACTGTTTGTAAAAAAAAAGTTGTTTTTTTTGAAGCGCGCCAAAAGCCGGTAAGTATTACAATTTGGAATTGAATGAATAATCCAGTTTTATCTGATCACACTCTGTAGTATCTGTAACCTACTGTCAAGTGTTGTGTGTGTGCGTGTGTGTGACTGTGTGTTTGTATAAAATTAAATAAACTTTGCAGGTGACTTATGCATGACGCTATTCACAAAAATGCGTTAATACAAGTGCATATGTATGTGTATCTATATATATATATGATTGGTTTAGATCGTCGCAGCACAAATGTTAAGTGAACTGAGCAACTGGAACTGAAACCGAATCCGAAACCGAAACCGAAACCGGTTAGCAGCCTTGAACAGTTTCAACTAACTCAAAACACTTTTGAGTATGCAGCGTGTGCGTTTATTTTTAGCATCTGTTCTTTTTATCAGCTAATCACACTGTTTTACATGATCGTGGGAAATTTGTGCACAAAATGCAAATGTTTGGCAGTAAATAAAATCAAATTATATTTATTTTACAAACACGTTTGCTTATTTGGCTTTACTCACAAATGTTGATTATTTTTTTTTTTAGCAAGTTGTTGATCAAACAATTAATATAGTTATCGATCACACAGATGATATAATTATCGATCATCCAGATGTTATTTTACATACTTATTACTGAGTCACTAGTAACCTGTTAGCTACTTTGCAGGTGCTATGCAAATATAACAGTTATTTACATTTAAATCTTCTCACTGCCAACCTACAGTGGACTATAAAATGCTAAGAATTTAAAACCACAAGTCAATATTACTAACACTTTTTATACATTTATAAGTAACATTAATTTATAAATATAATAAATTAATCAGCTCTAATCGATGGCCTCGCGCATAATTTATTAATAAATGAATCTGAAGTAACATAATATTTTTTTTCAATCTAACCCAACACACATTATAATAAATTAAACATAAATAATCTCACTTATAAATAATCTTATTATCTTTAAGATAAACTTAAGAAATGCACTTTAATTACTGTTGTTTTTTTCAACGAGTTTATAGCTTAACAATTGAATTCAGCGTATTTGCAAAAAAAAAATAGGCCGACATTTCCTGCACTTTTCGCCATGTGTTTGAATTTAAATAAATAAATTGATAAAAATTCTATTGCTCTAAAATGGTAACAAAAACAATTATGGCTGTATATTTGAACAAGAATCGCATGGTTGCAATGACTATTTAAACTGTAAAACCGGCTGCATTCAATCAAAACAAACGTTGGACAGGTCATAACAACTTTCGTGTGCCGCAGCGCTAGTAAAACCATGGATTTTTTTTTTTTTTTTTTTTTTGTTTTTATTTGTTGGTGGCAAATGTGTTGAAGCTAAACAAAATGCAAAAGTGGAAACCGGCTTAGCTTGCGCAACCGTTGGCCGCCGACGACGACAAAAGCGTCCAAAAGTGTCCAAAGGCGAATACCAACTTGCTGGCTGGCCCGCTGGCAACATACCGAAAAGCCATTAGAATAAATTATAAACATAGTTTTACTTAATTTGGTACGCGGTGCGATGCACAATGCAAATTTACACGACGACTACAAGTGACTCATTAGACCAGCGGATGTGGGGCCCTTTGCTGCTTTGGAGACACTCTTCCTGTTTAAAATCAGATATATGTACATATATATATATTGAATATTGCTATAAGTGTAAATTGTTAAATTATTAACAAACAAAAGAATACACAACAATTAACATAACTACGCTAATCATAGGGCAATTGATAGTTGATAGGATAAATATGGTTTAATCTGTGACTTTATTAAGAGATATCGAATAGAGAATTGGAGTTATTAGATCAGTATATTAAAAATTAAGCATATCGAACATCAGAAATCATATTTCTAACTTCAAAGCAAACAAATTGAAAAATCTCACAGACAAAACACTAGTTGAAAGCAGAATTCCTTCGCTTCTGAGTGGTTTATATTGTGTTTCTCAACATTTCCAAAGGACTTTTACTAATCGTCCATATAAATTGACGAAATGACTGGGCACTTAATCGGTGGGTGGTATAAGTTTTTGGGCGATGAGTGGAGGCGTGTGTGGGCGTCGACACGAATATTGTTGACCAATCAAGGGCGGAGCCTATCCCTAATATACTTTTAACATAACTGTTTTTTGACTTTGTGTAGTAATTTTATATGATGGGGTTAAATTGTGTTATTGAAACTAAATGTATCGTTTTACGACATCTAAGATTTCTACTATATCTAAAGTGTGTATGAATAGATATATCTTTTGAGGCGAGAAAGAGTTGAACTTGAGCCGACAGACATGGATATATATGGATATATATGCAGAGCACTTTCATAGGCCGACAGACACTGCAAAAGTGGCAAGGCAAATTGATTGTTGGGCCTTTTGGACTAATCTATAAGCTGCTTAAGGTTCTCATGCAAAACCACAGTTTGCCACAATAACCTTCAGCGATGGTAGTTGCTTTCGTTGCAGAAAGTGCCACATTTGGCAGAGCCACACACACACACACACACACACACACAAATACATACATAAGCTCAGTCAGCTGTAAATATCGGTTGCATGCAATTTCTCGTGTTAACGAAAGTTTTGTGGCCAAGAAAATAAAAAAGAAAAAAAAAGAAAACCCGAGGAGAATATATCGCTTTTCTTTTGTTTACACTGTGGCATTCGAAAAGCCTGCGACAACATGCAATGCCAGAACTAACAGCCCAAAATCCCAAACCCAAACTCCAAATCCAACGTCAGGTTTTATTTTTGCTTTACGTTTTTGCGCCTGCTCCTTTTTGTTATTGCCACTAAACGCTAAAGCATAGTTTTAGGCGTCTACTTGGCGCGCCTATATGGCGACGCACGCTTCCTGTGCCTGGGCCGGGGCCGGGGCCGGGCACGGGGCCGGTGCCAGAGCCAGAGCCAGAACCGGAGCTGTGGCCGGGCCCCCCCCCCCCCCCCTTACAAAATAAGAATAGTAATAGTAATAATAAGCGCCAGCCAGAAAGGGCCAACGGCCGAGGCAGGCGGCGCCAACATAAAAAGCTAGCTAACTGTATATTTCTGTGTGTGTTTGTGTGTGTGTGCGGGGATTTGGACTGGGCCCTGTGCCAACTAGTTTATGGTAAAGCACTAAAATTTTCACGCTCGTTTTGTTTGTGTTTTTGTTTTGGTTTTTGGTTTTGGCTTTTTGTTTTGGTTTCTGCCAGTGACTGTTCCTGTGCCTGTGCCTGTGCTGGTTTCAGTGCTCCTCGCGCAGGTGTCGTCCTGGTCGATTGTTGTGCATATGCATATGCGAATTGTGCTTGCTCACTCGACCTTAACACTACCAGCCAGCAAAGCCTGGCCTCAAAACCCAGCCGCAGCAGTCACTTAAGAGTCACTTCCCCAGCCGCAGTGCCGGGGCACAGAGCCTGATAATGATCAAGGCGACCAGCCGTTAAAGTTGCGCCTATTGTTTTTATGCAACGTGTGTGTTGTGTGTGTTGTTGTTGTGTTTGTTGGTTGTCGTTTGGTTTTTCTTCTTCTGCTTTTTTTGGTGTTGCTTTGTTTTTTGTCTTTGTTATAATTGCTGTTGAATTGATGGCGCAAGGCGAAGGTGGCGCCATTTTTTTGGCCAGCAATTTGCAAATTGTTTTCGTGGCCAGCCAGTCGACGGGACGCAGAGAAATGATTGTAAACATTCGTTAAAGCCATTAGTTCTACATGTTTCCACTGTGCTACCTTTTGCTATATGTGTGCATTATATTCTGGTTTTAGTTTTTTTTTCTCTCTCTTTGTTGCCACAGGCATTGCGGCAAATACTTTAATGCAGCCATGTTTTTATACTTTTTGCTATTGTTTACGACCGATGCCACTATTTGTGGCTGAGTTGAACCAAAGCTGTACAAATTATAATGGCATTGTCAGCGTTAGTCTTTAGAAATGCAGAAAACGAGGTTGACTCTTTTTTTTTTTGTCTCGAATGCAGACCAAGTATTTGTTACGCTCAACGATAGTTAAGAGCGGCCTTTAAGCATTATATGAAAGTGAAACAATATGAGTTAAATATTAAAGGGCAGAAGCAAGAAATATTATAGAGTAGCAGCGATTTTAAGCTAGCTCGCAAGATTATTTATAATTTAAAGAAAAATTACAAATATTGAAAAGAAATGAATATGATTTTAGAAAGCCAGCAATAACATAAAAATTGTATAACAGATGAAATCTATCCAGTTACAAACATTTCAATCAGTTAGTAAAGATGATTTCAATATTTGTGTTGCCACAAGCATTTAAATAAAAAATGCAGCAAAAATTAAATTCTTAATGCTTTCTTGGCCAATTTAGTGCACTAACTTGAATCTGACTTTGTGATGTCTTAAAACTGCGAGTCGTTCACGCAATTCTGTTGGCTTCACTTGGCATTCTGGCCTTTTTTATGGCCGCCTTGCTGATTGCTTTGTTGTTATTATACAAGCGAAGCCGCCGTCGCCGCCGCCGCCGCCGCCTTTTGCTGTTGCATTTCATGATTTCGAGTGTTTACTGTTGATGGCAACGATAGCCACACCCTTCTGTAAAAACGTAGCAGTAACTTTTCTTCTTTTTTTTTTTTGCATACTCCTGTTTGTGCTATCCTGTCCTGTTCTGTTCTGTCCTGTCCTGTCCTCTCTTGTCCTGTCCTCGTATTGAAGTGCCACCAGTTTGTTGTGTGTCGTGTGTTCATTTGCCAGCTGGGCTGTGTCATGAATAAATTTTCCGTATTGCCCCCGCCATCAGGACCAGGACCAGGACCAGAACCAGGACCCTCATCTGCGGATAAAGACGCTCATATGCGCAACAAGCGCAGCTGTTGCTGTTTGCTTTTGATCTTTGCTCGGCAAGAATATAAAAATAATTGTGAAAAACAAGAAACGGCAATTGACGAACCGACATAAAAAGCGAACGATTAATTGAATGTCCTGTGGTCTGTTCAGTTGCAAAAAGACCTCTAGATTTGTACAAATAAAACGGAAAAACACAAAACACAAATACAATCAATATATTCCGGACACGTAAAAATGCTCTAGTTGAGAGAACTCAATTAGGAGCCGCCATGCTGAACCCAAGTCTTTAGCTAACAATTTCTTTAAATTAGTTTTGCTATCAGTAATCGATTTCTATCAAATTGCTAAAAACCAGGAGGGGAACTATTGTATTTTCTATCATTTTAAGAATCATAAATTATTAAAGAGAATTCTTATAAAAAGGGTCGTAAGGAACAAAATTAAGTTTTCTTTCCCTTTATCAACTCTAGCAAATAAGTTGCCCTAAGCGAGCTGAGTTTATCTTTAACAAATGAAAACGCTTATTGAATTTGCCCCGATGTAATGTGACCATCTTATTGGTTCCTTCAAACGAGGCTAGGCAAAGCAAAAAAAAAAACGTTGACTCATAAAATTGCAATAGAACCGCAGGCGGCATCAATGAGAAGAAAAAAAATCAATACAAATCAAACCATAAATGCCAGTTGCCAGTTGCCACCACAGGTTTTATTCCAGAAAATAAACAAGCAGCATTAATCACATGGCATTGCTCAGAGAATGAGTGTTAAATGACAAAATTAAAAATATATATATATATATATATTCATTACTTAAAACACAAGGCTTATGGATAAATAATTCCTTTTTAATTATGAAAATTATCTTTAGTTTTACTGAGGCTTAAAATGTGTTTATTTTGTGAATTTGCTGCAAGTTTGTAGACTAAATGATTAAATTAAAGAAATATATAAAAGAAATTCTCTATAATAATTACATAATTGCATAAGGCTTATGGCTAAATAATACTTTTTTAATTATCAAAATTATGTTTAGTTTTACTTAAGCTAGCTTAAGTCAGCTTAAAATGTGTTTATTTTGTGAATTTTGCAGCAAGTTTGATGCTTAATTTCGTCCTTGATCTGGTCGTAAGGACGACGTTCTTCAGTGATAATCAGTAAAGCACATTTGATGTTTTTAATTGAGTACTTTTGCAACACTTAAGCACAAACACAAACTCACACATACACACACACACACACTCGCACAGCATTGTAGTGGTGTGCCGACACACGCACACACACACACACACACTCAGGAGATGACGACGTGTTTGCCAGCAGCAAAGAGATAAGTACAGGCAAACACAATGGCACTTTCAAGTGCTGTTGACACTTTTTTTTTTTGATATTCTCTTTTTTTTTTAGCTTTTATCTCCCTTGATGTTTAGCAGCATTTACTTATTTCATTGTACTTAATCATGTCTAACAGCTTTTGGCCCGGCCCTCAATTATAATGAGTTGCACTTTGACGTTGCTTCAAGTGTTGCCAAAGTGTTCAAGTAACAACAAAAGTGCACTGGCTAAATGCGCAAAAGCCGGTGCTAAAAACAGAAACAGCCCAAAAACGGAACAGTTTTATGGTCTCTAAACATGTTTGTTGATCTTAACCACAATTTATGATTGCACTCGTAGATTAAAAGACAATGTTCTAAATACAAAAAAAAAAAAAACAATCTTCTGTTAGAACCACTTTTAAACAACTTTTCTGCTGCTTTTTGTGGTAACAATTTTGGTGTATCTTTAATGAGATTGAAGCGGTCAGGCAGAAAGTCGTTCACAAACTGATATGTACATGGCTATATCGATGTAAATGTTTGTTGATGCCGAGCAGGAAGAGGAATCTGCCCTCGAATCATGTTACATGAATTGCATTCCAAAATATCCTTGTTACCAATTTTGATTGGGTTCAGGTGGCTAAACGTGCATGAATCAGCCCCCTGCAATCGGAAAGGTGAGTCACAGTCAGGGTCAGTAGTACGCACACAAAGGACTTACTTAAAAAAAAAAAAAAAAAAGTAATAAAAAAAAACCACCACGCGCCGAGGGTAATTTGAATTTACATATGCTTTCACATACATAAATAAGCCGGTTTTAATTCTTGGGTCAACTGAACGCGACTTGAATATATCCTATAAAATATAAGCTAATAAATGCTGCTGTACTTTAATAAAACTGTATATAAACTGGGACTCTGCTACTTTCTTTAAAAATAGTCGCATAGTTTTACTATTAACCTTTTATAAATTTGCATATGTTTTTTTTTATGTGTGTTTTGTTATAAGCCCACAGTTCAGCCAGAATAAGGACATGTGTGAACTTTTACGATTTGTTTGTACGCTCTTACTTTTTACTATGCATAATAATAATATTTTCTCTGTCTATGCACTACATTTGTTTTACCTTGGCCAAAATCGCACCAGAAGAGGGCCAACAGCAGCTGGCACAAGCGAAGCGTCATTTTTAATAAATTTTGCTGTGACTCGCTGGGGGTGTCGGGTGTGTGCCCTGTGCTGTGTGTGTGTGTGTATGGTGTATATTGTGTGTTGTGTGCGTGCCATGGCTTACCCTTGCCACTTGGTGTTTTAAACAAAATTGACGACGACAACAAGGACTGTTGCATGTTGCTAGCGCTGCTGTTGCCATTGCCGGTGGCAACCCCCAAAGCGCGCACAGCCATACGGGCCCTTAGTCATAAAGGGTATTTCTCTAAATGCGTACCAAGGTGGGGCACACACACACGCACACACACACACACACACACACACACATATATATACTCGACAAAGTGTGTTTGCATAAATGCCGATGTTGTGGGAGGGTTAGGCGCCACACCCTCTGCGGAGGCAGTCGGTAGATAGGCAGTAACACAAACATTTTTCGCAACGGTGGCCACAATAAATTTTCATTTGTTTACCGTGTGTAATTAGAAAATTAAAACCCAGTTTATATGCCACCACCAGAAGCACCGTTGGCTGCGCTGACACATCAGCAGCAACAGCAGCAACAACAACAGCAACAACAACAACAACATTAACATTAGCAGGCCAAACATCAGCGGCTGAGCGACCAAGTGACCAGTAAATGCGGCGGCAACTTGGGGTGGCATCGGCACCGTTTAATGGTATTCCTATATGACACCGGGGTTGCTTTAAACATTCAATAAAATAAGGGGGCAGCAGCTGGAATTGGAGCTGGGCTGAGCGCAACTTCCTTTGCCAAGACCCAAATAATTATTTTGGGCCCGAGTTTTGTGCAAAAATCTTTAGCAGATAACAATTTGTGACTCCCTCGGCTCGAAACCGGAAAGGGAGATCGTGTAAAGTACATAAATTTAAATTTTACAACTCACTGCTTTTACGGCGCAAAAATGTAAAGCTTGTAAACCCGTCACCGAAACAACCAAAGTATCACGTCGCAACGTGTCGCCTGCAGTAAAATCACCCAAAACTCATAAGACTAAAAATATATCACAGAAACTGGGGGGAAACCAAAACTGAATTCCTGTTATCCCTAATATATAAAGCTCTATATACAAAAAAGCTGATACAAGCTTTTCAATTTAGGTAATAATAATAGGAATTTATATTATTATTAACCTTTTAGTAAATTACAGTCTATTATGTTAAAGAAATAATTTAACTATTATAGCTTCAATAAAATCGTCACTTTTGCTGCCTTATTATTTAAAAATAATATAATAAAACAATAGTTTTTATTCTTTTAATAAAATTTGCTAAAAATACAAAAAAATAAGTTTTTTATGTGTACCACAAACTTTATCATTAGCTTTTATAATATTACTAATTATTAGTATTTCTGGATTTCACAAAGAAAAGATTTATTCTTGCATTTCCACTAATTATAAATATATTCAGAAACTTTAATATTTGCATGCATTTCTTTATAATTATAGATGTAACAATATGCTCGAGCCAGGTATAATTCTCGTGCGTCTGCCACACAAACAAATAAAAATTACAATTGCCCTCAACTTGAGGA
Source organism: Drosophila fungiperda (assembly GCA_035042345.1). NCBI lineage: Eukaryota > Metazoa > Arthropoda > Insecta > Diptera > Drosophilidae > Drosophila > Drosophila fungiperda. Next base: position 2,036,457 of record JAWNLM010000159.1, on the reverse strand, counting down.
AGCGGAAACACAGGAATTGCGCCTGTGGATTGTTCAAGAATGTCGTAAAGGGCGCTACCGCCAGCATTTGCGGTGTAACACCTTTTAGTGTGATTGGGCTTGTACCACGACCTTCCTTCCCCCATCACACGCCATCCCCTTGCTACCCTAAGCTTGGCTTACCATATGTATGCTCTTTTGCACTTAAATGCGTAACTTTAGGGCGTCATTTTCCCGACTGCGTCTGGGAAACCTTATTACTCTCCCTTCTAACTTGTTTTACGTACAATTCTATATCAGTAAAAGTTTATTAGCATGCGAGATGGGGAATGTTTTGTAACCCATCAAGCAAAAAAAAGGACTCTCTAAGACATGCTTGAGACTATATATTCTCGGTTATTACTGCTATTTTCCTTAATAAAATCCAAACGTCTTAAATTTTAAATGTACAATGTTTAAAACATGCTTAAGGAGGAAAAATGAGACATCTACAAGACATAACAAGAAGTAAGCCTCATTAGTAAAAGCTCATAATTTTCTCATAATAATTAAAAGTGCAAGAAATTCTCATTTCTTTAGTTTTCCTTACGTACAAATAATTATTTGTTTGTGGCGGCATTTTTTCTTTCATCGTTAGTAAAAAAAAAACACACAAATGCGAAATGCAACACGAATTCAAAAGTGTTAAATTACAATACTGGGTGGCCAAGTGGACTGGCGTGAAAATGTGAATAAGAAATCCGAGTGAATGTGCCTTGGACTGAGTGCAAAGACAGATAAACAGACAGTGATTTTTATTGAGAGCATTTAGCATTACAGAAACTTAAAGAAACTTCAACTTAAAGAGAATCCACAGAATAATTGGGATTCATTTAATATTTAAAGATTCCTATATAAAATATGCTGGAATGATTCAAATTTAGTTGTTAGTTTAACTGATTATCTTTGTTAAGGGTCAAGACACGAACACACGCACAATTTACAAGCAAACTGGAAAAAACCAAAATCGTGGCAAGTGTATAAAATTTGATAATTGTGTCAACGAACTAAACAACCGCATCGAGTTTTTCTCATGACTCGTGGCAACGACAAAATACTTTAATGAAAAACCAGCCAAGGTCTATTAAATTCACGTTTTTGGCCTGTCAACTATATTTTTTTTATTTATTTTTTTCTGTGAACACAGAAACAAAACAAAAAAAACAACTGCAGCATCGACATTTAAAAGCTGAAGGTTATTGCAATAATAAATTATATTAAGAAACTCAACAAATGACTGAATGGCTATGCGGTCAGAATCGAATGCTTAGCTCAACCGGCGCCACACCTACCCTCCCTGCCCGTCCCTCGCAGCAGCATGGACACATACAGCTTAGCATGACACAGAGCTGGGCATTATATGTGACAAACACAAGCAGCGAAATAACACTGAGTAAATTGTACATAAAAAAACGGACACGCCTACATATTAAGCTACACATAAGCAATAAGACTCTTAATACGTAACCGCCATAAAATATTTTTGCATACCAAACGAATTACTAATCAAAACAATAGCAAAAGCAGCAACTACAGCAACGGCAGCAGCAACAGCAACAGCAGCAACAACAGCAACAGCAGCAGCAGAGCAACTAAGATATTCACAAATCAGCAATATAAAAATTCTGAATGGATTCCACAATAACAAACAAATGCAAGTAATGTGAATTGAATCGACATTAATATTTAACGAACAGTTATAATTATACACATACCTAAAAAAAAAACTCGTTAAACAAAACATATTTAATTGTAGGGAATATATTTTGAGAGATGCTGTCAGCATTTGATCGTGTGAACATTAATTAGCTTCGCGTAAATAACTGAATTATTTGTTCAGGTTTTGTATATGTCACGCAGTGAATCAAGAAAGCCCATTTATCTAATTAAAATTGCGTCATTAAAGTTAAATGTACGTAAATAATTTAAAATTGCACTGCACTAAATTGTGTACAAATGTAACTCAATTCAATTTTAATCAACATTGAAGAAGTCAGCCAAACAGACAAGTTTTCTTGTTATTTTTTTTTTTTTTTGCATTTTAGCTCCGTTTAGCTTAGCTTAAATAACAGAAAAATAGCCGCGAGCAAATGGCTGCTGCTCGTAGCTCTCGGTGTGAGTGGAGCCATCAGATGATGCAAGTTATTATGCAAATATGTGTGTGCCTGTGTGCAGCTGCAACAGAAAAGCTGCACATAAATAATTCATGTGGCGGCCGCATTTTAAGTGGCCAAAAAAAAAAAAATAAAAATGCACCCACCACTTTGTACTCGCTGTACTTGTCCAACAGACCCTCAAAGTTCAGTTGGTGAATACCGACAGGCCAGCAGAGACCATCGAGTAGGGATCACCATGGCTTGAAATATGTTTGTATATATGTATTTACATGGAATATATATATATGTATATACATCTGCATAACAGTGCCTTTGGTAAAAGTGGTTTGGGCGTGTGAAAACTCGCTATTGTTTAAGTTCTGAACTATCTAGAAAGTCAGATGACTTTCAACTTATTGCCATAAAAATTGCATATTTTACATGGACTTTTTCTGTTTTGTTTTATTTTTTATTGTTGAATGCGCTGCGCATCCGCCCTAAATATAACCAATTTTCTCTTATTTGCTCTGGTTGACAAGCCCGAAAACTGAATTTGTGTCTTCCGCTGCCCGAAATGGTAACAAGAAAATAAACAAAAACGTAAAACAAAAGCGTCAAGATACAAATAGCGAAAAAGAGCAGCTGATTGAAGTATGTCGATTAGTGCATACCCTTGCGGAACGGGGTCGGATAAAAATAAGTATTTGCTGAAGAAAGCGACTGATATTTAATATGGGTGTTAATAGGGCTACCTACACTCTATTTAGAGTGCTCTTGACAACAGTTCAACTAGGAGGTGCCCTGTAATTCAACTCTCAAACTCGTAGATGGAAAAAAACAAACTTGATCGGGAAAAAATAGATGCATAATGAAATCAGATATGCTTCCTTTGATATATCCAGATCGAATGGAGCAGGAAAATGACTAGCTGACCTAGATACTTCTGCATAAATTACTCTTTATGCTGATATGCTGCACGTTTGTCTGATTACAGGGTATAATAACCGACAACCCATAAAGTGAGGCAGCAAACTTGCAATTATGCTGTTTATTTTTAGCTTAAAAATGCAGCGCCGGCAATCATTTTGTACAGCATAGAAACGAGTTCGCCACTCGAATTACTTGCAATTGCATAAGCAGCAGTACAAAAAACAACAACAAAAAACAGGTTATCTAAGCTAGAAACCCAAATTCCAACTGTGATTTTATGTTGAGCTTCGATTATTTATGCCCATCACCAACCCCCCGTCTCTGTCGGTCTCACTTACTCACCTCTGCTTCTTTTTTTCCTGTTTGCTACTTTAGTTTTTCGGTAAACCTCATTAAAGGCAGGCGCAGCGGCGACGTCAATATCAGCGCTGTCAACAGTTGCTCTTAATAGCATTTATGAATGAAAACTGTTAAATGTTTTTGCACAAAACAAATGGCAGTAAGGCGAATCTATACCAACACGATGCGTAAGCGTAATCTGTAAAACAGACAGACAGATTGACAGACAGACAGGCAGACGGATAGACTGGCAGGCAGCGAGGTGAAGAGATGGAGAGAGAAATGCTTGCATCGAGACAAACTGCTAAATAAGCGAGCTAGGCAAACCATTTAATAGCTTTTACAACTACAAAACACAAGGAACAACAGTATTTAAGCATGAATCACTCAATGCGATTCGACTACAACTTACCCCTTAAAGAATTACTATCGTTTTTCCTGTTTAATAAATGATAAAGTAAAGTCATAAATATTACAAACTCACTTGGAAATTATAGTTACTATTTTTTTTAGAACAACAGCTTGATGTCATATTCATTTATATTTATTTAATGTCAACTGACGGAGATAAAAACCAAATTCGTCATTGAATGAATGTAGACTATGTTGAGTTTACAACTGATATGCAGGGTATTCAAATTTCGCACATGCGCGCGATGTTTGCTGTTGTGCTGTGCTTGGTATTAGAGCAACAATTTGCCGGCATAGTTCAATGAACGCACAAATGAATGCACTCAGTTGCAGCCAGTTGTGGTTGTTTGTTGTTTACGTTGTTATTGTTATTGTTTTTGCTGTTGCTGTTCCTGTTGTTGTAGCTACTGGTTTTGAGATTGTTCTAGTTACGCTGCAAGTAAGATATAAAGTTTGCACAATGTGTGACTCTCACTCTCACATTGAGAAGTAATAACTAGCATACAAGCAAAAGCAATATTCAATGCCCACACAATCTAAACAATGTGAAAAATAAAAGCTGTCAAGTAAGCTGAACTAAAAGTTATCCTGTAATCCAAAATATATACAAATAATAGTCTAATACGTTTTTTTTCAGCTCATTAGGTAAATTTGAGCACACTTTTTAAGAGTTTTACAGAGTTTTTTAATATCAGCTTTAATATTTGCACATCTGTTAGCCATGTATTATACAAATGTAGAGCTCGAATTTGTACAGTTGAGTGTGTGGCAAGCCATTGGATTTGTCGCTGCCATATTTGTTGCAATATTTCTATTTGCCATTGGGGCTTTGTTTTCCGGTTTCTTTGCCATTTGCCGGCCAGCGGCTCTTGTTTGCCACCTCCCAACCCCCACACACATATATGTTATTTTTTTATTTTTTTATTTTGCTGTTGTTATTTTCCAATAAAGTTCGTAGCTTATTTCACCCTGTGCAGAGTGGAATGCATTTCGACAGGCTCAGCTTATGAGCACATTGTAAAATATGACATTTTATTATTTATATCGCATGTGTGGGGCTGATGATCAACTAGTGCCGAGCAGTATTTATTGCCTTTTTTGTTTAAACTTACTTTTTGGTGACAGACAATGTGTTTATTAAAGCCACAGATGAAAACTTCTGCTTAGAATCTTTAGTTACCTGTAAATAGAAAAGAGAGAAGAGAAACCAATTAGAGATTAGTAGAGAACACAAATCAGTACTTAATCTACAATTTGAAATCACAAAATAGTAGTAGTTGGACAGATTTATCTAGTACAAATTCTGTTGTAAAATTAAATTAAAAGTTGTGGCTGTCTATGTGGCACTGTCCATGCATGTTGCAAAGCAAAAACTATAGTTTGCATAGTCTCAATGTTTACTAAGTGTTGCCTTGTTAAAATTACCATTTCCTAATATCTTGTGACAGTTTATAGTGCCTTTTGAAAGGGAACATTTACAGGTAGTCGTAACAATGAAGATGAGACTCCTTTCAATATATATTTGTTAAATGTGTATTATTACTTCTATTCGTACTTCAACATATTGCTAGATTCGTAGAATTTGGTTACGTGTAAAGCCAATTCTGATAATATTACATTTTAGAGAAGTACATACGATAAAAATCCTAATCGAAAAAGGGGATAATAAAAAATGTAACAAAGAACAAGTCGCAGATGGCTGAAATGCTTGGTTAGCATCATTCTCCTCTAAAGCACTTCCCTACAAATCGCTTCAGGGCATTCATACTTTCTTTATTTTCGTTCTTTTTATATTTTTTTGTTCTAGACCACATTAATCCAAAACCGCTTTTTCTAGTACAGTTGTGGATGCGGCAACAAAATGCAATCGACAAATCGTTTCAGAGTTGCAGCAGTGGCAATGTTGCTGGTGTTAACGTGGATTCAACAAGGGGGGACAACAGCAGCAATTTGTGCTGCACCCATTAAAAATAAAACCGTCCTTTAGAGTAGATACACACATAGTCTATTATCAGGAGTTGAGTTGATATGACCATATCTGACTGCCTGCTCTTACTATAATATATGCAGCTTATCACCTCTATTCAGTGCAGGGTATCTGGCCAACTAGAGCAACCTTAATTGTCTTCTTATTCTTAAATTGATTTGAGTCGACTACTATAGTTGTCGGCATTCCCACTCAAGTATCAATTTATTGTTGCCACAGTGCCACCCGATTCTTCAACGATTCCTTGGACTCTTCTATGCCACAAACTTCATATTCCCATAATCGCTGAAGCAATCAACATCTTCAATGGTTGCCTCTCATTCAGTTGGTCAATTGTATGGTTAGTTGCCTCGTCCATTTCCCCTTGGATTCATTAATTCGCACAAATTAATTGTTACTCGTGCATTTCTTGATGCGCGCTCCAAAGGGCCATTCATTCGTTTTCGGTTTTGGTCGAGAGCTAAAACAAAAATCGTGCACTTCTCGTTTGCCACACCCCTTTTGATCCGGCAACCACTAATGACAAATAATAATTGCTTGCAATTTCTTTAATTCCACTTTAGTTTAATTACTGAACTAAACTGGACTATAGCAGTGCTTGCCTTGAGGCACATCCATATACACATACATATACATATAGATTTATATATAGATGTACATCTGTGTGTATTGAATAAATGCCTTTCATTAATAAAATAATGTGTTTCTGTTTCTGGCATTAAGCTATTTGTGAATTCTTCAAATATTTTCAGTCAGTGTCCGAGAATGCGATATAATGACTGTGGGATTATTGACGTAATTGACAAGTTCCAATCAAAATAATATTTATTTTTATTTAAAAATGCTTGTTATTTACAACTTTAAATATAAATAAATATTTAAAAGCTAACAAATATAAATTAAAAAAATTATGTTGCAAAAATATCTCTGACAAAATAAAACAATGCAGGAGATTTAAAATATAAATACGCAAAATTCGATTAAGAGGGATTTTTTTTCTTGGATATTTTCACTGGAGAGTTTTAAGCTGTCGGTGGGGAGGCTATATTTAAACGCATTTTGCAGCTATAAAGCTCGCTAAATTAATGAATGCATACATATTTTTAAACATATAAATATATATAGATATATAAATTATTTAGTCTGCGTACGAGACGAGATAGCTGATTGGCTGAATGAATGCTTTCTGGAATAACTGACTGAGCAGCGTTCAAATTAAATTATGCCATGACGCGACACACACACACGCATACACACACACACAGGCACACACACCCATGTTCATACAAAACATTTTTGGGTTCCCTTCCCCAGACCCTTTGCAAGTATTGTCGACAGCTCAAAGCTAATTGAATTTCTCACTGTCGCTTGCAATTTGCATTATTACATTTTTAGAAGAGCATGTGCGCGACTAAAAGTGTATATATATATATATGTATGTATGTATGTACATATATATTTAATATACAATTTTTGCTTATTCAAGCGGAAATGAGATAATGAATGGAAAACCACACAGCCAGCCATCCAGCCAGCTGGCCAAGTATTTAGCTAGTTAGTTGATGACCGAGTGACCTACGCAATATATAGTAAATTCATCCATTGCTAAACGGAATCCGCTTTAGTCCACTTTTCAATTGAAGCATTTTTAGCAGTGTAGCGTGAATGTGGCAAGTAAACTCTAGTCGTGAGAGCTCGTCATGCACATATTCTGTTGGACAATCGTAGAGTGTTATCGGAGCTAAATAAAACTCATAAATTCAATGAAATTCAATTTATTTATTGTATCAACTGTTCAGCTCAGAAATATAAATCGCATTATCAGCAAGTTAAAATTTAAAAATAAATATGTGTTTTCTATGATCTTTTAAGAAACTTTACTCATGATAAGATATCTTGAAAAAATTAAAATTTTAATTAAATATTTTCTTAATTCGCGAGACAACATATATGTTTTCTTTATTAATTTAGCATCTTTAATATTTGCAAACATTTAAGAAACATTTCTCTTAGAAAAGAAAAAAATTGTTGTCTATCAATCTTGTTTTTAGGAAAGTGGTCCGACAGATGAGTAGAGGCGTAATATAAAATAACTTTAAAACTAAATAATATAAAATACCAGCTAAGTTATATTCTATGAATACCAGCATTAATAATGTTAGTTCAATAAAAACACTTTGGAGAGACGCTAAGAAGAACCCATCACTATTAACCACATATTTTTAGCTTTCAGATTCTTTCAGTCGGACAGAAAGACAGTCGAATCGTCAGAGAGTCGAACTTGGTTAGATCATAGCGACTTTTGATGCTGATCTATAATTTACACATTTTATGTGGTCGTTGATGTCACCTGATGCCCGTTACATAAATTTGCACAGCTTTATTGTACCCTTTTTGTGGGTATTGAATTTACATATGTAAAACCAGTTAGACTGGTCGATTCTAGAAAAGATCCTGCCTCAAGCACTTCTTGTTATTCGTAAGTATAAGAATGACAAAAATGACAAAATGAACTAGGCTATCGATGTGGAATATTTATACTACTTATTCAGAGTGAACTTAAAGGGTAGGCTTACTACTCGGACTTACTGAAATCAAAGCAGGCTTTTTCTTTTAAGAAGCATAAATAGTTAGTTAGTTTAAAGCTTAATTACAATCAACTTCAATAGCAGGTCAGCAGACTTGAATATGCTTGAAAGTCAGAAGTTGAGATGCTCGCTGCAGTCAGTGAATTAATCGAGATAATATTCACACAGCTGCAAATAGCCCACGCTCGAGAGATGACGGCAAAAGTCAAGCTACGAATTACAGAAAGGATTAATAAACAAGAAACAGACAGCAAGAGGATTACACACACACACACACACACACAGGCCCATATCGAGCAACTATAGTGTTCATCATAATCAGTATCTGATACTTTTGAAGAACAGCAGGGAGTCAGGGGAGCTGAGATTGTTGCAACACACACAGACAGATGTGCATCGCAGCGTGTGCTCCAAAGTGCCTGTATTCAAGTGCTGCTCAGACCACAAGCTGTGCTCAGCTCAGCCCCCCCTCCGTCTAAAAACTTGAATGGGATGGGCTTTAATGCTCACTTATGCTGCAAGTTAATTGCGAACTCAACATAGCCAATTGAATTTGTACAGGTAGTAGGGCAAATACAATTTATATAATTTCTGCAACGGAAAGTTGACTCGTTGAACAGAGAAAAATATGCATATGCGGTTAAGAATTATCCTCAGTTACTTGTTTTATATAGTTTTCCTAGAAAAATTCGTTGGGTTTTTAAACTTATTGGGAATTTCAGTATTATTTAGATTGGAAATACCTACGATAGTTGTTCTCTCTTCCAATTAAATGTAATTCTAAGGTTTGAATTAATTTTCAGCTTTTGGTTTATTTTAGCTAACGTAATCTTAAGCGATGTTTTAATATATATATATATAGCGCACACACAAATTATAGATACAAGTAACAAATATCTAAGAGTGCTCTTCGTTGAGTACTGTGCAACATTTCAGTTTAAGACACAAAATATGCTCTTGGGCTTTGATTTGTAAAGAAAAATGTTCACGCCCCTATGGCTGAATAAATTTGTTTACATCTAAAAAAAAAAAAGCTGAAAGCCGTCAATAATTTGAGAAAACATTTTTTGTGTTCAAATCATTCCCCCCCACCAAACGAAATGTAACTGCTCAAGCACATAAATCAACACTAAAGTCTGTGAAAAATCAAGACGGAAAGAGAAAAAAACGAAGAAAACATTCACAAAACCATTGAACATTAGCGAACTTTTCAAGCAGTTGCTTGGAAAGCAGCAGGCAGTTAAAAACATATATATAACATATATATATATATATATATATATATATATATATATATATATATATAAAGCATGTAAATTTTGTAAAACATAAAAATGTAAAAATGTCGCTTTCAAACTGGGTCTCATAATGGAATAAGGCAACAGAAATATGTGTAAATTAAGGGGAAATGCATACAAATTTAATTATGATGATTACTTGGTGCATGGTTTCGATTTGAAGACATCGGGTTTGGGAGACACAAATGTGAATTTGCATGTCGTTAATCAAGTTTGTCAACGCAAAACTTTGCAGTCGAGAATCGACTTAAATCAACAGCAAAACAAGAGTCTGAATATGCTTTGGCACCCGGAATGAAAACTAGGGATTTGGTTAAGGCAAAATGAATTGGGTTTTTGGGCTTTTGGGGATGAACAACAAGATATGTGAAAAATAAAAATAAAAAAAACTCTAAAAATATGCCTTTTGACAGCTTGCAAAACTTTTGCATGACATTTATCATTGTCGCATAACAAATGAGCGACAGCAGCAGCCGCAACAACAAAACCAACAACAACAACAACAACAACAATGACAAGAAAGAGTCAGAGCTCTCCGCCTACTCAATGTTTAGGCCATCCACACACACTGATACACACCCACAACAATATACACAGGAAACCTTTAAGTTTCTACCCTTTTTGAACTCACTTTATGGATCATCTGGGGGCCCCAGCCTCAAATTTTAGCAAAATTTATATATAGTTTTTCTGTGTCCAGATTTCGAAATATCTGTGATACATATTGCAAAAGTTACGATTTTTTTTTATTCACTGTAATTTATTACATCTTGTCATAAGGCACATATTTCAAGATAAGCAAGAAGGGGTTAAGATGCGTTCACTTCACTTCCTTCACTTGCAGACTTTATGCTTGGATTTAATACATACATACAAAAAAATACAAAAAAAAAATATACCCTGTGGCACATACATGTGTAAGATAAATGCGATCTTTAGTTTGGCAGAGGCACGAGGAATAAAAAACAAGTGATGTGCATTGTGGAACTGGAACTAAAAATAAGTTCTTTATGAACTCAAATTAAGGAGGGTAAATTAATTGTAGTAACTGCTAAATTATATCTCATATCATCATATTCGTCGCTATAGCTTCAGCCTATATCTTTCCGTGTCGTAAAAACTTCCAGTCATTTCCACACCCACCAAGTAAAAACTTTTATTTCCAAAACGTGATGATGAAAGCATTATAAGCAGGAAGGTTTGGAAGTCGAGTTGGGTTTTCGTATACGAGGTACAACATTTATATATATTAATTATGATAATTATAACATTAGGACCCCAGCGGCGAGTATTTTAGCTTACATTAAATGCGACCAGCCAACGTTAATTGGAATTTTAGTTTAGACTGACACGCAAATGACTTAATTTCCAAAAAAAAAAAAAGAAAAGTACTTTCATCTGAACAAATTATTTCAGAACGGTTTTAGGGTGAAAGAGCTTTAATCGTTTTATATATAGCTCTAATTTATTGCACCTAATCAAAATTTGGACTGCAATTATTATGTTTGTGTGATTAGATTATATAAAATACAAAAAAAAAGTAGGAATTTAGGAATACGTCAAAATCTTATCAAAGTAGTTAAGAATACCTCATTTTCAAGGCACTGTTTACAAGGTACATTGGGTTATAGTATGATAAAATAAAATGAATAACTCTAAATAAAAAATATAAAAGCCATTTTTACTGTTACTCAGAAAATGCAGCTCTTTAATTTGCACCTTTAAATAAAAAATGTTATCAGCTTCATCTGACAAGACACGCTTCAAATGCCATAATTTTCGAGTGTAGAATTGCAGAGTAAATTAATTAACAAATAGACAAATATTAGATCCAGTAGACCAATCGAAAATTCATTGATAGCTGGTCGTATTTCTATGTTTATCTATATAAAAAATTCATTAGCAAATCATAGCTGAACTAATTAATTGTATTGTCTTCTTGTCTACACCACTTGTTTAATAATTAAATAATATTGGTTAAGAGTAACAAGTCCGTTGTTAACCCATCGATTGTGGCATTGACCAAATTTAGTTCACCATAATTGATTCAAGTGCTTATCGCTATGTTCTCTTGAACATAGATACATATATATATATATACATGTGTATATATATAATATATATATATATATATATATATATATATATATATATATATATATTTATGTATATCTTATCAGTCGAGTTGGGTGCAAACTTTGTTGTGCAAACGCTTTTTGTATGGATATTGTTTTGTTTGCTTCTTTTGTTTTCTTTCAGCTGCTTTGCCGTTGTTTATTTTTGGCTGCCCGTCAACGGAATGGTATTTTTTTTTCTTGTTTTGGTTTTTTTTTTTTTTTGTGTTGTATTTTTATAGTTGGTCAACAAACTTAACTAATATCAATTAATTAAAAGCGAAAGCGTTGCTCAGAGTGGTGCGCATTGGCTGGGGAGTCGAATCGACTGGAATCGTGTCGAGTCGAGTCGAGTCGAGTCAACTTGGGTACAGAGATAATAATATTAAATATTAAATGCCAATAACTGAAGATGCGTACAGCATTAAATATTTATAAAAGTTCTGCTCAGCAGTAAACTGCTCATCTCAAATGCAACCGAAAATTGATGTCGCAGCGTGTCGCAGCGCATTAGGAAATGGACAACGCTACCTTTTGGCTTAATGGCTGAGAATGCCAAGTAAGATTCCCATTCTCATTCACTCATTCTCTCATTCCCAATCTCTTTCACATTCCCGTTCCCTTTCTCATTCTTATTCTCATTTGAAACTCCCAACACGCGCGCACCCACTTGCAAAATATTCATGTGCTTTGGAGTCACGTCAGAGCTGACTTTTTATGATGTTGCAGCCGAAGATGCTGTGGCATATGGATGTATATGGAAGTAAAAAAAACGAAAAGAAAAAGGCAAAAAAGAAAAACATTTTAGCCGACTGCTTTTAATCGTTTCGTTTTCGTCGCGTATACGCAATGTGAAGCCTGTCGCTTTTCGCTTAATTTATGTTTTTACAACAGCCCCATCATGTCAATCATCTAAAATGGTCCAATGTACACTTTTTGACAACCCCGGCAGCTCTGCCGAACCCCTTTCTCGTGGCAGGCCCACAAAATATATGCTAAGAACTGTGCAAATCGCATTATTTTTTAACAAACAACCAACTTGCAGCCCCAAAAAATGGCGTTGCAAAAAAAGCAAACTTTAAGCAGCGGCTTTTTACATGTTGGTTATGCTTTTTAAGTACTGCCAAGACAGACTTGCCAAAGTACCTCATTTGACATCGTAAGACTCTCCCAGTGTTCATTATGGCTGTAATGAACATATTTGAGGTTTACTCTGCTTGAAAATTGCATCACAACATGTATGCTTAATGACAATGTTTGAAATGACAACAAATCAGATTTAAAACTCAGAAAGTTGATTGCCTAGATATATACACAAACCAGATATGGTTATAAGGATTCGCCTGAATCTGCTGATCAATAATGTATATATATAAATATATATATGCGAAATGAGATCGAAACCGTCTGATTTTATACGTGTCAAACTTCACAAGAAAATTGTAATACCCTCTTCAAGGGCATTTAAGTGGTTTGGTTGCTCGTCTGCCACTCGCTTGACGAAAATTGAATTTGAGAACATGCCCAAAGAAAGGGAAAAATGAAAATGAAAATAAAAAGAGAATTTATAAAAACAAAGAAAAAGCGTAATTGAAAGGCACAGTCAACAAATAGAGCAACATTTCAGCAGCAAAAGCAACAGTGACAGCAAAATGCCAGCAGCTCTCTCAGCGGAGCACGAGGCATGAGGCACAAGGCACCAGCAGCAACAGCAGCAACAACAACAACAGCAGCCGGTAAAGTTACAACAACCTAAAACTGACTACGCACCAACAAAATGGCGGCTGTTTAAACAGAAATCGAACAAGGAGGCGTCGCCGTTGAACGTGCAACAACTGCAGCAACACGAGCCGTTAGACCCTGCCTTCAACACTAGGTTTCGCTTTTTATACATATATATATACATATATATATATATATACTATTCGGGCCATTAAGTGTAAGCCCTTCCCCTACGGCTTTGCCACTCCAAAAAGTGTCCTTGTTTGCCTGTTATGTTTTTTAACGTTACGTAAATTGAGTAAATTGTGTGCATTTTATTATGCTACACTTCTTGCTGCCACGCATCTTCCACCATTTTGCCCCACCATACTTAACTCTTTATAAAACATTTTGCTAGACTCCCTCCTGCTGCGGCTGCTCCTGTTGTTGCTGTTGTTGTTGCTGCTGTTGTTGCTGCTGTTGTTGCTGCTGTTGTTGTTGCTGTTGTTGTTGCTGTTGTTGCTGCTGTTGCTGCCGCTGCTGCTGCTGTTGTTGTTTACTGTCAACTTGCTGAAAATGTCTTCATCCCTTTATGTGGTGCGAAGTGTTTTTTGACTTCCATTGAATTATGTGTGTGCACTTTCACAACAGCTTCGCCTCAGATTCACAAAATATTCTCTTTTTACTTTGCATACTTTTGGAATTTTGAAATGAAGTGCACTTGATTCCAAACTTTACACACATTTATTATTTAGGATATTTCTCGCTATTTTCTTTCCTCTTAACCAATTTATGGTTATTTTGTGCGATTAGGGAACACACAGTTTTAAAAGTTTAAATTAAACACAAGTCCTTAAACATAATGAAATTTATGATCAAAGAACACTAAGTTTTATGCTAAATATGAACTTATATATATATATATATATACAATATACAATATTTTATTTAGTTATTTATTATCACATCATATATTATATATTACGACTGGCAAGAGCAATTAACAGCTTATTATTCTTGCATTTTAGCAATAACTCAATTCTCTGTAAATACTCATTTTTAGCATTGTCTTAAACTCGCTTTCAAAAGCACTTAAAAATAAAATTCAGATAAAGTTATTTCAATGTAGGCTTCTGTGGCAAATACTAATTTGCCAATTCATGGCACGTTCAACAAATACTACTTTGCTGCCAGACAAATACTAAAATAATATTTACCACATTTGCATAGACATATTTTCAAGATGTGTCACTCATATATTTTCGCTGTGTAATGTACTGAATCGGCAAATATTTAAACGTGACTATTAGCAAAAAAAAAAGTTCAGAACATGAGAAATAAATTAAAATAAAATGAAAAACTCTGCAAAATTTATAGCATATTTTGTTTTTACATTTTTTAAAGAAATTTTTTCCGAAATCCAAATTCTATGATATTGCAGTTGCCATGGAATCCTTAAAAAAAATCAACGAGGTTTTTAGATTTTGATTTATTTGCATGCCAAACGGGTTAATTACAAAACATTGTTGCTGAAGCATCAGAGCACACCACATCTGTGTGTGTGTGTGTGTGTGTGTGTACATTTAAGCTGGCGTGTGGCAGCTAAATCGGCTGGCAACAGCGCTGGCAAAACAGGATTTAGTAGGCACAATTGTTGCTGTTACATGATGATGCAACAACATGGGGCAGGCACACACCTATCTACCACGTGGGCGTTTAGTGGGTTTTGGGCGCCAATGACAAGTAAAACGAAACAACGGCAAAATCAAGTGGGAACACTATAATCGAGATTAAGCTACTAGGATATAGAGTATATATACAATACTCTCGTAATCGGTTGTAAATATGCTTTAAGTCTTTGCTTGCAGCTCTTTTGAAATAGTGAAAATGCAACGCTTTCAAAGCAAACAAATGCCAGTCTGAACGCTCTTTGTTTTGATTAGCTAAACACAAATTGAAAAAACACGTTTCTTCGTTGCCTTAAACTGGCCAGACAACAACAACAACAACAATAGCAACAACAACAACAGCAACAAGATGAATAGAGACAAGCTTCAAGAGACACACAGCCACAGCCGCAAACACTTAACACAAACATGAAAAGGGCTAAACAAGCAAACATGCCACCGATTGAGAAAAATCAATATCAACTACTCTCTTCAAACATGTCTTACAAATGCTGCTCTCTGTCAGAGCCGTCTCTGTTGGCCCACAAACATTGAACAATAAACATTGTACAAATGATGTACAAAACAAGATAAAAATCAAGAGCAAATTGAAAATCAAGAAATAGACTCCAAAATGCATCAACTTTCAGCAAAGTTAAATTGAACTCAAATTTGAAGTATTAAAGCAACGTTTGAATTGAATTCTTGAGTATAAAAAGTACAAAATATATTTTGTATTTTGCCTGAAAAATCATCGCACAACATTTTAAAATAAAGTCAGTTAATACAAAAAAAAGTGCCTTTAAAATTTACAAACGTAACGTCGAAAGAACTAAAAGGAATTTAATTTATTGCCCAATATGTGCATACTTAAGTCAAAGAAGCCAAACAAGGCTTTAATAGTGAGCCTCTGCATCTTGGCCATTATTCTAAAGTTGACTATCCTTGCTATGGAATTCTGGCCGTGAGCTTACCCAAAATGAAGTGATGACTATCAAAGGGGGTGAAATCGTAATTTACCTGCAAAACAGAGAGAAAGATGAAAGAATTTAGTTATTGTTAACTTTGTTATCTATTTAAAATGTATTTATATATATTTTTAAAAGTAAATGTTAAATAAAAGTAAACAGAAAACATAGCTGGAACACCTTTAAGATAGCATCTGCAACGCTATTTATAAACTATATAAAATATATAGAATGAAAATCCTGCGTAATATGTATATATTATTTTCTTCAATGTTTCTGCTTTGACTCGCTTTTTATCTTTTACAGACGTTGTGTTAATTAGTATAAATAACTAGCAAACAAAAAAACACACACAAAAGTAAAAAATGTGAAATAAAAAAAGGATTACCCGAATTTGAAGTCGTGCGTTGAATTCTCAATGAAAAGCAAGGGGCAAGCAACTTATTTAAAGCTGAAAATCTGCTTAAGCTTTATTTTTGCCTCTTTTCCACGCATTTGGGGTGAAATTTTAATGGGCCTTCGATGAGTGGCCAATTTTGAAAAGTGTCAATAGATGTTCACCTGTTTGCCCTTTTTACCGGCTAATCTATCTATATATATATATTGATAAATGACTAATGTTTATTCGCAGATAAGCATATTATTGGTGTCGGAAAGATTGGGTGAGATTGGAAATGATTCTGTTTTGGAATCGCTTAAATCAACTAAATTGAGAAGAATTTCAGCCGAACTTTTGTCATCGTGAGTTTCAGAATTTTCTTATAATCTTTATGGGCAACTGACATTGTAGAGTTGGAAAAAGTTGTTTCAGAGTATGCACAAAAAACAAGCATTCGGTTTCGTCTTTTAAAAACTTGTCTTAGCTTAAATATCCATATTCCCCTATATGTCAGAATGCTTTAGCTAAATGACATATAAAAGTCAAAGGCAGAGCTTTGGGTTTTTTTTTTGTGGTGCGCATTTGATTAATGAAAAATGTTCTCTGTGTATTTTTGTGTCTCTACCGGAGCAATCTAAACATCTGAAAGTGTAGTGTAATCCAATAGTCTTTGTCCGAGTTCAACTTCAGAATATATGTGTAACCTTTAACTGGACTTGTGGCTGGTTGTGCAGCAGCATCATTAATTACAAAAACCAATAAAAGTATTGGACAGCGACAGGCTAGTCCCAAATAAGTTGTCATCATTAGTTACATTTACCAACACAATTTCCGCCCAAAAGAATCCTCTAAGTAATGATAGTCCACAGGAAAAAAATGTGCACAAGCAATTTCAACAAATTGCCAAGTATTGATGAGTTATTGGTAATGAGTTCGCTTGTAACACACAACGAAAAAAAAATTGCGCTTAAGCCGAG
This sequence comes from Drosophila fungiperda, assembly GCA_035042345.1. Lineage (NCBI taxonomy): Eukaryota > Metazoa > Arthropoda > Insecta > Diptera > Drosophilidae > Drosophila > Drosophila fungiperda. The sequence continues at coordinate 2,018,984 of JAWNLM010000159.1, read as the reverse complement.
TCTATTTTTGTCAAAAAAAAAAAGGAAAAATAAAGCGAAAAAAAAAACACTCAATGAAATATATAGAAAGAGTCGGAAGTAAAATACTTTACACGAGTCGGTTAAATGGTGGCTGTAAGCATATCAACGGATTCCATGATTATATATACCCAAATACACACACACACACACATACACACACACGAATCTAAAAGGCAATCTGTATTAAGGTAGCGTAGTCATTAATCATTATCATATAAACATCAATTGACGTCTAAAGTGCACAGAAAGTGGGACACAGCAGCAGCAGCAGCACGACCAGCATGCGTCTGCCCCCTGTGAGAACTTCTTACCCCATGTTGTTGATTGGCCATTGAATTGGCCACACTCAATCGAAAAAACCAGCACAAATTTGAAATTGAATTTTCCGTAAATGAAAGTATTTAAAGATAGATACAACTGCAAATGAATCGATGGATTCATTCAGCAACAAAATCAAGTAAAATTAATCGTTCAGTTTTTCTGTCTGGGCCTACTTTAGCAACAATAACAATAACAACAAATTAACTTAGATTCCCCATAATATATTGGTAGAGAAAGCAATATGGAATAACCGTGAAGATTGCAGCCGAATTTGCTGAAATTTTAATTAAAAAATTGTTGAGAAAATTTGTCTTGGATGATAAAGTAGTCTCAGCTCAAAGATTGTTTTGACTTAATGTTGAAGCATCATAGAAAATGTATTGGATAAGTTTGGTTTGGATAACTTGTGAAGCGAAAAAGTTTATTTTATGTTCAGAGAGGGAGATATATATATATATATAAATATATATAGAAAGAGGAAGTATTTTTCCAGCATACAAAAGATTAAAGTCCAGTTCAGATAACAAAAACTAAAGATGTTTTTTTAAGCTTCCGAATTGATAACATTGGCATTCTTTTCCGGCACTTCAAATGAAGAAGCTCAGCGAGATAGCATTCAACTTAATACAAAAAATGTCGAGTTAAGCAGCATTTAAATTTGTTTTCGAATTAGCTGTGCAAACGCCAAACAAAATTCTAGTATATTCGAGAAAACAAAGCATCAATGACGACGCAATAGAGACGAGGAGTCGATAAAAGTAAATTTAGCTACATTTTTATTTCTAATGTGGCATTCAGCATTCAATCTAAGGGTGCATACAAAGTAAGTGTTTATTTTTAGACATCTTTATTTACATTTATATGTTATTTGTATTTGATTAAAGTGCATGTTTATACACTATTTACGATGGACTCACTGAAGTTGAATTATTCAGCTTATTTGTAGCCATTAAATTGTCCTTGGACAAATTGTAAATGAAAATTAAATATATAAAAGAGTTTAGTTCATTTATTGCCTAACTAATTCCACATCGATCTGTTATTCATAAAGCCAGACAAATTATATCTTTCATTTAATTTTTTTTCTTCTCTTTAATTTAATTTGTAACTTAAAATTTGTGTTAAGTGAAATATGTTTCCATACACATTAAATAAATAGAAAAAGTAGAAAAATCTTAAATTTTCCCTTAGTATTTGTCATATTTTTGGGCAGAAGATTTCCTTAAGTGATGCTATAAATATAAATTTAAACCAACATAAATCAATTTGCAATTAGTAATATAAGACGTGAACATTTCGGATAAGTCCCATTAATATTTTGGCGTTTACACACTCACACACACACACCCTCAAACACACACCCCTCTGAATAGAAGTGCTACTGCTCTGTGAGAATTTTTCAATTTCATTAATGCAATTTAGGGGGACTAAAAGCGTTGAGTCAATTGATGCACTTAGGCGCAAGATTTCGAGAATTTATGAAAGGTTTAGGGGCAGCGAACCAACAGCTCAACAGACAGAAACAGAGGCTTGTGTAAATTAACATTGGGGCACGCCCCTGTGCCCAGCCAACAGTGTGTGAACAGTGTGTGTGCGAGTGTGAGTGTGTCTGTGGGTGTAACCGAAAGTTTGTCATGATGGGGCAACAAGCCCAAAATATGTGGAAATTAATATTGAGGGTTGCCACTATTTCTGTGCTCAAAATACAATTCCCAGGCACAGCAACAGTGCACATTTGTGTGCCCAAGCTTTTGAATTCGACTTGGTATTATATTCATCCCAAAATGTTGTTTGAATGGATGATTAACATATGGGAAGGCCAAGTGTTTGCTTTGCTGTCTCTCAGTTTCTCCGTTCTACGCCTTCGAGAAATGATTATTTCAAATGGGGCGTGGAGAGTTGAAAAACAAAGCGCTTTAATATCAAATTTATGTGCCGTATCAAAATAAAGTATTTTTAAAAAAAGAGAGATTTATACAAACACATATACACAGATATTTATTTATATAGCCTTGACTTTAGTGTGACTGAATCAGCAATTCTGATTCAACTCAAGGAGTCATCGTCATCGTCATCGCCATTGCATTGAAATATATCAGCGAGCACAGGAAATATATGGAGACACTGGTCCTGTATTATCGTAATATTTTTTGAATAGCCTTCGGTGTGGCACGCCCATATCGTTTAGCCGACAGCCGGCGCATGCATGCAACAAATGTAAACATCCATTGAACATTTTGAGAAATTACATATCGCCAGCATTTCCGAGGCCTGCACAAATGTCAGCACAGCAGGCGCTAAATGTGAACAGCCGGCTTTGTCATTCGATTCGAATGTGGGTAGAAGATTTCATGTTGGCAGCCCAAATCTCTCTCAAAAGAAAATTACACTCAAAACAAAAATATAGCTCTAAAAGGGAAATCGGTCTGATAACTAGAAAAACGTTCTATTTTTAAGACATAATTTGTAAAAATACTATGTGCCAAAATTAAAAAGCCATTTTTCTATTTTCAGAAACTAATTTACTAAACATAGAAAATATATCTAAAATGTAGAAATGGAAACACAATAAAAATAAAATTCAGAAAATTATTTTGGTATCGCCGTAAAAGTGTCAAATTTTTTTCAAAGTCAATTAAATTTATTTATTTATAAACTAATAAAGATGTTTGAATATGTAAAATATATAAATTTAGGTAGCAATAAAACTTTTAAAAGTCAGCGTATTTTCTCTCAGTGCTAGGTCAATTGACGAAGATCTAATCATTATTGCTGGAAAGTAATTTTTTGGTTGCAGCAAGCCAATTACAATCGCCTTCATATAAGGAGTGATGTGTGTTATCTACAAATAGTTAAGCAAGCAACAACTTATCATCACCAGCAGCCGCAAACGAGACGAGGCGAGACGAGGCAACTGTCAACCACTTGAAAATGCGTGACTGTTGTGCCACCATGCCATATCACACAGTGAATATGCCCCTTTTTTCATTCTTTGGCTGACACACATTTCTCGTTCGCATTTTTACTCTTGCCGCTTTTGTAGTTCGCCACCCTAGCGAATAAGGGCAAGCTGAAGAGCTGGGGGCGCCACTGATTCGACGACTAAACACAATCCATTCCACTCCAAGCCCAGAGCTCATCCCATTCAGCCACCCACAAAATCAGGCAACGAGGCTTGCTCTAGCTGCTCGCTGCTCGCTGCTCGCTGCTCGTTAAGCATTCCAAGTACGACGCACTTACTTTTTGATAAATAATGTACACGATACATACATACATACATGCATACATACACACATGCATATGTAGTATGTATGATTGTGTGCAACTGTGCGTGTCATTTGGGGTTTGGTTGTTGTATGTGGCAAATTAAACAAAATGGCAAGTGTGCAAAATTTAGAATACAAAATTCAACACTTTGTACACGAATTGTTCATGGGGATGGAATAAAAAAAAAAATATAAAAAAAATAGCAGAAAAGTTTTGTTTTGTTTTGAGGGTTGGTCCGATTCGCCTATTTTATATTTTTGCACAAACATTGCCACAAGACGCGCGCAAAAGTGTTGTTTGCTTAGGGAAATGGAAATGGAAAACAATTTATATTTATTTACAATTTACATACAAATAAAAACAGTAAGTGTGCAATTGGCTGTGCCGCAATAAAACGTTCTATTTGTCTGTTTTTTGCTGTGCGTTTTTTTAGCTGCTGCCTTTGCCGCTGCTCCATCTTTGTCTTTTGCTTAACCAAGCAGACACATTGTTTGTGTCTGTGTCTGTGGCGCCTGAAAATGAGCAAATTAATTGACAAGCCGAATTGGACTACATAAACATATATATATATTTTATTAGACAAAAGGATCAGTTGCTGAGGAGATCGCCTGAACGCCTTGGCTACCGAAACGTGTGTGCATGCAACAAGATACAACAAACTGAAATGTAATTAATATGAAACATCTATCTACTCATTACCAAAAGACTTTATCAAACAACGAAAATCTTGAATATAGCCAAAGAGAGGAAGAAAACAAGCTAAATAAACATTGACAATAATGGCGGATGGCTGATGGAGTTGCTTTTCCTGATGGATGGTTGGATGGATACAACTTCTGCCTCCACGCAATTAACAGAGCTGCAAGCTTGATTTATGGCTCTAATAAATACGAGTTTATCAGATGGCAACCGATGCCTACATAATTGTACAACCAATTAGGAAAGCGTACAGCTCAAACGCCCAAAGCATAAGAGCCAAACAAATGTCTCAGCATCAAATCACAAAGCACGCATATCCCTCAATTGGCTCTAGCTAAAACTGTTTGTGTCGCCAGACAACGTGGCAAACACTCGAGTTCATTTTATACGTGTTAGGAGGGCAAATACACTAAGAGAAAAAATCGCAATAAAACTCAAATCAACTTATTAGAATTTTAGAAATAATGTGGAAATATACGTTGTCATCAAACAATAAAAACTATTTATAAAAGTAGAAAATTGTTAATATTAGAAATATCCTTTGTAAATTTGTAAAAATACATAAAGTAATTTGATGTTGTTAAATATTAAAAATAATATTATCAAAAAAACTCAAATAAAATATTTGTGTAAGCAAAAAACACACACTAAAAATTAAATTAAAAATTAGATATATTTTTTTATATACTTTAGAAAAACCAAAAATGGAATTAAGGAAGTTAAATTCTGGATTTTAGAAAGATTTATATGGCTACCAAAAAGTGTGATTTTTAAATTTCTACTTGTCTAGTTTTTGGGTGAGTAATGTGTGTTTCGTATAGTTTTAGGGGATGCCTGGCCTGGCTTGGTCTGACCTGGCCGCGGACGTGTGCGAAATGTGTGACGCACCACCACCAACGGCTGTGCCAAAGTGTTGCACTGAGCTAGTTTGTGGCATGTTGCGAATAATTGTCAGCCAGTCAAGCTGAAATAATTAGACAATTGTTTAGTTATAAATATGTTTATACACAACACGTTGGGTGTGCGGAGGCTTTAGCTCATTATTCGATGACTTTAACAGTCTTAGCTGATGCTGAGAACGTTCAACACTTTGGCTGGCAAGTTGCAGTAACTTTTGAGTGCTTATAGAAAACATTTAATCGTTGCAACATTGATATGATGGCAGCTGCAACGGGATGTGGGCTGCGCTGGGCCATTAAGGTTAGCTGATTGGGTTTTGTGAGCAACCAAGTGGAGGAACTCACTCTAAATACATATATATATATATATATGTGTGTGTGTGTGTGTGTGTGTGTGTGTGTGTGTGTGGTTATGTGTGAAAACACATATTTTAGCATTTCAAATTATGTGTAAAACTGGCAAGGCAGCCACAGCAACTACTATTGTATAAGGGACGTGCCACACAGACACACACACACACACACCCACATACACACTAACACACACATTGATAGTGTATATGTGAACTCGCACATTTGATGATTAATTGCAGGCAACATGATAAATGATTGAGGGTAATAGGAGTAGCGACGGCAACGCCACGTAGTGCAGAGAAGCTAAACGCAGCCACTTGGACTATCATGTGAGCTAGGAATTGGCTGAGGGGGGGTGACAGGGCGGGTGTATGTTGCGTTCTTCCACAAGGAAATGGCAGTAGCTGTGGCAGTGGCAGTAGCAGTGGCAGTGGCAGTAGCAGTGGCAATGGCTGTTCGAGGATTGAGTCTCGTTGTTGGGCGTTGAGTTGCCTGCAAAGCATTTAAAGCATACAGCTTGGTCCTCACGTCTGGGCCATGTTGAGCACATATATATATATTTTGAGCAATTGCACGTATTTCGGATTGCTTTCCCTTTGTTGCTGCCTCCAGTAGAAAAAAAGAAGAGCAACAAAAAAAAAAAAAAACCCAAGCACTTGCTTGACTGCCAAAAGGAATGCGTTGGCGACGTGTTAGTCAATGAAGTGGGTGGAATTGTAGTTGTGGCTGCTGTTGGCTTATTACCTCTACGCATGTGTGTGTGCATGTGTGTGTCAGTCTGTGTGTGTGCGCGTGTGTCACAGGATATGTGTGTGCATCTGTCTTCATGAATTTAGCAGTGCCGCATTTTTTTGATCCCTTATTTTGTTTTATTTCTTTTTGCTATTTTTTTCTAACTTATTTTTTTTATTTTTTTTTTGGTTTGCTACGTGCTTTTTTGAGTTTGTTACGTTTTTGTGTGTTAAACGTTAACTGCTGATTGCATATTGTGTGCATTGTTGGTCGATGGAACGGTGGAGGTAGGGCTGTAGGGGGTTGGGCATAGCTGCGGGTAGTCAAAAGACCCAGTCAGATATTTGCCTGATTTCGCCACTTGTCTGCGCAAATTGGAAAATAATCCAATACATCATTTTTTTTGCATTTCGTGCTCAATTAATCTCTAAGGATATGCATTCATTCATATGCACGTTTTTTGGATATTACAATTATTCTGTATAAATTCCAAATAGTCCATCAGAGGTTTAAGGAAGTCGTTGGTGTTAATAATAATTTATAAGAATTTAGAATTTATTACAAACTAAATTAAGAACATTTAACAACAGCGTGTATATTTAACGCCATTTTTCTCTAGCATAAACTTTTGCTACTCTTGCTGTAATCGTTTACAATAAGCATTGTTTATTTATATTTTTTTTATGATATTTTTATATACATTTATGATAAAGGCACATGAATCATTTTTAAGGCATTATCTTTGCAGTTGTCTGTTAAACGACAAAAATACTTACATTTTGAAGGCCGATTATTGATGTTTATAAAAAAGAAGGTGAATCAATTTGCTTTGAAAAGCGATTGGAGGATTTCTAATATTTTAAGTGTCTGAGTTGACTTAAGGGCTTTGTGAATGGCATAAAAATAAAATGTACAAGAATTGGAGTTGTGCTGGGATGTAAATGATTTAAAAGCTTAATTTCACAGCAGAGTGTGAGAGGATCTGCAGATGTTTCTTTATATACAGATTGAGATATATATTTAGCGTTGTTTGTTTATCTTTGCCACAGCTGTCGAAAATTGCAGACAAGTGTCCGAAACAAATGATGCCGTCCACATGACTCAGCATTTACATACACACACACACACACACACACGCATAGAGTAATGGGAGAGTGAGAACACAAACAATTTCAATAAAACACAAACAGATCACAAAACTCAAACGGAAACACCCGGAAGTCAATGGGAAATAAGCAAAACATCCGTCGCATATAGTATATATATAGTATATATTAATTACAGCGTTGCGAACGCCCTTCTGGCATTCGATATTTGAAATGTTTGTTTTTTTTTTTATTTGTTACATTTTGGGCCACTTGTCTGACACATTTTCAAGCAACAAGCTTCCTTAATTATGCGGCAATTTGAACTTTATAGCCGCCAGCAATAAGAAACCAAGCAAAAAACTTTTTAAAAGTGTTGTAAATAAATAATAATAGGCAATTCAAAGTTGTGCAAAAAAAAAAAAAAAACAAAAAAATGCTGCAGATGAATGAAAACTTGTTAAGTTGTTTAAATCAAACAAGTGAATTGTAAAAGCTGGTTAAAAGTGAAGAGTTTAACTTAAGCTAACCAATTTTAAACCAATCTTAAAGCTATGCTAAGATTTTTCATACATATTGAAATTATAGTAAAAGAATCATGTGTTTATCTGCAAAGCAAAACTAAAACTTATTTATTAAAATTGCTGAAGTGTGCGTTTTTTTTTTTCTTCAATGTGTGAAATAGTTGAGATTTCAATCTGGCATATTTGCTTAAATAAATAAACACCATATTAATCGCCTAAGATGTTTAAACAATGATTTGTACACTCAGCAAAAGTGTGAGAAATCGACATCATTTATATTATATTTTTCAAACTTCCGTTTCGGGATTTTCACATCTTATTTTAGTTAATTGTGTTTTTAGATTTTAGAATTACAGAGTCAAAACACACTAGATCAAGCTAGGTACAAGTGCAATAATATTCATAAAAATAGCAATATAAATAATAAGTTAATGTATTAATTTGTATCTGGCATGCAACACTCAAATTCTTATTCAAGTTGTAGCTGCCTTTTTTTTCCGAAGCATTCACAATATGCGTCACATGATGATAAGCCAGCCGGCAACTCAGCATTATTGATAATAAATGCAAACAAAAATAAAAAAGAAAAAATAATATAAAAAAAAAACTTGAAATCAGCTGGTGCTCTTGATAAGTCAGAGCTTTGTTAGTCGCTGTTTATCAAAAACAGTAAAATAATAATATATAAGACAGAAATACATTTTTCACATAAACACGACTGCTAAGTGTTTGTTTGTTTGTACATATTTGTATACATATTATTTAATACCAAATGGAAATTTTTTTTTTTTTGCAAAAAATACATACATTTTTATATACATAAATAAATGTATACACTCAGATGATAATCGACAGTGGCGACCGCTAATTTATGGCCGCAAATATATATATTTATATATAAATATATATTCTTTTCATTTTATAGAAATATATTTATAAGAAACAGATTCATTTATAGAAACGCTGTGTATAAGTTGTTTATTATATATATTTGGATGTGCATTCGCTTTTTTTTATGATAGCTGTTGAATTTTAGTGCTTCGAATGTGGGCAAAACAAAAACATCTACGCTGCATTTATGTTTTTTTTTGTTGACACAATAGCTTGGCTAAACACAGGTGTCCAAAAATAACAAGAATTTTTTTTTGGCGTTTTTTTTTTGGATTGTGTCTGGGCTAAATTGGTGAGTTATTTATTGATTTCTACTTCTGTTTTCAACCAGCAATTGCGTTACAATTTTGTTGTTTAAAGGCCACCCACAAGTTATGCAAGTCTGCAGGCCAAAACGCTTAAGTCCAAGATAAAGTAGCGCAACTAAGGCAATTAATACAGGCAACAAAAAAGAAAAAAAGAAAACAAATTACGAACCAAAATTTTGCTATGACGTCAATTATAAATATATAAAAATATATATGTGTGTTAGACGCACAAACATAATGAGAAATTCAATTCGTTATATAGAAACCCGATTATACAGAAATAACACTTGAAATCTAATCATATAGCAAGCAGAATTTTATCGAATAGATTTAGATATAGAATACTAATGGTTAAGAAACCTAAAATTGACTGTTCTTATACTTTTGGCGAGTTTAGTAGAATTTATTTATTAGCCAAATAACCCGTCTAAAGCTGAGTTTTTGTATGAACAACTTTTTGGTTTGTCCAGTTTATCCCAAAACAATTTTTATTTAATTTTAAGTCAAATTAATATGTTTGAACTTTATCAAGGGTATTTAATGTTCGGTGTGACTGAGCTCGTCGCTGCTCTTACTTTGTTTACATTATAATCAATCAACAAAAAAAACGCTAACAATATCGTTAATCAGGCAGGTACAGATGATTGATGAGTGAGATTGGATGAGACACATTTAATATCAATGAGCAGGTAAAGTTGACACTCACCTGTTGCCATTGATCCTCGATCGATGGTTGTGATGAGAAATAGCCCGTTGTGCAGATGCGCTCCAGTTCGTTGAATATATTCCCGCTCGGTAGTATATCCATTTCGATATCGTCGTCCTCCGTAGGAAAATAGTCTAAGGACTCCGTGATGAAGCCGTCTCGTTGCCTTGAGGGTAATAAATACGATATTGGATTCGCTTATGCGTTGGCTTATTGGTTTCTTATTTGTATTTGTATTTTTTTATATATTTTTTATTTTTGATTTATTTATTGGTCGTCAATTTTGAACGACAACCAAATTGTATGCAATAATTTGATTTACACTCAATGCTACATATACAAATATAATTGAATTTAAATATTTGATTTGATTAGAGATATTGCTGCTGCTGCATGCCATTCGACGTGGCATCCACTTGAACTACACTGGACAGCATCGTAACACGCACAGATAAAGATATAATATATATATATAGATATATATTCTAGATGCAGCTAATACATTCTTTACACTGGTAATTTATGTACATTATGTTTGCTTTGGGTTTTTTTTTTTGTTATTTTATTTATTTTATTATTTGTTAGCACGTATTTATGCGTTTTGATTTTGTTATTATTTTTACGGCGTGAAATTCTTTCATTTGTTTGGCCTATTTATTTAATAAATATTATTAATTGCACATCATTTATTTTAGGTTATGTTGCGCAGTTCTATCGAGCTGAAATACAAGAATGCAGTAAAAATAATTAGTAATAAAATTAATAAAAAATAATTGTTATTGATATGCATAAAATATAATAAACAAAATATTTACAGCTTTAATTAATTAATTGTCTTAATTTGTCTTTCGAAATTATAAAATAATTTATGAAAAACATATGCAGTTAATTCTGCCAGTCAGTAATTGTTATCAATGCTTTTATTGTTTTTTTATGGAGCTCGGTTTCCAAAAAAAATAATTGACCACAAAAACCAAATAAAACTTAATCTTTATCGTTGTAGAACATTTGCTGAACTTGAGTATTCGTTTTTTATATATATTGCTATTAAGACCCCCAACTGCACGAAAGTCAATTTATGCAAATATTATTTTAAAAAGCCAAAAAAAAAACAAGAAACTTATTTTGTAAAGCTTAATTTGGGGCAATCATTTAACAATTTCGGGTTTAAAGTAGGATTATCATATTTTGCTCGAATTTGTTCAGCTTTTTACTCATTTATTGAACAGAAAAGGCTTATATATTGGTATTTTTTATATTGGTGGAATTTAAGTTTACGAAACGTGCAGATGGAACTCTCCACACAACAAATATATCCACTTTTATGATTATGAACAGAGTATAAGCTTAGCCAAGGCTGCCAACGATAAATTTCGTTAAATATTGAGCGCCCTCTCATTGACAATGTATGTATGTAATGTATATATATGTATATATATATATATTAAATAATTATGTATGTGAGTGAGTGCCCAACCTATGCATAAAGTTATGCGGCAGTTGTGCATTTTACTGCATGCCTTTCATATATATTATATTTAGATTTTGAAGCCATGCTCAAACTGTTTTCACTATGAAACAAAGTTTTGGGTCAGTAACCCCATTGAGTGTCGTACCCACACACACACACACGCACGCACACACACGCTCATTCAGATAGTCAGTTTTGTTAGGGCTCAAATTATTACTGTTGTCTGTCGACAACGGCACGGAGCTGGCACCGGGCTCAAACCCTATTAGCTATCTGCCTGGTATATTAGCCTGGATTGAAAAAAAGGCGAGGCGATGCGAGGCGAGTTCGGCTTCGAGTTCGGCTTTGGGTTCGGATTCGAGTTTGAGTTGGAGTTCGACTGCTTCGAATATGTTGTATTTTAGTTGAATTTCTAAGCGCTTTGTTCCCTTTGTCCCTCCCCTGTGTCAAGCAACAAAATACGGCAACAAAATGCGGCAACAGCAACAGCAACAACAACAGCACCAATCGGGCCTCGTTACGTTGTTTATTTTTTACTACCTGTTTCGGTTTGGCTCTTTTACAACGTGTTTCTCTTCTTCTACATTTGTTATTTTTTTCATTTTATTTTGTTCTCTTCTGTTAACTGAAAAAGAACCAACCCGCTTTTGAGGCAACCAACAACCGTGCACTTTCCAGTTGGGTTTAGTACAGTCTTGTGTTTTTTTTTGGTTTGTTCCAAATATATTTTTTTTTGGTTGCAACAGCACATGGTAGTTGTGTGTTTGTGTGTGTGTGTGTTGCGTATTGGTCTTAGAAGCGTGAATATTCAATTTATGATTCTGTTTGCAAAGATGCAACTACTGCTGCGGAAATATTGTCCCATAAATATTTTGTATGATTGCACAGTTCTGCTTTATCTTTATCAAAATAAAAAAAAAACATACTGAATACTGTTAAATTATCATATGCTGCCCACGCTTTAGCACCAAAGTCTTGCCCACACTCACACACACATATATACAACTCGTACGCAGCGCGTTGAGTATGCTTTCAAGCTTAGCACAACACATTCATATGCATGTGTGTTTGTGTGTGTGTGCGTACTCAAACCAAATACCCTTCAATCAACAACTTAACACACAAAAAAAAAAAATTCGCTCGCGTATACGGTTTAGTGGGTGGCAGGGGCCGAGGGCGGGGATCGACGCTCACGTCCGCTTGCAGCCTACGTGCGTTTTAATTTATTTTTCTTCTCTCTCTGCTTCTCTACTTCTGCTTTCTGCTGTCGACTGTCGGCTTCGGCGTCAGCTTCTGCTGCGGCTGCAATGCGTGAGCATCGCCTCGACAATAAAGCTCGGCTTACACAGTATTGTCACTGTGTTGTTGCTGTTGTTGCTTTCCTTTTTATTTGATACCCAGTCGTGTTACTCGACATGAGTCTTGTCAGAATGCTTACTTTCGCAGAGAATACGCTTATTTTGTTTAATTATTAGGCATTTCCGAGCTGATTTTTTATGTGTGCCTTATATTTGTATATTTGTACATATGAGAACAACAAGACAAACTTTTTATTAACTTTTTTTGCCCAAGAGAACAACAAAACAACCACATGAAATTTGTGCCCTGAACTTGATTTGATTCAAATGCAATTTCTTTTGCTTCTTTCGTTTCGCCGCTATTATCTATGCATCTGCCTGCTGTTCATCCTCTTCTTCTTTTGCTTTTTCTTCTCCTACATAACTCATTCACATTGTTTCCCCCGTTGTGTTGAAATTCATGCTCTACCCCTCCTTCTCCTACATCCAAACACAACCCACATATCAACACTTTATTCATTTCACACGTGAATTGCTTGAACATAAAACGAATAGAAAGAAATTTTCATTTTCATTGCTGCCTATTTTTGTGTAGACCTTTTGCTTGTTGCTAGCTGACTGCTGACTGCCGACTGCTGACTGCCTGTTTGTTTGATTGTTTGTATTTCATTAAGAGTGGAATTTTTCCACATATAAACCATATCAAACCTCTAAGTTGCATGCGTATTGATGACAGGCCTTAATCGTATCTTAGCTTCGACTTGGCAAATTGGATGAAAATTCTATGTTCGTTAAACTTTAATCGTTGATAAGATCAAATTTGAAGTTATTCCATACCAAATGGATGAAAATTCTCACTCGGTTATTTTCGATAAAAATTCGAATTTTGTCAAGCTTTAATCTCCTACAATATCAGTTCGAAAGTATTCCATGCCAATTGAGTCATTTGTGCGAAAAATCTACTTTCGTCAAGCTTTAGTCGTCTTTATATAAGTATTCCAGGCAAATTCCATTAAAATTCTACTTTTGTCAAGCTATAATCCTCATTTATATAATTTTCAGCAAAATCGTGCAAAAAGTATAATCTTAAAAGAATTTTCTTATACATTCATTGTAATTTTCGTTAATTTTCCGATCTAGCTCGAATAATTTTTAAAGTTTGTTTAATATATGCAACACTTTCCATTTTCATGGAATTCAAATGTTTATGTTTGTAAACAAAAACTTTATTTATATTCACGATTCTTATTTCAGGGTGCAGGGAAATAAATATTAATAAAAATAAAGACAAACACTCGTTAATTTTGGGCGACAGTCTTTAAGTCTTCGAGTCCCTTCTTATTTTTGGAATGTGCTAAAGAATCCGACAGAGCAGAGGAGTGCCACATGTGGCATGCTGTGGCTGTCTCAATTGAACTTGCAACAAGCGAGAATTGAGTTGGATTTTTGTTGTTGTTTTTGAAGATGTTTTTGTAGTTTTATTTTCTCAACGCCAATTGGCAACTATAAATTCTATAAACAAATACGAATTTCTATTGACGGGGGGAGCTGTGAGTCAGGGAGTGTGGCAGATACGTATCCATGATTCGTATCAGTTATTATATTACCAAGAATCATTGAATTTATTTATATTTACTTTTTTAATTGCAAAAAACAAAAAAACACCAACTGCAAACTGAACCCATATTCGATGTAATCAAAGAAAAAACAAATGCGGGACTTGTTTCGTCAGATATGCCACATATATACATATAGCTTATATTTATTTATATATATACGATATATGCACACATTTAATTTACTTCGCTTCGACAAGCGCAGAAAATTGAAAAACCGCTGGATGCATGAATCAACAGCATGCATTTCTAGTGCATTTTGCCATTTGCTACGTGATTTAATAGGAATTAGAGAACAACTCAGTTACTCATGCAAATTACAACGTATTTTTTCCTATTTATTTTTCATATTATTTCTTTTATACAAACAGCAAAATAACAACAACAAAACGATCAACTTGAGATGTTGGCTAAAAAATGACAGCATATGATTAAGCGGTTGGGGTCTTAGGTGTGGGTTCTTGGTTGGGGTATCGGGTGCTATATATTATTACATTACATATTTTTAACGTGCGTTGTACGTTTGTATGCCCTGAGTCATTCTGCTGCTGCGTCTGCTGCTGAGGGGGAGTAAGCGAGAGAGAGTGAGAGAGATAGAGATAGAGAGACAGATGCACAACATGCTTTAGTCTTTAAATTCTTTGAGCTGCAAATGAGCTTGAAGTTTTCTTCATTCTCTTTGACGTACCTCTTCAGCTTGTTGTTGTTGTTATGGTTGTTGTTGCTGCTGCTGCAACACTTGTTACTTTGACGCACTTTTGCGCAGCAAAACTTGTTTGCCCACAAACACACACACGCACACACATGTATCTGGTAGTTGTAGACGATGACTTGACACACAGACACACACACAAAAACACACACAGATACACTGAGACTGCCGCCGACAAAGCAACAATAAAACGCAGCAATACTTTGAATGGGATATTATTAATTGCATTTACTTTTTCTATTTAATATTTAATATTTATGAACTTTTTGCTTATGGTGTCGGTGTTGTTGTTTTTTCACTTCTTATTTGCTTTGTATTTTTTTGCAAATGTTTTAATATATTTGTTGTCAAAGCTGTTTAAATTGCGGTTTCTGCTGCTGCTGCTGTTATTGTTGTTTTTGTTGCTGTTGTCCGTTTTATCAGAGCATGTTGTTATCAACACTTTGTTTACAGCACGGACACACACAAACACACGCGCAGCCTGCACAGATGAGGAGTAGCATTCCAAGTAGTCGTATTTAATTTTGTATATATGGCACACACACTGTTAAATTTCTCACTTTCTACTCAAAGTGCATTTTTTAGGGGGTGGGGTAAGGACAGAAACGAACGATGCTGTTAAGCTGCGACGAAAGCGAGTGCGGTTTGTGTGCTGTTGCTTCTAATAACTGCGACTGCGACTGTGACTGCGACTGCGACTCGGACGCACGGGTGGACCGTTAACGTAACCGGTAAAAACAAGACTGTTGCTGCTGTTACTCTCACTGAGACACAAGTGCACATTGAGCGACGCTTAACAGACAAATGTTAAACTCAGAGAGCCAAAATTGTTAGTTAACAGTGCCCATTTTCACGCTCAGAGAGTAAAATTGTGCTCTGCTTCCCTTTACTGCGGCGTATTGAGCGAAGCGCACAAACTCACCACTGCAGCGAATTCAAACGAGAGGTGGAATTGGTAACAGTCAGTTAATATTAACATTGCTTGGTCAAATTACAACTATATAAATATATAATAACAATTTAATATATTAATAAACAGATGTATTAGCAGAATATTGTTTGTATATATTGAGTAGCATAATTGCAACTAGCAACGAAAACAACTGATTAACATAATGTTACGGGAATAACAGTTGTTGTTGGCATAATTGCAAATAATCCACCGACTAAACAGCAAACGCCCTCACATGCATAGAGATTAGGGCAAACTGAGCTGTGTTGACAAATTGACATCTTGTTGTGGTAGCATACACTCACACACCCACATTCTGAAATATGCATATAGTAACGCACTCACGCACACACGCACATAATTAGCTGTCACAACGGAAGTCACAGAATACCGTAAATGGTATAAAATATGACATGCCCAGTTGGGCGCTAGACAAGAGCTAGGTGCAAACAAAGGCATGCAGCATTGTCTGCTAACTGTGTGATTATTGCAAATGTTTGGCATGAAATATTTTGGGCTATTTGCTCAACATGCTGTGAACATATTTATATTATAACTATTATGGCATGTTAAGTAAAGATATATTATACAACTAAGAGCACATACAATAACAATAAGAATTAAATTAAGTCAAACTATAGAATAAAACATATTTATAATTAATATTGATTATATATTACAAGTAACTAATGCCTTAAATAATTTGCTTATGTTTGTAAAACTGAGTAAGCAAATTATTGATAAGTAAATAAATTGTTGATTTGTGTGGATTTTTTTAAATTGTTTCTAGATAATAACTAGCGTTAATTACATGCAGTTAACTTGTAATTTATTTACCTTTCTTGTAAGCTTTTATAATGCTGAAATGCTTTGAGGACTGTTTATTACTGCTGGCCTATTGAAAACCAGGCCGTTAAGGAAATCATAAAGTGCATAAGCTAATAAAGCAAATTAAAAAAATATGTATAGAAGCTCGTTACTGGAATCGTCAAGCAGGCAAAGGCAAATTACCCCCCTCTATCTTTACTTATAATTTTCACGGGACATGTTGGGTCTACCAAACTATTTTTAAAAATAAATAATAAATATTTAAAATAAAAATAAGTAGATTATATATTATTATAAAAACAAATGAAAAATTATTCATTTTTTAATACTATAAAGACAGCCCACATATTATTTTAATATGTTCCTTCACGCACAAATCAAATCAATTGTTTACTACAGGGTATCTTATTGGTCATGAGATATTATAAGTGCGTAAGACATTCATGGGAACCGCTTATGCATGTTAAGTGAGAGGCAAATCAACAAGGACGGTTGCGGCGGTTGTGTGGAGGAGGTGGAAGGGATAGACGGAGAGTACGTTACGGCCATATCATTCAATTTATTAAAAATTTACGTGGTAATATTTTTGGGATCGAAAAACAAAGGAAAGCCCAAAACGGAATAGATGAAAACATAATACATGCAACGCCATGGTGGCTGGTGGATGGAGGGAGTGGGGAAGTAGAAGGTGATTGGTGAGACAAAGGAGAAGAACGAGAAAAGCAGACAAAATAACCAACAACAAAAATCCACATGAATTGGAAACTAATCGGACAATATGGAATATGGAATAAGCTTGATTATTATGCACATCACAATAATCGTTATCGCTACGGGTGGGAGGGGAGAGGCCGAAGAAAGGCGAAGAAAGAGATAAAAAGCTAGGTTTGGTTGGCATCTCCTCCTCTTACACATGAATATGCAGACAACTGTTACAAATACACACAGTAAAAAAACGCACTTAAATTTAGAAAACCACAAATTGCTGAATTTAGAGATTTAAAGTAAAATGGTGCAACTCTTATTGGGGAAACTAGAAAAGAAAACACAAAAAAACCCGATATTTTTCTGTGTTTTCAGGGTTTTATCAATTCCCTAGATTTTTGGTGGTGACCCCAGCAAAAAATTAAATAATTTGCACAGATTTTACTAAAGTAACCACAAATTGGCAACATAAAGGAACTAAACTGTGCATTAATCAATTTAATATATAAAAATATAAAAACATTTAAAGAAAACTAAATTGAAAACTAGTCAACAAATTAAAAAAAAATTAATTTAGGACTTTTGGAAGTATTTTCTCGAATAATATACAATTTTAGCTGCAAAATACAATAGATTATGTACTATCCATAGAGCAAACTCCTCGCAAAAGTTCTCAGATAATTTGTTAAGCTCACAAGCATATTTGAGATTCAGAAATACTAGTTATTAAATTGTTACAATATTCTCATCGTAAGAGAAAGTTATCTATTTCAAAAAATCTGTTTTGTTTGCGCTGAAAGCATACTTTGAATAAAAGTAAATTAAAAAGGTTAATAATTGAGTTTTGGCTTGTTGAATTTTATAACAATAATCACTTGCAACAAGTTAAAACAATTTGAGAGCAAGAAGTTTTTTTTGGTCGAACAAGTTTAGCTCCAAAACACACATTTCCCAGCATGTTTGTACATGTTTGCATGCATGTCTGTTCATGTTTGCATGTATGTTTGAATATGCAAAAGTCTCCATTATCCAATTACAACAACGCTCTATTAATATTTACGTCAAATTTAAAACCTTTTGCCTTGCTGGTAAATGGACCTTAATTTATTGCATTTGCAACGACAGCGCTCAAAGTGCACTTTCAACGGCTGCACATTGCACGTTGCAAGTTGAATGTTGTTGCTGCTGTTGCAGTGGCAGTTGCCAATACCGAGGCTGTTAGCTATATTACTAGCATACCCGTTAACCATGACCGGCAGCTAATAGGGTATGCTCAGTCTGAGCCAGAATAATAAATAAATATTGCATCTGCTTCAATATTCACTTTTATTCATTCAAATTTAATATTTATTCAAAGCCAAATTACAGTTGACAGTAAAATAAATATGGTCATTGATAGGGAAATTCTGCACATTTCGCCTCCACACCTTAAATAAATGTTCAGTTTCGTAATTAATAAAGGGTTAATTTAATTTGTAAAATTTATTTAATATTCGGTTTGTTTACAAACAGTTTCTACACTAAATTCTGGTCACTTAGGCAATGCAAGTTTTAATTAAATTTTATGTTTTATATTTATATAAGGTTCATTTGAATTTTAAAATGAATAAATATTTGCAAATGCTTACTAATAAATTATTTATTTTAAAAGCATTGGTATTCTTAGGTGTTAATCGGGGTAGTAGCAATTATTGCGCTCTTCACAAATAAATTCTCATATTTATAATTAAATAGAGTTAATATGAATTATAAATTTATTCAATACTTGTGAATGTTTACTAAAAGCTGACATAATGAATTCTAGGGGAAGCCTAAAATAATTCACTGTCTGATTATAAAATAGGAAGAATTTTAAAGTTTACCAAGTGTATTAGATATAGATTCTTGATAACATGATAGATAGATTAGCAGTAAAATGATTCTCTCCGAATTTGATTTGCCCGTTTGCATATAGCCATGTTCCTTGCCATTGTTGTAACAAGCTTTAATAAAAGAGATTTTTGCTCACAGCTGACATCTTTTTACAAGTAACGTGTAATGATGATGATCGCAATTTCATTGATTTGACTGTCTGCAACACGAGACGGAATCACGTTCGAGCAAAATTGAGGCAGTTGGCAGCAGCTGACGCCATTTTAGCAGCCCTGGCGGAAATAACCCTGTTGTTACCAAGCAGCTGCTCATTATTTCCCACTTTAGTTACTCGCAACAAAGAAAAAAAAGGAACATAAAAAAATGTCATTAAAAACAAAATACTTGAGAATAAAAGTGATATGTGCAAAGTTTTGCTCTCGCGCACAATGCGCAGTTGGAGAGCAAAGCGCCAAATGTTGTTCAGATGTTGAGGAAAACAGCGTGCCAGATTTTTACTAAGCCGGTTGTAAAACTTTCATACAAACCCTTCGTAGTACAACCGGCACTTGAACTTTGCTACTTGCTTGTTTCTTTTTTTGCACTCTTTTTGCACATTTACAGCGCAGGCGATGTGCAAAGAGAGCGAGAGAGTTGTGGAGAAGAGAGCGCACAATAAAGCCGGCAAATGTATTAAGAGAATTGTTGACAAGTACAAAATACAAAGTTTTGCAAGCTTTACAAATTAAATGTGCTTAAAAATTGTACTTATTTAATAATAAACTTATTGCGTAGTTATCAACACTTGCATTTATGTAAATGCATTTGTAAAAACACCGGTAAATGCACTAATACATTCACACACGCACGCACTCACATTTGCTTTGTTTGATTGCGGCGCCTGTTTGTATGCAATACTCCGCTCACTCATACACACACTCGCTGCCGTTATGTGTGTGTTTGTGTGTTTGTTTATTGGCCGAGTAAATGCAAAGCAGAGCGCAATGACCCGACCCGATGTATTCAAACGTCGACTCGTTTCTGTGCAGTGCACAACTTTGGTCGATACCTGCCTGATGACGACAGTAAAACGAGACGAGTGCTAATCGACGAACATCTTTACAGTTTACAGTTTGCCTACCGACGACGATGACGTTTAGCAGCGCTCGCAACACTCGTTGGTATTTTTGGCTCGTGTTGCACAATTCGTGCAGTCTCTTTCGCGCTCCGTCGCTCTCTTTCGCTCGCGGAAATTGAACTCACCGCAAAGGCGCTCGAAATGAGCAGCGAAATTATGAGTTCCTTCCTTAATTGCACAAACTGCCAGCGGTTCACACGAGTCTCGTGCGGCTCTTGTACGTATTAGAAGCTTTTATGTGTCCAAGTGCTCTTCAAAAGCATCCTGTATAACAGTTGACAGCTCTCGCGAACTCTCGTACGCCTCGCACTCTCTGCACTTCTCTTATATTACTCACACAATGAGTATGACGTCACCTGTCTGATGCTTTACGCTCAGTGTAAACAAAACATAAAAAATATGAATGGCTTCTGCGTGTATCACACAAAGTCGGCAAAGAAGTGTGAATGAAATATATTCACCACTGAACAATTATTGTTATGGGCTGAAAAGATCAGACGATTTCTTATTGATTGACCTTTTACATATTGAAATAAAGAGCTGAGCAAGCTTGGAAATTTGTGACTTCTTTTATATTTTCAATAAAAGCGAGTAATCGACTCGCAGATACCCTGTAGACAATCAAAATGACAAAATGTGTAAAGTAAAAAAATGAAAACATTTAAAATTAACTTAAATTTATTCACAATTTGATGTTAATTGATTGTAAAATAAATGTTTTCTTTATTATTGGGAACTGAATTTGGCAGTAGATTTCTTGTAAAAGGAAATAGTCTAAAAATTGTTTACAATTTTAAGAATAGTCAGGAAAATAAATTTCTAAATGAATCCATCGAATAATGCTTGATGAAATTCATAAAACTCCAAAGTTTAAAATTAATATAAAGGGTATTGACAGAAATTGACAGGGCAGTTAGGAAACGTCGGTCGGCCTCGCATTTAATTTGAATTCTTTATATTTGACGCTGTTTGCTGGCCAAAGCGCATTTTACCAATGCGAACTGAAGTTTTTTCAACAAGAATCTGGTCGAAGAATTTTTGTTTTCGAATTTGTCATGTTTTCGCCTAACAGCAGCAGTCTATAAAATATACTCAGACAGAGAGAGAGAAAGAGATAGATAGAGATAGAGTGAGTGAGTGTGTGGGAGAGAGATGGATGGATGGATGGGTGCTGGTATGTGCAAATATGCGAAAGCTAAACGTCATAGCAACCCTTTCTTATGGGGGGAAGTGAGATGGACGGGAGAGAGGGGAGATGGAAAGTTTTTAGCGCTTATCTTAAGTCGCGTTGACAGGCAGCAGTCAAGGCAAGGAAATACATAGCAAAGTACAAGTTGAAGATGAGATTAAAGCTGGTGCCGAAGCTGGACAAGCGACAAGCGACAAAGGACACAGGACACAGGACAAGGGACACAGGACAGGGGGACAGGGGACACGGGACACAGGAGTCGTGCAAAATGTCAAGCTATAAAAATAGCTGCGGGTATGAAAAATGGTAAAAAAAAAAAAAGAACAAAATTGAAAGAAAAAAAAATTAAAGAACATAGTTGACTCTTTTCCTTGGGACACTGGATGACAGTGAGTGATTTGACCGTACCCTCATTTGCGTGCAGCCAGCAGCAGCAGCAGGCAGCAAGCAGGCAGCAAGCAGGCAGCCAGCAGGCTGTAGCAGGATGAAGCAGCACCCAAATGGATTAATGTGCAAGGATGCTGCGCTGACGGAAGGACATCCGAGAAAATTACGTCAACTACGCACTTGGCAGGCATGAAAATCTATCCCGGCAATAGTTAGAGAAAGCAGCAGCAGAAAGCAGCAGCAGCAGCAGAAAGCAGAAAGCGTAGCTCATTTACGCGTTGCACTCGAGTTACACATAAAGCCAGAACCAGAGCCAGAGCCAAAGCTAGAGCCAAAGCCAAAGCCAGAACCAGAGCCAGAACCAGAGCCATACCCAGTGCCAAAGAAACAAAGCAAAAACTTGTCGAGCTATTTTCTGTGCCCCAAATGACAGCGCAATGTTATAATGAAAAACTTTTTCTTTGTCAATTTGATGAGCATTAAAATTTTTCAACATCACACAACTGAGGTAAAGGCGAAAAAGAAGACGAAGAAGAAGAGCAACAAAAAAAAAATAAGGGGCATCACTTTTCCGTTGTTTGAGCTTTAAAAATGAATCCAACATTTGTTGCCCGCTCTCTGTTCCAACAGCAAAACGGCCCATTCTGGCTGCACATTAGCTATGCCAACTGAATTTCTAAACAAAGGCACAAAGCTAATGTTTGCCACAACTTATGTGCAACCCTTTGTATAGACAAGGCTATTATAGCCAAAGGTAGCTCAGCTTATTATCCAGTTGGTAAAATTCGATAACGGAACATATTTAACATATAACATTTTTCAGATAGAAATAGGAAATATTTTCGATCGTCTACAGACGAAATATATTTCTTAAAAGTAGAAATTCAAACCGTTATATTTAGAAAAAACATATTGTTTTAAAACTTTAAAAAAACAAACATGAAATATGTCTTACCAATTGAAATATGACATTATTTTTACTTAATAAAATGATGACATTATTTAATAAATAAAATAAAATAATAAATAATTAATAAAATAACAGTTTACTTTTCTACTTGCAGAATTATGATTCTTAATAGATTTCATAAACAGAATATTAGTACAAAAATTAGAATAATTTTCTAGTGTTTTAAGCAATTTTCTTTTTTAATATGATTGTCTAGCGAAATTATTTATATTTCTATGCGTAAACATTTTTACTAAGATTCGTGTTAAAATTAACTCAACACAAAGTCAGCTCAAATCATATTATAGAAATCGTCTTTTTAGAAATTTAAGAACTATAAATTTTGTTCGACATTCAACTTGAGTTATAACTGAGATAAAAAATATGATTTACAAGGTTTCTAAGTCTTTTTCGAATAATTATAATTTCTTCCCCTTTTTTGACTCTAATTAAAAAGTGACTTGTAGAATGAGTTTAATTTTTCATACAAGCTTTTTGAGGTTTTCTTAAAATGCTTACTTACTTACTAAAAACCGCCAATTCTTTATCAACTAATTTATTAGATTAAACTGCTTTCATTTGTATTTATTTTTCTGATTGTGTTTAATTTTGTTGGTTTACCCCAATGCTTGGTAAAAGTATTGAAATCTTTTATTTCTTTTTTTTACATTTTTAATTAAATTATTCACATTGTCTTTTCATTGAAAAATTTTTTATATTTGTATTTTAAATATATATAATAATAACGAATATATATATATATATATATATATATATATCTAGGCCTCATAACTCAATTAAGTTTGGACCTGCTCGTAATTTTAAAGAGCCATTCAAAAATTTGTTTCGTCTGCTGTTGCCTTTCCCGGCTGCCCGGCAACACCCCCAACACCAGCAATCACATGTTCCACATTTTAACTTTGTGCCTTCTGTGGGTGCCTGCTCTCGAGAGTGAGAGAGAGAGAGAGAGAGTCCTGGAGAGACCCAGACCCAGAATCTGATGTGTTCTGTTCTGTGTTCTGTGAAGCCAGCGAGAATTGTGGAATTCAAAAGCTATGCGTAACGCCGCCGCCAACGTAGAAGACTCTTTGTGTAAAAAGCATTTTTTGGGACCCGGACTCGAAACCAAACCCAAGCCCAAATCCCAAACCCAAACACGAACCCATTTCCGCCTACCATCTTGCCACAGGGCGGGGAGGCACAGGCTGGCATGCCGTTAACCCGCTAGCAAAAAGTGCAAAATCGCTCAAATTATTGTTAGAAGCTGCCAGAAACAACCACCACTGAGAAAACTGGCAAATTACAACTACAACAACAAGAACAGTAAAAGCAACATCAACAACAACAATAACATTGTCCAGCCGCTTGAGCTTTGCCACGCTTTGCTTTGAGCCTGGTTAGCATAACTCAAGCAGCCGCAAGCGAAAATTTCAGCGAGCATGCTCTGTGTGTGTGTGCGTGTGTGTGTGTGTGCGTGTGTGTGTGTGCGCGTATGTGTGTGTGTGTGTTGGCAGCGTTGTGAAATGTTTATAGCTCTCGGTTGGAATGACTCAACTTGCATGCACGCAAAAAGAAATGAAAAGTGTCCTTGCCTGGCAAATGGCTGTGTTAGCCAGGCTAAAATAGCAATTTTACACACAAAACTATTCCCATACTCGGTGCAAAAAATTCCTTTTGATAAATTGAAAATCATGTGCGAAAAATTAATTAAAACAAACATTTTTAATTGCTATAGTTGTTTGTATTAAAATATATCAGTCAAAACAAAAATAAAATTAATTTTTATATGTTATTGCTTTTAAATGTTGCTTTGTTAATAAAATAAATATGGATTAATATATTTAATATTTATAAAATGTAAATTTAAATTAAAATGAATTCTAACATTTCTGTAAACGAATCCTAGTTACATATCATCAATTCTCATTTTATTATTATTTTTTAATTAATTATACAAAATTAATGAAAATTTGCAGCTTGTTTTCACAAAGAATTCTTTAATTACCACTTAAATTATTATTAAAACCAAAAAATTTATAAATTCACATCTGTCATCTTATTAAACTTTCCATTTAATTAAAATTAATATCGCCTGCCAGCTTGCCACATACTGTGGCAATCTTATCTAACTTCTGCCAAGTTGTCAAACATAAAACAAAATTGCTTAATTAACGATTTGCATTTGAAATGAGAAAACATTCGAATAAATTGTCACAACAACAAAACAAAATTCAAATTGAGGCAATTTGTTGTGATTTGTTGTTGTTGTTGTTGTTGTATTTATGTGTCGCCTCTTAACACACCTTCAAAACATAATCAGCTATCGTCTGATGGGTGTTAAAGTGTGTGAAAGTTGCACAACCAAGTCCAGTTATTTTAACTATATCCCCAAATAGAAGAGGACGTTCAATGGGGTGTGGGGGAGTGGGGAATGTGGAGTTTAGCCTTAACGGAGCAACCCAGGCCGGTCCACAACTGGTGGCCTGGCCTCTTCATCTTATTTTGCAGTTGACATAGATGTTATTTGTGTGGCTACCAGCTTTATAGTTTACCTGTTACACACACACACACACACACACCAACACACATGTGTGTGTGAACGTTTAAGTTGCTCACTTTTCCTATCTGGCTCTGACATTTCTCGACGCCACACACAGATCCACAAACACATCTGGCATCTTCTAAAGCTTCGTTGCTTGTCCTGAAAGGATTTTAAATTTAGACTCAAGCACGCTTCAAGTTACCTTTGCCAAGTGCCCCATCCTCTGCTCTGCCCCGAACCCCCACCTCCCTCCTCCCCCACTCCTCTGCTCTGTTTTGCTCTGTTCTGCTCATGTTGCACCTGCCGCAAGCGGAGAGCATCAGGCGACGACGAGTCGACTTTAAGTGTTTCTATTCCATGGCAGCCACACTTCATGCCACACGCTGACAACAAGCTGCGAAAAAACAAGCCAGCACATTTCCCCTGTGCCTCTTGCTAATTACTTAACAGCCCTTTTAGCTTTATATAATACATTTAATTATTGCTTTGTGTAGTGCGTAAAATTAGATAGAAATATTTATATACAATAAAAAACAAGATAGAAAAATTTATGACTAGTTTTTAATATATTCATATTTTTACATAAAAAAAAATAGAGAAAAAAATATATGAAATAGTTGTAATATTTTTATGCAATTAGAGTAACACTTATATATATTATTTTGTATTTATTAAAGCAGTTTAATTATTAATGAATAATAAATTTGCCCATGCCACAAGATTTAATGTAAAAAAATGCGGTAATTCCACAATTTGTATATAAACAAACCGAATAAAAATCAGAGAAAAAAGCGGTTTGTATTTAATATGTAAATATTTTGAACTAAGAAAAAATGAATAGAAAATTATATTACTTTTTGTTAATATGTTAATTTTGAAATAAAACTAGAGAATAGTAGTAAAACTAGATATTAATATTAAAAATGTGACATTTGTTTAATTATTTATTTATTAAAAGCACTTTAATGCCGAATTGATTTAGTTTTATTGCAAACTAAAAAATTGAGAAAAGTCTTATAATACTTGTGCAATAGTATAAATAGTAATCATTATAGCACACAGATATATTTATATATTATATTATAGAACACAGATATATTTATATATTATATTATATTATACATAAATAATATATTTATTTACAGATCAATCAAAAGTTTAATCGAACAGTTGTTTTTATACAGATTGAAACGTGTCTTTCTTTACAAATGTGAAACATGTGTTTTTTTTTGTATTTATTTAGATATGTTTAGATATGTTTAGATATGTTTATATATTAAACAGACTCACAGCATAAATATTGTAATGGACATAATAAAGTTATTCAGTCAGTGTAAATATAAAAAAATATTGGCCATCAAATCGCATGATTGCCGCACACAAACAGGATAAGCTTTGACGTGTCAGCAGGAATCCAGTGACCAACTCCACCCAACACCCCAACCCCCCCTCACCACATCCCTTTACCAACCGTTTCCTGGCACCTTTAAGAGCCAGTGAGGACATGTGTGGTTAACGTTCTTTTTCCTTGTCATGTTAGCTGTTTGGCCAACTAACGGACAACTCTCGCCTCGTGCTGCGGTTTCCAGCCATCAAATGCAAAGCCTGACTACAACAACAAGGCACATTGTCAAAATCTGTCACTTGTGCATACACACAGAGTAGACACACACACACCAACACACACACACACACATATACATATACATATATACGCTCACTTTCACACCTTAGCCAATCCCTCTGCCAGCAAAACTCTTAGCTGACATCTCGCCCAGAGAAGCTGTCAACAGCAACTGGCCTAAAGCAACCACAAGATTATGTAGACATTTTAGACACCCTTACGCAGCTGTTGAGCATATTTTAGAACCTGTGTCTTGATTGCCATTAAGCCAACAGGACGCAACTTCAGTTAGTAAACAACCAGCCGATAACAGTAGCAGCAGCAGCAGGCGGCACTTGCAACAGCAGCAACAGCAGCAGCAGGCGGCACTTGCAACAACAGCAGCAGTAAGCGGCAGTTGCAACTAACAATTCTCAGTCTGTGGTCACTTTGACATACACATACAAATATATAGTTTTGCATTGCTTTTAAGCTGACTTCAATTTTACACGGGATTACAACAATAGCCACAAACATTAAATTAAGCAAAATGAGTTGTCTAATTGTATTTTCGCAGCTTTTAAAATTGTTACAGAATTTGAGTTGCAACCTTGAAAATATGCATTAAAAACTGGCCTAAATTTTTAAAATATTTTCCATAAGCACTTTGAGACTTGCAAATACATAATTGAATTTTAGCTTTAAGAAGAGACCAATAATTGAATTCATTAAATTTTACTATTGATCTCTTCTTAAAGCTAAAATTCAAAACTAAATCGATGAATTTAAAGTAGGGGAAACAACAACAACCTTCAACCTTTGAACCCTTTTTACATATTGTCTAATTAACCAAACATTGATGTGTGCATAATTATTAATTAAAAGGCCAACGAGCAATGAATGAAAATTTGAAAGAATTCCCGCATAATTGACTTTTTTATTTTGTCTGGCAATGCATTCTTGGACTTTGATGGTAATTAAATTTTAATAAGCAAACGCTTTTTGCCCTTTCCCGTATAAGTCAGTAAATACAATTATGCTTTGATGACCGTATGACCAGAACATATTAATTTTTAATTTGTTCAAATTATAATTGTCAAAGCCATTAAGCCACACACAGCACACACACACACACATCCACAGTCACAGTCAGAGTTAAATTGAAGCGGATATTTGCCGCCTGTGGCATTTGCAGCATTAACTTTAACACCCCCGAGACATGACTAAGCCCAGCCCAGTAACACACACCACACACACACAACACACACAAATTTAACCTCTTCAATTGACCAGTCGATTGTGTGTTGTAGATGTGTGTGTGTGTCTGTGTGTGTATATTTTTCCATATGGGCATGTTTTGTGTGTGTTGACCTTCAATGCCAGAATATGGGTGATATTCTTGTTATGCTGGATATGGTTAAATTGTTTAGTTTTGAGCATTATAACTGAACACAAGAGATGTGTATTATTTTTTACAAATATATCTCAAACATCTTTTAATCTTAGTCAGTAAAATTATAAATAATTCATATTAAATTTGAGCTTAAAAGAATCTCCAATTTGGAATATCCCATTTAACATATCCCATTCAAGTGACTCAAAATTATTCAGTTAAACAGAAACATTTAACTCTTATTTTATATTATTATTTATATACTTATTTATATATTTTTTCTATACTCTCTTTTTTTATAAACATTTTTACTATGCTCTCTTTTTTATAAATATTTTTGCCACATCATGCATTTAACCATATATGTAAACTATTTGTTTTCTATCGGTTGGCCTCTTTTTAATTAAGGCAAAATGACGCATTGCAACTTAATTGAATTACTGAGCAATTCATGAATGAATGGCATGAATCATTCATTCTATATTCAATGAATGCGTAATACGAGTGTTGCTTAGTGCCCCAATGATCACTCATTGGTGGCCCCAATGTATTAGTTTTGAAATTCAAACGCTAAAGTTAAGTTGCAATTTGGTTCTCATTTATTTGAAAAAAGTATCCACAAAATTGCCCTTTGACTGGAAGAGTATAAATTATGCTGAAGTCGAGAAATGGAGCCGGATACTTTTCCAATCAGCACCCAGTTCGTACCCAGTTCGAGTGTCAAGGGCCAAAGGAAAGACAATTTAATTAATTTACGACACAATTTCACTTTTCAACATTTATGGTAGCTGGGCGAAAAGGGTGTATCTAGACACAAATGCAAACACATGTGGCACGTTGCCCGGTTTTGGTTATTATTCATTAACAGAAAAGCCACAAACTTAACCAAGTTGCTGCCTCTCCTGCTGCTGCTGCTACTGTTGCTGCCACAGTTGCTGCTCTTCTTTGAGTGGTTCTTGATTGCTGGTTGGTTTCATCAATCAAGGTTTCACCCTTGCCCCCTTGAACCGCATGTCAGCCCTTAGTCAACCTTCTGCGTTGCTTCGCCTAATTACATTATTTCTTTAATAAATGTCAACGTAATTGACAACAATGGCTCGCTTAAGATCACTTTCACATTTTAGCCAACTTTTTTTGTGGCCATGACCCATGACCAAAAAAACCATATTTTCTATTTGAAATGAAATATTTAATGGTTTATTTTTACTTTGATGTTTTGCCACTTTTCTTTCATGCTTAAAATTATTTTACATTCATGTTTATTAAATGCTTTGCCAACTGACTATGAAATTGAGTTATTACATTAAATTGTGGCCGTTGTCAAAATGAATTCCATTGCAAAAAAAAAAAAAAAAAAATGTTGCATGCCTCAGCTTGCACACACATTTTAAATTCCGCATGGTCGATTCTTTTTCTCTGTGTGCTCTTTGTTTTTGCACAATATTTTTCTAGTTTTTCCACGTCTGTTTGACAAACATATATTACAGTGCAACACACATATATATATGTATTTTGTCATGATTTTTTCGTGCATCAATTCTTGCACACATTCGTAAAATTCACATTCAACACCAACTATGTCTACGATTCTACTATTTTCCAAATTTCACACCTGCAACATGCATTCTTATTGAGTGTTGCCCCAATGTTACTGACATTTGCCCAAATTCAATGTTGCAAATGCATTTGTTTTGTATCTTTAACAGCCTCAAAGGGGAAGCAAATTTGCATATTGTACAAAAAAAAAAGACTTCTTTAATGTCTTGCACAATTCTGCTCAGACGTCTACACAATTATTTGCCAATCATTGAAGTTTGTTCACTTTGTAATCCCAAAGACAGTGCAAACATATTGGCCAAAACTCTGACAGCTTTCATTAAGACGCTAACAACTTGGAAAAAAATATATTCCGTTTTGCCAGCGTCATTAATTGGACAAAGGTAAACGTGAAAAAAGAATGCTTGAAATGTGCCTTATTTAGATGTTTGTCACTTGGCCAGGCCAAAACGGGAGCGACGCAAGGCTTGAAGCACCCAAGAGAATACCTATTTGGCCTATTTGGGCCAAGTGAGGTGAAGCACAAATTTGGCAGCTCATCGCAAATGAGGTAACTGTTAATATATTAACTTAAATGCGACCTTTTAGTAACTGTCTACGATATTTAATGGTTAGACAAGAGGCTTAGACGCTCTGTCTTTATATTTGTAGTCCCCAGGATTTAATTGATGGCCAACAACTAGTTAGCTTGGCCTACTGACGATTTTACCATATTCCTCTAATTTTGGCGCAAGAAATAATTCACTTTCTTACTTAGAGTAAATATTTTTTAAGTGAAATGTTGTCAAAATAGGGTTTTTCTTTCGTAGTAAAGAGTTTTAATAAAATCTATAAAAAATTTAATGAAAGTCCAGATTTTTTTTTTAATAATTGTAAACAGAGCTGTAATATTCACTTTCTTGTTGCCTACAATACTATAAAACATTATTGTATAATTATTTCACACAATCAATACTCTTAAGATAGTTTAGAAATTCATATAATTGTATCTGAAAATATTGAAATTTAAATGAAAATATTACGA
Source organism: Drosophila fungiperda (assembly GCA_035042345.1). Taxonomy (NCBI): domain Eukaryota; kingdom Metazoa; phylum Arthropoda; class Insecta; order Diptera; family Drosophilidae; genus Drosophila; species Drosophila fungiperda. Next base: position 1,987,962 of record JAWNLM010000159.1, on the reverse strand, counting down.
TTTATGGGAATCTAAGACAGTGCAACTGAATTTTATTACAGCACTTTTTAATTACTCTCTTTCAAATTTTAGATAGAATTGTATCAAAAATTTCTTTAACTCAGGCATATTTTTTTTTTAATAAACAAATAAAATCATATATCTAAAAAATTCAAGAAAACCTTTAAATTTAACGAAATATGCTTTATATATTTATAAATTGTTAATAAGTATTTAAAAAAAAATTAAAAGCTATCTGGTTTTCAGGGAGTTTTCATTTTAGTCTTGAATTTTTTCCAAAATTCAAACCAATTTTTATGCCAATGTTAATTCAAAAAATACTGCCTTCTCCTAATTGCTACAATGTACGCACAACATCAAACATTCAAGTCTTAAGAATTCATAAATTTGATTGTTCAAGCAGACTTAACCTGATGCAGATATTTCCAGATATTTATTCTGTGTTTCGTCTTTTATTTGCGTCATAATTTCGCTTTCGTTTCGCTTTTTTGGGGGCAAGGCAAGTGAATTATGCCAAAGTCCCTTTTGGGACAGTCGCCAGCTGATCTGCCATTGCGCCTCTCGGCTGAGTGCTCTTATTTTATGACCTTTAACCGGCCAATTGTGCGTATGAATTGTTGGGGGCATCGCTGCAAACCGGCTGAAGTGTCTACGAGAGACGCCGCCGAGTGTAAATCATATTTACAGTGGTACAATAATTGAATTAGGTGGCCCTAGGCACCACCAGCACATGCCCCCTTGAAAATGCCACTGTTTCTTTTCCATTCTTACTCAATACAAATAAAATTTAATTAAGCACAAATGGCCCTTTGACCTTTGAGTGTGCAACGCGTTGCTTCTCTTTGACTTCCCGATTGCCTCTGACTCACAAGTTCTGAGGCCTTCGCTGGTTTCTCAATACTTTGAATCAGAGTTCGATAATCGTAAAGACGAACTCACTGCACAGATCATAAAGTTCAACTGTCTTTATTGTGGATGGATGGTTACCCAAGAAGGTTTCATCAGAAATTGTGCCAGCAGCGATAGGTCAAAACTTCTAAAAACCAGAACTTTATCAAAAGTGATCTGATTTTTAAAAACAAGGGTTTCTTATTGATGGTTTTAGTTAAAGATCGAAAGTACATATATAGTTGGCAAAGCGATTCTGACTGGAAATTCATGTTAAAAAAAATACTCTCAAAAAGTGTTTTAAAGAAAATAGTAAACTTCCCAAGGCCATAACTTTGCCAAAAGTGACCCGATTTTCAAAAACTATGTCTTCTTAATAATGTTTTGAGCTCTAGATAAATACTGCATTTAAAGTTAAGAAAGTCATTTGGACTTCATATTCATGTTAAAAATAATACCCTCAAAGAGTGCTTTAAAGAAAGTAGTAAACTTTCCAGGGCCATAACTTTCTCAAAAGAGATCCGATTTATAAAAACCAGGGCTTCTTAATGATGATTTAACTTTAAGATTAAGACTACATACACAGTTGGCAACGCGATTCTGACAGGAAATTGATGTTTAAAAAAATACCCTCAAAAAGTGTTTTAAGGAAAATAGTAAACTTACCAAGACCATAACTTTGTCAAAAGTGACTCGATTTTCAAAAACTATGTCTTTTTGATAATGGTTTGATAATGTAGATAAATACTATATTTAAAGTTGTGAAAGTGATTTGATTCGATTTTCACGTTTATATTCGACTTTAAAAAGTGCTTTAGGAAAACTCAGAAAGTGATTAGCCAAGTAGCTTTTGGCATTTAAAGCTCTTGTTTGTGAGTAAAAAACCTTAAAACTCGTCAACCTCTGATCTAAAACTATCGAATCGTTCAAATTTCAAAAGTCAACTTTCAACGAAATGGTTGTTGTCCAAGCTTAACACATAAGTCAGATAATATTTCAACCAACAACTGTTGCGCTGCACACTCACATGATAATTGGACAGGCTAAGTCGTTTCATAACAGCCAGCTTCTGCTGCTTGTTCAAACAGCACTCAACTGCTTATCCAATACAATGTCCGTATGGTAGGTGTACTCGCTGCAGCTATTTGTCGCACGCCGAAAAGCGCCATCTTTTGACAAAACCATCTTTCGAATTAAGATTAAAAAAAACAAATGAACAAAGATAAATGAGAGATAACTTTATGACAATTAAAATCAATTTAATACAGAGCAAAAACTTTAAACACTTACAACTTAAAAAATAAGTTCAGATAACTAAATATAATATTAAATAAACAAACAAAATAAAACATAATTAGTTCTAAATGCACACAGAGAAATGGAAGATAAAATACTTATTGAAGGAGACGCCTCCAATTCCATAAATAGTATATATATTATAAGTCAAAATCACTAGCAGAGTTGATATAGTCATAGCATATTATGCTTTTTGTGATTATGCAGTCCTGTCTCAGCTGTATCTGTATCTTCATAACAAATTAAACATAATTAAATATTTCAAACACCTTGCCAAAATTTAGTTGTAACCAATTTTTTAGCGCTTTACAAGTTGCTTATTTTATAGATTTATATCTTAAACATAATGTTACTTACTGATAAGTAAACATAATTGCATAAAATATATGAGCAGTGAAAGACATGTTTTGAGAACCCTTCAACAAATTATGTGTTATCGGAACATTGCCTTAAGAGCTAATTTTATTGTCAATTAAATTACAAACTATTATGTAAACACACACATTCAAACACAAACACAAACACACTTTTGGGAAAGAAAGTCTTTTACGAGAAACATGTATTTATAATAGGGTGGATCGAAAATATACTTTTTTTATATTCGTTTTCTGTATGCTTAATCAATGAGCTGTTTTGGAAATGGAGGTACAAATTTTCAGGTAGCTCAGCAGAATTGAATTAAAAAGAAATATATTTAATTAAGAATCATAATCTAAAATTGATTGCAATAGTAATAGTAAACATTAAGCCATAACAATTATAATAAATTGTGAAACTTATAAAATACACCTTTGATATATTTTATATATTTTTTTTTAATTTGTTTATTATATTAATATATTTTATATGATATAGAAGATTATTTTATGTATAGTGTTGGTTATGTTTAATAGAATATTTATGAAAAAATAATAATTTTTTCTTAGAAAAGATGATACTTAATTTAAAAATTTTAAGTATGAAATGAAAATGTATATCTATATATATTCCATTATATTATATAAAAAGTCTGCTTTAAATGCTATATTTTCCTTTTATAATACAGCTTGTATACCTCATTTGAGGGACTGCAGAGTATTCATAATAAAAAATGATGAGCACGTGCTTCCCCCTTGGCCAAAACATCATGATAAGAAAGGCGCAAACAATTTGACAATTTAATGTGGCGACATCACAACCTGCAACCGCAAACTGTCCGCGCGAGAGTCGCTGACAACATTAGCCAAGAGCTGGGGGAGAGAGCCACAGACAGAGGCAGAGACAGAGACAGACAGAGACAGAGTCCGAGCAGGGAGTGATGAGTGGAGTGGAGAGTCTATAATTATAATTCCATTACCAATGGCAATTGCCTGGCAGGAGGAGGCGAAGGAGGCGCGTGTGTAGGCCAGCATCGACGGCCAGGCAGGACTCATAAAAAATAAAACGGAAGAAAAAAAATAAGGACGAAGCCAGCGCGATTTTGAAAAGGTGCGCAGATCCTGTGCGCAGTCATGTCAAAGGCAATTGAAGTGGCGTAATTGCTGCAAAAGCGAACCAACCTAATGATTGCCACTTGAGCACTTGCCACAGCGCTGGCCAAGGATAATGCGGGCCGCACTGACGATTACGCGCGCGCCCCAAAAAGTAGCAGGTGAATCAGTTGTTGCCCTTCGCATGCCGCTTGCTTCTCGGATGCGGAAGTATGCATTATTCGTTTGATTTTGACGAGTTCTCTCTGTGAGAGCACTAATTTAGTTACACTGTGTCTATCAGCCCCTCGCTCTACCTCTCTCTCCCCCTCTATCTCTCTCTCCCTCTCTCTCGCTTGTCTTGTGCCAATTAGAAGAGCGCACTGCAGCTGCCAATACTCAAAAAGATCGATCAAAACCAAACAACAAAAAAAGGACCTGTTCTTCGCATTTTGTTTAAGTGTAAAATCCACTTGCAGCTACACAAAATTTAATGATCATTTTGTAACGATTTTAGCCTGTCTTTAATGTAATACATTTATTTTGTTTTTTTTTTACATTCCAATGTGATCAGCTCCATAACTTATCTGAGTCAGCGATGCCTGCCCAGCGTTTTTTTTTTTTTTTTATGTCCATGTCGAAGCAGGAGCACCGTGTGGCGTTTGGTCCGCTGTAAAGTTGTTAACTCTATTTTTTTTTTTTATTACCACATAGTCATCACAACCTACTCTTCCGAATTTTGATGTCAGGGGTCAATTTATTGTCGATTGGCGAATTCACAGAGACTCCAAAATGCTCCAAATGGAGAGTGGCCATAATAAAATGCTCTGTTGGCCCTCATCGAAGTCAGGGCCTAAACAATAAAACCTAATTATGTAAATGTTACAGTTTTTTGGCCACATTTAGACGATATATTTGAGGGCGCTACTGTTTTTTTTTTTCAATGAATTTGGTATATTCATCGATCCGCACACCAAATTGACAATTTTAATGATGTTGCCGCAGCGGCAACATGTGGAAAGCAGGAAAAACATTTTAATTTTTATTGCCTCACATTTGATTTGAAACCGTTGTCGAGCGTTTTAAATGAGAACATAACTGCTTCTGTTGCCACTGGCTGCCAATTAACCCTTTCCCATCATCGTTCCTATTGTGTGCCGTGTGTGCTGTGTGTGTGTGTGTGTTGTGTTGTGTGTGTTTGTGTTGTGTGTGTTTGCCGCATTTTACGGTTTAATTGCGCTCGCACAGCGGTTGCTGCGGCGGTGGCAGTGTCCACAAGAAACAGAGAAATCAATCTCGAAATGTGTGTTGACAACTCAAACTCATTGCGAGGGTCTCCGAAGATCTTGGGTTCAGCTGCGGTCGGGTGTATTTAAGTGTACCTTAAGGAAATTGCCCATAAAAAATGGCTTAATTTAGCCAAGCAAACAAGCGTAGTCCAAAAAACGAAGAGATTTGACCAACATGTTAAAGGTAAGAAGAGAAAACCCTAAAATGTGTGTAGACTGTAACTGATGGCCCTTGGGTCATGGCTTAGAAAGCGGAAGTCGAATAGGCTTTCAAATTGTTTCAACATAAATATATATATCATATAATATCTATGATATATCTTAGACTTGAAATTGTTTTTAACAATAAAATCTCTAAGATATATCTTAGACTTGAAATAGTTTTTAATAAAAATATGCACATTTAATTGTGTTAAATAAATAAAAAATATATATATCTAGTTTTCTTATAAATTAAAATATGAAAGTGGAAAATATTTATTTGTTTACTTGTCACTATTAAAATAAATTAAAAATGTAATTTATTTATTTGTTTACATGTACTTGTATAAAAAATGTAAAACATGTATTTATTCGCTTATCTACTTTAAGAATAATAATTTATATACATATAATAGTTGTAAAATTAGTTGTAAAAATAGTAAAATTGAATTAATACAAATTAAAAAAAAAATAAGAATAAGAATAAATAAGAATAAAATAAGAAATATTTAAGGAATACAAATTTAAATTTCTTTTATAGAAATACAAGCAGTAAAAATAAAATCAAGAAGACTTTTCCAAGAAGAATACCAAATTTCAACTCTTCAATTTCTTTTATAGAAATACAATCAGGAAAAATAAAATCAAGAAAACTTCTCCAAGGACAATACACAATTTCTAATACAACTTTCCATCAACAAAGTAGCTCAACTTGTATATCAAAATTGAATAATGATAAATGAATAAAGAAAATATGTCAAAAAATACGCAATTTGCTTCTAATTGAATAAATGTGGGATTGCAATGCCAGCCAGCGCATTTCTTGGCATTGTCAAACATTTGGATCTGCTAATCGCGTAAAACATAACACCATTAAAGCCATAAAATAAATATCTGTCGCATCGCTTGGCTTCTCATGTCGACGACGACGTCGACGACGACGGCTGCTCATCTTGTACGATTCCAGCGACAACATTTTGATTTATGCCAAAAACGTGTATTGGCCACAAAAACCAAAACACAAATCAAACGCTAACAGCGCGACGAAACATTGCGACAATCCAACTGAATCCTACAACGAAAGCGCTGCTCCTTCGTGCAACGGCTTCACTGCATCGGATCGGTTTCTGTTTCTGTTGCTGGTTGTTTCTGTTTCTGTTTCTGTTTGATCGGTAGAAAAACCACAAAACGAGCGCGAAATCCAAATGCTCCGCAAAGTGAACGGCGTGCGCGTTTTTTGTCGCGTCCAACTGATTTGAGGCGTTACAAAAAACGCCTCGGATCGGAAATCGAGAGATCGAATTGTAGATCTGTACGCTCCTGATATTCCCGATTGCTGCTGTCTGTGCCTCATTTATATTTCGAACGCGAGCGTATAAAAATATTCTGTTGCCCCAATGTGGCATGGCCCAAAAGTGTCGCCCCCAAGCTTATGATCGCAACGCAATCACCGACCCAACATATCGATATGTGCGTTCAACGTGGCAACAATTCGCTGCCCATCCACAGACAAAAACCATTTTTTTTTTTTTGTTGTTTAAAGCCAAGCATCCAACCTGTCAGTCAGTCATAGTCATGCCTGATCATTCCAATGTGGGACGATCTGGCTCGGAGCAGTTGTTTGGGTGCTCACTGCTCGCTGCGGATTGCTTTGCTGCTGCCTGCGGATTGCTTTGCGGCTGGCTGCTGGCTGCCGGCTGCCGGCTGCCTCAAGGAAGGCCTTCACACTGTGCTGCATTCCTGACCACCAGTTTTCTTGTGCGCATCCTCAACGCCTTTTAGCATTGTTTATGAAGTGCAATGCCCCTCCTGCTTCCAGCTCTGCACGTGATACAATTATGGCAGCTTTTTTTCCCCCCCTCCCATTTCCAGCTTCCAACATTTCACCAGCATTCGAATGTCTCGCTTTTTTTTTTGCATCCCCTCCAGATTCAAGCTGCAAAACATACGTTTTTCGCATATTTAACTCAATTTCAGCATGTTTATACTTTACGTGAAGGTCTAATGTTTTATCATCAGCTTGACACATCTAGTGGCAAGGCATAGCTTTATGAGATCCCTTAATAATTAATATTTATTTTTTATTTTAATATTTGTAATATTTTACCAACATTTTGATTAAACGTGGGATGCAATCAGAAATGTAGCCGAAAATTGTCTAACTGATTAACAGATATGAAAGTAAAGTGGGGAAATATTTTAGTAGCTCTTTTTAATCTTTTAAAATAGTATCAGTAGCATATTTTATATTGTTATATTTTGGGGTATATAAATTTTTAGTATACAAATATCTCAATTATTGATAACTCCACTAACTAAGTTGGAAACATATATATTTATTTTTGTTTATGTGTCTTTAAACACTCACCCTCTAAAAAAAATACTCAAATCAAAACCGAATTAATTTACTTAATTAAATTTGTTCACACATTTTCTATGACTGCTGTCTAACAAATGCAACAAATCAGTTCAGATTACTGCCAGATTATTATGGCTAATGTTGATTATAAATAACAAGATCAGCGTATTCAGAGTATATAAGAAAATTGCCTGATTTCAGTTTGAGTTAAGTTGACAACAGGCTCCACCTGTTGTTGTTTCACATAATTGAAGCACTTCACACCTCTGGCTTGGGTAGTCCTGGGTCTCCCAGTCTCCACAGTTTCCCAGTCTCCCAGACTGTCTTCGCTGTTTATGAATTCTGCTCACAATGCTGCCACTGCAAAGCACATCAATGTCATTGTCGCCTCTCCAAGTTGGTCAGCCACAGCGCACAGTGGAGTCAGTAATCTAAATTGTTTGCCTAAATACAATTTTTTATTGAATTTTATATACATTAATTCAATTTAATCTGTTTAAAATAAATAATTATAAATCAATTTAATCTTGTAAAGTTATCGACTTGTCATCTATTAAAATGCTTATTCAAATTTCAGCTAAATGTTAATAAAAAAAAAATGCTTCTGCTGTGGCATTGGTGCCACAGTGTGTTGCAGCACCTCGAGTCATCGCTGGATGGTGGAAATGTGCGGCAGGGGGAGGGGGGGGGGGGGGCAGCTACCATCGCGGGCGATCCATAGTTATGGCGTGTCAGACATCTTGTAATTTTGTACTTTGCAATGAATTTTTGTTGTTGCTGTGCTTGCAACTTGTTGACACTTCATTCGCGCGCAAGTTAATTAAAGAGCCGCCGGCTGACACCGCAAACGGGGCAACCCTGCGGACCACCAAGGAAGCTCATCGAAAACCAGATTAAATATTCATTTTCACTTTGCTACACTCCTGCAGTAAGTATTACAAATTTGCCATTGAGTCTGTAAGACATGAAAAAAGACATTTTTAGGCACATAAATAATTTTTTAACAAATTAAGTGTTTGTCTGTACAACTTTTGGCTTACCAAGAGCAAAGATTATAGAATTATAATCATCTAAGTACTTTCATAGTCCTGGCTATGACTCACTAGTTACTTTTATATATATCATTTATTTTTTATCATATAGCTTCCAAGAGTTTTCCACGATATTCTAAACTAACTCAGTAATTAAACTTCCTATAAATCTCCATACATTTTCATATTAGAATGTATAGATTTTTCTAATAGATTTCAAGTCTAATGTAAAAAGCTTTACAGATTTAAAGAATCTTTTATTTATTATTTATAATTAAATTATTTATAATTATAGAAAACATTCAACAAATAAGACACAAAGTCTGTTTCTTGGGAAAGATAGTCTCTAGATGAAATTGTCCATTAAATCTAATCAAGAATATTTTGAATAGTTGCATTAGAAATTTTTAAACCATTTAATAAGGAATTTTAAAAATAAATACAAATACAGAAGTTTGCTGGCAACACAGAATTCTAGTCACATTCATGACTAGTAACTTACTTTTATTATTCCCATTAAGTTTTAGCCAAGTCTGCAAAAATATTCCCAGCCATATACATTTTTTATGACCAGCAAATTCAAGTTATTTAAATGATTAAATCAAATCTGCAAAATAAATTGATAGCCAAATGGGAAGCACAAAATAATTCCCAAGAAAGTCGGTAAGTTAAGAACAAAACATATAAGATTTAAATATTTTTTTTTGATGGCACCACTTAAAAAAAAAACATATTAAAAATAATATAAAAAAAAGAGGTCAGCCCAAGAATAAAAAGAAAACGAATTTGGAATAATTTTAGAGATTTAAATATATATTTATAGTTTGCTTATAATTTATTTCGATTAATTAGTTATCACGATTATGGGATTATCTAGTGTAAACACGATTTGTTTAAAACTGGGACTCTGAGCTTCACCTAACGCACAACAATTAGCCTGGTTTAGTTGACCACCTCCACGCTGCAATCCTCCTCCATGTCGGCTATTTCTGGCTGTGGCCCAGCCAGGGTTTCCGCATCCTCGGAGCTGGCATTACTGCTGTTGCTCTCACACGAACTGGAACTGGAAGTGATGCACTCCAGATTATCATCCTTGGCCGTGCTGCCCTCCAGGCTCGCCTGTGACTCGGTGCTGAGACGCAAGCGCTTCTCGGGCTTCTTCAGCAGCTCCTCAATGGAGTAGGGATTTCGCTTGCGACTATTATTGCTTCCGCTGTTGTTGTTGTTGTTGTTGGTCAGCGGATCCGTTGTGCCGGCACTGGCCGAACTCATCGATAACGCCACCGGTGAAGATTTGCCCGAATCACAATCGCTCAAAGGATCGCCCATCGCGCCGGGCTTGGTCAGATCAATGGAGCTTTCCGATTTAGTGAAGCCGCCGCCAGCTGCAGCCACAGCCGCCATGCCGGACGCACTATGTGGCAAATAGGCGCCACTGTACGGCAAGATCTGAGCGCCTGTCGTCGCCGCCACCTGGGCGGCCTGCATCTGTGCCTGGGTGTAATAGAAAAACGAGGGATTCCACAGCCAGTGCTTGTGCAGCGCCGAATAGCTGAGATCTAAGCCACCCAACTGGCTGGAAACGCCACTGGCCAGTCCATGACTGTGACTGTGACTGTGACTGTGACTGTGATTGGGATTGTGACTGCTCCTGTGACTGGGTGGCAGTTTGGGCGCGGGATTGAGGGGCAGTGACGGCGACGTTGTCGGCGACAATTTGGTATATCGTGCAACAGACGCACTTGACACGGTCGCAGTGGGCGGTCCGCCCGTGGTGGGCGTGACCCGTGTTGCCGTCTGAGCTGCTGCATTGCTTGCGCCTGCGTACATTATGGGGGGCGTGGCATAGCCACTAGACGAAGCACCACTGCCAGACATTTGATGTGCAGCTGCCACAGCTGCCGCTGCCGCCGCCGCATTCTGTTGACTCGACGTCATCTCATCCGTCCAAAGTCCGCTATTCCGCAGTATGCGATTAATGGAGCTGATCGACGGCACGGAGCTGGGATCACAGACACGCTGCTGCTGCAACTGCTCCCGTATTTCCCACGCAAACATTCCGCTGTTCTCCTCTTTTAGCCGAATTATTTTCTTAACCACGGTGGGCGTGGCCACTTGCTGTTGAAGATAAAAAAAAAACAAAATATGGCTTAGAGACTAAAATAAAATTGTCATATTTATTAACTCTTTTAAATTTCTACTTTTCTTATGACTAACCAATAAAATTTAACTATTTTTTGTCTCACTAGCTTATTTATTTTCTTACTTCCCCAAATCCTTGTTAAAAATTTTTAAACTTTTTCATTTAAATAATTTTAACTTGATTACAAATTTTGTTATATTTTTATCAGATAAATTATTATTTATTTTTCTTATTCCCTATTTTCTGAAGTTTTAAATTTTTATTTAGTTTTTTTTTGTATATCATTTAATTTGTACACAAAGATTTTAATTTACATTTTCTAATTCAATTTTTTTAAAATTTTAACACCCTTTTTTTTGGTTTTTTTTTAGGCTTAAATGCCGTGAAATTCAACTGTGCAAAATCTGCCACCTGCCACTCATATTTTCATATCTCTCAAATACACACAAACACACACCTATGTGTGTGTGCGTGTGTGTGTGTGTGAATTGAGGCCTAACAACAACCGCATTCGCTGTTATTTTTCATAGATTTCAATCAACTCGTTTTTTAAGCAATATGTTAATTTGCATAGCAATTTTGAGAGCAGTGCCACACCCCCCTAGCACCCCCGCACCATTCGCACCGCTTACGGTTCACGTGTGACGCGGCAATTCATTAAAAATTCATAAATGCTCGTATATGGCCATAGTCGACCCCAAAGGTAGTCCACATTTACATCACAGATCTTATCGAATCGTGTACACGAATGAGCTTTATGCTGCCGGACAACTAACCCGCCCCCCGCTCGGTGTGTCTGACATTACTCCGTCTCCGAAAGAGACCCCTACCCGGGGGTGACACTTCTTTATTGACCCGGTGTAGGTGTTAAATGCACGTTTTGTTTGAGCAAGTGTAAGCAGTTATTGAATCACCACACAAAGCGCCGGGCAAAAAGGGTGGACTGCACCATTTTTACCTTGAGTTGCACTTGGCGTTGGGCGTTAATTGGAAATACGGTTTGGGAACTGCTGACGACGGCACACCTCAACAATATTGTTCGACATGAAATGGCACCGTGATTGGCCGCCCCCCCCCAAACCAACCAGGAGTTATTATCAGAGTCTTCTACGGTAGCTGCTGGTAGCTGATTGAGCATGTGAATTTGGGCAGCTGACTGGTGTCAGGCACTGTAGTCCCTGGAGTGACGAAAGCGTGCTATCACCTTATCAATGGCAGCAAATGAGATTGATTTGTTGCGCTCTGCCCACGCCAGATATTACCTCAACCAGTCCATAAAACCTGTCAATTCAGTCCACTAAAAAAAAACATGTAAACTAGCCACATTATCTGTGATACATTATGGATTTACTGCACTGCGTTTGATTTTTATATATATATAATCGTTTGTTGATTTCACGGCGCGCACACGTGCCCATATCCCACGAAGCCCAGTCCCATTCCCAGTCCCAGTCCCAATACCAAACCCCAGCCCCCAAATCCCACAGCGACTTACCTTCGTTTTGCTACCACCAATGGATCCCGGCCGTATGGAGCCAGTCTCATAAAAACGCGTCAAAATTTTGGAAACGCAGCCTACCAGAAAGCAGAAAGCAAAGCAGAAAAGCCTTTTAGTACATTTTTTTTTTTTGTTTAAGTACTCCACACTTGCCACACACTGCCACACACACACTTACCATGGGACACCAGCAGCTGCCTGGAAATGTCACAGGGCCTAACGCCGCACAAAGCCAGATCCACGATGCGTCGACGCACACAGTCCGGCAATGGACGTCCATTGACAAAGACTCCGCCCAGCTGATTAACACCCGCCTGACCTGCAAATGCCCATAATGATCATAAATTTTGTGTTTATTTAATATTGTAGTTAATTGTTACTTTTTTTAAATATTATTTCATGGCAACTTAAAACATGTTAAGCAAGTAAAAGATAAAAGATAGTTTTATTTTAGACACGCCTTAGTTTGTCGCTCGGAGTTAATCTTCTCTAGTCAAATTATTGCTCGTAGCTCAATTTATTTAAATTTGCAGAATTTTAGATCTTTATAAAACCAAAATCCGGATTTTTATTAAATAGAAAAATAAGTGAATTTTTTATAGATATATTTCTATTGAATAGCAGAATGGCATATTAACTGAGTACTCCATAGCTGGGTAGTTAAATTTGTTCAGAAAAACTGACATATTTTGTATAGTAGTAGTTGTCTACGTTTATTTTGAATAGAAAACTTTAAACTAATATTCCGTCCAATTGTTCCTATGACAGTTAATATATCTATCTTGGTCCACTTGGTCCAATTATTTCTGTTTGTCAAATGTGCATCACATAATATCAAGCATATTTTGTGACTTTGGTACCAATATCTTGGTAAAAATGAATTTTCTTAATACAAGAAACAATATATTGACCAATTCTTCCTATTGCAACTATATCATATAGTGCTCTAATCAAAACACAAGTAGATAACTGAGAGAGCAAAAGAATAAGATGATCTTCAAAATAGCTTTAAAACTAAAAGAGATCATACATTCAAAAATTCAGGCAGACGGACGGATAGAAAAATAAAATAAAATATATATATACTTTATAGGGTTGCAGCTGTCTCCTTCAAAAATCTTCCATAAAAGTATAAAAATATTTTATTCGTTTATTAGTGCTTAGAGAAGTATCAATTTAAAGATGGGCTAATAAGTCTTAAAAATTGGTAATTTGCTGTCCAAATGAGTTACATTAACAATAAGCCATGATCAAAATGAACATAACCCGTTCCAAAACGTGTTATTCAGTAATAATTGTGTGTAATCGTAATTCTAAATTGGCCAACGTTCAACTTGGCCAACAGTTTGGGGCAGTACTTTCAAATTGAATGAAGTGCGAATTTTATGTTTGCTGTCTCTTTTATGGTTGGGTTGGCAAATTGGAGAGTTCCGCCTGGAGGAAGGGCCAACGATTACTTTCGAGTTGACGCGATTATCACGAGCCAAATAAGTATTTTCGGGTTTTCTTTTTTAGTTTTAGTTTTGGTTGTTTTCGATGCGATCGCACATCGACAGCTTTCATTGAAGCCGTTTAAACTCATTAAGTTAACCAAAGCGATCAAACAAGTAAATAAACAAAAAAAAAAAACTCACCTGTATGTGGCATGTTTGTTAATCCGAGTCCAAGCCGATTTTTGACAACTCTTTATAGTTATTCACTTTGTCCCCAGGCGTAAGCTTTTGTGAATACCTTTCTGGGTTTTGGCTTACAGTTTTGCTTAATCGTTGAATTCTAATCAAATTTGTAGCCAGAACCTCGTAAAACTGCGCGTTGTCTGCTGCAGCAGTTGATGGATGCTCAAATGGATGCTCAGATGGATGTGGATGTGGATGTTTCTGTCTCTCTCTTTTTGGGATGTTGGACGCTGGTGCTAGTAACTGGTAGCTGGGGAGTTTATTTTACGGCTTCCACGAAATCTGTGCACCCGGGATTCGGATCGGTGAAAAACTAGTAAGGAAAATACATAAAACTTAATTATTTCATAAAACTAGCAAGGTAGCCACAAAAGACAATACCTGTATATATATATATATATACTTATATATATATATACACACATTTATTTTGTTTGTAGTACTAGTTTTAACATGGTCAACGATCAGAGTTTTTTTTTAATGTGCATCGGTTAATGTGCCCAGTGCTTGGGAGTGTATGTATGTGTATATGTGTATGTATGTGTGTATCTCGAATTAGCTGCTTATCAGGCACATTCTTGGCACAGCGTGAACTGGCCCATTATCAGAGCTAGTTGACCACCTAATCCACATTGCATGTTCGGCTAGCTTGCGTTTGTGGTTGTGAAAAAATATGCAAATATGTCCAAGGAATGGGCAACAATTAAAAAAAAAATTTTGGCCAATTGCTCATTTGGTTAAAAACATACCCAAAAAATAATATATGCAAATGTGCAACTCGACGACAGGCTGGGTCAAACCCCGCAGCGGTTTCCGCTTCCTGTCATTCGAATGAATGGTGAATGGTCCGCCAGTTTAACGGAGTACTCCCTGAATAGCCCTGTCGCCAGGCTGTCAGAGGCATGAAAACGCGCGCCGAAGAACCGTATAAATCAAAAACTGTAACTACCCCTTGGCTCCATAATCTAACTCCGTGTGTGTGTGTGTGTGTGTGTGCACTTTGTCATGGCCATGTTATTATGGAATTCACATTAGATTTAATTGCCCCAAAAGTCCTTAGGATTTGACTTTGCGGCTATTTTTAAGCTCGTAAAAACAAAACAGCCGAAATGAGCGTGTGGACAACAGCGCAGCTCTTTAAAGGCACAAAATTAAGTTGTTTTTTTATTTTGTTTTTTTTTTTTATTTCGTTTTGTTTTGGTTTAGTTCATTTTAGTATTGTTAGAGCAGCCCGTGGCAGCCGTTAAGGTCGTTAAGTGCCACTGACTTATGCCCACATTAAGCCACGATAAGCATTCATTTGCAATCTAAACTCTTTTGGTTTTCAAAAAGAAAGGGTTTCTATTACTCTAATTCTATTGCGTGTTCTACACTAGAAAACTACAGAAAATACCTGGCGAAACTACAGAAACTCGCATTTGATTTACCCTCTACTTATTAATTGAGCTGTGGATTTTTCAATTTACTTTTATATTGAAGCAACTAATTAGGATTACATATGTAACGACTTTATTATATTTTTAAGGTAATTAATAAGTGTGCCTCAAGTACTCAATATGGGAAAACTATCTATACCCAAATGTCACCTACAAACTGAAACCAACACTTTTTAAATTATGTAAAATTATCACATTTTGTTCTAATTGTACCAACCGGAATTTATACCTTGTTTGGGAGTTTGGTATTATATCCCATTGGTACTGTACCTAACATATGTAGAAAATATCAATTCCATTCCCAATACATATATTGAACACTCATTGTATATATACAGATATGAATATGTACGAGATAATCGATTTCTTTAACGACTACCACTGCCTTTATTAAATTTATTGCTAAAACTTAACTCAATCATTAAAGGATTTAGCTTTCATTGTATTTGCCATTTGAATTATATTTAATTAAGACATTCAAGAAACTCTTCACTTTGGCTTTAATTAATAATAAAAGATAAGGCAAAGCAAAAGCTTAGTAAATAAGCTATTTAAATACAAAAATATATCTCAAGCGTAACACGCATAAAAATCAATGGAAATTAGTTAAACATATAATAATTCAAATGCGCTCGGCTTGGTTGAAAGTGGAACCGACAGGTTCCTCGAGCTTCTGTTTCGGCACCCAAACCAAAGCCGGACTGGGTCTCTCCAATCGCTTAAGACTCGAAAGTCTCAATTTGTAAAATAAACGAGAAGTTGGCTGAGGCAAGCAAAAGAGTGAATACCCTTGCCAACTGATGATTAGTGAAATTTGACTCTTTTTTTTGTATTTGCGAAAGACTAATCTCAGTGGAATATATATATATATAATAAATATTAAAATAATAAATAAACATTTTGTTAATTTTAGGAGAAGTTATCAATTTTTAAATCGGAAAATTTTTTCACTTCCCAAAATGAATCCTCTAAATGGAGACTCCGAGTGTAAGAAGCCAAAGAGTATAAGAGCAAATCTTAATAAGGCGGTGATGTCTTTTTTTAAAAGCTATAATCATTGTTAAACATTCGCCTCAACATTTGAATTTAATTATGGGCTTGTGGTTTTTGTGGTGCAGCAGACTACATATTGATAACATATAAAATTAGAATACCCTTTGCCACATTGCTGCTCGGCAGCGAAGAACAGTCAAAAACTCATATAACGATCAATATTAGTTTTTGGGCCCGTTGGGACACGCTTAACAAAAAAAAAAAAAAAGAAGAAGTTAAATAAGTTGTTTGTGGGCTTGTTTTGGTAGAAAGCTTTAAAAATCAATGGGCTATAATGGCAGACGGCATGTTAAAGAATTAATTAGCATACGATTTTTGAATTTAGTCGCTGGTTTCGTGGGAAAAAGAGTGGCAGCCTCATTTATGAGTTATCAGAGGCCGGCGGAAATTCAATTTACATTCGACTTTTCGCGAGCTTTGCGATGCAAATTTATTTTTTGGGAGCTCAATGAAATTAAAACAATATCCGTTGTGTGTTCATTCATTTATTGTTTTAAATGAGGTTTGCATAAATTGATTTAAGTGCCGTTACTTTGGCGTTCATTAAGTTAATTAGCCAATACTAAAAGCATTGATTGATGTGTCAAGCAAGATAAGAAATGAATATCAAAAATATTTTAAATAATGACTCAACTCGATCAAAGATTTTTAGTGTGATGATTTACAATGATTGATGATGATTGAGCCATGTTAATTGTGCAGTATTTTATTTATGGTTACTGAATGGTACATTGGGTTGGTCATGGCTAGAAAAACGC
This sequence comes from Drosophila fungiperda, assembly GCA_035042345.1. Lineage (NCBI taxonomy): Eukaryota > Metazoa > Arthropoda > Insecta > Diptera > Drosophilidae > Drosophila > Drosophila fungiperda. The sequence goes on along the minus strand of JAWNLM010000159.1, from coordinate 1,970,886 downwards.
CCCACCAAGATAATTAATAGACAAATATCACAGGATCTCCAAGCACTATGAAAGACTGTCAGTAAGTTCATCTTACCAAATCTAACTTTTTAAACTTTTCACAGAGATGTTATCCGTTGTGTTGTTTTTGTTGTTTTTTTTTCTCTTTTTTTGTAACTGTTAATTAATTTTTTGTCACATCTCACCTTGGTAACTCTTCGTATTGATATCACCAATGTATATGTATATAATCAATTAATCACTTCTTGCACCAACTTTGAACTATTTTTAAGTACAACACACAATTTGTGGCAGCAACAGCAACATCCTTTTTTGCAGGCAATTATTAAAATTCCATTAAGTAACGACGGTTCTTGGCTTGCCGAACGCGACGATGCTCACCCTGTCACTCGACCGTCAAAGTTTCAACTAATGCATGCGATTCGCGCTGGCAACGCACAAAGCATCAATAATCTGCTCTGCTCTGCTCTGCTTGGCTCTGCTCTGCTCGGCTCTGCTCTTCTGCTCTGCTCTGCTCTATCCGTGTCCGGTACCCTGCCGTGTGCCATCCAGACAGCACTGGGCTACTGCCGCAACCGCAACCCGAAAAAAAAAAAATACTATCAATACACACACACACACTGGCAAATGTTCACGGCCTCTCAACGGCTGCAAGGCGGACGAAACGTTTTTCTGGTGTAACCGGTTTCACGGCAACAGCAAACAGCAACCAACAACAGTCAGCAGCAAGAGCAGCAGCACCAGCAACAGCAGCAGTAGTAACAACAACAATATCAGCAGCAGCAACAGCGACAGCCCCAGCTGAGCGACCCTTGAGCCAATCAGCAGCCGCCTAACAATGCGCATGTGTTGCGCTGGCAGCAGCTCGCCTCCGATTGGTCAAAAACACACACACTCGACGATGATGCCCTGAAAGGTCTGACACAAACGCACTGTGGAACTGCACACATCCGACGACGCCGGCATGACAGCTACACTGGAGTTGAACCGTCAATTTTCACTTGATTATCGATTATCAAAATAGTAAATTAATAATATATCAAATATATATTAAATTAATTAGAAGTTTAGAAGATAATCCCATAAATATATATTAGCAAAAGCATTTACCTTAGATTCTCACTATAATTGCGCATTAATCATAACTTTCTAAATCTACAAACATTAACATAAATAAAATAGAGGAAGTTAAACTTGTTTTGAACATGTGTCTATACCACACATAAATTTAATTAAATTCAGAAAGGTTTAATTTAGTAAGTACATAATATATTTATAAATAATATTTTATGAGCTAAAAATATATTCAATTGCCATTGTACGCCGATCTTGAAGCGTTGCGGTAGCCGTATCCGTAGCCGTTGCCGTTGCAGTCGCGCTCCGGCCAATCGGCAGCGTCAACGCAGCACGCGAACACTTTTCCATGCCCACCACAATGTGGCATAGCATTTAAGTGTATGAGTGTGTGTCTGAGTATTTGTGTATGTGTGTGTGGTAGTGGTTGTATTTGGCGTAGCCGTTACCCTGAGCGAAACAACAACGGCTACGGGCGTGCGCCGGTCCTTGCCACAACGCGTCGTGACGTGACTGCCCCTCGGTTACCAGGAGCTTCGTTCAGGAGTGAGTAAATTGCGTTTTGGGTGGCGTCAACATTAAGAGACGCTTTGGTGGCGTAAGCGTTAATTGAATATCACAATTGTCACCAGCCATTTCAATTGAAATTGAATTGTAAATGGGCAAAACCTGCAAGCGAAAGATAAAACTGTCATTTTGTCACATAAAAAGCGACTGTTCCTTTACTAATCGAAAAGAAAATAGAACAGAAAATACCGTTTTATGTTTGGTAAATATAATTGAGCGAGCATGACTATAAAATCGATAAAAACCCAAAAAGCGAAACTATTAAATAAAAGTCAGTCAAATACAAATGTTACCAGTTTTAGGTGGCTTTTATTGTAAATCATTAACTAGCACAGGTCACAACATTGCCTCTATTCACTGGAGAGGAGTGGATGAGGAGAGGAGTGATTGTCTGCTCAGTGCTGGCAGAAAGGACGTCACCGAAACTTCTGCAAGGCAGAGATAAAACTGTCAAAAGAGCACTGGGCCCGAGTCGAGTGGCTCACACACAATGGTCTTTGCCAATGGTTGGCGAGTGGCTCATCGTTGTGCTTCCATCAGTACCAACTGCCAACCAGCAGCTGCCTTGTCTTTTCCCATTCAACGAAGCGCGCAGTAATAAGATCAACTGAACCAGCCATGCGTGTGGAAGCGACGCCCAACACACGAGTCCGTGGCCAAAGACCCACCCAGCACCAGCACCCACTTTTTTGTCTGCCTGCCTCCGTCTGTCTGTCTGTCTGTCTGTCTGTCTGATGTCTGACAGGGCGATTATGTAACCATGAGCTTTTCAAGTGGCTGCAATTACCTATAAAAACTCAGCCCCGAACACGCCCCAATTAAGGTCGTCACACAAATCTGTGTGGGAAGTTCAACTTATAATCCCTTCAAGGCACAAAAAATGAGCAACCGGAAGTGGAAGTCAGTTGAGGCGAGGGCATCCTGAGCACTAAAAGGGCGTCAAATCGGCTTAACTTCTTCCATTTGACTGGCGTCTATTTTATCACATTGCTTGTCGAGATGTTAATCTTCAAAATTACATTCGCTTATATTGTAATTGAAATTAAATCCACTTGTAATCATAATCGTTTGCCCAACGGATGCAAAATTCGCGCAAACACACAAAATGGAAGTGATTTAAACCATTTGTGAAAGATGTGATAAAAATGGGCACACGTTCATTTCAAAAGGTGGCAGAAAGATACCCAAAAAAAGTAAATATGTTTTTTATCAGCAACAATAACCAAAATACAATTTACAATTTTGGTTGTAAACTTGATTTCAGTTTAGTATATTTTTTACATTTATTCTTATCCTCAAATCAATTTAAATAAATAAAAATATAAATTTGTTATTAGAAATGCTTTGGGATGGATTTTGATGAATTGTGAGTTTATTTTTTGCAGTAATTCAGATAAATTGAAAGAAATACATAAATAATGAAAAATGACTTCAGTCATATAAATAAAATAAAAATTAACATAGAGAATGTGCACATTAATGTTTTCCTTGTATCATTTTATTATCTACATTTATGTGAGGTCATTAATAAATAAATACATTTGCATACTTTGATACCTTTTTCTCTGTGTATGCTTTATGCAAATGGTTTCAAATATATAATCAAAGCAATTGGGTAACTTTTAAGCGAGCTCTCTCCAGCTAAAATTCTTAAATACACCTTAATATGATAAATATTGTTCATATGTGGATGTTTTTCTTCTATGTGTATGCATAATGAAAATGTCTTATGTACTGGATAATTTTTAGATGAACTCAGTCGAGTAGACATCCTTAATATCGGAGAAACTGCAGGCGTATTCCTGACTGCGTGCTTGTAGCCCATTAAAAGACATACACAAAAACTTAGAAAAAAAAGCAATTTAATATAAAACGAATCTTGTATACCCTACATATGTTGGTATAAAATTCTATTCTATATATAGAGGAAGGATGAATTAAAAATAATGTGGAGTGATGCATAGTATTGATATATATGCTTATTTCTATTTATTTTGTTAATGTAGACTACTAACAAATGAATTTTAAATAAAAAATAAAATAATAAATAATATTAAATATAAACGATGTTAAAGTATAAACATATTATTTTAAACTAAAAAAAAATAATAATTAGTGCATATAAGCATGACAAATATCTTTAATATATATATAATATAATGATATTATTTAGATGGGCATATTAACTTTATTACAGAGGCAAAACTTGAATCATATGGGATATGATCAGAGATTGCTTTATCGTTGGATGCCCACTCATTAAAATGGTTTAGTATTTGAAATTAGCTGCAGCTCGTGCCTGAGGACAGGTTGTCTGCCCAAAATGACTGCGAGGCAGATTTCATGGTCATTAATGAATAACTTCAGTCCGGCGTTTTCGCTACTGTCTACAAGGTACACCTACTAACCAGGAATTTGCAAATTGGCCAAAAGTTTGGCATTCATTGCGTGGGTGCCTCGAAGCGGTCGATCAAATTAGTTGGAGGCAGTTTGGCGTTTTTTGTTTTTTTATGGTTTATTCCATATTATTTTTTTGCGACTGTTTTTTAAAGGCATATACATATATATTTAGAAGAACGTTCCGAAAATATACAGTATATATTTTCTAATTGCAGGGGCGGTCTAATTGAGGGTTCGATTTCGAGTTTGTGCTCTGTGCTGGACATTGCAATCAGCAGATGCATCGCACAGCATTTTTGGTCGAAACAAAGCCAAAGACGACGGAGACGGAGACGACGACGATTTTTGTGCGGGCCAAATTGGCGTAGGCTACGCATGTGCCTGAAATCAAGAACATCAGGTTGCCTCGCCCTTTGTCGTTGTAGTTTCTTGATGGATGCAGCCCGGGCTGACAAGACAAGTTGCAGCAGGCTCTCGCAACGCAACTGCACCTTGCGCCAGGCACCAAGACACGCGCCCAAAACACAACAACAACAACAACAACAAAAAAACAAGCAGCAACACTTTGCCGGGGCAGGCAGCGCAGTCGGAGAAACGCTGGGACAATTAGGCAATCCTGGCTACACAGTTGTTGCCGACAAACGATAAGATAAAGTTGCTGGAACTACAACTACAACTACAAACTCCAAACTCAGTTATATTGTTTGGGAATTGTTGCGCGTGCAACAGAAATTTCGGTTTTTAATGTTTTAGTCCGCCTACACGCGATTTTCAACTGTCATAAAAACTGAATAGCCGTCGAGGATGCGTAGGTAATATGGCTTCTTCAAATTTGGATCACTACCAAATGGCCAATTAATAAAAACGTAATTTTCACAGAGTCCTTTTGCAGGCGACACCTGCACGAGTGGGACGGACCGTTTGGATCAGCAAATCTTGATAAGAAAATGAACAATTACAAAAGACTATGACAGCTCGACGGCAAAATTGTAACATTCTCTCACATTAAAGGACGCAAACAGACAACGCTCCAATAAGCACACAAAATGGCCGACTTAGGCACAAGGACAAGGACCGGCGAGGGGTGAGTGAGGGCTGCCTGCTTAGGACAAACTTTGCGTGTGTTAAGGTCCTGTCGCCATAAATTCAACTCTGACATAATTATGTCTTAATTGAAAAATAAGAAGGGACGAGCCCAAAAATTAATGCCACAATTTTAGTAGATGCAATAACAATAATCTATATAATTCAATCAATATCAAACTAAAATGTGTTTTTTTCTGTTACAATGTGAAAAACAAATGTTTAAATTCTTTTTTTTTGCTTGCTGAAGAATTGATGAAATTATTAAAAAGATACAAAATGTTACACAAATAATATTAATGAAAAAATAGTTCCACTTATGAAACGTTTCTTTCTCAACTAATATTTCATATATGTATTAATGTAGATGTGTATATGTACAGGTATGTAATATACATCGAAATTGCATTTTAAAGGCGCAAAATCATTTTAGAGTCGTTCAGCCCATCATAGAGACGAAATCAATTTTACGCTTGTCTATGACCAGACAGACAGTCAGCAAAATCTTTCTGAGTGTTCCACAGTGGTGCAGTTGCAGTTGCACTTACAGATTCCACAAAAGTGTTAAACTAATCGTAAAACTTTGGCCTTCGGAACAGCATCGTTAAAAAAAAAATACAGCGTTCACCTTCCGTATCTTTGGCCAAATGCAATATTTTACGAGCCGCAGCCGCGCCTCCTCAAAATGCGCATCGCAATAGGCCAATCTCAGTTTTGTGGCTATGGCATCCGTTCGTTAGCCCCTTTGGCGGCCGATAAAAAATAAAAAAAAAAACAGCGTCAAATACAGTAGCTGGACTAATTGAAAAATTAAAGTTGAACGACGACTTAGACTGCCTCACTCACTCTGTTCTGTGCCTGTTTTTGAAGCTTGTGGCAAGAGCTTCTCCTCCTCATCATGCCCCACTAGCCCCAGCTGAAGTTCAACACAATAAATGTAGCTGTATTACAATTAATCGCTTTGCTGAACTTGGGCGGAGTTATTAATGAACTAAATTTTTGTCTAGTCAGAGAAATCAAATATCTTAAAGACTGGCAAAAGTGCTACACTTTATTTACCAGATAACTCAATAGATTTTCTTGTTTATTGAAATAATAATTCTTAATAATAAATAGAGTTTTTCCATATGTCAGAAATGCAATCATTTATTTTTGGAAATAATCAAATTTGCTCTTCTTATTGCTATCTGATGTCTGACCTCGAGTAGCTCGCAGCAAAATCACTTAAATTGATTTTTATGCTGAAAGTTTATATGTTTAAAGTTATTGCAAATTAAATTTATTGTATTTATAAACTACTGTATAAATGTTTAATTATAAAATAAGGAAAGAGATGGCTACCATAAAAGTCTTGATTTCTTAATAAAAAAAACCCAACCTTTTTATTTAACATATTCTTTTCTATACTTTTTAAAAATATAACCTAAAATTAAGAAAAGGAAGAAAAACGCCAGTTTTTATAAGGACACAAACTTCCTTTAAAGAAATATAGTTTTCTAATATTAATATAAGTTAACCAATAGCGTATTTTTAGTGTGATTTTTTTTGCTAAGTGTACCCTCCTTTATACAAATGTACACACCCACCGCTTCCTTGCAACCGAAAATTGAGCTAATGTGGCAGTCTGCACACCTTGCCAGACACGTTAAGGATGCGCCGAATCATTTCATAAACCCAGTCATAAATAATTGCATCAAGCTAAACAGGAAAACAAAAAAAAACGAAAAATCCAAAAACAAGCTTTAATTCGCTGCTGCTGAAAATCACTTCTGGTTTTTTGTCGAGATCAGTGGATACACTTATCGATGGATCACTTGTTGTTTACAATGCTGAGACACACGCGTTCGTCGTGCGCAGCTGCGGTTGCCACTTGCCTTAATTTGCAGTTGCACTGCCCCTACTCATGTTGCATGTGCAGCCCATTTGCGAGGTGTGTGTGCAATCGGCCCAAGCGATCTGTTTTCAAATTTTTGCGAATTTGTTTTGGCTTCGAGTGCCCCAAGGGTGCATGCACCGCAAGAAGGGTTAGTAGCCTTAGTACAGCAATACCCCTAATAACGTATTTGACTTGAAGTGCATTAACAGCGCTTACAAGCAGCGCTACACTTAACGCGTTTTAAGGATGTCATTTTTGTGGCTATATATTTTTTTTTTTGTATTTATGTACGGCGGACACAAAGCGATGTGGGTATTTGTGATCGTGGTCAAGTCATAGCTATATATTACCCGTTATAACGAGCACACAGCACACAGCTCATTGCCATTGTCAGCACAATGCACAAAAGCAGCGACAACATTTTGAAATTTAAAAATTTATTACCACACACAAACATAATCAAAATCGAATCAAAACAAAAGCCAAAACCAAACACATGCTGCGATGATGATGACAGCCAAAACAATAGACAGATCGAGTGGACCGCAACCGTTGAGGTTGCGCCACCCTGGAATAGATACTTTCCCTTTACGCCTGGTTGCATCCCGAAGTGATCCGGATGGGCACAGATTGGCATTATTTGAATCCGCATATGTTGTGCCTGCGCATCCCTTAAAATGCGTGCGTTCAACATGGTGGCAGTTATTGCTTGCCACAAAAGTTACGTCTCATTAAATTCGAGGAGCATTGTTGATACCAAGCGTTGACATTTCAATAAACTGCCATAATTGATGTGGCGAATTGCGCAATTTTGCGACAGGTGTCAGGCACACCAGAGAAATACACACATCCAGGCCGATTATGTTTGATGATGAGCCAATCTCGTCCAGAAGCCACAGCGGAAATTGTAATGTTCACACATTTGTTGCTCATCAATTTCCATTTATCCTGTCAGTGTATCAAGTTCATTCAACTTTGATGTTCATGTTTAGCGCCAAGTTTGACTTAATCGCGATCAATTTGCTTCCTTTTTTTGTTTTTTGGCCAAGCTGCAGAGGCAGCTTTAACGCTTGTCGCCCAACAACAACAACAACAACAGAGCGCAGCTTCCGCTGTGCCACAGCCCCGCTGACCGCCACATTATTAAGCCATAAAATTGAAAACTTAATATAATTACATAAACGATGGCAACCTCAACGCCCAAAGCGCACTTTTCTGTATACGATCCCAGAAAATGTAGCAACCGATTTTCGGGGGCACACGTTGCACATGCAGCACATGCATAATAAACATTGTGGCAACTGTGTACCATGCTTATTACATTTAATGACCAGAGCAAAATTTAGCAGAACATATTTGAGCAGCCGGACAGCCGGACAGCCAAAACAGCGAGACAGAATCTGAATACTGCCCATGGCGCAATCTGCACATAATAAGAGGCTTCCATAGAGGTCCCGGCCCTGGACATGCTGTGGCAGCCACACATATTACCGGCAGCATCATCAGCATTAGCAAACAACATATTCAAAATGCTTTTTAGTTGTTAGTACCAAAGTTGTCTGCAAATTGCCATTTATTGTTTAAAGTGAAAAAGTGTTTCTAAAAAGATGCGACATTTTTTATTGATTTAGTTGGCTTACGAAATTAAGGAAATCATTTAGCTATGTCAGAAAAAATCGTCTTGAAATGTAGAAAAAAGTTTAGGCTTTAATTCCAAGATCAGTTCGCATTTTATTAAAAAAATTATATATCTAAAATCAAGGCAGTTTCTCAACTTAATTCATGAGTTGACTTTTCTAAAAAAATTGGCACAAAGATTTCTAAATTGTAAAGTGATTTTAAAGGTGTACACAAAATTCACAGATTTGTTGAAATTTAAAAAAGATTTGTTTTGCCTTTATACTCTTTTATCGCTGTTAAAATGATCTAACCATTATTTATATTATTATAAAATAATTGCCAAGAATAGTAAAAAGCCATTTGTAATTTTATAAGTTTTTTATTGCGGCTATTTTCAAAATATTGCGATTTTCCATAGGAATTTTGTAATTTAAAATTTATTGCTAAAAAAGAGCTATTTATAGCAAAGAAATTTTTCTTATTTTAGAGTGATTTAAATTTCAGGGTGATTTTCTAAATGTCAAGGAGATTTATATTCCTTGAGTGTATTTGATGAATGTGTGTAAATGTTAAGTTTTATCACAGCACTAATTATATAAATTATATTTGTAATCTTTTAATTTGCTGTATTTTTTTGCGCTGCTTCCTCCTTAAATGGCATAAAAATCTCTTGCAACTCGACATCGGTGGCTCTTTTTTTCTTGGTTGCGCCACTGCGGAATGTCTCCTCGATCTCGAGTAGGGTGCGTCGTCGCGTCTCCGGAAGGAAGAAGTAAATAAATACCGAAGCAAGGAACGACATCGAACCATAAAACACAAAACAATTGCTCATGCCAATTGTGGCGCTCAATTCGGGAAAGATTCTGATGCAGATAAAGGCAAAAAACATGCCAACAGCCACAGTTAGACCCGCTGCCGGCCCACGCACCTTCTGGGGGAACAGCTCCGAGATCATGAAGAAGGGCAGCGTGTACAAGCCCAACGTGCTGAGCACAATGAAGCTAACAATGGACACGACTGGTAAGTAAGGCACACCTTTCAGTATCTCAAACCAGCCAGAGCACGCCAACAGCAGCATGGACAAGGTCATGCCCAGCGTTGAGATGATGCCAGCTCGTCGGCGGCCCCACTTCTCGAGTACGTAGCCCATGGGAAAGGTGGTGAGCAAACGTGCAACACCAATGAGTACGGCACAGGTGAACGGATCAATGGAGACGCCGGCATCCGTGGAGATTTGCACGGCATACACAATAACCACGAAAATGCCTGAAAGCTGCTGGAACGCGAACAGACCCATCAATATAAACAGCGGCTTGTACACCTCCGGCAACTTAAGGCAGCTCAAAAACGATGGTTTCTTCTCACCGACCCGCAGCTCCAGCGACTTTTGCAGCACATTGAACTCCTCCGATACCTCCGGATGACTGATGTGTGCTACAAACATATATTTGTTGAGGAATGGTTTACGATTGAATAGCGCCACTTACATGACTTATCGAGTCCACGAAAGTAGTTTAGTGACTGCTTGGCCTCCTCCACACGTCCCTTGGCCATCAACCAACCGGGCGTCTCGGGCAGGGGCAGCACACAGAGCAGTGCCGTTATATGATAACCACAGCAAATGAGGGCTATGAGGCGAAAATCATTGCGTATGAAGTAGCCAATGCTATAGAGAATTGTGATGCCCAATGCGGCCGATATCGAGTTGCCCAGTATGAGGCTGCCACGTGAACGTGGCACGCTAACCTCTGCCGCATAAAGACCCGCCGGAGACGAAGCCAGACCCATTGCAACACCTGCAAATCAATTGTCAGCTCTTCAGCACTAGTCCGAATCCAATCCAAAAAAAAAAAAAATTAACTTACCAATAAGAAAACGCGATGCAATCAACTGCATGTAAAAAAATTCCGAATTTGTTGTACTCGCTGTGGCAAGCACTGCCCAAGATGTGATGTTCATCATATTAACCACATACAGCGTATATTTCCTTCCAATTCTGTCCAGTATTATTCCCGACAATATTCCACCCAATGGACAGGATAGTGTGTTTATCGATGCAAACCAGGAGGCCTGTGTGACATTCAAGTAAACCGGCTCCTCTTTGCTAGTCAGCTGTTTGAACACAACTGTGGGCAGCGCCAGGCAGAAGCCAATTGATAATATACTCAGATTGGCCAATATAACCATTAATGCCTGGCGCCTCAGTGCCAGCGATTGCTCACCCACCGGCCTTGCATTCTGTGGCCGATCCAAGCCGCCTACAACTTGGACTTTATTTCCATTAAACAGCCGCTGATCCACTTCAGCTGAGTCGCCCATTTTGTTGGTCTCCTGAAAAAGTGTGAAATATGTTTAAATAAAAAAAACTTGTCTTAGTTTAGTTTATAGATATAGAAACTGCACCGATTATGGATGTCAATTTTAACAGTAAATAAATATACATTTAAGTCAGCAAAAAAAATTTATCTATGCAATATTAAAGTTGATTTTATAAGTTATATATATATATTTTTTTATCATATTCATACAATGTTTGAAGTCACAACACTCTTCATTCAATCAAGTTATCAAAAATATATGTAACTTTAGTTTTGTTGTCAATACGCCTGGTAATCTAAGAGTCTCAATTGCACCATATAATTTATATGGCCTGAAGTGTCTGTCTCATTTTCTTGATGGCCAATAAAATGGCACTCTGCGAATATCAAATAAATAAATGTACAACAATTTTTCACATTTCTTAACTATATTAAGTACACGTTAAATTACCAACTTTTTTTACATTACATTTTTTAGGACAATTTTCTTTAAAAAATATGCGAACTGTGAAAAATTAATTAAAGGTTATGCGTTGAAAATAAACAAATCTTAAAATAGACAAAGAATGTTCAAAAACTTGTAGGTGTCGCGATATATATTATTTTTGACAAGAAAGAGCAGATATTTTAATATATATTTATTTCAAATGAGATGTTCATTGTTGTTGAAACAGAAACTAGTAATTGATAAATAAAGACTAACCTTGCATTGGCAGCATTATTTTAATCTCTTCCGATCCGGCAGACTACTATATACTACGACAAATGTTGTATTGCATGCCAGAAAGAGAGGAATTTATTTATTTATTCATCAAGAGAGACATTTTTGCATATGATTATTATATACAAATTTGAACCGAAGCAAGTAGGTATATTGACTTAGTGACTAGAGCTGAATAATAATATTTATAAACTCTGCGTTATAAAACACACAAAAATTGTAATATCCCCGGAAAGTGTATAATTCTAAATACGAGCATAATCTTTACGCATAAGTTGATTGATATGTAGTATTTTCTGGAACATGTGCGTATTTTGCATAATTAGATTAGATTACAGGGAATCTTTTAATCGATATTTTTCGACATGTTTTTGCTGGTCGATGTTTTTCTAATCGCTCTCGCTATAAAATTGATCAAGGTTGAAATTACTGATTAAAAAACTTAATGATAATAAACATATAGCATTAAATACTAATGTTATAGTAAAATCAGCTGTTTACCAGTCTGCGCATTGAGGGCTTACTGTAAGTGGCTTGTGCAACTTGCCACTCAATGAACCAATGGGTAACCAATCAACAAATACAAATTAACAAGCTCGCGTCCGCAGTTCATTTGCGATCTCAATTAATAGAACTCGACAATAAAATGCGTGATAATAATTTACGATATGCTCAATTGATTCGGTTGCATGAGCAAAAAGAAAGCCTCTACTTAAAATAAATCCACGTGCCCAGATCTTAACATTAACTGCCAAATAAAGAAAGAAAAAACCAAAACAAAAATAAGTGGAAACAGGTTTTACTTAATTAAACGAAGAGTAACGTTTTCACCATCCACGGCTAAGAATAAACACTCAAAAAATAAACACTCAAATGGCTTAAAACCTTGCCTGATTTTGTTTTGTATACCTTTTTGGGTAACTGGCGGAGCGGCAAAGCTTGTCTTCAGTAAAACAAAATATTCGGCTTTAACGGAGGAGCAACTTTTCAATCCGACAACAACGAGACGCTCCAAACAACTAAAAATCGTTTGCCGCTTTAAGCGCAAAGCAAACTGCTGTTATAAAATTCTGCTAATCGAGAGTAGTAGAATACATGATACCCCCTTTTGTAAAGTAAACATTTGTATTTTTTATATGGCTGATTCATAAAGCACATTAATTATAACATGTGACTAATAATAGTCAACTGATTAATATATATAAGCATACAGAGATCTTGGTCACATGTAGACAAACAAAAACCCCATCTTATCTTCAGTTAAACATTCAAACATTTATGTTTACAGCATTTCATGCCGTTTTTTATAAACAGGGTATGGGGCTGATCGGATTTCTATAAATATCTCCAACGAGCGCTCATTGTGTATCTCTCTATCTCTCGCTATCCATATGTCTGTCTCAATCTCTTTGTTGGCGGAAGGCGATAAGACATCGTAAACGTCATCAATCTATAGATTTCTAATTTTTATATATGTCATGATCGTTTTAATCGTCGACAAAAGGGAAGGTTCAATAAATATCAAAAGATAGTTGCTACTTCACTTGTAAAATAATTCATGGTTGTGTTAATTTATGCATATATATAAGTTTCCGAGGCTTATCAAGTAGTAAAAGGCGCGACCCTCACTAGCAATTTATATAATAGACGCTTGTAAATATAAAATAGGCACGCAAAAAGAGTTAATTATATGTTTACTTTACATCTACGTTTGTTATCTATTTAAAATTAGTTCAATATTTATTCTCTGTCTTTTTTATCTGCGGTCACATTTGTTCATGACAGCCTTCCTCATTCGTCCCTTGCCTTATATCTGATCTTACATTGTACCTTTACCTAAACGTTGACATAGTTAAATTGTCATTGTTATTGGAAATTTAGCAAAAAAGTCACAATCCGATCAAATTAGCAATTGCTCTTTGAAAGATTGGATAGCACTAAGTGAATAAACTGTTACCCATTCAAAAAACCGTTAGCAGGACAAGTTTCATAGCAACGAGCCACAATCAGTGACCGTTGCCGGCACTACGCTACCCACGATTGCAAATGATACTTTCCGACAGTGTCCAACACTGAAGCAAATTAATTTCGTTGTGCAGTCGAGAGAATTGTTTTTCCTCCAAAGTCTGTGGAGAACCGGGAAAGCGTACAGAACACAAAAGCAGTGAGCGCTCGCGTGTGAATACAAGCAAATACGCACACACACACAAATAAAAAGCATGTCAATCGCTTTTGGCAATAAGTATCTGTGAAAGTAAACATCAAGTCAACACAGAGAGATGCAAACACTGCTGATTAATAACATAATCAAAGAAAGAGCTGTTAATGTGAAATGTTAATTTTACTCCTGAATGCAACGAGAGCATTAACCAAATTTTGATGCAAAGCAACAATAAAAATACGCTTCCGTCTTCTGAGCGTGCGCCTGCTATGTATTTGTAAATACGTGCGTGTATGCATATGCGTGAGTGTGAGTGTGTGTGTCCCGCTTTCGACGACTCTCTGTTTTTATCAGTCAGCAAGTCCTGCAAGCGGACGCAAAAAGCAAAACCCCAAGAAGCAGTAAAATCATTTTGTAAAATAAATTCTTCATACAACTTAAATTTCAACTATCAAAATGGAATGCCGCAGAATTCACAACGACTACGTTTAATGCCAGACTCTGTCAGCTCTGGCATTCGAAATCATCATATGTATGTAGCCGATAGAAATAGTACATACCAGCATCAGCACTCAGAGCACCCTGTGAAAAGCGCGTTATTATGCAGTGATAATCCCCTCTTGTTGTTTTGTATGCGTGTCCGTGTGAGTGCGTGTTTTACGACTGACCAAACGTAATAACCCCAAAAGCAGCGAAAATATCCAACAATTGACAATTGAGTTGAAGTTGGCAAAGCGGCCACCCCTCAACCCCCTCATCAATCCCAGCCCCCGCAACAATTTAAACTCAACTCAAACACATCATCGCATCAAGATGTCCACCGATTTTCTGTTCCCCAAAATAGCGGACTGTTCCTATGTCTCCTGTTACTGGTGAGTTGAAGCTTAAAAACAGACTACATACAAATGCATTTACCATTAGAATGTAGAAGTATTTATTATTTATTATTAGCTATATTAAATTTATATGAATTGTTAGCTCTATGAAAAGAGCATTGATTTCACATATTTAACATTAACAGGAAACTTTTTAAAAACATTTTAATTGTTAGGACTACAATTGGCTTGTTCAACACTGCTTTCACATTGTTTTGTGATTTTTTTTATTAGTTGTGGAGGAAACATTAGCCGTCTTCTCCTGGCAGGCAGCAAACAGCTTTTGCAACCAATCATCCTCTCATGTTGTGTGTGATTTCATTTATTATGTGCTCATGTCGTGGTTCAGACTCGTTGCTATTGCTTGATTCGCATTTTAACTCACTCCTTCAGTTACCTCTCATTCCTATACTCTCTCTTTTTCTCTCTCTCTCTCTCTCTCTGCTGTTGAGGTGCCGCCACGCAGCTCTTAAATTGGGTCAAACGGTCATGTCTGCTAACAAGAACAGAGCGCGTGTATGTCAGGAGAAGGGTGTGGGTGGTAGGAGTAGGGGATTGGCTTGCTGCTGATTAGCAAGGAGGGATTTCATTTGTTTTTCTTTTTTATGAGCGCATGCAAAAGGCGCGTTTTGACTATTAAAAATGTACCATGTGTATATATATATGTACATGTGCATATATATAAGTACATAGAAACACTATATAACTGCTTGCGTGTTAATGTAAAATTAAAAATGCCTTTGGCTTAATTTGCGCCGATATCGTGCATCGCTAAAATAATGGCGACTTATTTAAGGTGCACAACAGGTAAAATATATAGTGAAATATATATATGTATATATTTTACATAGATTTTACATGTTTATGCAAGTTTAATAAGACTGAAAGCCAAACATAAACAAAATAAAGCGTTCTATACACTCACACATACACACATGCATGTGTCGTGTTTTTAGGACATTTCATTGATTTTGTTGTAGTTGAAAATGAAATGCACATTTTTATTCATATTCGTGTCAGTCATCATATAAGTGTGAGTGTGTGTGTATGTACATTGACTAGCTGCTCATACATAACCACACTGTGGTTCTCTCTCTCACACTCCGCTCCTTTGCTCTCTTACGCTGCGTCGCTTGCTGCCCATTACCCTACCCCACTGTCTCTCGTCTTTCTTAATCTGTCCGACTGTCTCTCACTCCTTGGTGAGCACATTGTTTGTACGGCGTGTGTTCAAAAGATACCGCAACTGACAACCGCAAGCTGAATGAAGAATGCCGAACATCTATGATTCTAAATTATCAGCTAAAGAAAAGTCCACCATCAATTTGTTTTACATGGCCAAGGCAGGACAACTTTGTTTTTGCACACTCAAAAACTAAGCTCAGATTGTTCAATGTCTCAATAAACTCAGCGTTCAAATAAACTGATGTCTTTGTTAAAGTGCTCAGTTAGCAAAACAATAATAATAATAATAAAATAAACACGAAATATTTATTATAAAGTAAAAAATTCTTTTTTTTATTTTTAGCGAGGAGAACGTTTGGAAGTTGTGTGAACAGGTGAAACGAACGCGCCCCGAGGAGTTGGGAAAGTGCTATGCGGTCTTTGTTTCAAATGAGGGACGGACTGTGCCGCTGTGGCGTCAAAAAGCCGGACGCGGTGATGATCAAGTTGTCATCTGGGTAAGTTGCCTTGCAAATACGCTTGGAACTTTGAAATAAAAATGCTTACTTATATATTGACAGGACTATCATGTATTCTTCATGCACAATCCCCTGCCGAATCGCTGTTTAGTATTCGATTTGGATACTACGTTACCGTTTCCCACATATTTTCATAAATACGTTACAGAAACTTTTCGATCCGATCTGGCACTACGTCCGGAGCATCATAGGTATGTAAATCGTAAATCGTTATGCCCCCTATACTAAACTTCGAATTTGTTTTTAGATTCTTCAGAGTTATACCCGCCGATACATATCTAATTGAGTTCTCATCGGATCGCCGACACATGCGCAGACCAGATGGCAGCTGGATTAAGCCACCACCTTCATATCCACCCATTTTATCAAACAGTAACTTAATCACACTTATCTGTAAAAATTCCAATTGCTAAATCTTTTATCGTCTGTATTCTTGCAGCCAACACGCATTGTTTGGGTGACTTCATATGTATGAGTGCTGGTAAGGGACCAGGCTCCGTCTACAGTCTCTCCGAGTTTGTGCAAAACTTTTACAAGTCAGCTCATGTGATGGCCCAACAGAATAATTAGATCATCATTACCCACAACAATATACTATGATTACATATATCAGCAAAAACAAAAAATTAAAACCAAACCAATTAAGCTAATCTAAATTAAAAATGTTGTATTCCTTGCAACACAAATGAGCATTAAATTACAAGGCATTAAATTAAAAATTGCATACATATTCTATAAACTTATATACATTTACATTACATATAAAGTACATGCATATATATATATATATATATATGTACAATATTGTATTTTTGTATTCAGGTTAATATTAAAAAACAAGTCTGTATTTAGCGGCTCCTTAAATATTTTATGTAATCAATTTCGAAAATCTATGAATTAACATATAAATTAAAACTTTATGTAATCACAATAAGTGAAACCAGTGAAAAAAGCTAGTATTTTATTAGTTACATTTCCTTAAGAATTTTTGTGACTTTCGACCAACAAAACATAAAAATTAAATACAAACGCACCAATTACGATTAAAATATAATCATATACATACATATTAAATCATATAGTCAGACTCGATAACATATATATATATATATATATATATATATATACATATATATATACCTATACCTATTTGCATCTTACAATTTGTAACTCAATTAACGAAAAAATTTCGGGTCATAAATCTAATCTAATTCTTACACGCTAATTTAAACCGAGATTGCCAGTTTGTTTTTATTTAATTTCAACTTAATAAGAAAACTAATTGTTAATTCCATTTAAACTATGATAACATCTTAACACATCTTAGCTAGTTTTTATACTGTTTGTACGCCACAGAACACAGACGCTACAACTGTAGTTAACACAACGCCTAAGCGAATGATTTTTTTATGTGGTTTATACTTATATACTATATTGTAATTATGTATCGTATACTTGTTTAATATTTGTGACACGCAAAGACTGATTCATTGTACGTTCTGTACTGTACTAGCAAAAGGCAGCCGACAAATGAGCCATCCCAAAACCTACCTAGATAATTTCCAAAACGATAACATAATGCCATGGTATCCTGCGAATAAATAATGTTATCCTATTTTGATTTGTTATGTTTATCTTTAAATTGAGAGCTTAACAAAAGGCTCCGCATGTTATAAGCAAATTTTTCGCTCGATTTGTTAACGATATTCGTATTTTTTTATTAATAAGTTTTTACTCCATTTTGTAAGACATTAAATATTATTAATATAAATATAATGTATACATATATATAAATGTTAATATATATATATAAATATAATAGTTACATTGAATGCTGTGCAAAGTCTCAAAGTTAAACCTACACTTTTTATTATATAACTTTAAACCGAAAAAAAAAAATACAAAGAAAATAATCTGAAAACATTTTAAGCATTTATAAGCAAACCCAATTCAAGTTAAAGACGTCATTTGACGCTAAATAAAACTATACAAATGTTACGCATAAGTAATATCGTAAATATTTCTGACTTTAGTTCACATTTTTATGTATCTCTCTTCTCTGCTAACAATAAGAACATTTTATATCAGAATCTCGTTCACAATTTTGTACAGCTGTTAAATTCCAAACGAAACAAAAGCACAACATCAAATTTTAACTAAAACATTGAAAATAATACGATGTAATAATTATTAATACATATTTATCTAGGTGTACAAGTTTTTCTCTTCCAAATTTTCTAATCCAATTAAATATATGATATAAATTGGATACATAAAGTTAAATGTTGGCCATACAATATGTTAAGCCCAATATGAATAATATTTACAGATATTATGTAAATATTGTAAACAAATAATTTTGGAGCGAGTTCTTAATTTGGAGCGAGTTCTTCTTACTCTCTTTTTTATATGAATACTTCCTGCCCTTGATTCTAGGTAAGAATTAAGAGCCGGTAAATAATTCAGCCACCGCTTAAAATATAAAAAACAAAACAAAAAAAACGCATCTAATTACTAATCGAAAAAAAAAGTTGACTGCGCTCGTGTTAAGCATTGAAATACTTAAATATTGCAATATATCATATATATATATATAAATATATATATATGTATGTGTACTTATGTATATAGGCATAACTTTCTTTTCTGAAAATTATAAGCATTATCTTTGTTTAGATTTGTATGGGCAATATGTGCTACAATTTCTGTAGTTAGATCAAATTTAAATTGTGTGGCAATGAGAGATTTCAACAAAAAAAAAAAAAAAACAAAAACGATTAAAGCCAAAGCAGCTGACAGCAATCAAAACATTTAACAAATTAACTGAAGATACCCTGTACCCTGACCCAAAACACATATACATATATATTTCTATTTACATATTTAACACTGCAATAACTGCGCTTTAAGCACCTATAAAAGCGTAATGCAACAAACTATTTCGCTCAGTGTGCAAGGCGAGCATTTCCAGTCAGCAGCTAAGGGCCGAGATTTTTCTCAGTTCTGTTATTAATATTTGCACAACTTATTGATATAAAATTTCATTTTATAATGGGTATAGGGCAAAACAAACAATAATAACTTTTATAAATGCGTAGCATTAAATGAGACAGATATGCTTAATGCACTGCTGCATTGGTTTCAATTCATTTATCATATTTGTGCATACAGATTGTACATAATTTCCAGAGAACTGCACGAGTGTTTATTTTTTATGTGACTCTAAGTATATTTATCTTGCCAGTCACTCTCTCTCTCTCTCTCTCTCTCTCTCCTTTCCCCTCTCCTTCTCTTTTTTCTTATAATAATAAAAATAAAATAGAAACGTTAAATGAGTAATTTTTTGCACGCATTGAGCCAGCGTAAAAGTCAGGTCATATGTCAAAATAATTTTTATACTTAGATAAAATACGTAAAATATGCAATGTATATTTTATTCATCGACGCAGTTCTCTGATACATACATACATACGTACATGCATAACCCAAAGAACGATACAAAATATATCTTGTCCACTGTTTCAATTTTTTTAAAAAAGAATCTTGAAAAATACATTTCACTATTTAATAATTATTGACTTAACACTTAATGCTTAATTGGCTTTAGCCTTTGTTAAACTTTTTATCTTATATATTATCTATTGATCCAATCATGAAATGTGCTATCGTATTGTTATTGTAATATTTGTTTAAAACTTTGGTATTTATTTTACAAAAAGTACATACAATTTATATGAGTCAATGAGGATAGGATTATATATTTTCCAATTTGCAAAATGTGACGCGCTAAAGCGAAAGTAAACAGAAAACATAAAATATGTAAATTAAACGATAAAATACTCAAACATTTGTATTTATTAAACTTGCTTTGTCTGCAAAATTAATATTTTATTAAGACATTGAATGCAATAATATAATATTCTCAGGGGTTTTGGTTGTTGTGTAAATGGGATTTTCTTCATTTTTGTTATAGATTAAAGACTGACTGAATTTCCAAGTAGATATTGACCATATCTTATCATAACTACTAAAGAGTAGTTTCATGATTAGAATCTCTAAGGATGTCTCTATATACTCCTCTGGTTTGTATTGAACTTAAGCCCTATCACGAATTGGACGAGGCTGTGGTCCGAGACGAAAAGCATTTGAGGTTGCAACGAACACCACAGAGCTCTGGGGTTTGGCGCCAAAACTGTTTACGAAATGTCAAAAAAATTTTTTTGTACTTTATTCTTTATTGTATTCAAAATTCATTTGTTTAAATTTTCTTTTCTAAATTTAATGCGAATAAACTAGGGCGACCCAAATGCGACAATGTTCGCAGCAGAATCTACAACTACTTGGAAGACCCTGCGGAATGCCCTGACCCGTATAAATCTGAACTTTGTATGTAAAAATGGCTACTCTAAAAAAGTAAGTGTGTCCACGTCTGGAATGGCATTCAGCTGATTGCGAATCCTTTTGAGAGCAGGTCAAAGGCAAGCCGATACGATCGCTGCTGGTGGCAAATCGAGGCGAGATAGCGATACGCGTATTCCGGGCATGCACCGAGCTTGGAATAAAGTCGGTGGCCATTTACTCGGAGCAGGATAAAATGCATATGCATCGGCAAAAGGCCGACGAGTCGTATTTGGTCGGTAAGGGCCTGACACCAGTAGAGGCATACTTAAGCATTCCTGAGATTATACGAATTTGTAAGGAGCACGATGTTGATGCAGTGCATCCAGGCTATGGCTTTCTCTCTGAGCGTAGCGATTTCGCCCAAGCGGTCATTGATGCTGGCCTCATATTTGTTGGCCCGTCGCCTGAGGTGGTGGCAAACATGGGTGACAAGATGGCTGCCCGAAAAGCGGCGATCGAGGCTGGTGTACCCATTGTGCCCGGCACAGATGGGCCTGTTACCACCACAGAGGAAGCACTTGCCTTCTGTGAAAAGCAGGAAATGCCGGTCATCTTTAAGGCAGCATACGGCGGAGGAGGTCGTGGTATGCGAGTGGTAAGAAAAATGGAGAAAATTGAGGAAAACTTTAATCGAGCCACTTCCGAGGCGAAGGCAGCCTTTGGCAACGGTGCAATCTTCATAGAGAAATACATTGAGCGACCCCGTCACATTGAAGTTCAGCTGTTGGGTGACAAGACCGGCAACATTGTGCATTTATTTGAACGTGACTGTTCTATCCAGCGTCGTCATCAGAAGGTTGTAGAAATTGCCCCAGCTCCACGCCTCCCCGTCGAGATTAGAGACAAAATGACTGAGGCGGCTGTAAAACTGGGCAAGCACGTTGGATATGAGAATGCCGGCACTGTGGAGTACGTTTGCGACGAATCTGGAGGATTCTACTTCATTGAAGTGAACGCTCGATTGCAAGTAGAGCATACCGTGACGGAGGAGATCACCGGCATCGATTTAGTACAATCTCAGATCAAAATTGCAGAAGGAAATACCCTGGAGGAGTTGGGACTCACCCAGGATAAGATTGCAACAATTGGCTATGCCATACAGTGTCGGGTAACAACAGAGGATCCGTCAGCCGATTTCCAGCCCAACGCCGGACGAATCGAAGTATTTCGTTCCGGTGAAGGCATGGGTATACGTCTGGACAGCGCCTCGACCTTTGCCGGCGCCATCGTTTCGCCCCACTATGACTCTCTCCTGGTCAAGGTAATATCCCATTCCAAAGATATGCCAAGTTCAGCAGCTAAAATGAAACGAGCACTGCGCGAATTCCGTATACGTGGTATCAAGACGAACATTCCGTTCCTCCTCAACGTACTCGATAACAAAAGGTTTCTGCATGGTGTCCTAGATACCTATTTCATTGATGAGCATCCTGAGCTCTTCAAATATTTACCCTCGCGAAATCGTGCACAGAAATTACTTAACTACATAGGCGAAGTGTTGGTAAATGGACCACAGACTCCATTGGCCACAACGTTAGCTCCATCCGCTGTCTATCCGCAAGTGCCAGAAATTCGAATAGGTGAACAAACTCTCTGCTTTCTGTTATCTTATCTTATATATCACTTGTTTCATATTCCTTAATTTTCTATAAAGATATTGGCAATAAATCGATTGAACGAGAAAAAAATGGTGGGCCAAAAGGTAACATAACATTTGAATTTCCAAGACCTTAATACAAATATTTTGATTTAATTTAAACAGTGACTGATCCGCCAGAAGGATTGCGTCAACTTCTCGTTTGTGAAGGACCCGAAGCGTTTGCCAAGGAGGTGCGATCGCGAAAGAATCTAATGCTGATGGACACCACTTTCCGGGATGCACATCAGTCATTGCTGGCGACTCGAGTACGGACCCATGATCTGCTGAAGATATCACCCTTTGTGGCGCACAAATTCTACAATCTATATTCCCTGGAGAACTGGGGTGGTGCCACCTTCGACGTGGCTCTTCGTTTTCTGCACGAGTGTCCCTGGGAACGTTTGGAGGAAATGCGCAAACTGATTCCCAACATACCATTCCAAATGTTGTTGCGTGGCGCCAATGCCGTTGGCTACACCAGCTATCCTGACAATGTGGTCTACAAGTTCTGCGACCTGGCGGTAAGCGGATCCATAAGTACGTGTGGGAGAGTCTGTTAAATAATATACATTTTGAACAGGTAAAATCTGGCATGGATATCTTTCGAGTGTTTGACTCACTCAATTATTTACCAAACTTAATTCTCGGCATGGAGGCAGCCGGGAAGGCTGGTGGAGTCGTCGAAGCGGCCATCTCCTACACGGGTGATGTGAGTGACCCCGAACGCACTAAGTACGATCTTAAGTACTTTACAGAATTGAGCGATGAGCTGGTCAAGGCTGGCACCCATATCCTCTGCATCAAGGACATGGCGGGTCTGCTGAAACCAGAGGCAGCCAGGCATGAATTTTATAATATTTTTTTTGGTTTGATTGCGTATTTCATGGACGTTCTTTTGCCTTCCCCAGGATGCTGGTTTATAGTTTTCGAGAGAGGCACCCCGATGTGCCAATTCACGTTCACACTCACGACACATCGGGTGCCGGAGTTGCTGCAATGCTAGCTGCCGCGCAAGCCGGAGCAGATATTGTTGATGTGGCCGTAGACTCTATGTCCGGATTGACCTCGCAACCAAGCATGGGTGCTGTGGTCGCCTCACTGCAAGGCACTCCTTTGGACACAGAAATGGTGTTGGCAGACGTCTCCGCATATTCGGCATACTGGGAACAAACCCGCACCCTTTACGGACCATTCGAATGCACGACCACGATGCGAACAGGCAATGCGGATGTCTATTCGAATGAGATACCCGGTGGCCAATATACCAACTTGCAATTTCAATCGTTCTCCTTGGGTCTCGGCGACATGTTCGAGGATGTGAAGAAGGCCTACCGAGAGGCGAATTTTGTGCTCGGCGACATTATAAAGGTCACCCCGTCGTCCAAAGTTGTTGGTGACCTGGCTCAGTTTATGGTACAAAATAAGCTGAGTGGTGAAGATGTCGTGAAAAGAGCGGCGGAGCTGTCGTTTCCCCAATCCGTAATTGAGTACCTACAGGGCTATATGGGAATTCCTTATGGTGGCTTTCCCGAACCATTCCGTTCCGATATTCTTAAGGATATGCCACGCATTGATGAGCGACCTGGTGCTAAGCTGGAGGCACTGGATTTTGACAAGATGACGAAGGAACTTACAAAAACCTATGGAAAAGTCAGTGAAAGAGATGTCGTATCGTCCGCACTTTATCCGGAAGTGACCAAAGATTATATGAATCACCGTGATAAATTCGGTCCAGTTGACAGGCTTGACACACGCATATTCCTTACCGGGCCCAAGGTGGGCGAAGAGTTCGATGTCACCCTGGAAAAAGGCAAGACCCTAAGTATTAGAACCCTAGCCGTGACCGATGATCTCAAAGGAAATGGCAAACGCGAGGTGTTCTTTGAAATGAACGGTCAACTGCGATCCGTTCATATTCTAGATAAGGAGGCCATGAAGGTAAGTATGGAGCCTTCATCTTTATCACTTCACTTGCATACACTCCACTCGATAGAAAATCCATGTACATCCTAAGGCGAATAAGGCAGTGAAAGGTGAAGTGGGCTCTCCGATGCCAGGCGATGTTATCGACATACGCGTCAAGGAAGGCGACAAGGTGGAAAAGGGTCAGCCCCTAGTCGTTTTGTCAGCCATGAAAATGGAAATGATTGTTCAGTCACCAGATGCAGGCGTCGTCAAGAAATTGGCTGTCACAAAAGGCATGAAGTTGGATGGTGATGATCTGATTCTGATCCTTGAATGAGCAAACACTCGATATTCGAAAAAGCGTTTTATCCAGTGGCACTAACTGAGAGAATTACTTATTTTTAAACGAAATTCAGGTACAACTATATACGCATTCTTATATTCATCAAAATATCAAGGTAGTTATTATTTAATTATGTATTTTAATGAAACATTTATAAAAACTATTTGCACATACTAACAAATTAATGATTTAGTTTCTACAGTTCTTTATGCATTCTTGTATTAATCAAAATATGAAAATAATATTTGTTTTTTTCTTTGTTTATTTGCAGCTTAAATCGTAATAATAAATTGATAATTTACATGCTCTTCACAATGAACTCCATGAAGGCGAGATCCTTGCTCAGCTCAGATACCCGCTTAAAGTGACGCTGCACATAGGGAGTTAGGACCTCGACCAAATTGCCGTTGTTGTAGAATTTGTGTCCCGTGTTGAGCAATGCATCGCCCAACAGATGCTGCAGCACTAGGTTGGCAATGTACGAGTGGCGGGAATTGGTGCCCCATGCTTTCACATGCTGCAGCAACGACAATCTGTGATCCATATTTAATTGATCCACCAATTGATGCACGGCGTCAGTATTTCGTTTCTTTACAAAATTACAAATGATGTCGTAGGACGCTTTTGGTTTGTTTAACGTCAAGGCAAGCATAAATGCCTTTTCCATATGCTCCTGGGCGTGCAACAGCGATTGGAGTGTCTGCTCCTGCTGCAACAAGGCCTGCCGCTGATCGAGTGCCTCATTTCGCACAGCGTCGGTGATGTCGCCAAAGCGTATCAACTTGGAATCAGCACCACCCGTATAGAAAAAACGATTGCTGCAGGCAGAAACAGCGACAGACCAGACACGATCGCTGTGCTCATCGATGGATTGAACACAAATGTTAGTCTTGATGTTCCACAGCTTGAGCAGACCATCTGATGCAGCCGACAATATGAATTTGCCATGATCGAGGAACTCCACACGCAATATGGTGCACTCCTGTTCCATGCGTTTCAAGCAACTAAAATTCGTAATCGACCAAATCCTCAGACTGCAATCAGACGATGATGTCATTACAATCTGATCGACGGGCGAGAAACGGACACACCAAACACCTCGTGTATGTCCGCGCAACACGCCGAGCAGCACATTCGCATCAGCTGTCCAGATCTTTGCCGTCTTATCCTGTGATGCAGTGGCCAGTATCTTATTATTTTGTGCATAGGTCACACAATTGACCTCCTTGTCGTGCGCCAAGGCTGCGTATCTCAGGGAGAAGGCATAGTTGTCGCGCACCTGTTTATCACGCGTCAACTGCCACACTTTCATGCTGCCATCCTGGCAGGCAGATGCAAATCCCGTCGCTCCATGATGTGTGAAGGCAACACAACCAATTGTGGCCGTGTGGCAATTGTTTTGTTGTATCAATGGCTGGAGCAAGCAATCCTCTTCGCTCTTGTGCGACAACTTCCACAGATGTATGCTGCAATCCTTGCCCACTGAGATGAGCAGATGGTGTGATGCCGCCAATGACATCACAGTGTCCATGTGTCCACAGATCAATCGGCAATTCATATTCTTTTCCCTATCGTAGAGCTTGAAGTGTTTGCTATTTGTTGCTACGGCCAAATAGCGATCGTTGTCACCTAGAAAACACATGTCTAAGATCTCATCATTGTATCCAACCAGCTGCTTAAACAGTTTCAATTCAACAGCTTCTTTATCGCTCGTTATGACATTATAAATAATCATGTTTTGTTCTGTTGTCACCAGCGTTAATTGTTCTTCATTTTCACAGTAGAGTAGGCGACTTATTTGAAAATCTGTTGTGGTTAGCAGATCCTTCATCTTCCAAGTTTTCGTATCTACTTGAAGCAGCTTGCCCGAGCCAAAGGCGACCAGCAGCTGTGCACCATTTGCTATGTGGCTTACGCCTTCCAGTTCCTCATAGAGTGGTATAAGCTTTACTTGTTTGGCCTCCAGCTCCAGCTGCCAAACAATTAACACCTTATCACGACTAACACTTGCTAGTTGACATCCGGAATCCCTGTCGGCTGTGTGAAAACTTAGTCCAGTCACTTGGGAGATGTGACCACGCATCTTGTGCAACAATGTCTTCGTCTCGTAGTTCCAACAATAGATCGTATTATCAGAGCCGACGGCAAAGATTTCACTCTTTAAGGGACTGGGATGGAAGCGCAATAGGACTGCCGGACCAGGATAATCTTTGAGAGCGCACAGGCAACTATTATTCGCGTAATCCCACAGTCTTAGTGTGGCATCTGCTCCGCCACTGGTACAAATTAGTTTGCCGGCTGGGCTAAACTCAATGCGAACAACGGGTCCCTTGTGCTGGCTCTTCCAGAGCTTGACCAGTTTCTGGGTGCTCAGTTCCCACAGGCGGAGCAAACCACTTCCGTGTGCGGTAACCAAGTGCTCCCGTGACAGGGCAAAGCAATATATATTATCCTCATCGACGTCAACATCTTCCTGTCTTGGTTTAACCTGATCGTTGTTGGCCTGGCTAACGTTGGCTCCAAAGCTGTGCAGAACTTGAGATGTTTTGACATCCACCTGATTTACAACGTCGCCATTCAAACAATAAAGATGCTGGCCATCTTCGCTCCGTGCAATATCGCTACCTGCATAAAAGTTCGTGTATCGAGCTTCAGCCGCATAACTGAAATACTATTTATTTAACATAATTCTATGTGTATTTATACAACTGATTACCTTTTTTCAGCCATGCTTGTCATACTTATATATTTTTGTTTACAAAATTACCGCGTGCACATTGGAACTGGTAAAAGTATTCCTCAAACGAACTGGTTCATATTTGATTCACATTTTAAGCCACCAATTTAAAATGTTCATAAGAAATGTTGTTTAAAATGATAAAAATAAAAATAAATATATACAAAATTTGATATTTATCAATAATTTTAGTTGAGAAACAATCTAACCTTTAAACCAAATAAAATTTTTATAAATGTTTTTTTAAAAATGGGCAAACTATTTATATGCGAATTCCTAACAATAATTTCCACTAACATAATTAATCTAATGAGTCGTTATTTAAAACATTAATTTAAATAAGTCTTAATTATTATTGTTGAAACTGACTCAGTGGTTCAGTGCTAAAATTTTTCTTAGGTACCCAACACTAAAAATACTATTCAAAAGTGTGGCAACTCTAAGCATGATTTGCAGCTGTCAAATAAAAAGCCGTCAAATCATCGTCCCAAACTAAAATTGTTCAATTGAAACATTTAAGTTTTCTGATAATAACAACTCAAATTCAAATTCAGCAACAAAATGAGTACAATTGGAACTGGTGTAAGTAAATGCAATACAGCAATTAACGACATGCGGTACACACATTAACCGGCGGTCCTTTCAGTATGATCTGTCCGCATCGCAATTCTCTCCGGATGGACGCGTCTTTCAGATCGACTACGCTTCGAAAGCCGTGGAGAGAAGTGGCACTGTTATTGGTATCCGTGGCAAAGATTGCGTTGTCCTCGCCGTCGAAAAGATTATAGCCGACCAACTGTATGAACCAGATGCAGCCAGTCGGATTTTCACCATTGAAAAGAATATTGGCATGGCCATTGCTGGTCTAATGGCCGATGGCAATTATGTGGCCGATATCGCTCGCCAGGAGGCGGCCAATTTTCGTCAACAGTTCGAACGCACAATTCCGCTAAAGTATTTGTGCGATCGAGTCTCTGGCTACCTTCATGCCTACACGCTATACAGTGCTGTGCGTCCATTTGGACTGTCGGTTCTGTTGGCCTCATGGGACGAGGCGGGTGGAGCACAGCTGTATAAAATTGAGCCATCGGGCACATCTTTTGGCTATTATGCATGCGCTAGTGGCAAGGCCAAACAACAGGCCAAAACGGAAATGGAGAATTTCAAATTTGCCGACATGAGCACCGATGAACTGGTGCGCAGCGGTGGTAAAATGTAAGAGATGCCGTTGTTCTATAGCTGTTTCGTTTTTCATTATTACATCTACTTGCAGAATTTATCAGGTGCATGACGAGCTGAAGGACAAGGATTTCCGCTTTGAAATCGGCATTGTTGGCAAGGAAACGAACGGTGTGCATCTAATTAATGACGCCTCGTGGAGTCAATTGGCAATTGAGGCTGGTGAAGCTGCCAAGAATGCTGATGATAGCGAAAACGAGATCTAGATTTAAATAAATTTTGAATTATGTACGTCTGATTCTAAATCAACTAATCGCTACATTTTACACATATGTTGCAAAAGGGAAAATAATACACATAAAACAACGGTATTTCTATCTGATTTTTATTTTACTGGAAATACAGTTTACCAGTTTGAAGAGCAGCTTGGAATAGATTTGATATGATTACACTTTCCTTTACCGCAAAGGACTTCAGGGTTAAATTGAGTTGTTATCGACTGTTCGTATGTCAAAAATTAACAGGGTGGCAACA
Organism: Drosophila fungiperda; assembly: GCA_035042345.1. NCBI lineage: Eukaryota > Metazoa > Arthropoda > Insecta > Diptera > Drosophilidae > Drosophila > Drosophila fungiperda. The sequence continues at coordinate 1,941,750 of JAWNLM010000159.1, read as the reverse complement.
CTCGTTATCTACGCGCAACTGTTTATTTCGCGCCAAAAGAGGTAAACAACTAGAGAAGTTTGTAAAATGACCACATTAATTGAGCAGGTAATCTTGAAAATGGGCTTACTGGATGAGCCTAACGTTTTGGGGTAAGTGTTCTGCTAATAAACATAATTCCATGTTTACTAAATCTGAGTATATTACTAGAAAAGCAACTGAGCTGATACGATTGTTGGAGCTGCGCTCTGCAAATGTACCACTACAAATAAATGAATACGGCAAAATAGTTTTGTGTGCGGATATTGCATGCACTCTTTTGGGCATTGGATTTGACAAGGAGCAGGCATTGAAACTCTCCGCATTAAGGAAAACTCATTATGTAAATAACAAGCGCATGTTCGAGAAACTACTCGATCTCAATAAGCTGGCAACCGTTAATGATATCTGCGTCCAGCTAAGTCTTAACGAAGTGGCGCGCAAAGCCGAAGAGCTGCTGGCTTTGTTTAAGAACAACATTGCTATGCGCGATTCGGATGAAGCAGATCATCCACAATATGCCGCCATTGCTGTCTTTCATGCGTGTCGTCTGCTGAAGAAGAAAGCGCCCAAGACAAAACTAATGCCCTTCAGCAATTTGCGTCCCACTCAATGGCAACAGTTGGAGCAGCAATGGGAGCGCATGATTACAAAGCATTACAAAGAGATTCATGTAGCTAAGATAACTAATAAGCTAGAAGTGCAGCAAGAGAAAAATGTCATAAGTAGGAACAATAGTCATAAAATAGAGATTGAAGATTATGAAAAATGGAAGTCTCGAATGTTAGCCGCAGCAGAGGCTAAGCTGAAAGAGATTGAATCGATGTAAGAGCAGAAAGTTGATATTTAATATATATATATTCGTTTCACTTTTATGTACTTCATCAAATCACTTATGCTACTAGTCTTAACTTTTATAACTTATTTACTTAATAATTAATCAGTTCATCTTTAAAAACGTGATTCATAATAAGTTGGCCTTCGTCCACATGTTCTCCATTTGCATTGCGCGCTGAAAATAAATAAATTATAATAATTTATCTGTATAATGCTTAATGATAATAATATTCGCACCACTATACAGAATCAGCTCCACTTCATTTCGGGTTTCCGGCCAGGTGCTCAATAGACCTTTCAAATGTTTACAAAACTTGAGCCAGATTTCACGTTTCATTTCTTGCATCTGCCATGTCGCGGACAGCTGATGATGCATTGATTCAAAAAAGGATAACATTGGTGTTGCTCCCTCTATCGCAAAGTAGTAACATGTGCCATTTATTTTCCTATTTATTCTATAGACATCATGCTTATACGGACGATTAACACCAGCACGATTTATAAAATGAGTCTCCAAAGGCTACAAAAGGAAAATGAAATTAGATTTAATTCTTAAATACAAAAATACTAATTTACCTTAGCCTTATCCAGCAATTTGCTTTGAATAATGCCCTGGACAAACATTTCATCTGGCACGAGTATGATTAAGCGTCTCAAACCAAATGTAATATTTTGGGAATCCTCGTAGTCCCTTATCCTCTGCTGCAGTCCATCGCCATTGACTCCGGGCAATGCAAGTTTTAAATAGCCATGAAAGTAGTTGGATGCCATACCGGCAGCATAATCTAAGCCATGTGCACCGCGTATCCAGTGCGCATAGTTCAACGTGCTGTGACTCAGCTGTGTATATATGAAGATCCAATAGAGCGGCATAAAGGCGATCTCTGAGCCCTTTGGCAGTAATTGGTTTAGATTGCCAGTGCTGCCAAAGCGTGCAAAACCCAAAAACATTATACCCAATGTCATACATATTGTTTTGATGTTATATGTAAAAGTACGTCTTAAAATAGTTAGCAGACGATCATCTAGCAAATAGTGATTTCCATTCAGGAAATACTCAGCACACGCGTAAAACAAACGTTGCATAAAATCAGCGGCAAAAACAATAATTGAAATGCGTATGCAGGTGTCTGCAATGAAATATATACATATAAAGACAATATTAAATATATTAATAAATACATTTGCAAGACATCATTGTATAATATTACTTACCTATATAATTACAAAACATCTTCCAATTCAATAGTATTTTATCACTTTGTTTTGCTGGTGGAACAGCCATACTACTACGCACATTAGAATATCATTAATAATTAATTAATAAAGAGTGGTCAGGCCAACTAAATTAGCTACACTTATATTCTGTAGAAAACTAAACTATCGTATTAAACGTGAACGATTTTCGGCGAATGCGTAGATGGCTGCAATAAGCCTATCGATATATCGATGTATGAAGCAAGTAAGTGCAAGTGCATTAATAAAAAAAACAAAGGCATTTTTTGTTCGCTGTTTTCCGGATAATTTAATAAACTGATTAGAAATAAACAACCGCTATCTGTTATGGTGTTTTTCAAATATTTCTTTTAATGTAAGTATTGTGACCATTGAATCGCATAAGCATGACATATATTATTGCTTAAAAAATTGGATAAACAATTTTTTTTATATCAATTTACCTTATATATATATAGACGTATATATATATATATATATATAGACGTATATATATATATATATATAAACGTAGCCCTAATTCTAATTTATACAAAAACAGAAGTTTTAAAATTTCTGTTTTAGTAGCTACTGCAAGGCATAGTTTTTGTTGTGCTGATAAAAGTACAATAATAAAGAGAGCGGAAATTTCTGAGAAGACGTGTTAATCACCACGCCTTGTTGCGGTTGTAAGCAAAGACGACAACACCAAGAAGCATAATGCCAATATTATATAGTGTTATCGCCCGCGGCACAACGGTGCTGGCAAAGTTTGCCGAATGTCTTGGCAACTTTGAGGAAGTCACCAAACCGATAATGGAGCAAATTGGGGTACAAAACAGCAAGATGACTTACACACACGGCGATTTCTTAATACATTATACCTGCGAAAATAGGCTGATTTACATGTGCATCACCGACAACGTAAGCTGGCAATATTTAACTGATTTGAAGATAATTATTAATACAATTTTTATACAATTTGTAGGAGTTTGACCGCTCGCGAGCTTTTCTCTATCTGGCTGATATAAAGCAGAAATTTATACAGACTTATGGCCTGCAAGTGGCCACCGCAATTGCGTATGCCATGAACACGGAATTCTCGAAGGTCCTGTCCCAGCAAATGGTATACTTCAGTCAATCGCGCGAAGTGGATACCATATCCCGTGTACATGGACAAATTGATGAACTTAAACACATTATGATTCAGAATATTGGTAAAAATCACAAAAAAAAAAAAAAAAAAAAACAATTTGTCATTGCATAGTTTTACTCAAATATTCTTATCATTCACATTGCAGATAGTCTGAATAATCGTGGCGAGGCGCTGGAGGTGCTGATCACTAAAACCGATCAATTGAACTCGAATGTGAGCTACTATATTAAAACATAATATTCAAAAACTAACTTTCTATTTCAAATATAGTCGAGAAAATTCAACACTGCATCGCGAAATTTAGCGCGCCAAATGTATTGGAAGAACATACGGCTCTACTTCATAGTTGCCTTGGTGGTTTTATTCATTATTTATGTAATTGTTAGCATGGCCTGTGGCGGTCTCGCCTGGCAGACGTGCTTGAAATAAAGTTTACATTGTTATTAGCTCATGTTTATGTGCATACTATTAAACATTCTTACTATCAATAATCTCTGTTAAATGTAATAAAGATGAACATATACAAGTATATTTCAACATAATTGCGTTTAAGTTGTGTTCTGATTTCATTTGGCTTCAACATAAACGACGTCATTGGGCTTAACGATTCCCTGACGACGAATACCCAAGTGAATTCCTAGTGCCGGAGATGGGTAGTCAAACAAGCGATAGCTAAAAATGCATAAATGAGTAAATTAAATAATTTTTTTTATAGTATTATCCATCTATTTATGTATATTAAACATATATAAATATATATTATATGTAAAGCTCAAAAAATGAGAATAGCAGAGAAGGCTAAATATATATATTATACATATATTTTTATTATATACCTACCTGCGTAATGTTTTCAAAGGCTCTCCATCAACGTCGCGTTCCGCCGTATTCACATTGATGTTTGGTAAGATGCAACGTGTGCAAGGAGCAACTACACGAAAGACTGCTTCATCGCCAATGCGAATCCATTGCCAATGATCCTCGGCGTATGGTTTGTCCACGTCCATTTTTAAATCAAAGTTTCCACGGAATTGCTGTGCATCGACAGGGCGCTTTAAGCGCGTGTTTAAATCATCAATCGACGATTGATTCATCATCATGTAGCTGGTGGCATCATTAAATGTTCCCTAAAAATAATATAATTTTCATAAAATAAAAATCAGTCACATGGTGATTAACATACTATTTACATATATATACTTACTGAATCCACCTGTCTCAGGAAGGGCATATGCTTAAGTCGAGGATTAGTGGCACGCACTGGCACAGGATATGGATAATAAACTAGTTTTAAGCCCGAGTCTTTTTTTAGTATGAACTCCGAAAGCCACTTATCAAACCGAGTGCCACACACCATGACATCTACGGCCACGCTCCAAACCTCTGTACGCAAATCCTTCGAGGCAGTCGCGAGCTCCTTAAAGTCCAGTTCCAAGTCTGGCATACCCGGTGCAGTGAAAACCAAACCATTGGGCAACTTCTTGGGTTGAATTAGCAACATATGCGGATAACCTCGAGCCGTTATCATTTCGTTATTATTATTGATTATCATAAATTTGCGATCTCGCACATTTCCCGTGCCTATGCCAAGAAGATCACAATCGTACTCCTGATCAGTGTCCAATGCAAGTGGGGCACAAGACTTAACGGGAAATATGTGAATCTTTTGCAAGGTACCCACGCGACGCCATTTTTCTGGCATCAAATCACGATGCAAATGGCGGTAGATTAAATACCCTGCCCCTCCAGCAACCACGACGCTCATACCGATCAGCATTTTATTGGAGAGTCCCCAGCTGGAAACAACTAAATAGACAATTCGTATTGTTTAATATTATATTTATAAATTTTCTTTTGACTTTTTTTACGCACTTGATAATTTGGGGTCCATTTTGGGTCAGTCACCTTTCAATTTTCACAATGCTCTCCTACTTTTTAACACTTTTGTTTGCAATCTGATTAAAAAGCTTTAAGACAAAGCTTTGTAAGATGGTGGACAAATTAGGCTTTTTAGCGTCTTATAGTGGATAAATTCATGATAAATTAACTTAGATTTTATTTTGTATTCGCCACATTATAAATCGTAAGTTTTAAAAGAGTTAATCTTGTGCTTTTTAATTCAGATGATAAAAATTGAATTTATGCGCGTAAATTATGGTTTTAAACAACCAAACAGCTGTTTTTGATCGTGCCCAACTTTACTTGAACTGAGCTTCACACAAAGCAATACCCTAAATGTGGATTTGCTTTCAAAAACATCAGGATAATTTACAATTACAAAGCAAATATCATGTCCGACACAACTGAAAATGAGGACACCAATACAACGGATGAACTGAATGTGAGCAGTGAGCATTTTAATCCATTACGTGCGCTATATGCCGCCAACTATAAGGTGACAGAAAAGGCGCCAAAAGTACTCTATCAAAATCTGGCCGCATTTGAGAGTGCGCTGACAAAATTTGGCATTTGGCAACTAAATAAACGACAGAAAACTAATGATGCACCTGAAACAAAGCAACATACGAGCAGCAGCAAGAACCCATTTACGGCGGAGACCACACGCCGTTTTGAGCCGCATCAGATGCCGATTGAGGGTATCCAAAAACGGAAATACAAACGCAATCTTTACACACATATGGCCAGTGCTGAAGGACCGCTGGCGCTTCTACAAAAACATTTGACTGTTGGACAGGAGACTCTGTGCCAGCGGCGTCTGTGTGTCCACATACGCAAGGAGAATGGTATTGGCGGCCGCATTGAAGGTGACTTGGTCGCTTTTGACAAACAATGGAACCTGCTGCTAAAGAACGCCATCGAGTTTCGTCAGCGTCGCAAATATAAATATGGCCAGCAAAATATCTGCAATACATTCGAATCTGAAGATTGCAGCGAGCGACTTCACCAGCTGGGCATTGAACTGCCAGAAGTGCATGTAAAGAGTTTAAACCGCAAGAATGTCGAATTACGTCGGGAATTGCCCCAGTTGATGGTACGCGGCGAACAAATTGCTTTAATTACTTTTATTATCAATTCAAAGGAGTAAAGACTGAATTTATATTTATTTAATTAGAATGTAGTCTTCAATTCGTGTACACCATGGGCACACATTCCTCGGCGGCCACATGAGATAGAGAGTCATCCTCCATGAGATGCTGCAGGCTCTCATTTGGATAGCTGGGGGAAGAAAAATATATTAATATCGATTTAAAGTGTGGATCTTAAATCAAGCCTAGCAAGCCTACATTTTTGATGGGCTCTCATCGCTGAGCATCGTAACGGGAACTGTAGCGGAGGCGCATTCCGGACTCATCAGCTCGATAGGTGTGGGACGACGCTCTTGCAATTGACGCGTAATTTCAGCTGTGCTCATCGTGATGGAGCTAGAACCACAGGTGTTCTTGACGCCCAGTTGATGTTGGTTTTGCTGCTGCACCGAAGGCGAAACCGTTGCTGTGGCCATCGCCATCATTGGTTTCTTGCATGGCTGTTGCGGCGAGTTCGCAACATTTTTGCGCCTGCGTCCGCGTGTTGCTCCACCAACGGCAACTGGCCCGCCATGTCCTGTAGCTGAAGGTACAATCACCTTTGCACCGCCTATTTTATCCTTATGCTTGCGACGTATTGCAGCAGACTCCTTGGCTCCATCGAGAGCGGATTGCGATGAGGGTATTGGTTCCGCATCGGAATTGGAGCTATCGGTCGCATCACTGTCACTTGAATCCTTGGCTGGTTTCTCATACAGCAAGAGACGATCTATGAGAAACGATCGATCACGCGATACTTTCAGCAGGCGCCGTTGGTTGGTGTGTATCAGGTCCTGGAAATACTCATTCTCCTGCAAGAACATTGATTTAAGGCATTATGATTAACATATATTCTTTTGCATCACTTACGTAGATGAGAAATTTTAGTTTGCGCTTCAGGTTGCGGTAGCGCTCCTTATAATCAATGTTCGGATGCTCTGTTCCAGTCGATGCTGAGCTGGATTCAGCTAGACCAGCTACACCAGCTGCTCGAGGAACTGCTGCCGATTGTTTGCTTTGCAGGTGGTCATCATCGCTTTCCAATTGCTGTCTTTCGGTTGTATGGGCTGTGTTTGTTTCATTGGCCAAAGAGCGACAGTACCATCCCTCAAGCATATTAAATAGTTTTAAATATTTATCTTAAATAGTACTCTGAACTTAGTTAAAAATAATTTAATCTTTTGTTTGCACGTAGAAGAAGAAAAAATGATAATCGATACCTTACTGTAGCATATACGTATATATATCGATAAGTTTCTTAAAGAGCAGAGCTGGTTTTCCATCACTGAGCATATTGATATCAACAATCAATACAAGAAGCCGCACGTGTTGCATTTGTTTATATGTGCAATGAGCAAAAAAGTAGTGATTAATAAACGTGCAAAAGCCCTGTCGCGCGAGGCTCTTGAGCAACTGAGCAAATCGGAGTTAATTGACAAAATAGAACAGCTCGAAGCTTACAATTTTCAGTTGAAAAATATCCTGCAAAAGAAACTGACCGAGAACGACAAAAACAACTCGGAATATACGACGCTTTTGCGGGGAGATAACGAAAAGTCAGTAACGCTTCCAACACAGGAAAATACATCTAAAAAAGCGGGAAAACAACGTACATTTAATTGGGACAGGTAAATGAAATGCTTGTTTTATCGGACTTATTCATTTATTTGCGTTTCGTTTTACTTTTAGTTCACATCGGCGACATGTTCTGCTCAAGGTTATGTACTTCGGCTGGGACTATCAGGGCTTTGCCTGCCAGGAGGATTCCAATGATACAATTGGTGAGTAGAACTTGAGTTTAAATTACATTCTCTTCCTACCATTTTCTAACATTGCAGAGGCATTTCTGTTTCGGGCATTGATACGCACCTGTCTGATTGAATCGCGAGCAAAGTCGAATTATCATAGATGCGGTCGGACTGACAAGGAGGTCAGTGCCTTTTGCCAAGTAATATCCATTGATTTGCGTAGCAAACATGCACCCGATGTTCAATTGGAGTCGGACTCATTAGCAAGGGAAATCGACTACTGCAGTCTGCTGAATCGTGTGCTGCCCAAGAATATTCAATGTGTGTCCTGGATGCCATTGCGAAGTCCCGTGTATAGCGCTCGATTCGATTGTATTTCACGCACCTATCGTTATTATTTTCCCAAGGGGGATCTGGACATTGAATCCATGCGCATGGCCTGCGACTTAATTGTAAGCCATGGAGATTTCCGAAATTTCTGTAAAATGGATGTGCACAATGGCGTTACAAATTATATGCGCAACTTACAAGCTGCTAGGATACAGCCGTGTGACGACACATTTGTCGAACTAGAAAAGGATCTAAATTCAGGTGAGTCCTCGTGGTCTTTTAACAAGAGTCTATGAATTAAGGTGTCCATCTTCTGCTTACAGGCTACACAATGTATTATTTGGAAATACAAGCGAATGCGTTTCTCTGGCATCAGATCCGCTGCATTATGGCAGTGCTGCTGCTTGTTGGCCAGAAACATGAAGAGCCCGGCATCGTCAGTAATTTGCTAGATGTCGCTAGCAATCCGTGCAAGCCACAGTATACGCCTGCTATTGGTTTACCATTGAATCTGTTTCGCTGTGATTTTCGTGCGAATACCACGCGTCGAACCAACCCATCATCATCACATTCAGCAGCAGACGAAGATAATGCTGCTGATGATACCTCCTCATTAACAATGGAGACCTCTGCACTATGCGAACCCGATCTTACTAATTGGATTTACAGTGAAGAGAATCTACAAAAGCTTGTCGAGAACGTGCAAAGCGAGTGGACGCAGTTCAGCGTCAAATGCACCATGATACGCAACACACTGGAGCAACTAGAAGCGATTGTCCAGGAGAATTGTAAACCCCTAAAGATTAATGCCCAAGCGCTTCTCCTGCAGGATGCGGCCAAACCACGTCAGTATCAGCCACTTTTGCAGCGCAAACGTTGTGGTAAGTCCTGAAACCTCTTCCTTAACCCAGAAGTAAATATATATATTTAACTTTATGCAGAGAGCCTGGAGAATCGCATTGATCACTTTGTGAAGAAGCAGAGACTGCTAGTACAGGGCGATATGGCAACAGAGGCTGAATAGAATTCCAAATATAGAAAACCGGTGCGTCTTAATTTTATTTTTGCAAAATAAAATTGGTAAATGTAACCTACTGAGACTTTACTTTTTTTTTTTTAAATTCTGATAGAAAAAAATATGTTAATAGAAAACCACCTGAAAATTTCAAGGTACTTTCTTTTATTTATTCAGCTTTTATTTTCAAGAAATTGTACAACGTTTTAAAAGCTTAACTTAGATTATTTGTAAATAATTTAAATGTTAATTCATTCAATTACTTAAATATAGCGTGCAAAGACCAAATTTATATATGTAAGTAGTTTTTACAAATATCTCTATTGATACATATATACTATGTAAACAAATATGTGTAAATATATACATATGTCTTTCATGTAAGGGTGATTATTACCGGGACTTTGTACGTTTACAAAAAAAATAAAGAATCTTTACTACTAGATTACTTTACGTACAGTTGTTCTCTATATGTACATACTACTTGGCATAGTTGTTACCAAATAGGTTTCTACATAAAAATAAAAGTAGTGCTAAAAAATAAGCTCGATATGTATAATTAAATATGGTTTGTATTTATGTGAATATTCCTTAAGTGCCCATTGATTTAGCTTTTTGTAATCTGTAATTATAAAATGGGGAAATATTTAAATATTGTATAGAGCATTGATTATTTAATGGTTTTTATCTTACTTTCTTCTCAAGACCTTCAGCACAATTGTGCCTTCGCGTACAGTTTTAAAGAGCCCAATTGTTTCCGCATGGCTCATGCCCTGCACAGAGTGTCCATTGATTTCCACAATCTCATCACCTGTAGGACAAAGTTATGGAACACAATTAAAGATTAAATTATAAATATATATGTTTTCAAATGTACCTGCTTGCAGTGTGCCATCATCGGCTGCTTGGCCGGAGGGGAAAACAGTCTTGACAAAGATGCCCATGTTACCCTTTGGTGAGTCTCTGCCGCCCACAATGCTAAAGCCTAAGGACTTCAAGCCTGGTCCTTTGAAAAAGGTGATTGTTTTGGGTGTGCAGCGTCCATGGCCTGGTAAAAAGTGGGTTTTATTTTCTTATTGAATGAATTTTTTTTATGTGTGCTTAGTAGGTTATTTAGGTGTAAGGATCTCACCCTCGCTCATGGAGGCTCGAATGACTTCAGCCATTTCCTCATCACGTATGGTTAACTTGGCCACTGGCAGCGATGGGCGATGATGCATTAGAGAGGCGATGGGTGGTGTCAATGATGAAGAAGTTACTCCAGCTGCTGCTGATATCGATGATGATGGTGATGCATTGGAGCAGGAATTATGAAATGGATTAGGCGCAAATAATGAAACGCTTTTTGGCGTATGCTTAATATATATGGAATGGTGTTGTTGTTGCTGTGATTGTTGTTGTTGTTGTTGATTAGTGAGATCAGTTGCTGTGTCTGCGGTTCTTGTTGTTGCATCTTCTCCTGCTCCTTCAGCTGTTGCTGCTGCCAGCGGCGCTTGCATAAATAAACTGAGCCTCGACGAACTGAGACGGGAGTGTGCAAATCTCAGGGAGCGATAATGTGAGTTGGTTAAATTAATCGAATTGCGAGCATAATGGGTACGCTGATTAAACTGCTGCTGACCCGTAGAAGCCAGCCCGAGTGGGTGGGCATCATTGGCCAGGGCGGCACCCTCGGAGCAACGTTTTCGTGCAAGCAATCGCCATTTGTCGTCATCCGCCAGAGAGGAGGCGACACAAACACTTGCCGCACGATTCGCATAGACGGGTGTATAGGAGTCGTTATTGAGATTAAGTGTGGATGTGGATGAGGCGTTGGAACAAGTGTCTGATTGTTGTTGTTGTTGAGAGTTTTTGTTGTTGTTGTTGTTGTTAAAGATCGGTGTTAGCGGTGTTAGAGTCAAGCTGCTGCGCTGACCTGAAGAGCTCCTCGCCCGGCGTCTCAACATCTCATGCTCTGGAGCACTCACATCCAGCGAGTGTCGTGGCGTCGAACTCCGACGATGTTGCATCAATGGCATTGGCGTTGGCAACGTACTAACACTGGCCACCGAACGTGCATCGCACTCATCCAGATTACGTTCGCTTTCCCGTTCCCGTTCTCGCTCCCGTTCCTGCTCCTGTTCCACTTGCAGGCTCTGCAAACTGTTGAGAGAATCCGTGCGTTGTGCATAACTGAGTCGTTGCCGTTGCGTGCTCATTCCATCGATGCGGATTTTGGTATAGAAATCGGTGACAGTCGCAATCTCATCGTGTGCAATCACCAAATCAATGCAGTTCTCCACAAAGCAGCTCAGTAGGCGCTGCACCTCAGCAAATGATTGAATGCCCCGCAAATGTTTACCATTCACATTTACAATCTCATCGCCCAGACGCAGGCGACCATCCCTATGGGGGGAGCAGACGATTAAGAGAGGAGACAAAAAGCGATAGAAGGGGTGAGTGAGAGAGAACAGTTATTAAATATTAGTCTTAAAATTTCTCATTCAAATATTTGAAGAAACAGAAAATGTACTTACTTTTGGGCCATGCCATATGGCTCAAATTCGACAATTAGATATCGGTACTGCTGCTCATTGTTGTTGGTGACAACCATTTTGGGCGACAACACCAGTCCGATGTAGTCTTCCTGGCATTTCCTCTCCAGCTTCAGCTGACGGAAGCGTCTCCTTATTGTCTCTGTTTCATAGTCATAATTATAGCCGCCCAGTGAAACGGGTGCACTGCAAATACTATTCCGCACCGAAGAGCCGGAACCCGAACCCGAACCCGATCCCATGCCCATGCCCAATCCCAATCCAAGACCCATGCCAACACCCTCCGATGAGCTGAGCGAGATGAGCGAATTCCGTTTCAGTGTGCCCGAGGCAATAGATTCTGTATCTCCGCCAGAGATGCTTAGATTATTGCCCAGACGGGCGCCCGCTTGTCCGCCATCGCTATCGTAGCCGGACTCATTTGAACTTAGACAACTACTTAATCTTTGGTAAAGTGGTTCCCAGTCCTTGGATGAGATGCTATCGTTGCGCGACACCTGTTGCTCCGGTGAGTGTCGTTGCGGCAAAGGAGATTGCTGTTGCTGCTGCCGTTGGTTTTGTGCCTGTGCCTCCCGCTGCAATTGCTCGCGTTGCTTGAGCAGCACAGAGCCACCGTTCTCCTCAGGCAGCACAGAGAGGCGCGAACGCAGAAAGGCATAGGGAAAGGCGCCACGACGTGTGGCATCCTGCTGACCACCCGGATTGCTGGACGGTGGCGAGCTCAAAGTGCTGCCAGATGCACTGCCTCCACTAGTGCTGCTGCTGGCCGTTAGACAACCGCTCACCTTGGCAATATCATCACAGCTGCTCGACTTTAAGCTGGATATACGTGGCAAGTGTTGCTGTTGTTGCTGCAGCTGCAACTGTTGTTGTTGTTGGTGGTGTTGTTGCAAATGTTGTCGCTGCAAATTCAAGCCATCGCTGGGATCATCGCATTTGATGTAGGAGCAACTAGACAACTGGCTGGTGGAGCTACTCCGATAGAGTGTTTGTGTTGTTGGCACCGCCTGTTGGGATGCCTCGGAGGCTTTTAGCAGATTGTGGGAGCGATGATTCAACATGCCCGTGGACCCAATGCGATGGAAGAAATTCTTGAATGCCTTCTGCGGACGTGGCTGATATTGATGATGAGTGGGCGTCGATTGGGCACTCTGACTGCCCCTGTTGGCCACATCCTCACAAGCTGGCAACGGTTGCTGTTGCTGCTGTGGTTGATTTTGTTGCTGTTGCTGGTGGCGTTGTTTGATTGTTTCAATGGGCCCCGATTTGCATTTTTTGAGTGTATTGTTTTGATATCCGCCACCAGAAGTTGATACAGATGACTTGTTGTTGTTGTTGCTGCTGCTGCTGCTAGATTTGTGCGTCGGCGAGTGAAACAAACTGCGCAGATCTGTGTGGGACTTGTGTGTGTTGCCGGCGGGCGAATCGCTGCGCTTCAACAAATCCAGTTTTCGACTCATTCGCTTGCCCCACGTGAACACTGCAAAAGAGAAGAGAACTCAATCATAATGTGAATTCTAATGTAATTAGAATATGCTTCAATGCATTCGCAACACCTCAAAGGCGCTGAGACTGTCTCCTGCCCCATCTTCCTTCTGTGGTTTTAGATGGCCAGGCACGTGCTCGTCAAACCGGCATCGACTTACATTCAAGCAAAAGCAAAAACCACAACAAAGGTCGGCTCAAAAGATGTGTGTTGACCGCATTTTGAGTGGCAGCTTTGACAGCCAAAGTGTTGCGGTGCAACAAAAAATTTCCATTCTAAAGCAACAATTTGCTGCACTTTTGTTTATCAAACGCTTGAATACTATGTATGTAATCGTTCATAAATAGAAAGCTTATTTTCCTAAAACTAGCAAGAATAAAAAGTTGTATTCAACTGACTACGCATATTTAAAATTAATCGCGCTCAACTATCGCTAAATTACTAAGCATATCGATATGCTCATGTACCGACATTTTAGTATTTTTTCTTGAGCTTATTTTTGTCGTTGTCAGTCAACGGTCACACTGATGTGTCATTGATTGTACACATAAACAATTGATTTTTCGCTAGCAAACATGTCGTTGTCTGCTAAGAAAATTGCCGAAGCTGAAGCTTTAGTGCGAACAGCAGAGAAGAGCCTTAAAGTGTCGGCGTTCAAGTGGGCACCGGACTATGACAGCGCTGGCGATGAGTATTCCAAAGCAGCAACTGCGTATCGAATTGCAAAATCGTTCGATAAAAGCAAGCAATGCTGGTTAAAGGCAATTGAGTGCTACAAAAACAACAAAGCCTGGTTCCATGCAGCAAAATCGTACGAGCAAATAATCTTGTTGCTCAAGGAACTCAATCAATTCAATGATGTTGAGGAATATACAAATAAGGCGGTCAGCTTGTATCAGCAACATGGATCGCCAGAAGCGGCTGCTGGTGCTCTCGACAAGGCAGGCAAATTGACGGAAGCAAAAAATCCGGAAATGGCATTGCGATTCTATCAGCACGCTGTGGAGATAATCCTTATTGAGGACTCCACACGCCAAGCAGCAGAGTTCGCATCTAAAGTGTCGAGGCTTCTGGTCAAGTTGAAGCGATATGAGGAGGCGACAAAGTCAATTAGAAAACTAATTGGGCTGTATCAGCAAACGGAATCTTATGGACAAATTGGTCGTATGGTTGTCGCCCTTGTTCTCGTCCAATTGGCGCTGGGTGACCCTGTCGAGGCGGAGAAGTCGTTCAAAGAATGGTGTACCTGCTGTGAAACCGAAGAGGTTTCCACATTGCAAACGCTTCTACAAGCATTTGATGAGCAGGATGGTGAACTGGCTGCCAGAATGCTTGCATCTCCATTCATCCGGCACATGGATGTGGAATATGCCATTTTATCCAAGAACATTCCATTGCCAAAGGCCCTTGATTTTGAGAAGAAATCGGACGCAAATAATGAGGAGGAGGAGGAAGGCGGCGGTTTGTGTTAAAAGAGCTGACATGTACCTTTTATTGTTATTTAACTACTTATCACGCAAAATAATCAATTAACGCAATTTAAAATTTAATCGTTAACATATAAATATATAACTAATAAAACGCTCATTAAAGACTTCTTCCTGTTAACTTAATTCGCTCTTTTTAATTTCCACGATTGTGTTGAAAAATGTACAAGCTAATGTTAATTTTAAGTATATATATACCCTGTATAAAGTAGTAAATGGTGTATATAGCAATCGCATGTTTGGAGGAATAGATCAAATGGAAAAACCCACTGCATAATTATTGTTGTTAGAATATATTAGCCCAACTTAAACCAACTTTTCCTTTAACAAAAATTAACTTTCATAACAACTAAATTCGTTATAATATTTTATAGAGAATATATTAAAAGTGTTATAATATGTAAACCATTCATAAAATCAATTTTTTTTTATATTGTGTATAATTTAGTCTTTTAAAAAAAAATGTCTTACAAAAATTTGTTCGAGTTGGAGAGTAATCTGATTTTGTCAAGAATTATGTAGTTTATATCCCTTAACCAATTTTAAAAACTGGAAATAATAATCAAAGCCCTTGGCTATTATTAGGCAGCTAAAACAAAATGTTAGCTGGTGAATAATCCATGTTTATTAAGCCCCCAAATAGCTGTCATCTTGAACTTATTTGCATGCAGAAGAGTTCATTATTGAACAGTTAACACACCTCAACTAAGCCTAACTTGACTCCCCCTTAAGAGTCCTTAGCGTGGCCAATCAAATAACGTTAGTCGTAAAATATTTTTACGATCTGGCTTTAACATCAATTGCCAAACACTTAAAAAGGCATTCAAAGTGGTGTTTTCATTTGTAGTCAGAGCTTTTAGCTTGTTAATAAACAAATTTATGCGCTTGTCCCATATATTTATCAAGATAACTCGAAGGAAGAGAGAGAGAGAGTGAGGGCGAGAACAAGAAAGAGTGACAGAGACAGAGGGAGTGGTAGAGGGAGATCTGCCTAAACAATTAGTATAAGATATGCACAATAGAATCAGATGCAGAAAATTTTCCACAACGGATTTGCCGAGACATTCGCGCATTATGAACACAATAAAATTTTAAAAACTATTTTTGTGCACCGTACACTCAAAAAAATTAAGTTTTATCATTTATAGAATATCGCATTATAAAGAATTCGGATTTTCTGCAGAAATTATGTATAAATTGAACTTGAAAATTTACATTTTTGTTTTTACTTTTGTGCAAAACATTCCCAGTAACTTTAATTCATATATATATTTTTTAAAATTATTTTTGAAAAAAGAATCTTTGCGAAGAGAGCACATTTTAAACGTGATTCTGTAAAATATTACACATATTTTTTCGAGTGTAGCCATGCATAGAATTGCCTATCGAGCAGCGAGTGAGGTTTCAGCTTCGCCTTGGACTCCACATCTGCATCTGCATCTCCCTCTACCGAGCTACTCTCTGACTCGTGCCAAAGATGTTTAATAGCCGCTGCAAGCCGCAGGCAGGCAGGCAGGCAGGCTTGTGGCGTGTGGCGTGTGGCATGTGGCATGTGGCATGTGTTCCGGTAACCGGTAAACTGTGTGGGCGCAGCGTGGCGGCGATGATGCGTTTGCTGCCAGCCTCAATTCAAGTTGACAGTTGAAACAACTCCAACCATAGCTCCACCCAGGCCTGACCGACTTTGTTCCGCCACTCTTTTTGCCCATTTGCCTTTGATTAAAAATTTTCAGCACGCTGCAATCAAAGGCGGATTGGTGGAATTGCTGGGATTGGCGGGATTCGGAGGAATGGTTTAAGTTGTCTCGTTGGCCAGCTGAAGCTGTGACTGGGCGAGTGTTAAACAATAATAGCAAATGGTGCAGGCATCAATTATATGACAGCCTCTCCGCGAGTAGAATCAAAAAACGACCGCCGGCCACATGCCACAAATTCTACACCCACTTAACTTTCAAGACGGTGTCAAATGCCCGCCAGCGTCCAAACCGGGTGAGAAGACTTGGCTACGAGATGGCTTTGTTGCCATTTTCGCCGACTGACAAGGGTGGACAAGCGGAAGGAGATGGCGTTGGCAAATGCAGGGAGAATTGTAAGTGAAGAAGAAAATAAGAAAAATCGTGTTGCTAGATTTGTAAGGCATAAGGAAGGCCTAGTGTAACAAGATTTGTAATGATTTTTTTTAGCAATTATGTTGTGTTCATAATAATCTTACAATCATGATCTTTATTTGACTATCTGGCACTGTTTATGTCTAATTTGGCCGAAGATAATGGAGTGATTTGAATCAAATAAATATTGAACTTATAAAAATAAGGTTTGTTTCAAACCTTGATTAAAAACAATTGGTTAGAATACATAAATTAATACTGCCTTTTTTGATTCTAAAACTAACTAAATTACCGAAAAATATATTGTTATTAATTTTGTTCGCTTAACTTCTGAAAAAGTTATGACTTTCGAAAGATTTAATAAAATTATATGTTTTGACCAACAGTTTCGACAGCTGAAAGAAATGACAAAGATTTCTTTAACTCGAAATTCAGCTGATTTAGTGCATTTAAAATAACAAAATATAATCATCAGAGTGAGTCACCTAAATACGTTAAAAAATATTCCGTAAAGATGTGCACATATTTCACTTTCCGTAACACAGAAACTCGTTCTCAACTTGCCATCTGCAACATTCTAAAATATTTTCTCTGTATCCGGCACATTATCATTATAAACGTAGTAATTCAAACAATGCGCATCAGAGAAACTTTAAATGCATCTCTCTCAATCTTTCTGTCTTTCTTTCTTTCTCTCTCTTCCGCTCTCTTTCTTTCACTCAATCATGCTCTTTCCTTGATGCTGTCATTTGTTGTCATTTATTTAAGCATGCAGATTTACAGCTAGCAATTATCAAGTGTCAAATTACGTTCTATAAGCGAACTTTTGCATTTGCTCTGCTCGCTTGCTTACCAGGAATTGCGAATTATTCTTTGACTAAGTGTGTGTTTGTGTATTGTGTGTGTTATTCTAATGATGAGATTTAATTGTATTTAATTAGTTAAAGGTGCCGCTTGAGTTTCCATGCCCGCTACCAAGGTCAATAGTGGAGCTGTAAATTGCTTTCATCAGCTCACCAAATAATGGCCATGATTGTGTGGCAATCGTTTTCTTGCCATTTGTTCAAGAGTCAGATGTGCACAAGAAGAAGCAGCAGAAGAAAGAGCATGAGAAATCAAGAAGCGCCAACATTCAAGAATCTCTTCGCAACCAGCTGTCGGCAGTTGGCAGTCAGCAGTCGGCAAAACATAAATGCTATAATTTCGCACTGGCGCTCTGCGTTCCAACTCCATTTCCATTTCCAATTCTCCTCGCTTCCCCTCCTCGCCATCTACGTTCATCACACACTTTTGCACGCATGCGCATTTATACTGGGATTATCGCTTATTACATGTATTTTTTTGTTGTTTCTTTCTTGGCTTGATTTATTCCGCTGGCCGATTATCGATCTCGATCTCGATTCAGGTGAAGGCCTGACTCGGACTCTGACTCTGAATCTGAATCGAAAAAGAATTTGCAGCAATCTCAGCGCATACGTGAGATATTATTGCATGCCGTGCGCATTTTGTTTGGCTCATTTCTTTGTTTGCTCTTGTTGTTTGAATCATCAGCCATCGACCGTGATGGTTGTGGTTGTTGCACATGTTTTGGGTCGCATTGGTCGCCTCAATTTGGCAACTGGCAGCAGCGGGCACATTATGCAAATCTTGCGATTGTGTATTTCCCATGACATGGTTATTGAACTTCTACTTGGCCAATTTTTCAATGGTACCGGTCAGTAAATCAATTTTCGGTCAGTAACTAAAAACTGTTAATATGAACTGACTTAAAGTGAGTATGAAAAATACGCAAATTTAAGATTCACAGATGAACAAACTATTCGAAATCTATGAACAAAAAAACTATGTTTAACATGTAATGATTATTTAAGCCTTTTATCGTAACTGAAAATTATATTTAAATACACAACAATTTCAATAACAATTTTTTTTTAGAATAAATGAAAAAAAACAATAAATTTATCTTGTTTTTTTAATCTACCAACTATACTTTTTAGTCTTCTATACGATATGAAAATGTACTTAAAAGTTGTACAAAAAATTCGCCTTTTCAAGCGCACCAAGCTTAGATTGGTAAAAGTTAAATTTTTATATTATTTTGTACAGTTCTTTTCTTTGATTGATTCCCACTTTAGCTGACTTCAATTCAATCTATTACATGAGTGACCTAACTGTCTCCTTTATGAATCTTTCATTACTTCTTTCACCTAGTTACAGATTATTTTTTTCTGTAGTAAATAGTTGCCATTTAGCTTCAAGCCCCAATAAATATTATTATTGGCTACATAACGAACAGACCGCAGACCAAGTCTCACATAACTCTTGCAACTTGCTCACATTTGCGAATCATCAGCAGTCAAATGGATCACATAATGCCCAGCTTTGTCACACTTGGTCGCTTATGGGATTTTAGGGCCGTAACCGAAACCGCAGTTGCCCGTGCTGCCTCAACCCCCCTTTCCCTCCATCCTCATACATAACATATGTGTGTAGATACAACATATGTATTATATATATAATGCTTCTGCAAATTTCCATCCCAGTTACAGTTGCAGTTACCGCTCCGGATCGCATTACAGCGACGACAATGCAAAAATCAGGTCAATACGGTATTTCAGGGTGTGCTATACACACACAATCCACACACACATAATACACACACACAATACACGCCTACATGTATCGATGACAATCGGCAAAGGTTGATGATGCGTTGACATATGCGGAAATGTTTTTGAACCAGCAGCCAAAATCAGCATGCGCCAACACAGAAAAAAAAAGTCGAGTGTATTCTTGAGCTATTTTAAATATATGATATTTGTATCATTCAATTAGTGTCTTCGTTTAATTTGTGTAATGTAAGAGCGGCAATTAAAACCAGCTACCCAAATTAGCACTGGCTGCCACTTGAAACCACTCAACGCCTGCCATCTAATTTACGGCCAATCTCTAAAATCTGGGAGGGCTTTCCAATTGAAGCACATAAATTACAATGGCAACATAAATGACAGATATACATTTGATGACACTCAAGACTCATTTGAAAATCAATTTAAAGCGCATTTAGGGCTTATGTTTATTTTGTATATTTAGAATTTAGATTGTGATACTCACCATTTCGTGTGGTGCTGGCCAAGGATGTGGCGCTACCTGTGCTAATGTTGCTGCAAGCATCGCTGTGCGTCTCAGCAGCTGTTGTCACCAATTTCTGTTCATCATCTAGGACAACCACGGGCACGGCGGTAACCAGCTTGTAGTCGGGCATATGACCTACAAAAAGATAAGAAGTAATGCAAAAAATTGAATAAAGATTTTGTTTATGTTGAATTTTTTTTTTGTTGAATACGCATGAATCAAAAGTGCAACAATATTTTCAACTGATAAGATAAGTAGCACATCGAAAAAAAGCAACAAACGATAAGCTAAAAATGTTCTGGTTAAAGTCGATAGCTTTTATACCCTACAATTTCTGTGAAGCTATTAATTTTGAAAATAAAGAAAATTAAGAGATAAGTTTTTAGATATTTAACTTAATCCAATATAAGTCAGTTGCAATTTAAGTACATCTAAATTTGTATAGTACCCTGTAATTAATATAGGTGCTTATATTTTGTACATAATTAAAATACTTTAAAAATCAACGATAAATGCAAACAGCAAAATAATAACAATAAGTAATCAATTTATTTTAAATTGGTATTTAAAGTACTTCCAAGGAGCAGCTTACAAATATGAGACCAATGTGGAAGTTGATGTCAGTTTGCGCGAAATCTTGCACGGCGATGGTTGGGCAGTTGAACCTAAAGATTTGTCTGCCATTCTTGGCCTTATTGTTGGCCAAGACGCAGGCCAATTATAGCTATCAATTGGCAAAAACAGTGCTGCAGCAGCTCAACGGAAATGATTCCCAGTTTGATGCATGGACTCAGGAGTTGAGTGAGCAACTTAGCCAGGAGCAGCAGCGGCACACGGCTTGGAATGTGAAGTTTCTGGAGAAGTCTGGAGAGGACTATTATGAGATGCAAAAACGTCTTAATCCCAGTAATCAATTCAAACTCTATCTTTGGATTAGTTTTTATTGGCAACTGCGACGCTCAAATCGACTGGGAAGCGATCAAAGATTGTTGCCACATTTTGCGATAACGCTGCGTCAACTGCGAAAGGATCAGGAGCATTGGAACAATGCTCAACTGCAAAATATGTTGCAGAGTTTGCCCAGATCCCTTATAGATTTGGTTAAGAGTCGTTGGTTTTGCCTGAAACATGACCGCGATCATCTTTATGCCTTGCCGAATGGACACTTGGAACTAGGTGCCAACAGCAACTGCAGCATGTGGCAAGCGGAGGAGACTTCTTTCAACTGGTTGCGTTTAAGCAATGTCTGCGAGTTCCCTGCAACATGGTTCATCAACATGCAGCAGCACAAGTACACGGGTACATATATATTATGGAATACACCCGACGCTAATTCAAACATTTACTGCATTCGGAATGGAGCAGGATACCTTCTGAGCCAGGATCGAATGGAGGATAACTTGCAAGAAGAAGATTGTCATTGGCAGCTAAATGATTGCACTCATTTGCCAACGATGCTGAGGAGATTTTATAAAGTTTAGATATTTCTTAATTTAAAATAAATAGAGAATATTTGTGCATTCTTTAAGCTTTTGCATTTAGTCAAAAAAAAAGTGTAAATATTGGCATTTATTTTGTAAATTCATAAGTTAGCTTCGAAGTGAAATAAATACGAATTAGTCAAATAAATTAAATAACAAAATATTTATCTTTGAGTTGATTCTAATATATATAGAATATATCTGATTTTTTAAATGTATATTTGAGAGAGAACTTACCATTTGAAGCCAATGAAATGCTGCTGCCGCCGTTAACATTTGACTTCTCGTAGAGGCAGCTGTTCGACGCTGAGGTGGCTGCAACTGTTGTAGCAGGATGAAGACGTTGTGCCACATATTGCTGATAGTGTTGCTGCTGTTGCTGATGCTGCTGCTGTTGTTGCTGGGCGTTGGCAATATTGCTGTTGCTCGCGTAGCTTAGCAGAAAGTTTGCTGTACTCGAATTGTTGACATTGTTGCTCAGTTTATTGGGCACATAAATTGTTGGTTGCAGTTGCTGTTGATGTTGCTGGTGTTGCTGGTGTTGCTGGTGTTGCTGCTGTTGCCTGTGCAATGTGTTTGCCTCCTGCAAGGAGACCATCGATATCGCTGACGGCGTTTGTCGCCCACTTACCAGGCATGTGGGCGTGGCTGTACGTAACGGTTGTGCATTATTGCCAGTTGCTGCTGCTGCTGCACCAACGGCAGCAGTTGCTGTGGCGCCGCCATTACTTGTCAGCGTCGTACAGCTGAGTATCATGACGGCCGTATTGTCGTGCAGATCAGGCAAGGATGAGGATATGGCAACGCTGCTGGCAATACCCTTGCTCAATCGGTTGCTGCATGTTGCCAAGGCGTGAGTTTTATGGTTATTGCTGTTATTGCTATGGCAAATGTTGCTGTTATTGCTCAAGTGTTGCTGTTGCTGCTGCTGTTGCTGAGCGGCGCTTAATGTGCTGTATGTGTCCGTAGATTTGCGAGTTTTAAAGAGACGCATACTACAAAGTTGTTGCTGCCACTGTTGCACTTGCCTCTGTTGTTGCTCGCTGCAATTGTAGAGGTGAATGATGCATTAGTTTTTTTTTTTTTTTATATATTTTCTATCGACTCCAGACAAAATTAGTTAAGGCCTAAAAACCCAATTTGAATAAAACACAATACACAATTTAAAAAATCATTCCATTTCCAGTTGCGCTTCTCGTTCAACGGAGCGTATAATTAACACAAATTACTAAAAGTCTTGTTGCTGCTTTTGCAAATTCAGAGTTTGGTTTACTTTTTGGAGTTTTTCACAAAGCCCTCATTTTTTTACGGTTGAACTAGTTCAAAGGAGAGTGTTAAAAAAAAACATGAAACAACTATTTAAACAATAATTAAGAGTTGAATTTTGTTAGCTCAATTTGGACTTCACATCAAAATGGAAATCGAATATTGTAAATTACAAATAATATAGCAAATTCCATATAATTTAGTTTTATATAAGTATATCTAAATACCTAGTTGCACTGCGTAGAAAAATTCTCATTTATTTTATATCGCCCGGCAACGTTGCTTAATTTAGCACAAAACTATATTTAGAGTTTTATTTATAAATTGATGTGCACTGACATTTGCAATCTGTTTGCTACGAATATATATATGGCTATATATGCAAATCATGGAAGAAGCGACGACAAGGGTTATCAGGCTTATCAAGCCTGCTGCGAACACTTATCGGTTCAATAAACGTTGGCCCATAAGGTGATTATCAGTTAATGTGTTTTTTTTTCAACAAATAAAACAAGAAAACAAAACATGTGCAAACATGTTGTTATTTTGTATATTTAACTCGGTTATCAAATTTATTTGATTTGTTTTTTGTTGCTGCTGTTTGCATACCATAAATATTTGCACTTCACTCAAATCAAGGAAAAGCATTTTCGATTTGAAGGTCGCACAACAGCTGTCGATTTTGGATTATTGTGGCATGTGGGAGGGAGGCAATGAACCAAGCAAAAAGCCAACTGTCAACAGCAAACAGTTAAAAGTTAAAAGTTAACAACTAACTGAAAATAGTTGTCCATGTAGATCAGCAGTCACTTAGATGGCCAATTTACACAACTGCCTTTTACTTTTCAATCAACCAAGTCAATGTTCATTTTAAACAAATAGGCAATCATTCGAACCTGGTTATCTAGTTGCCTAGCTAGCCTCTGGCCCAAACCTCGTCGCCAGCAAGTCAGCCAAGTTAACGTGGCCTCCAATCCGCCTAATTGATGCGACATTCGCGTGTGCATCTATGGACACATTTACTTAGATCCGATTCGTTGGCACATTGGACACAAATCGTGTAAAAATTTAATGAAATCTTTGAAAATATTTAAATATTTGTTCTTGCTGATTGTATATATCAGATGTAGAATATAATATCGCTTTGGTTTTGATTTGAATATATATTTTATCTGGCTTCAGTTTAACTTCTTTTTATATATTTCCAATTCGAAAACAAACCTTTTAGTTTTGTAGACTCCTTTAAAGAATTGTAAAAATATCTTTCCAAGAAAAACAGTTTTATCTTTTATTTGTTATTTTTATTTATATTAACAACTATATCAATCGTATTGACAAAGTTTTCCAACTGTTTAACAACCCGTAGTGAAAATGCTTCTGCTCTTTGCAACAATAGCATCTTCGTTTAAGCCATTCTACAATTAGCTTTATACCCCACTGTGCAGAGCCACTTAGCCAAATCGAATGACGCCCCATGGCGCTTTGAACCCTCTTTGCTGTACTCCTCCTCCCTCTCTACCTCTCTCTCTCTCTCACACTCTTTCTGCATCTATCTCTGTCTCACTAGCTCGCAGAGTCTGCGCTACTGGATAGTAATAATTTTGCTAATTTTATCAGACGCCTTTGAGCCTTGTCAGGCTGATTTTTATGGATGCTTTTAAGCTGGAAAAAAAGCCTGTGGACAAAATGTCGTCGTAATGTGAATTTAACTGCTCTTCGAATCATTGTCGTAAAATGCCAAGTCGACTAATTAATAGAGTAAAAGTAAAACGTTTTATGAGTGCTCTGAGATCTGAGATTTGCTTGGATCTGCAGATCTTAGACCAGTCAGTGCAATTAGTATTATAAATGCGATAAACCAGTTATCGAAATGTTGAGACTGTATGTTGATTTTAATAGAAAACAAAATTGAAATGCGATAATATTGGAATATAATTGGATAAGCAGAACTTGTGTTGTACTTGATTTAATAATTGTTCTAGTGTTTTTGCGGATCGAGTGTCAAATCAATTATATATTTATTTATGAATTTGAAAAGAGCTATTCAATAACTTGCATTCTAACCCCGTTTTTTTTATAAGTGTACCCGTCATAGTCGCATTCGCATTCGCTGTCGACGTCGACGTCGCCGTCGTTGCAATGACTGCGTCTGGTTTATGGGCGAAACCAGTTTCAAGGACGCGCCGCTGGCGCAGTTCCAAGAACCTACTCGGCTCATTATCGAAACCAACTGAACTCAACGTCGGGTTACTCAAACGAAAAAAACATAATCCAAAAAAAACGTGACTCTGATTCCACAGAGCACTGTTGGCCCGATGTCTGCGAAACTATTTCCCAAATTACATCGCAGTCGAAGAAGGCTTTTAAAGCTACTCGGATCTGGGGACTACTCTACCAAATTACCCACTTTCGCATTTTTGTACGCTTAATTTTATTTTAATTTGCCAATCTTTCTTACTTTTATTAAATGTACTAACTGCATTTCTCTCTCTCTCTCTCTCTCTCTGATCGGAGCTATTGGCTTTTGCTCCTGGCCACAAAATCAGAGTCGGCTGCATAGTTGTAAAATTCCTGTAAACAAGCCGTAGCTGCCACAGCTGTGGCATGTGGCATGTGGCAATAGCACGCACACACACATAAAACACACACATGCATATCTGTATCGGTGAGGCAGACAGCAATTGCGCCATTGCGTTTGTTTCACGGGTTGCCATCAAAGTTTACAATTAAAATATATATATTAAAAAATACCAATATATAACGACTAAATAATTCATAAAAAAAAAAAATCTACAAAAATGTATAAATTAATTTAAAACTGGCATTAAATAAATATTTTTAACAGATTGTTAAAATTTGAGAATCGATCAGTTTCTATTACTTTTTTTTTATAATAAATCAAACTATAAAAAATGTTTAATAAATACAGATTGAAAAGACATTATTCGTGACTTTCACATTTGTGAGTCCCACTAAAAAGGGATTTAATTTTATTTTGATTTTTATTAGAAAAGGTGCAGTTCAATAAAACGTATAGTTAAATTCATTTGCTCCTTATATCTGTGAGTACAAAGCTAAGTCTTATGAATCTTATCGTTTCAGCAATTTAACGATCTTTTTTCGCTTTATAGTACGGGTATTTATATGTCGTAAACTTTTCGCTCCACCTTCGAACAACGCCAACACACAACAATAACAACAGCAACAACAACGGCAACAACAACAACAACAGCAACAAAAGCATTATAGGCATCCAGCAGAGTTTGCCTTTTGTTGCCACAAGTTTTGAGTTATTTTTTCTGTGCATGCCTCATTTTCTTTATATTGCCTATCTCTGCCATGTGACTTATGTGTGAGTGTGTGTGTGTGTGTGTAGTGTGTTGTGGTGTGTGTGTGTGTGTACTTGTGTGTACTTCTGGCAAGTCCGCATTCTTTTAAAGGTTGCCAACTTGGACAAGCAGCCGTGGAAGCCACAGCCTTTGCAGACCAGTTCGTTATTGGACCAAAAACAAAATCAAAAAACCGAAAATTGAAAAACACACTCGTAAAAAAAAACCCTGTTGTAAATTCAAATACATTGAGACCGATGCCATTTCAAGTGCTGTCCAGTAAAATTTTTTAGATACTCTAAAATATGTTCATTAAAAACAAAATATGTATTTTTGAATGTGCTAAATCATAATTACAAAAAACTTCTTAAAATTTTGATAATGTTGAATATGGTTGATATTGTATTAAATTTATAACATATTTATTTACAAAAAAATAAATAAATAAATATATAAATTAATATTTAATTAAACTTTATTTTTTTGAGTGCACAAAACATTTGCCCAGCGGCTTTTATCGGCGCATGCGTTCAGTTTTCATTTTCGTTTTGCGCCCACATTTTGAGGCACGTTGTTGTTGGCGTTGTTCTTGTTGTCGGCAAGTTCTGAGCGACCGAAAATTGTGTTTTTTTTTTTTTTTTTTTGGTTCTTAAGAGGCGCTTCGGCATTTTTAGCTTTGGCTACCCAAAACTGAAGTATCGAACGTAGAAGTTTTAATTGCAGACACACGTATTTGGAGCTCGTTTAATAGCTGTTGCATGCTGCTGTTGTTGCCGGTTGCAGTTGTAACTAGATCGCTGCTAAAAAGTTGCTGACCTTCAGCACCTGGCACCTGTTTGTCCAGCCAGCAAGATCAGCAGCAGATTTGGAGGAATTCCTCGCAAGAGAGCAGCTAATTAAAAATATATTAAAACCATAACTATGCTGCTGGCAGATGAGTCATCGCAAAAGCAGGTTGCAGGTTTGCAGGCATGTGTTGCTCTTGTGCCAATGCTGCTGGAATGCCGGCAAAAGTTGCATCTCATTCTATAAATAGTTAACCTAATCAAAATTCAAGCGTGTAAGCAAAGCATTTTGCAATTTGCATAGTTGTTGTTGTAGATGTTGCTGTTGTTGCTTTTGTTGCTGTTGCTGTTGTTGCTTTTGTTGCTGTTGCGACTGCAGCTGGCAATTAAGATTGGCATGCATTGGACAGACATTGGTCTAAATGTCAAGGTAAATTATGATGCTATTCAGCTATTATGTCTAATAGTCAAAAATGCAAAATGCACGTGTGCAACTATTTTTAGTTGCTAGTTGCTGGTTGCAATGTAGTTGCTGCTGCTGCTGATGTTGCTTGCTTTTGCCAATGACAGTTTATAAAACTTGTTGCTGTTGCTGCTGCTGTTGCTGATGTATGTGTTGGGCTGCGCCCTTTTCTGCGCTAATTAACCGAGATGCTTCAACTGTGGAACTTGAAAATCGCATTGGGATACCCAGTCAAAAGACCCCCATTTTCAACTAGGAACTGGGCACTTTGAACAGGGAAAAGAGCCGGCAGCGTTTGCAATATTTAATCGTCATATTGCGGCAAAAATCGTATCATTAGCGTTTTTACAATTACGCGCTTTATCAAAATAGCAGCAATAACAGCAGAAGCAGCAGCAGCAACAGCAGCACCAGCAATAGTTGCTAGTTGCCTTCTTGGCTGGCAGTGGAGACATACAGCTAACTAATAAAATTTGCACAGTGGTTGAAGTAAAGCATTTTAGATTTTATCTGGATTTTTTAAAGAGATTATTTAGAATTTTTAAATAATTTTTAAATAAAATTTTCCTGTTTCCAGAAAATTTTCAAAATTATGAAGCTCCTTTTCTCGGCTTGTCCACTAATAAGTTGTAAAATGTTTGCTACACTGTGCGACACTTGATTAAATATTTTGTTTCTTTTCTGTGGAAAATTGCAGAAGTGCAGACACCAACGACACACACGGGGACACACACATGTTGCAAGTGCGCGTACTTTGAAAAAGCGAGGAGGCTGGAACAAAAATTATAATCAGTGCTATCAGTGGGCAAGTGCAGATTGCCGCTGTTGTTGTTGTTGGTGTTGTTGTTGGTAAAAAGACCAGATTGTATCGTTGCTGCCGCACGTACATGTAATTTTTTTAATTGCATAAAACAATTTAGAAATTGGTGCGGCCAGCTTAGCCACTTTTTTTTTTGCAGCAACAACTGTCTGAAGAAGCAAACAGTGACAATTATATATGCTTCAGACCCACACACACACACACAAAATACACACATGGAGAGACATTCACGCACCTACAACATGATTGATTGCCGTTGCATAAGCTGAGCGCCTAACTGTTTTTGGTTAAGCCAGTGGGCAACAGTTGCTGGTAAGTTTATACTTTCACTGCTGTTGTTGTTGCTTTTGAACACATGTGGCAAGGATGCAATATCCTGTGGCCGTAACTCTACACCAACAACATGTGATAATAAACAACAGCTTCTAGCCAGGTTGTTCCTGTGGCTGCTGTTGCTGCCGTTGCTGGTGCTTTTGTTGTTGATGTTGCTGTTGCTATTGCTGTCGTTGATGCTTCAGTTAATCAGGTGTTGCGACTGATTCGCAACGACAATTACACACAACATTTTTGATGTGATCGTCGCAGTTGCTTGTAGCAATTATGCCATGAACTTGTTCTCACTGCACAACCACAACAACAACAACAATAACTGCAACAACAGCAACAGCAACTGCAACACGCTCTGAAATGACAATTTCATTTCAAGTTACTGCAACTCCACTTGGCCAGAGGTTATTCAACCTCAACTCAAACAGCAACAGCAAGCGGCAAGCGGCAACAACAGCAAATGCAACAAATGTGAGGCTGGCCATAGTTTCATGACTTGTCATTAGTTAATGTATACTCGCGTTCCAACTGCCCATACCTCCCTCCTCCCCTCCACACCCAACAATCTATGTACATCTGTCTCTCTCTCTCTGTACTAGTGTGGTAATCAGTGTGCTTAGAACCTCAATTATATGCACACACAATGCTGGTTTCGGGGTTAGCAATCACTGATCGTTGATTGTTCATTGCTGATAGTTGCTGATGCTGCTGAAGTTGCTGGTTGATGTTGCTGTTGTTGCTGTTGTTGCTGTCCAGTTTAGAGCCGTAATTATGCGATGGCAAGCGAGAGATGCACACTGTGTGCCGACAATCAATGCTGTTTCTCTATTTAGTGTGAAATGACAATTTCAAGCATTTTAAGGCTGAGGGTTTTGACTTTTGACAGCAATGAAAAGTAAGGCGAATTTATTATTTTTACTATAGAAATAAGCAACGAGAAATTGTAGATTGCAATTGCAAATTCTGAACGAGTTAAAGACACCCGTTCAAAAAACTGATATCGCAAGTAAAGTCGGTTTATATATAATATATAAAATTACGACTAAACAATAAACAGTAAAGTTCTATTAAATATTACAATCTTATAAAGTATGTTTTTCGTCGAGCACTAAACAATTCAGTAATTTGAAAGTTGGGTTAACAGCCTTCAATTTTTGTCACAGTTCCTCCGCTTACATTTGACACCTCAATGATTTTGTGTGTCAGAGCATCTTTTTACACACGAACAAAGACAACAAACAGCGAAAACACTAAAATCATAAATATAAACATTTAAAGACACTATGACGAATTCATTACAGTTACAAAAAGAAGCAACAACGACGACAAAAGCAATTTCAAAACTTGGCACTTTTCACTTTTTTTGCTGCTGCTGCTGTTGATGTTTCTGCTGTCAGCAATTTGAAATCTTCGCTTGGGGAACTGGATACTGGTGACAACTTAGAAGCTTGTCAGCTGCTGTCATCACTGGTGTTGTTTACTAATTGCTGCCACTGTTGATACTCATCAATAAGTAGCACTGCGATCTACCAAATAATAATATTCTGAGTTAGATTCACCAACAAATTAATCTTACTGATGAAATATATTTTACTTTGAGCAAGAAAAAAAGCGTTGAATATTTTTTATTGATTGCTCTCAGTATATTTGTTGTAGACGTGACTTGATAACATAAAGTTCATATTCAATTTGAGATTATTTTTTTTAGTAGATTTTGCAAAATTGACAAAATGATTTTACTTCTTTTTGTTTTTCAAGTCTTGTCGATAAATGAACTTAGCGATAATAATGCTTACATTCGACAGCAGTTGGCCATCAGCTGCAGTCACATGTTAAAGCTAACAAGCAAAATAAGTCACCGAATCAGGCAACAACAACAACAACAAAAATAATAATAACAACAAAATGAGGCACACGTGCGTCATTTCAGCGTTCATTGCTCGTTTTGTTTGCCACTCGAGGCGAAAGCAATTTCCTTGGAAAATTGCTGGCCGTTGTCGTCGTCGTCGTCGTCGTCGTCGTCGTCGTCGTCGTCGTCGTCGTCGTCATCGTCGTCATCAACCCAATGTTGCCTCGAGTTCTGCGTAGAGTGCTTCATCAATTTTTATCGATGAAGACCCATTTGGTTGATAACTCCATTTGTGGCAAATGTTGAGCACGCGCGTTTTGTAGTTGCTGCGCTGCGGCTGATGCTGCTGCTGTTGCTGTTTCTGTTGCTGTTTCTGTTGCTGTTGCTGCTGATATTGCAGTTATTGCAGTTGTTGTTGCCGTTAGTAAATTTCGCGCGAAAAACGCCAAAGTTGTTGGCCTCTCGCTGTTTTTTGTTGCTGGCATTGTAAAAGGCAAACGCACGTGTTGCTATGCACGCTATGAGGATGTTGCTGCCGTAACAGTTGCTCTTGCTCTTGCTGTTGCTGTTGCAACTGTCACTGACCAGTTGGCCCGGCAAAACGGCTGCTTTGACCGTTTAGACCAAACTTGGTAAATTGTTTTGTTGAGCGCGCTCTGAACGCTTATTTTATTTTTTATTTTTTTTTTGTTTTGTCCACTGAGGCCTTTCTTTTCTTGTCTGTTGCCTGTTTTTTTTTTTCTGTTGCTGTTGCTGTTGCTGTTTGCTGCTGCTGCTGCTTATGGGCCTCGCAAGTAGGTTTAGCATACTAATGCGTGTGGCATTGTTTATTTATTTATTTTATATTTTATTGTTTTTCTTGTTCAGCAATTTTAATTACTACATGCGCAGGCTGCAAAGTAAGCCAAGAAATTAGCATTGATTTGGTACAATTTACATATCAAAGCCGGCAACTGCAACAGCGCCAACAGCAGCAGCATCAGCAGCAGCTTCCTGCCATATCAGTTCCAAGAGCAGCAGACGTTTCATCTTTTGTGCAGATGTTTTTCATGGGTCAAGCTTTGGACCTGGCTGTCTCTGTCTCTCTCTCTCTCTCTTTCTCTTTCACTCACTCTTTTGCTCTCTTTCGCACTCTTTGGCTCTTCTTCTCAAAGCAACAAGCTGCCATTTTCAGGGAGCGTTGCACACATTGTATGATGGGCAGCAGTTGCTGTTGATGTTGTTGCTGCAGTTGCAGTCGAGTCCATTGGCCTCATGCTGTTTACTTGCACCATTTTTTTTTTTTTTTTTTTTTTGTTGCTCTTACTGCGTGTTGCTGTCGTGCCGCTGCTGCTGTTGGAGTTGCCGCTGTGCAAGCTGCTCATTGCTTGGGCAGTGCTTTTCACTGGGTATTAAAATGACTTGGAATGTAATTAGTTTGCTTTTTGTACCCTTTTTTGTCCAAGTTGAACGTCCTGCGTGTGGCCCCAAAACGTTGCGAGCGATGCGACATATTGCTGCTGTGTGCTGTCGCTGTCTGCTGTCGTCTGCTTTTGTTGTTGTTGTTGTTGTCTGCACGCTAGAGGTGTTATTTTTATGGCTTTATAAAGTGAATCAGTTGCTGTTGTTGCTGCCGTTCAGCTGTTGTTGCTGCTGTCGATGCTGGCCCGTTACGTTATTGCACGTCAATCAGATGCAATTATCTACAATGTGTAACAAGAAAAGGCGAAGCCGAAAAATTTCAGAACGATAACAAGTGCGAGAGCGAGTGGAAGAGCAAGTTGCCAAGCCAAATGAAAATTAAAATGCATTTTCTACCACTGTTTGCTCAGCTATGCTTGTCAAACATTCTCTTCATCTGCTTCTCTTTGTAAGTAGTCAGTTGACTTTGTTACTGTTGTTTGTTGTTGTTGTTATTGTTGTTGTTGCTGATTTCCGTTTGTGCCACTTTTCGCACACATTTCGTTTCTCCATTTGAGTTCAAAATTATTGTGATTATTTGAGACTTGTTGCTGCTTGTGCATTGTTATTATATTTATGTTGTTGTTGTTGTTGTTGTTGTTGCTGTGTACCTGTCGCACCTGCAGCTTCTTAATATGCAGTTACTTTTGATACCCTATATAAATATATATATTAGAGTGCAATAAGAGCCGAAAGGAGTTTATTTTCAATTATTTCAAGCAAACAGTTGGCTGTTAAAAGTTTGGGAAAACAATCTGGATTTAAAACATTTAATGTAGAATTTATGAATTTGTAAAAGGAATAATTGTAGATTTGTTTGATACTTATATTATGTATAATTTAAAATCTCAGAGAATCTTTTAGTCCAACTGACTTGTCTTTCTGGGTCAATCATGTACAGATTTTTGAAGCTGCTGGCGCTGTAATTCTAACTTTATTTGTGGACAAAATTTTTCAGTTGAAATTAATCATTGTTAGTCGCTTCGACGATAATTGTTGGTTAGTCTTGTAATTGTGTCTGCATTTATTTGTGCTGCTCTTTGGCACACAAATGCTAATGAATCAGCAGCAGTTGCAGTTGCAGCTGCAGTTGGCTTAGATCACTTTGCTGTTATTGTTGTTGTTGTTATTAGTGGTATTCGGCGTGTCTTTTATGATTCTTATATTTACTGTTAATTTGCTTGGTAAACTTGCCATCACTTTTATGTTCAAGTTCGTTGCCTAAGTCTTTTGTTATTTTGGACTTTTTTTTATTTGGAAAACTGTCTGAAAGTGTGCCCCTGATCAGCGTCGCTCAATGCCAATAAGCCAACAATGTCTTGACAACCTCTTCAAATCACACATATTTTTTTTTGGGTCATCTTTACTATCTACGAGCTTTGTTTGTCGCGCCCAAAAAAACAAACTGTTGCAGCTACAAGCGGGGGCAGCTATCATGCACCATAAACACGCAATCCAAAATTGCTTACGAGCGTTGCACGTGAGCGTTGAACAATCTGAGCTCAGCCTCTAAAAAAAAACACATTTATTTCGATTTCGGCATTATGCGGGCCACAAAGAGCTGAAACAAAAGACCCCCTCACATGAAGATGGTTGGGGAGGGGTAAAGCACTCAACTGCTTTTTATGTGCGCCCATAAAAATGTGAAATGTAAGAAAAAATTAAATAGATGATTTTGGCCTATCCGGCTTACATCTGACTTATGCGGCAAAAGCAAAAAAAATATATATTTATATATATATATGTATATAATCCGTTTGTTAATGAGCAGCTGCAGTAAGCCAATACACTCGTCAAAAGATCCTTTGCAATTCTAAGTACTTTATTTTTGTATATATATGAAATTATTTATAAAAAGCAGATAATTTTTGTAGTATTTTAAATTTCAAGTTGACTTCATTGCTTAATATAATAAATTAATATTTCTTTATTTTTTATTAACAACGATTTATAGTTTATACATGTGATTGCTAGCTCCAGCTCATTATATAAATGTTTAATAAATTTTAGATGAAATTAATATATTTTTAAGAAATATAAATCTGCAAATATGAAATGAAAACTTTTAATGAAGTTACTCGATTTTTACAAATATACATTGAACATAAACTGGTGAATATAATCAAAGAAATGCACATTAAAAATAATTGTGTAAGTTTACAAAACTTTTTAAAGTGTACTTGCCTCCCTCTCAGTTTTTGTTTGTCTGTCTGGCTAACTGGCTGCACATTTCAAACGCAAGAATTTGACCTTCAAAATGAAGCTAAGCGATCAAATATTTGTGTGTGTGTGTGTTTTTTTTTTGTCTGCTTCAGCTTGCCACAGGTTGAAAGCACGCCCAAAAAGGTAGACCCCAAAAACAAAAAAGTAGCTGCTGCCATTTCCACAGCCATTGCTGGTTTGAGTTGCTCACGACAGACGTGCAATCCATCAAAGTTGTTGCTGTTGTTGTTGCTGATGTTGATGTTGATGTTATGGCCCAAAGGCAACAGCAGTAGCAATAGCAACAGCAACAGCAACAACAACAACAACAACAAACATAATATATACAAGTAATAATATTTGTGCAAAGTGTTAAGGCAACAAAACAGCAGACAGTAGCAACAGCAACACAGTAGCAACATCACCAGCAAACAGCAACAGCAGCAGTAACACAAAAAGAGGAGCAACAACAACTACTTAAGCAACAGCAACAGGAACAACAACAACAACAACAACTGGACAGGATCAGCAGAGGCAGTAGTAGCTTAGTTGGCGGCTGCCACAGACGACAACGTTTTGTTTTAATTTTATCTCAACGCCGCCGCCGCCACCGCCGCAAATTTGTTGTTGTTTGTTGTTGTTGGTGTTGCAGTTGTTGCTGGATTTCCTGTTTAGATAGTTTTTGTGATTTGATGCGATACACCTTCTTGTTCAAAGCCGTGTTAGAGTTAGCCTCTGCCTGTCCAGGCATCCACTTTGATGTACGTACACTTTGAAATGTTGTTGATGAGTACGCCAGATTTTTAAAAGATTGCAGCCACAAAGAGGCTGCGACGGTGCAACACTGCAACGCTTCACCGCTGCGACTGTGTGGCACTCACTCTCTAACTGCTGTGGCCAGATACTTGTGGCTTATATAATAAATTTAAATGCACGCCTGCCTGGACACTTGAATGGACGTCGGGACGTGAACGGACCCATTGGGGTGAGCCAGGCCAGAGCTAGATGTTTGTCGACCAAAACCACCGAACGACTGCCTAACTTGTTGGTTTGCGTCACAGTGCACAGTGGTAGCAAAGATGCAAAAACACTTCAATATCAATATCATTGCTCTGATAATTTATAGTCAACTAATTCGTTGGTTTGCAATAACATTTTAATTACTTAAAATCTAGAGAAAAAAAACGTATTCAATGTGTTAACAGCAACTTCATTTAAAGTTCAACAATAATAATCTGAAAAGTACCATTTTTTTTTCTACTTTTTCGCGTAATTGTATATTATTTAAGTTAAGAAAATAAAACCGGTAAATAAATAAGCAGCGATTTGCATACATTATTCTCATTTAATTCAACCAGTGTGCCCTCAATGTTTGCTTCGTTTGTTGCTTGATTATTATTATTGTTGTTGTTGTTGTTTGTGTTGTTGGCGAATTGCGGCGAATGTGGCTTGTGTTAAGCTGACACTTAGCAAGCCGACTAAGAGATATTCATTAAAATGGCCATGAGCAATTGCAATTGCATAACTAATGTGTAACAACAACTCAGCAGAGCCAATGTCTTCGGCGTTGATAGGAGTTGGACTGGGCTAAATCAAATGAGAATGAGAATGAGAATTTACTTGGCTAAGTTAAACAATTAAATCAATTAAGAGTTGAGACCTAGTTTTTTGGGGCTGCAATGCATTGCTGTCTGTCGGACTGTCTGCTGCCTATCTGCTTGGCTGCCTTCATGGTGACGCCTCAAAAGGCCAAGTCACGGCAGCCAACGGTAATTATAGAGCATAAAACATCGATAATCACAATAATTAAGCATGACTGGTCAGAATACACATATGTGCAACACACATACGCAACAAGAAGCGGCAAGGTTGACAACAGAAGCAACAGATAAAAGAAGAAGAAGAAGAAACAGGCAAGAAGCAACAGTAGCTGACGACTATTGAGCTTAGATGGGAATGTTGGTAGCCAACGAACGTCGATGATGATGCATCAAATTGAGGGCTCACGCTTCGGATCTTCGGATCTGCCTCCCAGCAGTAGGAAGCCTCTTGTCGGTACAAACATAATAATAACTAAACACCGGCCTGCACATAAATTGTTAATTAAAGCCATTTGGTTTTTGAAAACGCAAACGTGGCTGTTTATATAAAGAGAATTCTTCTGATTCAGTCACTACACTTGAAAAAAATTATAACAGAAACACACATTTATTTTTAAGACTTTTAAAAAGAAATAAAATGCAGAAAGTATATTTGGAAAATACAATAAACCCTGCAAAAATTAGTGAAAAGGTTTACTAATTTTATGCACATAGACGGGAGCATCTCGGATCCCACAAGGTCCATTTATTCTTGAGCAGGATAAAGAGTCCACTAAGTTAATACAAAATACTAACTGAGATCAGATATATTCCATATATAAACACTCAAGTTATATATACATTAAGCAAAGCTTTTTAAAGGAAATTTCGAATAATATTTTTGCCAGCTGGGTTAAGGTTAACTCGTAGTCGAGCTCACTCGACCATGGCATACTCACTTGTGATTTCTAAAAAGACAAGCACATTTTGTGTACATATTTTTCTCTGAGTGCAACACAATGATTTGTGTATTTAGAAAGTGCTCACCGTACTCCATTTGAAATTGATAAGTGTGTGAAAGTCAACTAGAACATTTCCAAGTGATCATATAATACTAGTTGCTTACACAATCCCAATCCAAATCACGATCACAATAGACGAAGGCCGTGACGCCTACTGAAAGCTTTTACCATTGTAAACTATAAATTCAGCTTGGACAGCCTATCGAAATAGAATTGGAATTTGCATTTTTCAATAACGCTGCGGGCCACGCACTAAACATAATAATAGACTCTAAAAATAGAGAAAAAAAAATCTCCAAAAACTATTTCAAATTATTTATGAATTTCTGAATTTAGTATTGTGTTTATTTGGGCTGCTTTTGTTGCACAGTCTGTGGGCCTATTGTTTGATTTGCCTTTTATTGTCAAAACTACTGTTAAACATTTTGATGAAAAAATAGGCGAACAAAATAAAAGGTGTTGCAGAGACGCAGATGAGGAGGAAGAAGAAGTCGAAGACAAGCAGCAACTATTGGCAATTTGCTTTAACTGTGTTGACAGAACAAAAAGATAAATAATAATAAATAAAAAATAAAAAACAACAACAACCGTTGTGCACAGTACGAATTGAACAAAGCAAATGGCAAAGAAACTGTTTTGTAAACAATAAAAAATTTCTGAGAACTTGAAAAAGATGCCAACACTAACAAATATGATGAAGGAAAATGGAACTGGGGCCGCCAGAAGCAAAAATCAGATAATGGGTAATAGTAATAATAATAATAATGATAATGATTATGATTATGTTAGAGTGCAACAAATAACCAAAGAACTCTATAAGAAATGATTCTAAGCAATGCTTTTGAGAACTGACTATAATGAAAGTTTTTGTAAGACGCACAAAGATGAAAAAATCTGTATATAAATTAATGATTCAAAACTTTTCTCATATTAACGTTGTAATTGAAAGTGACAGGCAATAAAATCTTATTTTTTGAGATTGTAAGTGCATCCTAAAATTTCCTTCTAATATTCAATTATTATTAATTTTAACCTTTTTACCTAAGGGGAGCTGCTCTGTTAACGATCAAAACGATTTCTTCATCACTTTTAACCTCAAAGCAATTTTACAATGATTTCACTTCACGCCCATTTCAGGCATGATTTGCTTAGAAAAACGATAATGATTTCATTTAATTTTTCATAACTTTTTTTTTTTTGCTACAATTTAATTTTTAAAGATTTTCACTTTTTGTTTTACAATTTCCCCGCCACTTTTCACGTTCACAAAGTAAATGCTATTTTCTGCACTTTTGTTTTTCGTCATTTGTCAACTTTTCTTTTAATAACCAACACGTTTGTGCATTTAAGCAAGACCACGAACAATGCTGGGAAAAGGGGAAAAAAGCGCAGAACACCTGCCTAAAAGAAAGAGAAAGAGGCAGTAGGAGAGAGAGAGAGAGAGAGAGGGGTAAAATAATTGTTTGGAAAGTAACTTTTTACTGTCCCAAACCATTGACTATTATAATCAAAGTGGAAAACATTGATAATAAGATTTTGTTATAACTGGAGCATGAAATATGTTCAGTTTATGGCTTAAATCATAAAAATCGAAACAAAAAATTAATTTGAATATATTGAATAATGATTACAATTTTGGCCAACTTTCGTCCTGTTGCGGAAGACGGAAATTGTTTAATGAAATGGCTTAAAGATTTGTGTACAAACATTTAGCTGAGTCTTTATATCATTAATTTTTTTAATGGGTTTACAATTGAGTGACAACAATATAAGCATAGATAATTGGTCTTAAGAGTGATTTTAATTGCTTGGTAAACAGTCATTAATTGTTAAGTGTTTTGTATTGATTAACAACTTTTTATTGTTTAACTTACCGCTTAAATGGGTTAGCGTTTTACCGAAATTTGCTGGTAGTGCCTGAAAGCATCGTAAGAAATTGATTTGATTATTGATGATTTGTTTATTTATTATTAGCCATACACAACTAATACAAAAAATACTATTAATAATTGTAGTTTAAAGACAAAAACGTTTTTTTTTAATATTAATGAAATCCAATTAGCATTCGATCAATTCTTAAGTTGAGAAAATTTACATATTCTGTTATCTGTAAACAATGCAAAACTCAAGCATTATCTTAATTTGCATAACAACAAATCAAAAACAAATAAGTTTGCATAGAATAAAATAATTTACATTATAGATGCTAATGATTCTCAAACACCTGCCCAACAAAACAAAGACAATCGCACCGAGACAAAGTCGTTCTACATATTCAAGATCATGTAATCCCAACAAGAATCTACCGAATCGGAAAACGGTTTAAAAATTTGAATATGCCAAAAAAAAAAAGAGACAGCGGATAAGAGCTTAAAGCAGTTTACAGTTAACACATCTGTCCAGATGAACCTGAGGGAGCAAACCTTTGAACCAGACTCTTTCGGTTCTGTGTCAAATGCGCTTAAACTGCAAACCAAATATTTCACAAAATACGTAAAAAAAAAATCAGTATTAAATTAAAAAAACAATTCCACACAAACCGGTTACAGCATAATAATATCGGGCCCAGAAACTGAAGAACCGGTTGGATTTAAGCTTATATATGCACATATACTTACTATATATATATATATATATATATATATATAAATACATATATTGGCACACTCTGGCTGGTAGTAGCGCCAAGTTACCAGAACCAGAAACAGCAACAGAATCTGTATTGGAAATAGTATATATGACGTTTAAGGCACATCTGCTGAAGGTTTTTGTAACCTGAGGCACAGAAAAAAAAATTGTGAATATATATTCAAATTAAAAATAAACTGACACTTGAAGAGTTGGAAATCTGATGACAGACACAAGAGCGACAAACAAATTAATTTCAATTAAACGTTGATTGAAGTTTATTTGAAAATCATAAGCGATCAAGATAAAGATCTAAGCAGCTTCCCGTCTGACAGGCGTGAAGTGAGCCAAATTATTTTGGCAGCAATGCAAAAAAGGCCAACTCAAAGTATGACAAGAATAACAACAACAATAACAACAGCAACGCTTCGGGCCACAAAGTCAACAGGCTCTCTCACAGTGCACGACTAGTTTTTACCCTGTACAACACTCATAATCGACAATATCGATAGTTATCGATTTGTGAATGTTGAGTAAGCGGAACATGCTAACTACAATTGGGTACCTTTCGCTTTGTGAAGAGTCGCCATATTACTCACCCGGTTTGTCAAATGGTTACAGGGTATTAAAGACACGGCACCCCAAAAAAAATAAAAAACAAAAATCACAAAGTTTATTGCCTGTCAGGCGAACTGACGGCTGCCCAATCTCGCAGTTCGTGTCTTTTTTTCTTATAGTTTATATTTATTTATTTTTTTTTTTTACTTTCTGGCATGCTTAAAGCTTATTGAAAAGTCTTCCGCTTTTCGAAAATTACTTCGCACTGAGTGGAGAGAGAGTGGCAGGTTGGAGGGGGAGGGGGTTTAGTTCGAAGAGTTTGTGGTAGATAAGCAATCGGCAGGTTTTGGGTTGCTGCTAATCACAAGTTGCCTGCCCGACAGAATCCATTGATTTATTGGCAAATTTCAAGTTAACACTTTTTCCTAAATTGAGTTATTTATTTCGCTTGCTGCCGGTTGTTGCAACTTGCCAAGTTGCAAGTTACCAAGCTGCCAAGTTGCCGTTGTTGCACGTTTTTTTTTGTATTTTTTTTTATTTTTATTTTGCTTTGCTATAATTTTCAGCACATGAGGTCGTCACGTAGTTGGCATTGCCAGGAGCAGCTCTGCAGAGGAATACTTCAGAGGAGCGTGCAAGTTGGCGGACTTTTGCTATTAGGCGGCGCTGCATTTAGATTTATATTCATAGATTTTGGCAGTTGTGTTAATGAAGTTTCAACTGATTTATGTGCACATGTCGCCCCAAAAGCGAAATGCAAAAATCCCCTGAGTAATTCCAGTTTAATATGATTTGAGTTACGCAACCAAATCGATTTTCTAAGCTTTTCCTAGTCATTATCACATTCAAAAAAAAAAAAGAATGTAAGAAAAATCGATGGGATTCGA
Source organism: Drosophila fungiperda (assembly GCA_035042345.1). Taxonomy (NCBI): domain Eukaryota; kingdom Metazoa; phylum Arthropoda; class Insecta; order Diptera; family Drosophilidae; genus Drosophila; species Drosophila fungiperda. Next base: position 1,901,018 of record JAWNLM010000159.1, on the reverse strand, counting down.
AAGTAAATAATTATTCCGTTACATTTCAAAGTAGACACCAGCTATATTTAAATTAAGTAAATCTCAGCAGAAGAATCAAATCGATTTGCAAACCTTTTCCTAGTCGAGTTCACATAAAAAAGAATGTTAAAAATATAAATTTGAATTGTTAATTGTTAAACCGTTACACGTAAAAACTTATTCAAATTACAGCTATAAACAAATTCACGAATTCAAATTATTCATCAATAATTGATTGATGAAATCATCTAAAATTATCTGTCAGATATATTCTCTTAAATAAAACCATGTCTTCGCTATGGATAAATCTATTAATCTCCCTTTGGCCTGCAGTCACCCGGTGCCATTTCTATATGTAAATCAAATTAATAGCAGTAAAAAAGTTATTAAGAGCCCGCAGCGAAGCCTATTCAAAAAATCATCAACAAATTAATGTCAAAAATAATAACAAATTAACTCTGGCTCGCAGACACACACACACACACACAAACACACACACATGCCCACACACATAACAAGCACACACGTATAACAAGTCGACTGTAAATATGACAGCTTTCAAAAGGTAAAAATGTAACCAACAACAGCAACAACAACAACAAGTAACAACAACAAAAAAAACAACATTAGCCAGCTTAGCGTTGCTTTGATGACGTTGACAACTTTAAAGGCGTCAGCTTTTCCGACAGACTGTCAGCAATAACATTCGTTAGCAATTGCTGCTGTTAATGTTAACGGTTAATTGGTTAATGTTAATTGTGCATGTTATTGGCATGTTATTGTGCATGTTATTGGCATGTTATGGGCCCAAAGAAAGGTCAACAAACTGCTCTGGGGCAGGCCAAAAGAATACAGATGCATTGTTTTCTGAGAATTTTCTAATTTTAAATATAATTATTCAGTTTTTGTGACACGTGTCAAGAAAATGATAAATGGCTTGAATACATTCGATTTAAGCGATGCCATTTGTTTGGTTAATACAACTCGTTAAAAGTGTTAACAAGAACTCGTTAACAACGTTTGAATGCTTTGAGCCAGAACCTTTTTTGAGTGCAATCATTAAGAGATTTTTTTTGTTATCAATCAAAATTTCTGAAAACTACTTATTAAAAGCTGTGGAAATCTTAAATATCTATAATTAACAGATACTTTACAACACTGAAAATATATATATATATACATCCGGTTTTCTCATTTAACTTTTTAAATATTTATGAAACAATTTAACCAATTTAAGCTTATAGCAATTTTCATAATGAGTTCTGTAAGAATTTTATTTTTTAGTTTTTAGTTAAGGCTTAATATTGAACCCGGAACCTCGAATCTGCCTCAGTGGGTACATTTTTGAAGCAATCTAAACATTTTTGTAGCTTTAAGCGTCTTAACAGCTTCCGTTGCAATTACAAATTAAAAAACTAACGAATTTGAACGATGTTTAAAGACGTTTAGCTGAAACGGGTCTTAAATTCCATTTCCACTATTGAGCTGACTGGAGTTGTCAATTCACAGTCAACGGAAGTACATTCACAATTCACGTTTTCGATTGATTATCAAAGGCTCGGTCAAAGAAGACGATGACGACGACGGCGACGCTGACTATGCCCCCAACATGGTTCAACTTGCCACCTGGCAATACCACAGTGGTAGCTGTATGCGATCCATAGAATGTTTATGCTTGAGTCATCCATTCTGTTTGCTTTATTCCGTTGTTTACTCTTTGTGGCTTCCGTTCAAAAACTTAGTTACGCACTTTGGTCGAATCTTTAAGCAACTACACAGAATAACCTGACAAACACATCAAAATTAAAAATAAAAGAAAATGATAAGCTTTTCCATTTATGATTGCGGCAAGTGCAAGTTGCAATTAACAAACGTTTCCGCTGGTTTGAGCATTGAGCAATTATTGTTGCTGTGGCTATATATGAAAAGCAAAAGCGTCGACAGTTTGAGACTCCAAATACGGCAACATCAAAAAACAACAAAAACAACAACAACAAAGTGGTTATATTGCGCCCACTAATAACCATGGCCCGGTCTATTGGACTCTTGCGCGAATGGAAAAAGACCGGTCAATAACAGCAACAACCAACAGCAACACCAACAAACAGCAACTAAAAAATTGTCAACATTGGCGCACTTGCCGCATGGTTGCAACTACCAACATTAACTGTGATGCACAAGTGGACGTGGTAAAAAAAAGAGGGTCTTCGGCCTGTGACTCCAACTGGCGGAGTGTGGCTGCGGGAGGCAGGGCCACGGGGACTTCCAGCTGCGTAGACAGCGCGCAGACATTGCTAGCAGTTTCAGTTTTCAGTTGGCCAAAATGGCCAAGTTAACTTTTGGTGTGGCACAAAAAGGTCGCTGTTCATATACACTACCAATGCGAAGAATTTAAGGCTTTGTGTTGATGATTGATTATTAAGTTTATATATTTAATTTATATATATAATTTGTGTATTTAAATAAGTTTGGTTTCTTGGCAAGAATTTATGGAATTATTATGATTATTGTGTCCCAGCATCTTTTAGAGATGATTCTTCTTCAGCACGAAAAATAGTATTAATCTTAAGATTATTAAATCTCTAAATATTCATTAACAGAAATTTGTTGAGTAAATTAATAAGACATTTTGTAATTTAAAGTCTTTAACAAAAGGAAAGAGAGAGAGAGAAATTTAAAAGACATACACTAACTTTAACTTTTCTTACTACTAACCGAAAATTTGTAAAATATTTTTTTTAGAAATTAATAATTGCACACTGCAATTCTAAAAAGCTTAAGCTTTGCAACATTAGTAACAAGCTGAAAGACGCAGTTGAAGTAGCCGCAAAATGACTATTAAAAATCGTTGCTAGGTTTGCAGTTTTTGGTCGCGTCATTTTTTTATTATTTTTATTTTTATTTTTTTGCCATGCGCCGCGTGAAAAACGAAATGAAAAGTTGTCGATGTTGCTGCTGCTGTTGTTGCAGTTGTTGCAGTTGTTGCTGTTGGTGTTGTCGATGTTGCAGTTGCCGGCGCGACGCACCGCTTGAAGGCTGCAGCAAAACACATTTGAAAATGGAAAGTCGTCGCTGCTGCTGCTGTTTTTTTTATTTTTCTCTTTTTTTCCTTCTTTTGCAGTTTTGTTGATTTCGTTGATTTTTTGGCTGGGCAGCAACCGGTTGCATTACCAACAACATTAGCACACATGCAACATGCCGCGGCAGTTGTAGTTATTTCTATTGGCATTGCATATTTGTATTATTTTTATTAGTTGTAGATTTATTATTTGTGTATATTCGCGCGACGGCTGCTAATTGGCTATGTGCAACAATCAGAGAAGTAAAAAAAAAAAACATATAAAGATAAAGATGCAAAAATATGAAGAAAATTTTGTAACTGTCTGTTAGAAATTTTGATTGCAAATCTTTGAGATGCCAAGCCGCAGACTGTATCGGCCCCAATGGTGGTCTTACAAAAGCGAAAGTATCAAATTTGAAATTGAAATTTGTAGTTCGGGCCAAGCGAAACCGCCAACTTAAAAAATAGCTGTAGACCAAGTGCAGTTTTAGCGGCCCATAAAAAGTTGTCATTAAAATTATTGAGAGTTGTAAGTAGAAATTTTGCACTATGTTCGCGAATTATGTAAACTCTATATTTGGAAAAAGTTCAACCAACTTGCGCGATTTAAATTCAAAATATAACAAAAATATATAATCTTTTGGCCACAATAGATTTAGTTACAGTTTCATTTGTGGCCTGAATAATTTATATATTTTTTTGTCATGTAGCAAAATGTCGAATTGTGGTTTGGCTCGTGTGTATAAATAAAACATAAATTTAAATTAGTTGCTGACCGTGATAGGTTTATTTGTTTTAAATTTATGTATTTAAAAAAAACCCAAAAAGATAAGGAAGCATTTTGTGTTAATACCACTCATTTTTAAGGCGATTGCGAGCTAGATTTCTGTAAGACTTTAAAGAGTTCTCCTCCTGCACAATGATAAAAAAAGTTCAACTGTTAGTGAAATAGTTTCTTTTGAGATTGATTACTATGACAATTGGGATCAGCTAAAGATCACTTTCATATAGCTAAAACTTCCCACGACATCTAATAGATTTCAACTACAACTCTCATTCGCACTTTCATTGATAGATGCCGCAAAAAAAAAAAAACAAACAATTTCACCTGCGCATCTTTGCAAAATATAAATATGCACCTACATTGTGTGATTTAAGTACGTATACTTAGAAATGCCCACACACACAGGAACTCACACACACACACTCTCGATTCGAGTGCTCGCACAGCACGCACAACAAGTTTGCAGGTTATCCACTTAACGACTTCATATTAAGATTGATTTAATTCATGAGTGTTACGCGTATTTCTCTTTTGATTCCGATTGCGATTGTGATTGCTGTTAAATGTTTATAACTTTCACTGTCTAGCATTAAAACGTCTCTCTCTCTCTCTCCCTCTCTCTCTCTCTCTCTCTCCTGATTGATAGACAATGCATTAATTAATACATTAAATGCACATAATTAACTCTGTCGATTGTCGATTGCCGATTGCCGATTTGCTGTTATGTGGCGGCATCATTTTCAATGCGATTCATGGTGTGAATATCTTTTTCAGCGGCATTTCTTTTTATGGTGTTTTAATTTTTTCTGCTTCTATTGTTTTTTTTTTCTTTCTTTTTCTTTGTGTTTTTGCGCTAATTTTTCGCACTTGGCAATGACGCCGTTTGTTTTGTTTACGGTTAACAGTTTTTGGTATGGGAAATGGAAAAGCGTTGCGAAAAGCCATTTGCAGCTAGACACAATCGCACTCCGTTATGTGAATTTAACCTTCAGTTTTCCGGGTAATAGGTAAAAACAAAAAAAAAAAAGCTTTCCGTTTTTCCTGCAGCAAAATTGAGAAATAAATGCATATGCGGAAGTCCTCATTAATGGATGTTTAGGTATCTATATATATCCATTTACTTCCAACGACTTATATAAAAAAATATATGAGGCATTTATGGTAGTATTTTGCAATTACTTTGCCAAATTTAAAGGCAGCATTAAAGTGGAGGAGCAAATATACATCAATTTTGATAAATGCTGAAATTTTGGAATGCTTTTTACGTAAGCCGGCAAAGCCAATTTTAAGGCTATGAAAAACAAACCAATTAAACTGAAATGCACTATTAATCCAAATGATAATAGCATTAAAGTTTTATAGCTGAATTTTGATGTATTATTTCGCCAACTGGTTACGCATGCAGCGATCGGCAACTAAATGGGGCAATAGCAATTCACGGTGCTGAGGCATTCACGCAATTTCCTGTCCAATTTTGCGATCCTCGGAAATTGTCATATCATCGTATATATATATATATATATATATATATATGTATATATAACTACCGTTTTTGGTATGCGGCATGCATTTAAAACGAAAAGAGCACAACAATTTCTTGTTAATTACGCCACTCGGTATCATTAACACATTTTCTTGTCATCATTCTGCTGACCCAATTTTCGTGGCTAAAACACAACCAGCTACTAACTGAGCAAAGCGAAGCGCTTTTTGTGTAAATTTCAACAATTTTTTTCTGACTTTTATATTGTTTTTTTGTAGAAAATGTTTTTTTTTTACTTTTAAACACGCTGACTGCTCAAATTGTGGAATGGAGGAACATTGGTCAGCATTTAAATTAAATGTGCGACTAATTTCAGTAAGAACTAAAAAGTTGCTCAGAGGTTAAACAATTTTATGCAAAAAACTGACTTTCGCAATATTTGTAATATTTGTCAATACCTAGGCGCACAGTTCAGATAAGGAAAACTGCAATTTGGCGTTTGCATTCTTAAAATATATATTTTTATATTATAAATATACAAATTTAATATATTAAAAATGATTGACCTGGAGTCGCCAAGAAACATATATAAATTAAATAAAGAGATGACTAAATAATCCACCATTACTGTTTTTTTTTATATAGGTAATTAAGCCATCTTCATTTCCTATCATATAATTTTTAACTTTATAAATTTTTGTTTGTATTTTTAAAAACATTATAAATATCATTTAAATATAAATAAATGAATATAAATAAATAAATATCATTTACAACTTTCAACCTACATTTTTATTTTTTTTAGATATATAAATAATGAAATAAATTTTCTCTACTTTTCTTCTTATTTTTTAAAGGTGTCATATTTATATGTATTCCTAGCAAAACAACTTTAAGTGTTGAACTTGACATCGTCCGTTGTTGCACCTGGTAAATAAATAATATACAATTGGCTGGTAAAATGATATTTTTTCTCTGGTCACTCGAAAGTGAAGGCCATGCAAAAGCAAATATATGTTTACAGCTGGTCAAGTTGGGTTTGCGACACGTGAGCTTGTCCAGTTTTGTAATGAAGTTCACACGGATTGTTTTCTTTTTTATTTTCTGTATCTTTTTTTTTTGTGGTAACATTAACGTGACCATTAACTGGTCAACAGTTTTTGAGTATTTCGAGTTGCGAACTGAGATGGACAAGTGGAGAAGGTTTGACTGAGTGCGTAAAACATAAGTAGCCATTATCATTATCATCATTATCATTAACTTGAGGCAATTAAAATCAAAAGCAAGAGCGAAAGTAAAACATTTAACAAACAAAATAATAAAACCAAAAAAAAAAACCGCAAACAATGAAAAGTCATAAAAAGTGTTAGATATATAAAAACAAATAAATATAACAATTTCAAACGAGCTTTCGTCTGGAACCGAGTTTAAGTGAATTAAAAACCTTACATTAAATTGAGTGAAAATTGATATTGCTTATTAGCCAGCGAACGTTGCACAAATTCAAAGATCTCATGTGAAAAACGAATTAACAACAACATTTTTATTGTTTCTGCCGTTTTATTTAATGATACTCTTACTCATCCAACTGAGCTCCCTCCACTGCCTTGGCATATCCAATTAATCTTTGCCCATAAAAAATCATCCAGTGTCATGACTTTAATTACTTTATTACAAGCCTCCGATCAAAAATGTGGTCTGCATTCTTCTTGTGCTTTCTTGGCCCGCACACTGCCAAAAAAAAAAATATATATATGGCCCAATGTTTTTTGGGGCCTGGCATGTGGTCAGTGGAGCACACTGTGGGCTGGCATCTGAGGCGGCCTTAGCGGTACTTTGACTTAAGAGGCAGCCACAAAAAAAAAAAAAAAAAAAAAATTACAACAAAATGAACCAAAGACAAATCGCTTACGCCCCTAGGCGGGGCAGCAGCAACATGAGCAACATAACAATTTAATGTAACAATTTATGCTACATACTTTCATACATATATATACACTATATATGTATATTTATATATATATATATATATATGTATTTATTCGTAAAGCAGTGCAAAATAATTTAATTTGCAACAAAGTCGATATGGGAACAGAGTGGAACTTGAAGAATTGATACTTTTGATAATATAATATATTAAAATATATATATGAAAAAATTATAGCAGTTTTTATATAGAATAATACAGAATATATAAATGCAAATTACTTATTCCAATTTTATTTTCTTGCCCATTAAGAAACTGATAACTAAAAGTACTTTGCCGCAATGCCCACTGTACTGTGAACATGTCTGAAAATATAAATTTGTTGATGACCACACAACAAACAACAAGCAACGGCAAGTTTGTGGATATAACCCGTGGTCACACATTCCACAAAGAGGCGTGCCACCGCCTTAAACTCAGGCAAAAACTAACTCGCCACCCAAGAAAAAGAAAAGCAAAACGAATAATAAATTCGTTACTTGGCTGAGAATGCCAGTTGGGCCAACACAAGTCAATGAAATGTGTTGTGAGTATATTAAAAATTAATTAAAAAATAAAAAATAAACGCAAGCAGCAACAAGTCGAGTGAGTTGACTGAGTACTCAACATAGCACATAGAAAGCAGAAAGTAAGCAGAGAAATTCTGATTATTACTGTGACCACAATATGACTCAGCCTCAGAGTCAGACTGAGACACTAAAGACTCGGGAAACTAGCGGGACGAGCTACGTGAGTTGCAAGACCAAGTAAAGTTGAAGTGGAAGCGAAGTCTTTTGAATGCTAGAACGAATCTCTTACACTCGGAGAAAATTAGTGCTGTAATTGTTGTCGTGCTTTAATTTAAATCTGCATAAGTTATTGCTGCTCTACACCATAAATCAAATATCAATATATATATAAAATGAGGAATATAGAAATCTTTTTCTCTATTTTAGTTATGTCTATCATTAAATTAATAACAGAAAAATTCAGGTTTTTAGGTTTATAAATTCTTTTAAATAAATTAAGCTATACTTGCTGCCAAAGTGTCTAAACAATTCTCTCTTAACGATTTTCTCAATAATAAATGTAAATTCAAATTGATATTATTATAATTTTTTTTTAAGTGCACAAAACTGTAAGCTGTAAGCGACTGGTAGCAAATTGATTGCCAGCGAGAGTAGAGCATAGAGAATTGACCCACTGGCTGAGCGCAAAATGTATCTAACAGATACAAGATACAAAGCTCTAGAATTGTTATAACTGCGCCTCGCTAACTGTGGCAAGACCTCAATATCAATACAGAACTTGGCTTTGGCACGCTTTGGTTACCATTTCGACACTTCGCCGCCAACTGATTCAATTCGCTGCCCGACTCAACTGGCTGCCTGAAGGCACCAATAATACTATAATAATAATAAAAAAAAAGCTTCAAGTTTTTTGTTGTTTTTTCTTTGTATTTGTTTTGTTGTTGTGTTTTTTGTTGTTGCCCAATTTGCCTAATTAGCGTACATTTCGTCGGCCATTAGGCATATTTAACATAGCTTCTTTAATCACATTTTAAGTGAGAGTTAAAATTATTATTGGCCAACTTAAATCTTTGTTTGGCGAAAGTCTCGTAACGATGATTTTAGCCCCTTCATATTATTTAAGTTTGTTTGTGCACCATTTCGTTCCATCAATGGAACGAGATTCTTGCAACATGATTTTCTCTACCAAAGAAGCATTGACCAGAGGTGTCTGCCAGCCACAGTTGCTATTTGCACTGTTCTGTTTGAGTCTAGGTAAACATGACAGGTTCCCGAGGACAAAAGCAACCTGCTCCAGGAATGTATTGAATTGTGGTGAGGAGAGGAGAGGGTTGGCGGGAATATGGGATTGCCCTTTATTGCGAGCAACTTCAGCCAAAATGGACACTGGCTCAATGTGAATAAACTATAGAATTTATTTGTAAATAGAAATCTATCAAATAGAAATTCTTTGTGATTTCAATTAAAAAACTTAGAGAAAATAGATATAGAAAAATATTTATTATAGTCTCGAAAACAACAGGAAACAGTTAAAGAATGACTGGAATCGCATAAAATAAATAAAAATAATGTTTTTAGGAGTATATACTTTAAATAGATATAAGATAGATTTAAACTAATTTATCATGATCAGAAAAAAAGGAACTCTATAAAGGTTGTAGCTTCTTATGGATAAAATATTAAGTATTTCTATGAGCTCATGTTAATTTTGTTGAATCGCATTGAATACATTTTTTTTTTTTTTGTTAAGCATAAAAATTGCTGCTGAGATCAAGATGCTTCCTCAATCAGTGACCAGTGTATCTATCAAAAGGAACAACAAGTTCAAGTGGATATTTGCTGCGCCCGTTCAAGTCGCCAGCTTCAGCCTCAGTGGCTGTCTGAGCATCTGTGGAATGCTGGATTGTGCCTGTGCCCGGGCCTCAGACTGGGCCTGGGCCTGGGAAATGGCAAATGGAGGCACAAACAAACGCAAACCGTAACAGAAGCAGCCTATTGAAAATGAAAATGCCGTCCAACCAACCAACAGCAGACAAGAGATGTCTGTCTGACAACAGCAATTTACTATAACTCAACAGATCGTGTAGACTATTTTTTTTTTCTTTTTTTTATTTTGTTACAGGTGGCGCAGACTCACCGTCTCTTCGGTCTCCAGCGAACCTTATCAACGCCAGGCGCGACATCATAATAATAACCAAAAGCCGCATAATGGTGAAAAAAATATACCCGATGCAAATATTTACATGCGGCTGGCGATAAGCCGCGATAAGAGCTGCAAAGCTGTAAGTCACACATAGACAGGAGAGGAGAAGAGCTGCAGCTAAAATGCATATGTGTGTGTAAATATGTATATATTATTTTTTGGGTGTATGTACACAAAGAGATCTGTTTTTCTTATACCCGGAAGCATTATAAATGGGTGTTGCAAGCAAGCTACTTTTACTTCAAAAAAAAAAAAAAAAAACTGGCTTGCATAATGCACAGTTCAGTGCAAGAGGTGCACAAGAGATACAGACTCATTTACAGCAACAGGCTAGAGCAACAGCTAGAGCTACAGATACATATAAGATACATAGATACATTTCATAGATACACGCCCCGAATCAAGCGAGAAGCGTCGCACTAAACGCGCTCCACGCGATCTGAGCGCTAATTCAAACAAATTGCAGCATACAAAAGGCAGAGGAGCAAACAAGCGACAAACATTGTCAAAGCGACAAACTGACTTTGTGACAGTATATTAAAAGGCACTGCCTGGTTTATTATGGATATGGCTATGGATATGGATATGGAATAGCGCATCGAGAATGCCGCATACAAATATAGAATGCATATGATAAATTACACAGCAAAGCTTGTCTCCCCAACAAATGCAGCGGCTGCTGCGAAATCTGGGCACAGTGCACAGTGGTTTCAAAGTGTTATTCATATTATTCTAGGAAGGGTTTTGCTATTTAAGTTTTGCAAATGATGGTAAATCAAACTAAATGAATACATAATTTAATTTTTATAAAATTATTTTATCGATTATTAAGAAATTGATTAATGATGAAGCCAACTCTAATCGTCAATATTTTATGAATATTTTAAATTGCTTTGACATTTGAAAATGATTTAAAATAATCTTTATCTTCAAGTTCAAATACATAATATATAAAAAATAAATATTAATAATTTAAGATAATTACCTAATTTATTATAATATCTGCATAAAATAAATATTTATTTAAAGGAAATATTTGAAGAAATCATTGCTGCATCAGCTAAAATTTTGACGGGTTGTCTTGGTTTTCCAACAATCAAATAAATTAGGCTTGAAAATTGTAAACAATTCTTTGTTCAAGAAAAAACAACACATTTTCAAGTAGATTATTTTGTGGAGTAAACAAATATGTGAAAATAAGTATACAAAAAAGTTAATTATTAATGCTTGTAAACAAAGAGTAGCTGAAAAATCACCGAATCAAACCCAAATCATTTTGCGATACGCTTTAATGCACAAAACATTAAATTCGAAGAGTTCATTTGCTGCTCCAATTTGGATGGAAAACTAGTAAAAAAAAATCAGTGAATTGCATTTACTATGTACATTTTCATGGCTTAATGATGTTGATGTTGATGTTGTTGTTGATGATGTTGCTGTGTTGCTGATGATCAGCACCCACTGTGCAGCAAGTGTTTTGTTTGTTACTGCAGCTTGGGGGCATGTGCCGCTCGGAGGCAGCTAGCTGATGGGAGTGCAGCTAATTTGATTAATGATAAGCTGAGCTTAACTGACGACGATTGTGATTCATTATGTGCGCACATCCAGCACACTTAGCGCAAAAGATACACACACAGATAAACACACACACTCGCACACACACACATACTCGCACACACAAAGTAGCCAGTGGTGAATTGCATTTAATAGATTGTTTCCATAGAAGAATGAACATTATTTTATTAGCTTGACAACACATGTTTATGTTGTTGTTGTTGTTGTTGTTGCTGTTGTTGTTGTTGCTAGCAATTGGAACAGTAAATTCTTTATGCGATTTGAACTGTGTTTTTTTTTTCTCTCTCTGTTTTTGTTGTTGGTATTTTTTGCAATTGAATTTCATGCTGCGAAAAATGCTTTCGTTATCTATGAGATACAATTTAGTTTTGCGGCAACAAGTGCGACTGATTACATGCAATGAGCCATTTCCTTTGTACATTCAACTGGCCACGCAATAATAGCATAGAAGAATCCGTTGTTTTAGCTATGTTTATATGTAGATAGATAGATATAGATACATATGCAGTTGGCCACTTGAACGGGGCAACCATTTGGGTCAGAACAGAGCGGGCTACTGATCATCGCAAGAAAGGCGGTCTTGAGACATTAAAGATTGAGTGCTATCTATCTGAGATATGGGCCAAAAGTTCGAGCACGCATTAAGTATTTAAAAAAATATATATCTCAAATTAAATAATAGTTTTGTGAGCAAAACTAATTTTATTCTAATAAAAAACAAAGCCAATTAGACAAAATTAGCCAAGAGCAGCAATAAATATGAAAAAAATTTATAATTATAATCATTATTAATATTTTCATTTATTGCTTAAATTATAATTATAATGTTCAAATTGTACGTTCTGCTGCTCAATGTTGCCCTTGTTAGTTATGTTTTTGTTGCTGCTGCATTTGTTAGCTGTTTAGTTTAGTTTGTTTTGCGTGAAAACGTTGCTCAATTTATGTGTTATTTTTTTTTCAATTTTTCTAATGTATTTTTTGCATTATTTGCGCTGCTTTTGCTGCTCCATTTGGGGCTTTGCGCGTTCCCTTTGCTTCTCGTCGAGACGTTTTAGCTCCTCCTTCTCCCATTTCTCGAACTGGTCGCGCTCCTGCGCCAATTTGACCAGCTCTGACATTTCGTCATCGCTGACACCCTGATCGATGTCCTTCTGCATGAGCTCAGCCTCTCGGGCCATAGCCTCCTTGGCCTTGCGGCGTCGCACCTTTAGCTCCTTGGCCTCGACCAGATCCTGATGATGCCTCTCACGCTCAAGTTTCTCCTGCTCTCGACGCTCCTCCTCCTTGGCAAACTCCTCCATCTCGTCGTCAGTGTATGGATAGTCTGGGACAGTGGCATAAAGCGGCAGTTTTCCCGAATATATAACAAGCGCAATGCTGCCAATCAGTGCCAAAATTCCAGATAATAAAATCATATTGTATTTGGTGTTCTTGGCATGCCAGGCCTTGTAAAAATCCCCCTCTGGCTTGGGCAAATCACTGAAGACGGCATGGGTGCCACCACTTGGAAAATAGCCATGTTTTGGCTTAGGCGGCTCCTCTTTGCCACATTTGAGCGGTGGCTTCCCGGCCAATCCTTGGGTAATGTGCACCAAACATTTCAAACGTTTGATGCGCACTGATTTAGTTGTTGTTTTAAATTGATTATTATTAATTTTTTTAAGGCATACTTACAATAATCACGAGATACCAACGATTTGGCGGCCATCAAAATGCTGGACATATTTAGTAAGTTTTAACTTCAGTTTTTCTTCGTAATAAATTTGTGAATGGTGTAAAACAAAATACAGTTTTTTGATTTGACATAGATTTTCACAAAGATTGCTTTGTTCTGTTCTGTTTTGTTTGACTCATCTACTTTGCGGTCGATTTCTTATTTAAATTTTTAAGTGCAACAAAAGCTTCTGAAACATCTTAAAGCACAAGTCAAACACGACGATTTTGGGTAAATCTATTTCTTGTAAAACTGAACACATGTTGTTGTTAACAAAGAAACATAAGTGTCAGAGACAACAACAACAACAACAATTTGGAAATCTCATACAATAATTTACACATGTGTGTACTATGTACATGTGTGTGTATGTGTGTGTAGGTAGGTGCATCAACCAAAAATAAAATAAAAAGCTAAAAGCTTATCTCTGCCAGAGCAACAGCAGCAGCAGCAGCAGCAATTTGGGCACAGACAACATTAGCGTCAACAAAATTTCATTGAAATTTATGACGCCTAAATAACAAATCTACAAAGGTGTCACGTGCGCTACAACAACAACAAGAAGAACAACAGCAACAATAACAACAGCAACAACAAACAAGAAACTTGTCAAAATTGTTGAATAAGTTGAGACGAATGCATAATAATAATAAAGACTGGACAAGACAAGACCAAAAGTAGTTCGCTTGCAGTGAAAGACACAGAGACGGAGACAGACAGACAGACAGACAGAGAGAGAGAGAGAGAGAGAGCGAGAGAGTGAGTGACAGAGAGAGATATAAAGAAGCTAAAGAGAAGCTAATCACGTCACGTCACGTCGAGAATGCGGTCAACAAACTTGTTCCCCGTTGCATATGTAAACGATCTGCAGTAGTAGTAGGTGTATCTCTGTGTGTGTGTGTGTGTGTGTGTGTGTGTGTGTGGTGTGTGTGTGTGTGTAGGTGTTTTTTTCCTGTGGGTGGATGAGAATAAGTTGCAATATAGCGTCGTATAACTGTTAAACACATTATGCTTTATGACATCTAATAATGTATTTGAATATCAGACATTTTGCTTCTTGCGATCTTCATTCATTTTATCGTTTTGCCGTCGTTTGCGCACACAATAACAGGCATAGGAAATCAAAATAAAGCATCCGTAAAGAAAGGCAACCACGTAGCATCTGGTTGCAAGCATTCCGTATAGTAGATCCGCATCGGAGCGATACTCTTCCAAAGTGCCATAGTGCTCCTCCAGCGGCAGAGAATCTATCAAGCTTAGTGATTTCGATGTAAATGCGATGCCCATCAACAGCAGCTGAATTGTGGCCCAGATGCTAATCACCAAACACAACAGTGAACACTTTTTGCCACAAATGCAAGCCATGCTGTGTTTGTGTTGTTAATAATATATATAAATAAATATGTATACAATATATGTATATATGTTGATAGTTTCTGTTGACGCTTAAGGCAAAGCCACACACTCACACTCACACTCACACTCACAAATCTCAAATCCCTCTCTCAGAGATCAGAGTGTGATTGAGAGACGGACAGGTGCAAAAGCGATCATGAAATGAAAAGTTTGTTTCCGAGTCGGGCAACTTTTGTTTAACCTTGGTCGAATTTAATGACATTAGATCTTGGCGTACAAGATTGTGAAGTTCATGTGTCACACACACATACACATATACGCACATACGTATGTATCTGTGTGTAAATACATTAACTTTTTTGTTACCACTCGCTTTCAGTGGCGCGTTGCGCGTTGCGCGTTGCGGTGTGCTTTGGGTTGTTCAACCCAAACACGCAGAAAATTTTTCAATTGGTTTTCAACTGCAGATTGACAGCAAACCGAGCCAAGTTTTGCTTTTCAAAGAGAAGCCTAAAAAATGTTTTATTTATTAGCATCTTCGAATTGAACGAAGCAGAATTATAAATTCCAAATAAGAATAGTTTTTGTTGTGCCTAAAATTGATTGCAGAAAACCAATAAAGTTGACAAAATTTAAATAAAATGTGTCATAATGGATGATACAGAATAACGTGTTAACAGTTTAGAAGTTATGGCCATTTCTAAGCCGAATCATTTAAGTGATTGATAAAAACAAATAATAATCATTTGTGATGAGCAAACTTGTGGAAAATTTGAATACAACAACAGGTTCGACACTTCTCAAGTTCAGAGCAAGATGTCTGCATAATTTTTAAAAAAATGCTCTTTATTAATTCCAGTTTTAAGCAGTTCTACAATTTTACATTTTATGCATATATTTTTGGGTCAAAATTTGAATAATAAGTGAAACTTATTTATTTGCTTCTCGTGCTTAAATAGAATCTTAATTAATTAATTAATCTAATTAGATGATTACAATAAACTTAACTCACCGTTTTCCAAACAATTCCAAAAATCGCAATAAATTATTGTTTGCAAATTGAATTTTCAAAATATGTTGCTATCATTAAATTATTGTGAAAATCCATTAGTTGATTTTGCAGTTGCCAATTTTCAATTTGTGTTGCTTTTTGTTTGCACCACGGTTTCATGTGTAGTCATTAGTTAGTTTTATGATTCACAATGGTTTAATAATGTTTAAATTTTTCTTTATCACGCAATTTGCAATGACTTCAATTAGAAGTATTCATTAATTGATCGTATTGAGCACTTGGTCTGCAATTTCAATAAAGATCATTAATTAAATAGACGAACTACGGAAAAAATAACATAAGTATTTAGAAAAACTTATATTTCCATTATACTATATAATTCAAAAATGTAGAATATGCATTTAATTTCAAGCCATAACGTAAGACGCAAATGGAGGTCAAGCATGAAATAGGAAACTTCCAAAATTAAAAAAAATATATTAAAAAAGACACCTTGACATTAGGGTGTCTCTTTATGAAGTTGGTTACTTGTTTCAAATTTTATTTTTTACATAACACACAGTCAGAAATCAATCAAAGCTTATATGGAAGTTGGAGGACAACAATGACAGATATTTGATTGCATAACTCACAAATTAATAACTATTGGTATAAAACTAAATATCTATATTGATATATTTGCAATAGTCAATACTATTTTTTCTGTATCTAAATATTTTATATTTATTTGCACATTAATTGAGCTCAAGAATTTATCGGTTTTCTTTTTGAGTTTTTGTGCACGTTTGTTGACATGTGCTCGTTTTGCAGCGTCTGAATTATAATAATGGCTTACTTATCAGCCGGGCTTTTATCAAAACAATTGCAAAATTTTAATGCTTAGCGCGGCAAATTTATTATTATATTTATTATTTATTTTCTTTAGAAGCGAACTTGCCCAGATATGGAGCAGAAAGTTATATTTATTCACAATATGTATGTGTGCATTCTGATAAGCTGGCATTGCCAATATCAAACACTATTCTTGTTGTTGTCATTTGTTTGTTGCTGCTTCTCTTTTATTTGTTTTGCATTCTGTAAATGAAACACTTGTTGAAATGCACAAGACAAGCACACACGCACACACACACACGCATGCAAGCATAAAGAGCGCGCACGTCTTTGAATTGGAGCTTGGCGTTTGTACCGTATAAAGCAGACTGTGGCTGCACACAAAAGCCAAACAAAACACGAAATTGTAGGCAGTAACAGACAGAGAGAGTAAGAGAGAAACAACGGCAGACCGAAAACGAAGCGCGACACAACCAACTTGCTCCACGTTCGCTGCTGAAATGAAACTAGTGAGCGAGCGAACTTAACATTGGAGAGCCAACACAACACAGTGTGTTGCGTGTGTTATGTGGGAGCCTGCATGCAGGTCCATATCTGGAAATGCTGTTATTGGCTTTTGGAGTTGTAGACTACAGATCTGTCAGAGCTGAGATAAAAGCATACCATTAATTAAGTGATTTATTAAAATGGAAGGAATTTAAATAATAAGTGTCACTTCTTAGTAAATAAAAACCATTGACTATTACAAAAAGTTCTATATTTTAAATTTAAGAATTAAATTAGTATACCAGAAATATTGCAACTACAACCAAACTCTTAAACAAATTTAACAAGGAGATTAGCAAAATGATATTTTGTTAAATTAAAACAATTAATATCTTAAAGCCAACTGCTGATAGGCCATTTATTTGTTTGATAAATTAACAGAACGCTGTTAACGCAATATCAAATGTTAAATGCTCCCAGAGAGCAACAGGCTGCCGCTCAACAAGTGTGTGCTGTCAGACACAAAGCTGACGGCTCTGACGCTGTTATTCTACATGTTATTACAATGCTAATGAGTCGGTGTTTAAACTTAAACAAAAATAAATATTAATATGCATAGTAAGATACATACTTGAAAAGAGTGGTAAGTAAACATTTATTAGTCTAATTTTATTTACTACAGTTTGTATAAAAAAGGTTCGACAAAGATTTGAATAAAATTAGCCATTTCTGTTTGTTATATTACATTAAGTTAATATTAAAATAATCTAATTTGACACTTAAGCCATAAATTTATATCTACCTAAAATATACCCGCAAAATAGTTCTGTTTCTACGCAAATTTCCAGTTTGCTTAAACAATAAAGCAAGAAATTAAAGCTGAACATTTATGGCAAATTAATCGGCAATGCTTCGGAGCTATTTGTCGATCATTAAAAGCAGATCTGTGTCCGCTAATTTGGCCGACAACAATCGCCTAAACCAAATGAACCATAAGAAAAGTGTTCGATCTGAGCTTACGCCCATGCTTAGTTAGCATAAATTATATTTCGATTTGAGGCCATAATTGAAACTACTGCGGACTGTCATTTGCATATCCAGTCAATTTTTAAACGATTTATCGTGATATGTACTTTGAACACTGCAGAAAAAAGTTGGCAATTTACATTTAATAAATCGGCAAAATTAGCTCGTCATATTTATCAAGAAGAATTTGTTTTTGAAAATAAATATTAAAATTTTATTTATTTTCAGTACTTAAATAAGATTTAGAACTTTGAATTTTTCCAAATTTCTCTAAAGGCATAGTAAGCTTGAAGAAATACTCATACTTACAAATCGCCAAAGGTACCTTGCTATATGTATCAGAAAGTAAATGTCTTCAAAATTTTAGTTAGTACTCAAAAATTGAAATTTTTCGTATAAAAGTTTCTGAAATTTGCAAACTATTTCTAGTATTTCGAAATTCGAGTTCTTTTTTGCAAGTCCTTTTTTTTAAGTGTAAGAATAGATATTATCGCCATATAAGGTCATCAAAAAATACTTTCGCAACCGATTTGGCGGATTTCCGCTCCCAAGCTACTAGAATTTCTACACAGCCGCACAGCTCTTGATTAGAGGAGAAGAGAGGAGAGAGAGCCTTCTCGAGTGCTGGCGGGCTGTCGACTTAAAAATTAAAGCTGCTGGTCATTTGATACAACACACAGGAGATGAAGTTGGGCGAAGTGCGGGGCGGAGTTTTTCGTATATGTTTGGGAAGCATAAGCACTCCAGCGATTAGCATGTTAAACAGCGGCTGCTTAAAGGCTATAATTAAGCGACATAAACTTGGGTATTAGGCGCTAAATACACACAGACACACACACACACACCAGCACACATGCAGACTGAGACCGAAAAGCTTTACGTGTGGAAGTGGAGTAGGAGTGTGGGGAATTTGAGAAAACGGCCTCCGTTTCATGATTTGCATAACTGTTTGGCTGGGGCACGCACTTGAAGTCTCGTTCTTCTTGGTTCTGGGTGTGAGTCTTTCAGTCTGGCTTGCATTCGAAACAGACGCGGACGGTAAACGAAAAACGGAGGCAAATAGATACACACACACACACATATATATACACACTGCAACACACATTGATATGCACCTGTCCACATACGCGACACGTTTGGCTTTCATTTGCTGCCTAAGAAAGAGTAAACATAAAGTCACCAAGTCGCCAAGTCGCCAAGTCGTTTATTCTATTCACCACAACACACTCGTCGCTTGGGCATTATTCGTATTTGAATGCAGCTTGAGATGAGCTGAGCTAAATATTGCCTATTGATTTTGGTTCTACACAATAACACTTAACTTTGAGCCTAAACATAAACAATGAACTAGTGCTTCAAGCGGAGAGACTAGAAAATTTATAATGTATCTCTTTCAAATCAATAAAAAAGTAAACATCATAATAATAATCAAAACAATAATAATAGTATAAATCGGAATAAATTTGTAATAATCATTCGTTTTCCCTATCAAATGCATTATTGTTTTATGTACGTAATAAAAATGAAATAAAATATATATAAAGAAGAGTAGACTATAATTTTGAAATTGCTTATTAACATACACAAATTACTAAAAGCCCATTTAAGTAATTTCTTAGTGTATCCCAAAATTCTCCACGCCGAACTCAACTTCTTTCTTTTCCTTACTTATTATTGTTATTTTCGTAACACACAAAAGAATTTCCATCAATAATGTCAATAGTACCTGCAATAACAACAACAACAACAACTACTTATAACAGAAATAACAACAACAACAGCAAGCAGCGCACACGACACTCCTTTGGCTTTAGGCTTTAAGGTTCGCTGTTTCTGTTGCTGTCTCTGTCTGTTTATGGCATCGCCATCGTCAACGTCATTGCCATCAACGCCATCGATGTGGGCAACGCCACACAACGAATTATGACCATTAAAGCTGCTTGGGTTTTTAAAGTTATTAGGCAACTTCAATTTCAAACTGCACACACAACCTCTGACGCGATTTCTGTGTGTGTGTGTGTGTGTGTGAGTTGGAAATTCTAGTGTGATGAATAGGTTTAGTTTTACAAATGTGTAAACCAGACCATGTCAGTGATTTTATTCAAAATATTATACTTATTTGCATTCTCTTTGGTATAATATAATAAATATAATAATTTTGATTTGCCAATCTAGTACACAAGTTTCTGCACACACCTTCGCTGTCAGATTTATTTTAAAACATAAAAAATCAATAGTCAGACTGTGCTTCTTCTATCATTCACTTTTTTCCCATCCTTGCGCTATTATTGAGAGAGTGTCTTGTCTAAATATGTATTTTAAGGTCAGTGTGCATTCATTCACACTCTGACTCGTCGACTGGTCGAACTTAACAGGGTTGTCACTTAGTTCCACCTCCCCTCCCCCTTTTTTAAATGTTCACACCGGCTTACATTTAACTGCACAGGTGTGTGTGTGTGTGTGCTTTTGTGTTTGTTGAGTGCTTTGATCTAAATTTAAATATATACAAATTACAGAAGAACGATAATCTGCAGCACTCGGAAAGGGAGCAGGGGCTTTCAATGATTGTGGTACCAATTGGAATAACCTTTAAATTGGAGCAACTTTCAATTGAAATACTTCCAAATAAGAAGGAATCTAGATATTTTTATGTCAAGTGTTGCTAGCAGAACCTTGTTATAGACTGCACTTTATAAAATAAATAAGTAGCTGAATGTGATATTATTTGTATTACTAATTGTAATATTATTTGTAAGTAGATGCATTTGATTAATAATAAAAAATAAAATTAGATTAGATTCAATAATTTGAATTTTTGGCGTATACACATAGATTATTATATATGTTCGAAAATAAAATATGTATGCATATTATGCAAATTCGATATTTTCAATACAAAAAATATTTGTTGCATAGTTTTTGGAGCATAGTAAAATTAGTTTGTGAATAATACAAAATTTTACTTCATTTCGAGCATGCCTAAAAGTATGCAATGTTATTTCCGACATCACTTTATGGTGAGCAGCTTGCTATGCAATAAACAATTGTTTCCATTAATTAAAGGTATTTTATGCTTCATGACGATAAAAATAAGTAGCTAGCAAGGTGTTAATAATGCTAAGTCTGAGTTACGCTAAAATGCATATTCGCATTTGGATACTATTGACCCACCTGGGCCCAGTTAAACTCAGGCGTTAGATAAGAAGTCAAGTCCATCAACGACTGATAAAAACTGTCGGTGGAACCCGTCCTCAATTGCCAAATGCAATAAACTCAACACTTCAAACTGTTTCAGGTCTGTGGCAACACTTTGACTTTGTGGCCGTTTTCATTTCTTGGCCAGCTGCTGTTGACATTTCAACAGTTTGGCAGAAGCAGCTCCACTTCATTGATTCATTCATTAACGTCTGCAACCAGTTAAATGTAAGAAGTGCAACACAGGTTTTGGCTTCTGTTCATACCCTGTGCTTAATATTTTGATTTGATATTGATATTGAAAAATAACAACTTAGACAACTTTTGACTAAGCTGAATAGGCTTAATATTATCAATTTATTTGCATTTGTCTTTAACTTGTTCTAAATGGTATTTACATATTTTATTAAGTATTAGATTATAAACATATTTCTAAATATAAAACATTTGTAATGGTTTGTTTTTTGTGAAAATGTTTTCTATCAGTCAGGTTTTTCTTAATTGTTGAGACTTAACAAATTTTATATTATTATTATAAATATCAATCAAATCTATTAAAAATATAAATATTATAAAATTCAAGTTGATTCATAACTATACTCAAAAATAGATCAGAATTTGGACTAAATTTATTTATTTAAATATATTTACATAATTTTATCTTGTGACTTTGAAGGATATCGATTGGGTCTAGCACACCTCAACACACCTCAACACACCCACAAATAACCGTTATTTAAAATTTATGAATGCTATTCGGGTTTAATCAAATCTAGCGGTTTATACATAGATATATATATATTGGTCATCATTTGCTTCGAGCGATTTGCAGAGCAAATAGGCTGACTGCTGCTGTTGCTGTCTGCGTTAATTAATTGAAATTCAAATAGAGCTAAGAAAAACCAACAACAACAAAAAATACGCATACGCCGCGTTGAGCGTGCGCATTCGATGAATTCACAGACCACAAAATGTCTGACATTCGCCGTCAAAAAATTCTTCGTATTGTGCAATGGCAATCGAGAAAAAAATAACAATTAAAAAAGAGGGGTCGACTAGTAAATACCCTGGAAAAGTAAATGGTATCAAATGGTACAAAGAGGTTTGTTTGAAGATATTCTGCAATAAAATGCTTATCAAACTTGAATTTTTTATAATTTATTATTTGGTATTTTCTAGTTTGAACAGACGTTTTAGTAACAGTTACAGGGTATACAAATATAAATAAAACTGCGGTTTGGATTTTGGTTTGGGGTTCGTTGATTAGGCTCCGTCTTTGTGCACGCCACTTCTCAAGCATTTTGCACTAATTTGGTGCGTGCTCCGCCCGAGATTACCAAATGTGTCGTTGTCGTTTTTATTGGATATGGGCAACAGCCAGCCGGGAGGCACCTTATGGCATGCTAGTGGCACATAGTTAGTGCCACATGTTGGCTGTTGCACTGGCAAAATGGGCAATTCGGCATTAGATTTTACAACCCTTCTCTTGGCCACTTTTCAGCACTTTTAACTGAACCAGTTGGCATTAAAATGAGAACCGGAAAAATATTGTTGCACACTTTTGAAAGCAAATTTTCACGCTGTCCAAAAGTGGGGCAGGCATGAAATCTTTTATTTATAAACTCGATCAAAGACTATCACAATTTGGTCACAGCTGACAATTGTAATATTGACTTAATATTTGCTAATAGATTTCACATAAATCAGATACTTTTGGCATGATTTATGCATGAACTAAGCACAGGTGTCTCTCAGTCTCAATGTCTGTCGAGTTGCCATGCGGTATTTGTGTTTGTATTGCATGCCTGCCACTCGAAAAGGAGGCTTCAACATCGACTCAACTCTTGCCACGTCGCAAGAAAAAAAAAACAGCTGCGTCATTTTAACTCGCTTGCTCGCCTTCTGAGCACAACTCATGATTTATCTCGAGGGGTTCATTTGTCCCGCAATCATTTTAATTTAATTTTTTTTTTTTTTTAATTACACCAGATACATGTTTGATATCTAATTAAATTCGATGTTGGATTACCTCATGCATAAACAATTTTTAAACAGTACACATTTATTTAGAACTTACATCAAATTAAACACATATATTTTGCTCGAATGACATTTTATAAACTTGAACTGAAATCGGTTGTATTACTCAGTGTAATACTCAGAATATTGCTCAACCAATGATTTGCTTTATACATAGACATTTTTTTATAAGTAAATTATTGTTAGTTCGGAAACATTCTTTGCTTATCTAAATATTCGCCAACACCAGATGAAATTCCCATTGTAAAATACGGGTCCCATAATTTTTACTGCTACTTTTAAAAATAGCTTATCGTTCCAGAAACTTTTCCATCCAACTTTGCGGGGGCAGCACAAGGGTTAAGCGCTATGCATAGAAATCCCACGAGTTGCCAATATTTATGTACTCCAAATGTTTTATGTTGCCTAAAAAGTGTTTGGCGTGGCTTTTGGGCAACTTTTGTGTAGATGCAATAATAATAATAACAACAAATACAGCAACAAAATATCACAATTTATTTAAGCATTAAACACACAAATATGGTCAAATGTGGCACGCTGCGGCATTTTGGCATCGACAGCAAATGCTGCTCTGGAAAACTATAAAGATTGTTTGAAATATTTGATTGCAATTTTTTTTTTTGTTTCAGTTTGTTTTCATTATTTGGCAACCAATGATAATTATGCAGTTTTTGGCCGTGTCACATTGTCGGCGTTTTTTAGCAGCGCCCAGACTAAGAACAGCTGACAACAATTAGACAACATTCTTGACGGGATTCCAGATAAGAGCACTTATATAGCTAGAAGGTTATCCAGCTAGGCAAATATTTGGTTAATTAGCAGACAACATATTTAACTTATTTAGAGCGAAGATTCAGCTAAAATTCTACCAGATTTTGGTTACTAAAAATATGTTCATACTAATTGCTTAACTTTTCTTCATTTTGTTATTCAAAAATTTAAATAAAAATGAGTTTAGTTAAATAATATTATAATTAGAATTTTACATAATTCATTTAGAGTTTGAGCACAAAATAAAAGTATTATGCAAAAATGTATGCCTTGAATATAATATATATATATATATATTTAATCTGCTTTTTTATAGTTAGAAAAGCTCAACATTATTTTTTGTAGGATTCTGAACGAATTTAACTTTCTAAATTTAAATCCCGAGCGATTGTCAGCTCCAAAAATAATACAAGAAAATCCCAGCCCAGGTTTGCTTAATGGCTGCCTGCCGCCTTTGACGACAAGTGGTCTGCCTTGGTGGCCAATTTGAAGCAGATTCAAGCCAAGTTAAGTTGTTGCGTCATCATCAGCAGCAGCAGCAGCAGCAGCAGCAGCAGCAGCACCAGCAACAACAAGAATCACAGATCGCATTCAGACAACATTGTTGTTGTCCACTTCAAAGATACTTCACAAATTGGTGCTGTTTTGTGGCCCGCTTTTGTTGACGCTCTGAACGACGAGATCGAAATCGATGTCGACTTGGCCTAGCCAGGCCTGGCCTGGTCTGGCCTGGCTATCTAGCTATAGCTAGTCATCTGTCCAGTCCGATTGTCCGACTGCGTGCCTCGTCTGCAACAGTATAAAAGTAACTCAATGCACGCATTCAATTTACAGTTGCAATTCTCTATCAACGACGGCATCATCTGAAAAAATAAAACCAAAAAAGGAACTAAACATGAAACTATTGGTGAGTGCAGCAGCAGCAGCAGGATTCGATATCCTTGCCACAAAAAAAAAAAAAAAATATATATATATATAACTGCGATTGATTTGCTGACAGATTCTTACCACTTTGTTGGCCGCTGCGAGCGCCGCACCCGGATTGCTTGATTACGACCTGGGTCACAGTGCTCCGGGCATTAGTTATGGACATGCAGCACCAGCTATAAGCTATGCGGCACCTTCGATTAGTTACGCACATGCGGCTCCATCGATTAGCTACGAGCATGCGGCACCTGCAATCAGCTATGCGGCGCCTGCTCCGGTCATCAAATCCTATGCGCCAGCAATTAGCTATGCAGCGCCCACCGTGCTCAAGTCATATGCACCGTCCATTAGCTATGCGGCTCCAGCTCCGGTCATCAAATCGTATGCGCCGGCCATCAGTTATGCGGCACCCACATTGGTCAAGTCATATGCAGCACCAGTTGCCGTTAAAGCTGTCCATGCACCAGCCACCAGTTATTCGCACTTCAGTTCGGTAAGTATCCAAAAATAATTATTGTTTGATTGTAATTATTTTATAATATTTTGTAGAGAAAATATATCCCTTCATGAATTGTGTTAACCAAGATTTTTAGCAAATAGCAACTCTTAAAAAATAACAAATTTCTGAAATGAAATCATTGATTTTTTTTTAGTACAACAGATTAATAAAAAAAACATGGGTAATTAAAAAAAAATACATTTCAACTATTAGAGTTCAATTAATAATAGTAATGACAATTAATTCGTTAAATAACACAGTTAATTATTTTATAATTTATTAATTATTTTATATTTCATATTTTCGCATTTTCTATTATACATTTTAAATTGAGCAGCGAACAGATTAATTTATATATTTGTTTTTTCCTTATTTATTTTTTCGTAATTTTTCTTGCCTTTCGCTGCCAGGTTGTTTCCCATGCCACGCCCGTCATCAAGTCCTATGCCGCTCCGGCCATAGTCAAATCCTATGCTGCACCCGCCATCAGCTATGCTGCTCCAGCTGTGGTCAAGTCTTATGCCGCACCAGCGATTAGCTACCAGCCAACGCTCTTGAAATCATATGCCGCTGCTCCGTCTTACTCATATGGTGGTGGTTACGATGACCACAGCTATGGCTATCATTAAGCACTCCAGCACTGAGCATAATGAGCAAGTGGGTCAAATGAGTACGCAAGGATTGACAGAGTTAGAGAGAGAGAGAGAGAGAGAGAGAGGGAGAGGAGAGAGAGAGGGCAGTTGTTGGCGGCACGTTTTCTAAAACTACTACTTTTGTAATTCCCATATTCTGTATTTATTTAAGACTCAATCACTGCAAATAAAGAAAAATTATATTTTTCAAATGTTGAAAACCTTTTAATTATTTAAGATTTGCTCAACAAAATGCCCAAGTAATTTTTTAACAATTTTTTGTAAATGCTTGAGGAAATTTTCATTATTTATTCTGCATAAAAAATAGATTTTTATTTTCTTGTCTTTTAAAAATAATTAATAGTAAAAATCATATTTCTTAAGATTAATCTTTTAATAATATATTTTTTGTGCTTTTCTTTATTTATTTATCGCACTAACCATATCAACAGAGTTGATCAAGACAAAGAAAATACTAATAATGATGAAGCTGATGTTGTTCAACATTTTGGCCAATTCTCGCCAGGGTTTCTTCTGAATATCACAGTATTCCGTAGACTGAATGAAAAAATTAAAAATATGCTTTATTTCAAGGGAAATTCAATACAAATTTTTTAAACTTACGTCACAAATGCGTAGCCCAAGGCAGAAACGGAGCGCTGTTGAGTTAATGATGGCCAAAAGACAGGCACACGGCTTGGCACGTGGTGGATAGCATTCGAGCCAAATTATGGCAATATGCAGCAAATAACAATAGACCGAAATTCGCATTACATGCTGGAAACCGGACACTTGAATGGAAAGATGAAAGGTAAGAGTTAACCACTGAGTTAAGTTCAGATAGAGAAAGATATCCCAAAACTTACTCAAGGAGGGCACATAATGCGGTGAGGCGTGACGCGTCAGATACATAAGATTCCAGGCAGTTAGGAGCACAACAATGAGTATCAGAGCACTTCGCCGATAGCCACGTAAAATAAACGAAAGTCCCAAAAGGATTTTAGACACTGCTCAAAGAGATGTTGATAAAATTAAAATTAAAATTAAATTATTGATAAAACATACCCCAAAGCGGCATTACGAAGACGAGACTATAGAAAGCCGTGTTTCGCTGCAGCGTAAATCCGATGGACACATCGCCAGCGACCGTCTGCAGGTATCTATCTGGTGTGTATCTCATCGCAGTTGCGTTGTCCACATGCGAGACAGCGATCTCGACAAATAGTGTTATTTTCAAATGTTACCCACTTAAGGACGACGAGCTTTGGTGTCCATATCTGCAAACGGGGATGGATCAATGACGTCCTTTGACCATAGTCCTCCGGTTTCCAGCGCAATCGTGAATCCTGCCATTGCAACACTAGCTGCATTCGAGTACGCAATATGGCTTTGGACTGCTCGTAGGCCAAGGATTGCATTTGAAAATGGAATTTTATTTCACTCAGCTCTTGGGGCATACTGCGATTCTGTGCCTGATGGATGAGCGTGGTCACCAAACGCTCTTCCACGGATTGCTCCCGCTGCTGTTTCTCCATCTCATTAGCTGTGCAAATGTACAAAATCAATTAATTCAAATGCAATAAGTATTTGTTGATATTTACCGAAACCATCAAAGCGACAGTTGTAGAACCAACGTGCACTACTCGTTCCATACGTGCTGAAGCTGATGTAGTTGATATTGAAAGCGGATGCGTCCAGATATTGCAGTAGAGGCTCCTTTTTAAGGCCGGGTATATAAACGAATAATTCACCATCTTGAAACCAGATTATTAGAGAGAGAGTATATTTTAGTTTAAGAAGGCCAAGTTATGGTAATATAATCTCTTTTTAGATACTTAAATTCTATAGTACCATCACTTGGCGAGTTTTCACATAGCTAAATATCATAATAATTTCAATTGTTTATGCTTACTCTTTGATTGGATTATTTCAATGGGGGTTGGCTCGTATGCCGATAACATTTTTGGGTATTTGTTTGTGAAAGCATCATCCTTACTTTGCCTAATAGTACGAATGGACGAGAATTCATTTCTGTTGGCTCCTAGTACTAAATATGAGAGAGAAGCGAGATTAAACGAGATTACTTTCTGACTACGTTCACAGTGTTATTTCCTTACCGATTTCATAGACGCGATCATTGGAACTTGGTTGACTGGTCACCGATAGCAAAATATGCGCATCCATTTCAGTCAGAACATAGAATTTCAAATGCAGGCGCTCATCCGGCTTGATATTGTTGTTGTTCATGGTGTGCACCAGGAAGAAATCCTTGTACGCATACTGACTGCCTGCTTCGATCTCGATGCTCTCGCATGTATCCAACTGCGCAAAACTTATATTATATCGCCACTTGGCGGCAACCAGATACTGTGGGAGTGTCAGATATAACAAAAAGCTGCTGCTTATAATCCATTTTGTTACGGTCATCACTTGAGATTTGCATTTGCGAAATGCAGCCTGCATGCGTTGAAACCTCAAACTGAAAAGAAATCAACGCGCGCCCTTGTCACCAATATCGAGTAAAAAGCAGAAAGTATTCAAATTAAAGTATCGACTGTTGCCTGCCCTGGACAGTCGTTTTCATTTCTTATTAGTAATTACTTGTACATATTTCCTGTTGGAAATTTAATTTGGTTACTTTATTAATTTAAACTTGATACAGACTATAAAATATGATTAAAATGTTATTACTTAAAAAAAAAACCGTTGACGTTTGCAAGCCAATTTCGAAATTAAGTTCATAATTATTTCACGAATTTCAGAAGGGGGTTCGTAATAATAATAATAATTGCGAATAAGGACAAGTGAACTAAGATCTTAAAGAACTAGTTCTATAAACACCGTCTTACTCATATGGTGGTGGTTACGATGACCACAGCTATGGCTATAATTAAGCACTCCAGCACTGAGCATAATGAGCAAGTGGGTCAAATGAGTACGCAAGGATTGACAGAGTTAGAGAGAGAGAGAGAAAGAGATAGATAGAGTGTAGAGAAGAGAGGGCAGTTGTTGGCGGCACGTTTTCTAAAACTACTACTTTTGTAATTCCCATATTCTGTATTTATTTAAGACTCAATCACTGCAAATAAAGAAAAATTATATTTTTCAAATGTTGAAAACCTTTTAATTATTTAAGATTTGCTCAACAAAATGCCCAAGTAATTTTTTAACAATTTTTTGTAAATGCTTGAGGAAATTTTCATTATTTATTCTGCATAAAAAATAGATTTTTATTTTCTTGTCTTTTAAAAATAATTAATAGTAAAAATCATATTTCTTAAGATTAATCTTTTAATAATATATTTTTTGTGCTTTTCTTTATTTATTTATCGCACTAACCATATCAACAGAGTTGATCAAGACAAAGAAAATACTAATAATGATGAAGCTGATGTTGTTCAACATTTTGGCCAATTCTCGCCAGGGTTTCTCCTGAATATCACAGTATTCCGTAGACTGAATAAAAAAATGAAAACATGCTTTATTTCAAGGGAAATTCAATACAAATTTTTTAAACTTACGTCACAAATGCGTAGCCCAAGGCAGAAACGGAGCGCTGTTGAGTTAATGATGGCCAAAAGACAGGCACACGGCTTGGCACGTGGTGGATAGCATTCGAGCCAAATTATGGCAATATGCAGCAAATAACAATAGACCGAAATTCGCATTACATGCTGGAAACCGGACACTTGAATGGAAAGATGAAAGGTAAGAGTTAACCACTGAGTTAAGTTCAGATAGAGAAAGATATCCCAAAACTTACTCAAGGAGGGCACATAATGCGGTGAGGCGTGACGCGTCAGATACATAAGATTCCAGGCAGTTAGGAGCACAACAATGAGTATCAGAGCACTTCGCCGATAGCCACGTAAAATAAACGAAAGTCCCAAAAGGATTTTACACACTGCTCAAAGAGACGCTTAATTAGATGTTGATCAAATTAAAATTAAAATTAAATTAATGATAAAACATACCCCAAAGCGGCATTACGAAGACAAGACTATAGAAAGCCGTGTTTCGCTGCAGCGTAAATCCGATGGACACATCGCCAGCGACCGTCTGCAGGTATCCATCTGGAGTGTATCTCATCGCAGTTGCGTTGTCCACATGCGAGACAGCGATCTCGACAAATGTCCAGCCAGATGGTGTGTCGATGTGTTCATTGGGCGCCAGCGGCTTGCGTTCGTTGTCATAGATCAGAGCGATGCTGGCCTGATTCTGCTCAATGCCCAGCTGAATGTCGCAATTGATGCGTTCGTTGGGCCAATTCCGTGCGGTGTCCGCACACCAGGTAGTCACCTCCCAATTGCTGGCCATTAATGTCACATAACCATTACTAAAAACATGCAGCTCAAACATTTTCAAAGCTGCACCCATCGAGTCCCATGCGGCACTAAAAATATACAAAAACTATCATTAGATTTTCAAATGTTATTTTCAAATGTTACCCACTTAAGGATGACAAGCTTTGGTGTCCATATTTGCAAATGGGGATGGATCAATGACGTCCTTTGACCATAGTCCTCCGGTTTCCAGCGCAATCGTGAATCCTGCCATTGCAACACTAGCTGCATTCGAGTACGCAATATGGCTTTGGACTGCTCGTAGGCCAAGGATTGCATTTGAAAATGGAATTTTATTTCACTCAGCTCTTGGGGCATACTGCGATTCTGTGCCTGATGGATGAGCGTGGTCACCAAACGCTCTTCCACGGATTGCTCCCGCTGCTGTTTCTCCATCTCATTAGCTGTGCAAATGTACAAAATCAATTAATTCAAATGCAATAAGTATTTGTTGATACTTACCGAAACCATCAAAGGGACAGTCGTAGAACCAACGTGCACTATTCGTTCCAAACGTGCTGAAGCTGATGTAGTTTATATTGAGAGCGGATGCGTCCAGATATTGCAGTAGAGACTTTTCCTTAAAGCCGGGTATATAAACGAATAATTCACCATCTGGAAATCAGATTATTAGAGAGAGAGTATATTATACTTATATATATACTTAAATTCTATAGTACCATCACTTGGCGAGTTTTCACATAGCTAAATATCATAATAATTTCAATTGTTTATGCTTACTCTTTGATTGAATTATTTCAATGGGGGTTGGCTCGTATGCCGATAACAAATTTGGATCTTGGTTTGTGGAAACGCGATTCGTACCCATACTAGTGCGAATGGCCGAAAACGTATTTTTTCCGGCTCCTAGTACTAAATATGAGAGAGAAGCGAGATTAAACGAGATTACTTTCTGACTACGTTCACAGTGTTATTTCCTTACCGATTTCATAGACGCGATCATTGTAACGGGGTAGTTTGGTCACCGATAGCAATATATGCGCATCCATGCCAGTCAGAACATAGAATTTCAAATGCAGGCGCTCATCCGGCTTGATATTGTTGTTGTTCATGGTGTGCACCAGGAAGAAATCCTTGT
Source organism: Drosophila fungiperda (assembly GCA_035042345.1). Taxonomy (NCBI): domain Eukaryota; kingdom Metazoa; phylum Arthropoda; class Insecta; order Diptera; family Drosophilidae; genus Drosophila; species Drosophila fungiperda. The sequence continues at coordinate 1,869,485 of JAWNLM010000159.1, read as the reverse complement.
ACGCATACTGACTGCCTGCTTCGATCTCGATGCTCTCGCATGTATCCAACTGCGCAAAACTTATATTATATCGCCCCTTGGCGGCAACCAGATTATGTGGGAGTGTCAGATATAGCAGGAAGCTGCTGCTGATAAGCCATTTTGTAACGATCATCATTTGAGAGTTGCGTTTGCGATCGACCAGCCTACATTCGTTAAAACCTCAAACTGAACTGAAATCTACGCGCGCCATTGTCACCAATATCGTGTACAAAGCAGAAAGTATTCACATTATAGTATCGACTGTTGCCAGCCCTGGACAGTCGTTTTCATTTCATATTAGTAAGTACTTGTACTTGTATTTGTTGTTGGAAATTTAATTTAATTACTTTATTGATTTAAACTTGATACAGACAATAAAATATGATCCAAATATTATTACTTTAAAACAACCGCCGACGTTTGCAAACCAATTTCGAAATTAAGTTCATAAATATTGCACGAATTTCATAATTACAGTATCGACTGTTGCCAGCCCTGGACAGTCGTTTTCATTTCTTATTAGTAAGTACTTGTACTTGTATTTGTTGTTGGAAATTTAATTTAATTACTTTATTGATTTAAACTTGATACAGACAATAAAATATGATTCAAATATTATTACTTTAAAACAACCGCCGACGTTTGCAAACCAATTTCGAAATTAAGTTCATAAATATTGCACGAATTTCATGAGGGGCTTCGTTTTGATAATTGCGAATAAGCACATGAGATAGAAAAATTAAGGGTATTGATCGAACGACTAAAATATACCACTTTAAAGACAAGTGAACTAAGAACCAAAAGAACTAGTTCTATAAACACCGAATTAATTTCATCGAAATCATATGTTTCGTATATCGATGTGTTTTCTTCCATCCTTAACATATCGATACGATAGCAGTGTCTGCTGTCTTGTATTAATTTCAATTTTCATTTAAATTTGCCATTGCATCAGTTCGGCAATTAACCGAAATAAAATTCATTAAACAGCTGCTGCACCATTGGCCATGCAGGACGAAACACAGGATGCCAAAGCACAGAAATTGGCTGCGGCACGTAAAAAGGTAAAAGCTGCTGAATAAAAACATCGTGACGTGGACACCCAACGAAGACTGGCTTGTATTGATTTTGTTTTTTTTGTGTTTACAGCTAAAAGAGTATCAGCAGCGCAGCAACAATAACAATATGGATGAGCACTCATCAACGGTAAGCATTGCCAGCAATTTATCAGAGCGTTCCGATTGCGAGTTGAGCCTGAGCAATGGCGCCGGAATCGAAATCCAGCCACAACAGCAGACGCCAGAACAACAAATAGCAGATGCAGTAGCTGCTGCAGCACCACCACCGCTCGAACCGAATCCAACTGGAATCGCAGCTTATTTTGCACAACCAGAATCGACAGCATCGGTTTGGCCACACAACGGACAAGGCGATACAACCAATTTACAGGCGATTCAGGTGCTAATTGCGGAAAAGGGACAGCTGAATACAGAGCTGACGAAGACGCGTCATTTGTGCCGCGAGCGTCAGCTGGAGCTGGAGGAGCTGCGCACCGAGCAAGGACAGGCGGTGCAACGGTTGGAGCAGGTGCAGCAGCATTACCAGGAGCAGCAGAGCAACGCCGAACAGCTACGCAATCAGAATGCTGAACTCCAGCATAAACTGGCGCTAGCCAATGCCCAAATCGATGATCAGCAAACGCATCTCGGCGAGCTGCAGGCGCATCTGGGTCAGATTAATGCACGGCAGGATGAACTGCAACAGCAGCTGGTGGACAAATGCAATGAATTGGAAATGGCACAATTGAAGATACGTCAGCTATCCGACGAGTCCAATGTAAATACGGACAATCGGGTGGAGACCCTCACTCAGACCCAGTATATGTATGAGCAGCAGATACGTGATCTACAGCAGATGGTCAGTCAACTAACGCAGGACAAGGAGCAGGCGGCCGTACAGTATCAGAACTATGTGGCCAATCTCAAAGAGCGCAATTCCGAACTGGGCGACGAGTGTGCCCAGCTTAAGGAACGCGAGCGACAGCTGGTTGAGCATGTGAGTGGCCTGGAGCGAGATATCCAAAAGAATTTGGCGCTGCAGGCGCAATACAAGGAAGCGGCCAGGGTGGAATCGCAACCAAAGCCAGAACAGCCGGAGGTGGTAAGTAATTTTCATTAGATTCCACAGATTACTACATCTACAGCTCTTTTGTAGTCACCAGCGTCAAGTGCCGAGCTAGAATCGCTTCAGGAGCGTATTAGCGACATGGAATTCGAGCGACACGAGTTCCAGCTAAAAATCAAATCCCAAGACGATCAGTTACAGTTGCAGGAGGACAAACTGAATGAGTTGCAGCTGGAGTTGCATCGCTTGCAAACCAATCAACCGGATCAGGTTAAGCTGCTGGCCACGATGGAATCGGATAAGGTAGCCGCATCGCGTGCCGTTAGCCAGAACGTGAACATGAAACAGCAACTGGACGAGTTGGAGCAGCGTTTCGTTCAGCTGACCAATGACAAACTGGAGCTGGTCAATAAACTGGATGCCGAGGAGTTTGCCAATCGCGAGATGCGCTTCAACTATGCCCAAATAGAGCAGAAGCTGCACGCGAACGAGGAACGCTTTAAGTTCAAGGATGAGGAAATGATACGCCTCTCGCACGAAAATGTCGAATTGCAGCGTATGCAGCTAATGCAACAGCAGCAACTGGATCGACTGCAGCACTACGAGGTAGGTAGTGGAGTGGTTAAGTGGGTGACTAAAGCAATCTAAACTGAATTATTCCACGTGCTTGCAGGCGAAGGTTTATCACAGCCAAGAGATTGCGAGGGAAACTGAGGAAACAGACGGTGCTGTGGAGGCGCACGAGGAACATGATCATCACGATCATCAACACGATCACGATCACGAGCACAATCACCATGAAGAGCACCATCATCATCACCATGAGGATCACCATCATCATCATCATGAGCAGCATTCCGATCAGTTGTCCACCTGCGAGACACCCTTGCTGCCCACAGCAGAGGCTGTTGAGAAACTGCAATCACGTTTCACGACACTTATCAGTCGCGTGGCGGATCTGACCGAGGAGAAGCAGAGCTTGGAGCATTTGGTGTTGCAGCTGCAAAGCGAAACGGAAACCATTGGCGAATACATTGCTCTCTATCAGACACAGCGACGCATGCTGAAGCAGCGTGAATACGAAAAGGCCACACAGATGCGCCTGCTGCAAGCGGAACGCGAACAGTTGCGCGAGAAGATTGATGCACTCAATCAACTCGTGGGCAGTCTGGGCTTGCCGGCGGACCACCTAAAGCCAGTTGCAGCGGTACACCTGCAGGAGGAGGAACAGCAGTTACCTATGGAGAATGAGAACTCACAAGAGATAATCAACAAGATCCAGAACATTATTACAGAAATTAAAGTGAATGCGGAACAGTCGCCAACAACGTCAATAAGCCCAGCACAGCCGCCTGGCCCAGTTCGCTGCTGTCAGGGCAAGTTTGAGGTTGTCTGATCACAGATCGGCGAAATATATACGTAGTATGTCAAAATTTTGTATTCAAAGTGCAATTACTTGTTATCCTGCTGTCCGACTTTGACTCAGCCTGTGACTGTAGTTTCTTCTACACCACGTCTCTTTTGTATATGTTTCATAAATATCAATTTAATCAATTTGTCTGGGGTTATAATGCTATTGCTCTTTACATACAAATATAAAATATTAAATCTTACTTTCTTTATTCGTGTTTGAATCACTCAATACATTTATTTCCGCCTTAACACATTTAACATCTAATAATAAGCATTTGAGTACAATTTACAACATAATAAATCTATTGCGAGTTATTTCGCATTTTAATTTTGCAGCTGACTTCCTTGAGCGACTTGGGTCGACAACTGCGACTGGGACGACCAAGCACCGAGCTATTCTCGATCGACTGCTCTGTCCTGCTTAGATTTAAGCCGGCAGTGCTTTTTGTGGGTTTCCGTCTTGGTTTGATCCTCGTAGTGGTTTTCCCTTCGGAATTTACTATTTCCTGATTCCGCTGAGGTGTGCTGCAATCATTGGGTCGATTGACAATTCCGTTAAAACCGCTGAAATTTAATTGGGAACGGCGGGGAGTAAGAGTTGCATCCACATTCAGCGAGCCATCTGGCATTGTCAAGTGTATCGGGGAACTCCGTCGAGGAGCACACCTGACAAGCTCTATTCTCTGTTGTTCCTGCTCCTGAATTGGGACTCGCGATGATTTACCCCGAGCTGTTGTGATCTTTGATGCACATCTTGCCTCTTGTTTACTACTATCAGTCTTATTTTGCTCATTACTCGATTTGCTGTCTACATTTGTGATTTTTTGACTTGTTAACTGAAATAACGTTCTATTAGTAACATCACGTAGAGGCAATGTTGATATATCCATGCTGCGTCTCTCTGTGTCCGTGTCATTCACTGAAATGGGAGAGGATAAGGAGTCATCCTCGTCTTCGCACTCTTCGGTAATGGAGTTCATGAAGGCAGCAGCATTTGTACGACACCTTGACATCGCCATGTGATCGGGAGAAGCACCAGCAAAATCAGCTACTGCCTCTGATTCTGGAGTTTCTGGCGAGCTCATATTGCTCTGCAAATCCACCAAATGGCGTGGTTCGGGTGTTTTCGTGACGGTTGACTCTACATTATTCTGAAAGACAACATAATTATAACATATTTATTTTTAATATATTCAGCTACTTACTGAATGAATGCTCTTCTTGGAACTTTCCTCCTCTTCTTCCTCTGCCTCTTCCACCTCCTCCTCCTCCTCCTCCTCCTCATTCACTTCCGTACAACTTACAACACTAGATGTACTTGGACTGCGACTGCTCCTCCTGCTAGGCGATGAAATGACAGTTCTTCGAAGTAAGGCGCTCGCTCGACGCAACTCGGAACATACATCCCCTCTTTTGTCGATGCTCTGCCTTTTATCTTCTGATGATGCCTGTGGACTTCTACTGCTAATAACAGGATCAACACTACTTTCTATATTTATATCCAGTGATTGTAGTAATGTTCTGACTGCACATTTCAATTTGTTTTCATTATATTGTGCGTCGGCCAAGCGTGTTTCACGTTCTTCCAGTAATTGTCGCTTTAGGAGTACCTCCGTTTTAAACATTTCCCCAATTAATATTCTTTGCCTTTGCACCTGATCCATTAGCTCAGCGTTAATTAATTTGTACTGCTCCATATTTGCAACATAAAATAATTTGTAGGCTCCGTCAAAACAAACAATTTTTGAGTTTGGCGTCAATTACTTAAATAGCGTCGATTACTACTTAAAGTACTTATTTTACAATCGACAAGTTAAAAGATAAAAATATCGATGTTTATTCCGATTTTATTATATATAAATGATTAGCTTATTGGAAATTATTATCAGGCTATTAGTAAGGTTGATGCTGCACTTACAGACAAGTGCTGAGTATATATTAAAAAAGAAACATAATCGATTTAATTAATCAAATTTTCAATTACATACATTGTTGTGTATCGATTCCATTTAAGTAATCGTCGCCAAACTTAAAACTGATTTGATTAGTCCATTTAAAAAATAGCACCACATTTTAATTGGGGAAATGCTTAGAACGGAGATACTCCTTAATAAAAAACTAATGCAAGAACGCGAAACATGCTTGGCCGACGCACAATATAATGATCACAAATTTGAAAAAGTAACCGTCACTACACCTCCCGAGCAAAGCCATTTGGTGGATTTGCAGAGCAATATTAGCTCGCCAGAAACTCCAGAGTCAGAGGCAATAGTTGCTTTTGCTGCTGCTTCTCCCGATCATATGGCGATGTCAAGGTTTCTTACAAATGCTGCTGCCTTCATGAACTCCATTACCGAAGAGTGCGAAGACAAGAACGACTAAAATTTCAGCTGTTCCAAAAGAATTGTCAATCGATCCAACCTTTGCAGCACACCTTAACAGTACCAAGAAATCGTAAATAGCGAAGGCAAACCTCTACTAGGTCCAAGCCCAGAGTAAAACCCACACAGAGCACCCAAGGAAATCAGCTGCAAAATCAAGTTGCGTTCAAACGGATAAAAATGTTATAGTATGATCTTAATTTTAAATTAAATGCATTAGTAAAGTGTGGAGTCATTCTGCAGAATGAGGAGCAATGTACTGCTTACCATCTCTAATGAATGGTATTATGTGGACGATAACTATATCGATATGCCACAGCGATGGTTTTACATGGTTGTATTTTCACAATTATCCATTCTGCATTTCCCGTTTACCATACGCCAGCGAAAACAAATGCAAAGAAGCAACAACACCAATAAAAGTGCTATGTGCAGCAATTGACTTTAAATTGAAAAATGCACAAAAAGCGTAAAACGCATTTATCATAAGGCCAACGAATGCAATGTGTGCGCTTATTTAATATTAATGCAGCGGGGCAGAGAAAGCACAAAATCATTGCTCGTGTGTGTGTGCGCTCTTTTGAGAGTGTGTATTTATTTGTATTTGTGTGTGTTTATTACTACTTAATTTCGACGTTTTTTTCGGCACATTTAAACGTAAAGAATTTTGATTTTTGCCTTACGTGTCAACATTAATCAGGCCTATTAAATTACAGTACAGTGTTATTTTAACATCAAAACAAACGGGTTAAAAATTTGCAGACCGCTCAAAACATTTTGGGCAATGCATGCCACCGTCTGCTGCTGCTGCTACGTTCATTTCTTATTTGTGGCTTCTTTGTTTGAATAGTTATTTCAGACCGAAAGTGCAGCAACATCAAAATCGCCAAGTGCAAGTGAAGGCTTTCGCCTCGCACTATCAACACCAACAACAACTAAAACGACTCCATCGAGAATTGAGTCGCTGCTGTATCAATAACAACAACAACGAATCAGCTGTCAAACCACTTCAAGGTAAGTTTGTTTGTAAATTAACCTGTTTTCAGATTTTGTTTTTGCATCACCTGCTCAGATTTAAAGTAAATTTAATGTTAAATTTGTGTTTTTTAATGTCAGGTGATATCGATAGCTTTTTGCCTCTTCCGCTCTGTTCATCTTTGTAGCTTATCGATAACCTGGAATTAGATATACAAATATTAAATATATATATACTCGTATATAAAGAAACACTGCAGGTTAAATGTTTTCTAAACCATTGGCTTGCTTCCATATCTTATCTCTAACTAGCCGTTGGCATTCGTGTTAAATAAGTTCCATGCAAATGCAAAAACCAAAAAATTTCCGTCTAGGCATATCAGTTAAAGCGTTTTTGTTTTTGGATAAGAAAAATACACACAACACCCAGTTGCCAATATTGTCGTCTATTTTGAAATGTTCACTTCTCCCGCATTATTGATTTCTATGTTTGTTTTTATTTACTTCGGAATATGCTGATTCATGGCGAATTTTTATAATCTTGTCTAATAATTTTTTTTTAATACATATGTATGTACTATTTTTCAATAAGTGTGGTCCAGTTAATAGGCAAAGGGTGCAACAAACTTTGAAGCTTTGATTTGTATCAGCATGTGTGCATTTCTGTCTCTGCTGCTCAGTTGTCATTTGTTTCAGTTTAATCGCATTAAGCAAAACGTTGCACGCGACGCATGACGAAAGCGGCAGCAACAAGAACAACACGCAAAGCAAAGGGCCCCAGCACTGACCTACAAAGAGTGCAATGCGCTCCCGTCCACGGGCAAATTGCAATTGCCTGGCACTCGTGTAAGGGTTGATTTTTAGGTTGGACTAGGCGCAAAAGTACAAAAGTACAAAAATACTTATGCCTCCATCACTTGCACACATATAGGCAAAGTATCCAGAAAATTACTCTGAGAAGGTATTTTGTTGTTGTTGTTATTGTTTCTTACCCCCACCGGGAGCGTTGCACTAAAACATGGAGTAAAACTACAAAAGAATAGAAAAACACTTCTGTGGAAGACGTTGAGCAAAAAGTGCTACTTAAAATGTAAGCAATAAAATCCCGGCCCACTTAGATTCGCAAGCCCCAAATAGTGTTAAAAAAGGGTGTACATTTGTTTAACAACAATTGCATAAACTAACTAATAATATAGTTGCATGCAACAGTTTATTTGCAATAAACGGAGTTTATTTTTTCCTTTATTATAAGCATCATATAATTTAATCGATTGCAAGTTGCTTTTTTTGATGATGTTGAAACATGCAAATTGCAGTCTCAGACAGAGTTCAATGCCGTTAGGGTGTAGGCTTTTGTGGCCTTGTTTGGTGCAAGGACCCTCAACGGTTTCTATTGTTGGAAAATGTACACAGACTCACACACGTCCACACACACATACTCAATACAACAGACAAGTGTGTGTGAGAGCCAGAGGGCACCTATGCAATTGTCACAATTGACAAATGCAACCTTGTGCGGCCATTTTCCTCAAGTGTTGTAAAATACAACAAAAAATAAAAAAAGCAAACAACAAAAATCGCTTCATTTCTAAGCTGATGTCAAGTTTCATTGGCACGTTCGGCTTTTATATTTTTTGTGATTTATGCAGCAAAATGTGCACTTCCTTATGCCTGCTCTGAATCATAACTAAATAAATGCCCTCATGCCAAGCTGCTTGGAACTGAATGCAAAGTGTGTAACAATATTTAAATACCCTACAATATATGAAATCCCTTTTTATATAGCTCAATATTTACAATAATTAAATATACAAACGATTTGTTTGCTTAAAGTGCTTCAAAATAAATAAACTTATTTTAAGTATTGCTGTTTTTAGATCGAATTTTGCAATTTTTTAAACTTTAGTGTATTTTTTAGAGAGTATTCCAAAAACCCAAACAATTTTGGTGGCTTTCGCTTCCCCACTCAATGTATGATGAGTCATCAGCGAGCTAAGTTGATTGTTTACATCAATTGTTGTTGTTGTTATTATTATTGTGTTGAATAAAAGCCAAAGTGAACTCTACACCGTTGTTGTCATTGAGCTCTTTCATCTCAACGTTGCAATATACATGCCACATATTTTGCAGTTAGTTATTTAAGCACAGTGTGACGGTGTTGGAAACCGCATTTTAATAAACTCAACAATAGAGACACATTATCTTTGTGGTTGTTGTTTATGTTGTTGTTGTTTTTGTTGTTACAACAAGCAAGCGAATATGAGCATAACATATGATAAATATCGGATATACGGGGTCAGCAGTTATACAATTTCTACAGTCGAAGATGCAATTCTCTTCCTATCATCATTACAATTAAGACTCTAGATTTTTAGGTTTTACATTTTAACTTAGCTAGTCATCCTTCTTAATTAAACAGGTAATTTATATATATATATAACTTATGTAGAAAGATTTATTTCAAGACAGATGCAAAATGATCTCTCTTTTAGTGCATAATCATGACGCATGGCTGCTTTTGTCGTATGCTTTGTGTAATTGAATCTGGTTTCCTCTATTAGTTAATAAATTCTGTCTAGTAAAATAAACAATAATAATTTGAAATTGGATACAACTTATTGTGTTGTTTAATTTACGTAATTCATTGATCATTTAAAATATGTTTTAATTCATTTTAACTTGAACTTAATTAGGCTTAATTCTAAAACGTTTAACGATATTTTGCTAAATTGCTATGACTCACAACGATATGCATAGCAAATCACACAAGATTGCTCATACATTTTATTTTGTTTTCATTGACAATATTAACTCCTCTCAAAAAGTGCAAACGTCAAAAAATAAATAGACAACATGATCTCAGAGATATTTGCATGCTTTCTTATTGTAAACAAAACTCACGTACGATACATCGAACTCAGATACAAATACATATGTATAAATATATATATATTTATAATTTGAAATATGTATACATGGCTCTGATGCTATAATCGCATTTGTTTATTTGCCACCTCTAAAAATGTTTTGCACTGCAGTCACATACTATATTTTATACCCTGAACCCATTCAAAATGATGAGCATGATAAAGTTATGGAGAAGTATGTAACGGGCATGAGGAAGGCACTTCAATATCGATATAAATCGTTTCATGATAACCAATTCAGTACCTTTATGGAGACCCTTCAGAAACTGTATATTAATAAGTGAATGGCATCACTATATTTAAAAATTGGCTAATTGGTATCTACCATTCGTTAACTTTCTTGATATTTTACATCACATTTGGAATTTCAATTAAATATCACGACACTCGTGTGTGTTTTCTACAATTGTTGCAGAGACATTGAAATGCTAATTAATGACGAGACGGACAGTGTTGGTCGCTGGCCAAGACTCCGTCTGTCTGTCAGTCAGTCTGTCATTCCAACAACATGAAGAAGAGCAAGCCGAACTGCTGTGCACACGACAAAAAAGAAATTGAATGCGATAGCGAAAGTTTATGGCTGAGATTTTATGAGTTGTGTTATTTAATCCATATCCCAAAACTGGTATTTATTATTAACTTAAGCCAATTTAAACCTCAAAAAAAACTTTGAAATGTTATATTTCTACGTCATTTCAGAACTATTACTCACAGCTTAAGTTAAGTAGTTAAGAGACGATTCAACAGAACACATTTTGATTTCAAGCAAATTTGGCTTCTGACTGATCTCAAAAAAAGAAAAGAACTTAGGTTTGACTCAGAATTAAATATCTTTGAAGTTTGAATTATTTCATGAAATGATTCAATTCAAAGCAATTGTTTTGATTAATATATGTAGCTAAAATCTCAGCTGTTTTGTTTATATAAATGCCAATCAACTCCAGTCCAGTGTTTTAATTTTTTCTTCAGAGTGACTCAAGAAAAACAATTTAATGAAAATTTAAGTTGTTAATCACCAGGCATTTGTATAGTGGGCAATATCTTATCTGCAAGACTATGATAAACTTATCGTTTTCGTAAAACAAAAATAATGAAAAAATATGTAAAAATTCAGTTGGCTAAAGACTACTTTCTGCAGATGGTCGCCGCATATTGTTGGTATTATACATGGTAAGAATCAAACGAATTTCATAATGCGGCGTAGTTCAAGTTCATTGACTGGTGTTTCTTCACAGAACAAAAACCATTAATTAGATAGTGTTTAGTATTATTCGCTTGTGTCATGATAAACTTAAAAACCATTACGAAAACTTGGTCAGTGAGCAAATTTCAGGATAAATTTATGGCTCTTCTTATCCTGCCTCTGGCTCGCTCTCCCTCTCCCTCTGTCTAAATTTACTGTAATGTTTTCGAGGTGTGTTTTTCACATACGAACCAATATAAACTGTCCGCTCCTTCCTTTTGAAACTTCTCGATTGCCACAAAAAACTGTCATTGTTAATTGCCCCAAATATACCAGGGAGTGTATTGTTGTTGTTGAATGGTTGTTGTTGTTGCTGCTGGGTGTGTATAGCTATAAAATCAAATACAATTTGACAAATCATCACAGCACGCATTTATTTTTTGGGGCTAGTTGCTGATGGATCCTCTCCGGAAATGTTTTCTGCTCGAAACGCGTGCAAATTGATTTCCCTGTCAACAAATTAATAACCATTGGCCGTTATGCAAGTATAAAATTGAGTGTGTGTCTGTGTGTTAAATGTTAACACGCCTATTTGTAATGCACGCCCAGGCCTCGTGGTTTGTAGCGATGGTTGGGGAGAAGTGGGGTGCACCCATCTGAGAGTGTTTGTCTGTAAGACAATACACCGCAAACATTGCGTAACTTGCCATGCCGCAAAACGCCCCCAACATCAAAACATGGAAAGTGTGGCAACACAATTGACCAGCCTATCTGTCTCTCTTTAATTACTATATATATATTACAATGTGTATAATATATAGATATTACAATACGTATATAAATAAATATAATTGTGATTAATTGTAAAGTGAAGGTAGTATTACCCCTCTATATAAGATAAATTCAGTTTTTTCTGCTTTTTCAAGATTTCTCTACGATTCGTACTAATAAGTAAAAAGTTTTTGACCAGCCTATCTATCTGTTTTAAAATAAAATATTTAAATTAGTAATGTTGAGTTAACTTTTATTTGAAAGTGAAGTTATTATAAACTCTAAATAGTATTAATTTATTTTGTTTTTTTCTCAGTTCTTAATCCATTTTCCAGTGTAGTTGCTTCTTCAGATATAATATCTAAATACAAAACTTACATACATAAATAAATTATCCAAGATTCTTGGAAAGTGAAAAAAAAACCCCTTATCTTATCGCCAAAAACACATCATCCATCAAATTTGTATGTAGCTATGCCACTTTAATATCCATTTCCACAATTATCTTTATCAATCTTCTAATGAAAAATTTTGTATGTAAATATTTTTGATGACTAAATATATTGCTCAGCTTAATGTGAGTGAAATGAGTTTATTGAGAGGGTCTCTCGAGAATATGACGACCATTGCCAACAACTATTTAATTAAGCTCGCCTGTCACGCCTGTCTCTGTCGCCAAGAGCTTTAAGGCATGAATCACGTTGCACACACAGTTAAGGAGTTTCCAGTTTTCTGTGCACAGCGGCGCACACACAAAACTACCAATGTCGTCCCACTGTGCTCGTTTAATGACTCAAGTATGAAGCAAGACTTTAAATATTTCGCACGTTTTACACAAACACACACAGATACATACTCGCACAGCGTCCCAAAGTTACAGTTAAGCGCTTTTTTCTTACGCTGACCGATCATCATCAGCGTTTTGTCTGAGTGACAGGTGCTGAAATGCGTTTGTTGCCTGCTTTTGCTGCTGCTGTTGTTTTGTCTTGTTTGCCTCTGCTTTTATCGTTAACTATGCTTTGTTCCTTTCGATGGTGTCTGCATTTGATCAAAAGTCTGACGTCACAGCGACGCTTAATTCTAATTGCGTCCGCGTCGACCTTAACAAATAATTTTATGCGCGCGCTCTCTCTCTTTCTGTCTCTATGTCTCATGCGCCCCCCGCCTTAAGTCTTGGCGCTTACTCTGCCGCTCTCTTTTGGATATGCTGTTGGCAGCGAGCGCTCGCTCTCCCTTCGCCTTGGCATCGCATGCGCACCCGTTTTTCTCCAGTTGATTTTTGACTCGCGAGCTGAGCGCAACGCACTTTTGGCGCTATCTGTTTTTGGTTGTAAATGTTGCGAGTGCAAAAACAAAATTAATACACATCAAAATCAAAACACAAACATCGACGCCAAGCATACGTTCATAATAAAACGTAAATAAAAATTATAGAGTGTAATAGAGGAAATACAAAATAAAATAATAACAATTAGTGTGCTAAAACGCTATGGAAAGTGATCGATATAATTTTATTTGAACCTGCAGTCAAAATGATTCAGCAAACAAGAAGAAATCGCTAAATATACACATATAAATTAATTAGTGCGCTTTTGAAGCTGCTCGACACCTTGGTCTTATCATCATTTGTGCCAGCTTGTAGCCATAATCATAGCCCCGCCAGCTCTGCCAGCAAATGCCACGACCCGTTAACTTTACCTCATAATTGCCACCCTCAACATACTGGCCATTTAAATTGCTAAAATGAATGAAGCATAAAAGAGAAAAGAGAACAACAGTTTTTGCATGAATGAAATGAATTCTCCCAAGTAAAAGTTTATCTCACCTATGTTGACAGTCATTATACCACCAGGCACCCACATATCTCATAGCGCAGTGTTTGGGCGTCTTATCGTTGTCGAATGTGGAGAACGGCATTCCCACGTGATATCTCAGCGAATCTCCAGCATCTCCCGTGTATTTGCCCAGCACACGCAATGCATACGCCTCAGATTCGTTGGCAATCACAAATCGATCGTATTTCGCATAATGCGTTTCCCCATCAAAGTCTTCCAGTTGTACGAACAGTTCGTAGGGCTCGGCATTTGTGATCCGATGCAGTAGCTCCAGTCCCATAAAGAACTCCGCACTCAGATTGCCAAAACCCGTCCGATATTCCCACCAGCTGCGATAAAAGTTCTCGCTGCCATCTTGACGACGCTGAATAACGGTCCATCCGGCGCCAGCCTTTACAGTGTCACACGAGACTGAAAAGGGTCTCAGACCCGGCACCTCTATGGTGTATATGCCATTTGTGTTGGTCATCGCAGCCAGACATGATGGTGGATAAGCTAAAAGAAACACAAAATATATATAGGAGTATTTAATTTTATAGCTGTCAATCTCTTCATTTTTACCTTGTTGTTTTTCTATTTTCGTTGTTTCTTCTGAGCGGGAACTTTTTTGCATACGGTTTATTTCCACTTTTAAACTGAGAAGTGTGTTTAATTGGGAAGTAACTCTTCAAGAAGCTTAACTTGCCTGGAAATTAATTCTTCAGCCTTCTCGTATAATTCCTCCAAATGAGCAAGCGACATAATTCCATCATTTGTTGATTCATCCGCTCTAAGAAAGCCCTTAAGGGTGAGTAACAACAGCATGGATATTCCAGTTTTCCAATTCATGAATGCAACGTTATTTGTAGAATCTCTCGCAATGTGAGTATTCCAGCTGTCCAATTCCAGTGTGCAACGTTTAACTGAACAACTGCACTGATCTCGTTATCAAGACTAAGTAGTAAAGCAAGCAATGATCTGATTATATGTGTACCCATTAGTTGGGAGGTGTAAAAGGCATATTCACTATATAAAAATAATGTTGATTATCTAATAGAATTACCTTGTTACATGGTATCTCACTAGGCATTATTTCTTATTTATTCGCTGCAAGAATTTCTTATCAAGCTAAAACATGGGTCAAGTATACCATTGCACTGATAATGCTTGCTCGCCACAGAATGTCGTCAGTTTGTTATGTAATACTTATTCAACGTAATATATTATTATATGAGTAATATTTAAACTAACAAAATATAAATGGCGTTCCATTTTGGTATTGTCGAGAAATATTTTGAGATTAAGTGTGTGGCCACAATATTGATGAATTTATTCATATTTTGGAATTTTATTTGTCATCCTGCAAATGCTGAAAATGATTGCAACTATGTTGATGACTATTGCTAGTTTCAAATGAAGCTGGAAAGTTTCGGCACTTTGGTCTTATCATCATTTGGGTGAATTTGTAGCCATAGTTGTGACCACGCCAGGCTCTCCAGCACATGCCACGAGCGAAGAGCTTCTCCTCGTACTTGCCTCCATCAATATATTGACCATTGAGGTTGCTTCATAAATAACTAAATCTTTACACATTTATATTTTGAATTGTGCTCAAGAGGTTCTAACCTGTCCACACATTGATTGTACCACCAGGCACCGGCATGAAGAAATGCACAGTTTCTGTTGAATTCCCGATCATTATCCCGATCATAGGTGGAAAACTTCATCTTGCGATGGCTGCGCAATGAATCACCTGCACTGCCCGTATAGTCACCCAGGACATTGAGTGCATAGTCATCTTCCTCGTGGCCAATAGCAAATTCATCAAATTTCGCATAGCGTCGCTCGTTATCAAAGTCCTCCAGGATAATGTACAACTCGAAAGGTTCCACAGCTGTTATGGCACGCAACTTGTCCAAACCAATGAAAAACTCACCATCGAGATTACCAAAACCCTTTTTGTACTCTTCCCAATTGCGAAAGAAACTTAAGCTGCCATTGAAGCGTCTCTGAATCACCAGCCAGCCAAATCCGGCTAAACAATTGTCGCAGGATACGAGAAAAGGCTCCAAGCCAGGCACTTTTATCGTATAAATGCCACTTGTATTGAAGAAGGATGTCAAACAGGACGAAGGATGCACTTTAGCTGTACAATAAAATATATTTAGCTAAAGGGTTTTTTACAAATCTTAAAATAGTCGTATTACTTTTGGAAGATTCGGAACTGTCAGCATTTCCATATCCCTTAAGTGCATCCAACTGTTCCTTGAGGCTGTCAAATATTCAGTTTACAATTCAAATTAGAATTTCTCTCATTTTTTGGAGATTTCTCACCCATCCAGTAGCTTCTGTGCTGTCTCATGCAAAATATCCAATTGATTGACCAGATCTTGACACTATTCAAGTTGTATTTTTAATAATAGTTAATAGATAACCTCAACTTTAATTTTTACCTTCACATTGTCTATGATTGTGTGGGAACAGATCAAAAAGATGCAAATTACTTTGACAGTCTTCGTTAGAATATTCATCTCGATCCAAAGTCGTTTAATACACACTAAAACAATTTTGCATTCGCAACTAGTTTTTGCATTTGACACAGTTTTTCATTGCTCTTATCAGCTGTTGTAATACTTAAAGGTCGAAAGTTATCAGAGTTGTTATTGACTTAATTAAGTGACTAAATTTATAGAGGTGTGTTACCGATGGAACACCACCTGTGGACAGATGGCAAAAAACCTTATTTTGCAGTTGTTTTGATTTCGATAAGTTATTTTTGGACTGCTAACATTTTTTTTCGACTAACTCGTCGATTTTGCTGTCGAATTTTACTCGGTTAATTTCGTTTAATGGTTTCGGTTACGATTCCAGTTTGACAACTTTAAAGTTTAAACATCAATTTTCTCTGAGTGTAAATATTATATATAACGATATATTACATGTTTACTTATTTACTTTGGGGTGAACCCAATTTCGGTTTGGCAAACTGGTTGTCATTTAAATGTTGAACCAGAATCAGAAATGCATTGTTTTTAAAAATCAAAGTGTTTTGCTGTTAAGTGGCGATCTTTATAGTTGCAGAAATTTTTTCTATGTACAAATATTCACCATTATATTACTTATTTATTTTATTGTGACAAAGTTTAAACCATAGTCACAAATGCATTTTCTTTCTAAAAACCCAAGGTCTATTTTGCAGTCAGCTGGAAATTTCTCTTAGTGTATTTATTATATGTAACTGTGATTTATATTGTGTGCCGTTTGTTACCTCTGCGGGCACGTGGGCTTTCCTTTGGATGCTGTGGGAGCTTCGACCCAATACCCAATGGCTGTCAAACTGTGCTCGCTTGGTCTGGCATTCATTTTACGCGCTGTTTGCGCTTTGGATTTCATTTAGTTTTATCGAGGCGTCAATCTCCAAACAGAGCCACAGCAAACCACAACAGCAACAACAACAACAATAAAATAGACAAGACAAGAAACAACCACACACCGAAAAACAAAAAAGCGACAAGTTTAAATAGATAAATAATAATAAGTATAGAAAACTGAGTTATTTTTTTTTACAAAGCATGTGGGTGGCGACAGTTGCTGCTTTCAGACTGCTGAAGCGCGTCTCGAGTTTGTGGCCTCAGTCTTTTAGTCAGTAAGTCAGTCTTGAGTTAAGGCCGCAACGTGGCGGACACTAATACTGCGCATAGTCTAAGCCCAACTGTTGTGCACCTAAAATGCGTCTACTACGACGCGCTCCTTGCGCCAAAGTACAAAAATTTCAAATTAAAAACATTATTTCATTATTTTTGATTAATTGAATCGTGATCTTTTTTGTTCTTTTTGTAGATGGCCATACCGCCCCCACCGTTACCACCGTCACCGCCCGGCCCGCCACCACCACCGGGTATGGGCGGTTTGAAACTTGGAGGAGGAGGCGGAGGAGGTGGTGCTGATCCTCGTTCCGCTTTGCTCAACTCCATACAGAAGGGCACCAAGCTGCGCAAAACGACCACCGTGGACAAAAGTGGCCCAGCGTTATCGGGTAGGATTTGTGATGATGGCTCTTCAGGTACAAAACGTACGCTTAACAACAACAACACCAGCAGCAGCAGCAACAACACCAGCAGCAGCAGCAGCAACAACACTGGTAGCAGCATTGGCAATGGGGCACCAAAGTTGGGCGGCCTTTTTCAAGGCTTGGCGCAAATGCCAAAGCTGAAGCCAGTCAATGGTGTTCGTGGTAAGTTCAACTGGCACATGTCAAAAATACATACTTATATTTATTAATATATATATATATATATACAAATTCACATTGAGTGTGCTCATACCCTGTGCATAGATGAAGTTTATTGACAGAAGGGGTATTATGTAGATGTAAAGCAGTATGTAACAATTGGCAGCAGACATCTTCTATAGTAGTATATATATGCTATACCTGCTGCAATGTGTGTCTATCTGTATTATCTCAGATATATAGTTATCATTTTGATTATAAATCTGCAGAAAAGTTAACAAACTTATCAAGAACAGAAGATATGAAAAATGAGCCTGTCTGCATTATGTCAGATGCTAAAATAGCTGTAAAAAAAGTCAACTATTTCTTGTCATGAACAGAAAATGATAAGAAACATATCTCTCCGTAAAAGAGCTAGAATTTTGATAGACATATTTGGGAAGTATAACTATTTCTACACACAAAGAAAGAAAAACATTAATTAAACTTGGATATGAAAATAGTTCTTGAGTTAAAATGTTGAATGTACATTTTGGTATACCCCTAATAAATAATAAAAATCTTATTAATAATATAAATCTAATATATATGATGCTCTTGAATTGTTGAGTTTGGAAATGCATATTATTTTTAATCATAATTCTTAATAATTAAAAAAATCAGAAATAAAAATAAATCTGTTGAAACTCCAGGAGATTTATGCCCTTAAACTAGTTCCGATCAAAAACCCAGAAAAACAAATGCAAAGCCTTTGGCTGAGGTTAACACAGCTCTATTTTAGTTACAGGGTATCTGTCATTCGCTTTTTTGCTCGTTGCTCAATTGATTTCCGCTTTGGATATTTGGATGCACACCCACATACCAAGCCCAAGCAACAATAACAACAACAACAACAACAACAACAACAACAACAACAATGACTAACAACAACTATCATAATTTATAGCAGCAGCACCTCCAACGGCAGCAGCAGCCGCAGCAGCACCAGCGACGCCAGAAACAAACTCGCTGCGCAGCAATAGCCCCCCCACCGGCGCCGCATCCAGCAATGGACCCATGGACTTTAACACCGAGCTCACCAAGCGTTTAACATTGAAGCGTCAAAATCAACAACAGCAACAACAAGCAACAAACAACACACAACATATCAATGCAACCGAAGCAAATTTGAGAACAAATCGCGGACCACCACCGCAGCCGCCAAAGGTAAACTGAAGCGAGGGAATAGTAGGGAAGGGTAGGGGGAGGGAAGGGTATTGATAGAGATAGACAGACCCACACAGTGAAACAATATTTTTACAAATTTTTAAAAATAACCAAAGAAAACACCAATATGAGAATTAATATGAATTTAGAGTTTACTACTTGGTAATGTGAATGCATCAACGATTCTCCATTTTATAATACTACTTCTGGACTACAGTTGATCTCCCAGGGCGTACATTTGGTATTTTAGACATTAATTCATTTTGATGATCTCAACAGATATATAATCGACGCCTTAACTCAGAATATGGAGCTAAAAATATTGCATTAAGCTCTTCTGTCTGTTTTCCGATTGTTGTCAAATTGATTTTTAAATGAGTTACTATTTATAAAGAAAAACATATACTTATCTATTATTTTTACATTTATATACAAAGATCATTATAATTAACTTCAGCTCAGGGTAGTATTATAGCTCATAGGCAGAAGGAAGCATAAAGAATATATATTTTTGATCAGAATTAAAAACAAAGTTGACTTGAGATGTTCGTCTGTATGAACAGGGAATATATATAATTATATAGTTTATATATTTTTTTATTATTGTGATAGTTAATGACTTCGGTTCAGGGTATCTCCTAGTCGTGAGAATTATTATTTGTTTTTTTTTTTACAATGTATAATTAATGTTAATGTGCCGATCCATAAATTGAGAGAATGATCAAATTCGTTTAGCATAAAATCAAAATAATGTCGTAATTGTTTTGAACACATTTGTTTTCTGTCTTTTAATATGTTTCCATTTCGATCGTAGAACTCTAGCGATTCCGTATTGGATCGCATGAATATACCTCGCACAATGGCAACACCGCCTACATCGACGCCGCCGATGGTGAATGGAAATGCCAAACCAAAAGCCTCATCGCCCACGCTCTCAGAGAGCAGCAGCAGTGGGAGCGTGAAAGCCAAGGCGGCCAATCTTAGGTGAGTTTTTTGTGTTCGAATTGGGTTTCTGGGATCTGATATTCTGATCTGGTTTTTTGACATATTTTAATTTGTTACATTAATTTCTTTCTTTGTAAATTGTTGAATTTGTTATTTTTGGTTTCTTTGCCGGGCATGTATACTTTGGTTCAAATCCCAAATCCAACCAATATATCCAACACATCCAACAGTATCTCGTTAGGCAATAGTTTTGTAAATAATTCAATTACAAAAACAACAAGCGCAACAACAACAACAACTTCAACAACAACAGCGAAAAATTCAACGGGAAACGTTCGCAATTTGACGCCAAACAAATCAACACTTTTTGGTGGTGGTGGTGGTGGTGGTGCTAGTAGTCCAGCAATTGGTGGTGGTAATGTCTCGCCAACACCCCCACCCCCTGTACAGCAACATCAGCCGCAGCAGCAGCAACAGCCACAGAAGCCGCCAATTGTTGGCCATGGCAAGCCGAATTTTGCACCAAAACCGCCAGGTTTACAACAATTGGTATTGGCAAATGGTCAACAGCGTCCAGCTGTGCAGCGCCACCACAGCATGAAGTCACCCAGGTATACGATATATATTCTAACCGATACTCAACATCACTTGCCACATGTACTGCTTCAATGCTGCGCTCCTTAATATATTTAATACACACAAGTTGATTTTTATTAAGTTTGTCCCAGCTTTGATTTCACGCTCGCTTTTTTTTAGTTTTTATTTCTTATTTTGGTATGCCTTTTAACCTAACGAATTTTTTTGCATTTTCCTGTGCAGATCACCACCAGCTGCTGGAGGCGTTATTGGTCCCGTCTCCTCAGCGCACCAACATTTTGGCACAATGCGAGCGACACTTCAACAACAGCTGCAGCTGCAGAGTGCAGAGTGCTTCAGTGGCAGCACCAACAGCATCACGGGCAACATTCGCACAGCACCAAACCCGCCAAAGAGTAAGTCCTTCAGAAATAAACATCCGGTTTAGATTCAAATATTACTGAAACAATACACGAAAAATTCAAAGCCTGGTTTTAAATCAAGAAAGTTTTAGAAATGCTAAAAACCTATTCATAACAACATATTCATAACTAACATGATTGCACCAATTTATTATTATTGCATTCCACTCAAATATTGATAGATTGACATTTGAAATAAAATCATTTTTGCATATAATAAGCAATCTGTTGTATTAGTAATGGTCATAATTATAAATGCAAATCAGATCTGTACTTATTATAGAACCATGCTTAAAGAAATGCTTACTTCTTTCAATTTAGAATTCCCAGAGCCAATTTCTTGTGTACATGAATCACAGATTCCATTTATTTTTTTATATATCAATAACTTTTTATTTTTGTTTATGCAACTGTTGAGTCATATAATTATTATTTACAAAGCAATTAATAAAAATGCACGATAAGTAAAATTTATTTGTTTCATTATTCATTTGTGCATGTGCAGATTCAGTTGTTTATATATATTGTGAAACGATGAAATTGGCTACTTTAAGTAAGCTAAAAAGTAAGTAAAAATAAATCACTGATGTATACTGTGAATTCAGTGTTCATTTGTGCATTTGCATTCGTAAATTATTTCCAAGCTATATTTTAAATTAAGAATTTAATTACTTAAAGTTATACTTATTTAGTACTTACTTCGAGTAAGAATAAATCAAAGCATCAACTACTCAAACTTGTTTAATCCCTAGCGTTAACATACTAATTTCTCTCTCTCTCTTCTTCCACCCGGATTCCATAGCTCGTCCGTCGGTGAAGCCACCGCCGCCTCCGACGCCATCGCGCAGCATCTCGAACAGCAATTTAAGCAGCATTGCGACGCCGTTCAGTGCCGTTAATACGACTCTGGTGCAGAGTGCTGCAATAACGACGTCAGCGCCATCGCCACCGCTGCAGCCGCCATCCAGTTCGAGTAGCAGCAGCAGCGTCGCCGCTTTGCGCGATCAGTTGCGTTTGGGGGGCAGCTCAACGCCGCCAACGCCACCGAATGGTGGCAGCATAAACGCCAGCCCAAAGATGCGTGAGAAGGTGCAGCCCATAATTTTGAATGGAGGACCCATCATCAATCCGCCAGCATTGCCACCGCATCGCACCTGCCCGCCGCCACCGCCCCCACAGCGACAATCGAGCAATGTAAGTAGAGCAACAGCCAACAAGTTGGCGCCTCTGCGAAAACAAGAGAGCTTTTATTGCAGTGCAAGAAATCGTTGGGCTCATTTTTAAATGTTAGTGATGTTTTACTTACGTAAATGAGCACAGAGCACTGAGCACTAAGCACTTCTTACTTATGCATTTTATTGCATACCTCTCAAATAAAGATAGATTGACAGTCCGTATTAATAAATAATCTGTAAACAGTTGGCATAATTATAAATGCAAATTATTTCAATTGAACGTTTTGCGCAGTGTGCATATTAAACAGTTACTCTTTGTTATTCTGATTTGCTTTCTCTCACGCGAAGCGTTGCTGTTCTCTTACACTCTTTGTTACTCTTTGGGCTGCGCAATCGCTCTTTTGCTCTCCGCACTTATGCTTAGCTATTTTTTGACAACCTTTATAGATTTTTCCCACAATAAGTGCGACGTGACCAAAACAGCTTTGATACGAATTTGTCGCTCATCGCACGGCTCGCTTTGCTTTCTTGTTCTTATTGTGCTCATTTTCGTTATTGTTGAGAGTGGCTTGTTGTTGTGTTGTGTATGTGTGGCTGTCTGTGTGTTTTGTGTGTGCTAATAAAAAGTGCAGCATAGTTTATAATATTGACAAAAATCCTCACTTAGCATGTGAATAGCTGGATGTCGAGGACTCTGTGCAAGATTAGACAATTGTGTAAACTGAAAAAGATTTTAAGCAATAGCAGCTGTGCACCGTTCAAGGCCAACGTCAGGCTGATGCTCAATCAAAAGCGCAACGTAATTCAAGTTGCATTTATTGCATACATGAAACAAATCAATTTAAATGTGTTTTCTCTCTTGTTCCATTGTTTGAAGACTGGCTCCCAGCAGCAGCTGCAGCAGCAGCAGGCGCCTGTGCCGCCCCAGCGTTACTCCTCGATACGGGCAAATGCTCCCTCGACGCCACCTACGCACATGGCCAATGCGACGCACAATTTTGGCAGTAGCGCTGGCCTGGCAACGCCAACAGCAGCTGGAGGAGGAGCAGGAGCGGGTGCGGGTGCGACGGGGGCATCTGTTGGTCGCCTTATCATCGATTTGGAGGCCAAGTTTGGCAAGCGATTTCATAATGTCACCGAGTTTCCCAAGCCGCCTCCATTTCTAAATATACAAAAAATCTATCCTAGTCGCACGCTTAAGGCAACCAATGGTATGTAAAGGATATATATATGCTTAAGTGTGTGTGTGTGTGTGTGGGTGTGTGTGTATGTGGTTGTGTGTGTGGGTTTTTTTGAATTGGGTGTGTGGTCAAATTCTACGGCGCCGTGTTAATTATTACATTATTATTGAATAGGTTTATGATTACAAATTATAATAAAATATTATTATTATTATTATTATTATTGTTATATGCACATATGGAATGCTGTTATATAATGAGTATACATACAATACATACATACATATATGGCATCAAAAAATTGCTATATATTATTATTATTATTTTTATTTTTAAGCACACATACACACACATTATGTAGCACTATTTGGAGATAAAGAATCTTTATATATCGAAGCAATTTGCATTCAACACACACTCACTCACACACACACATACCCACACCCACACACACATGTTAATATTAAAATATTAAAAGTTACAATTGATGATTAATTATTGTTTGATTATCGCGAAATGAATGTATACAAAATGTTATAATATAATGTTGATAGCTTTATTCCACATAATTTTTCTGTTAGAAACGCATATTTTTTTATTATAATACTTAATATATGTTAACAAAAATCGCGATATTATTACTAAGCACACAAGCAAGTTTTATATGCCTCCTCCATACTACGAATATTGATTGCATTATGTACGAGTCCCGATGCAGATTAGATATATATATATATATATACAAATATATCTATATATTTATGTGTAACTGTAGCGCATGCTTTTACTTTATATGTACTGTCTTCAATCCGGCTTCACTTTATTTATATTTACATACACTACATACATACATATATACATATGTGTTGTACTTTTATATATCGTATCTATTATATATATTGTTTTACATATATATCGAGAGAATATTTAATTTTAGCACAAGCACATTATTGTTTTATATATATATTTGAAGTTATTATGAACAATAAAAAATAACCAAAATAAAATTGAATTTGAAATACATTTGTCACGCGTTATTTGTTGTATTGTTTGTTTGTTTTGTCGTCCACACTCAGCCGAACGTCTTTTCACTTTTGTTCTTTATCCTCGTTTCATTTGTGATCGTTGCGTTTGCTTGTAAATTTTCCATTGCCTAAGCAAAAGGCGCCGCTTTTAAACATCGAAAACTGTCTATATATATATATCCCCTTCTCTCCATACCTGCTTCGCCTTAACGATGATGATATGCAGAAACGCCAAATAACAACAATAACAACAGCGGCGGCGGCAGCAACAATAACAACAACAGCACAGCTACATTCAACAACAATGTTAAGGCGCCAACAACTGCGACAATGGGACTGAAACCCGCTTATGGGCCATTCAAAAAACATCGAGCACCCGCACCGCCCCCACAGGCAGGCGTCGCCGCCGCCACAGTGTCTGTGATAAGGCAATCCAGTTTTCTCTATGGCGGCAACAGTAGCAGCGCAGCAGCCGCAAACGCTGGCGTCGGCGCATCTGCTGTTAATGTACGTCCCAAATCGCAGCCGACGACAAGTGTGCCGCGCAATTCGACAGTGTATTGAAATGAGCGACTGTAAATGTGAAATCGATGTTTATTGTAATTTAATGATATCGATGTTTTTTGCTTTGTATATATATGTGTGCGTGTGTGTGTCTCTTTGATGTGTTGTACTGAAAGTAAAACTGTGAGGATGTGTACGAAATTCAAACTGTTAAATTTGTCTATGTAAAGTGTATAAAATATAATCTTAAAAGACAAGGTGCTGAAAAATTGCATGGGGTGCCCGTTTAATAACATATGATATATTAAATATATATGCCTGCTTAGGGATATAGCGTAAAAAGCCAAATTTAAAATTCTTGTTCTTAACAAAAAATATCCCCAAGGCAGTTTCAAGTTTTAATTAGTTCAAAATTGATTTCCAAAAAAGATATATGATTTGAATTTAAACATAAAAATATCTCAGATTGTAAGCAGCATCAAATTTAGAACTGTTTTCTTGTATACAAATTATTTAAATTAGAAGTTGTTAATTTGTGAGGTTGAAATTGATTCGAGCTAAAAATGTTTAAGTTAAGTGTAGCGTCTTCCCCCAGGCTAAAACCATAATACTAACATATACTTATATAATCTGTACATAGCAAAATTAGCAGCATTTGAATCTAGACCAAAGTTAGTCAAATTATCCAAAAAAGAGACAAAAACACAAGTAAAGAAATAAACAAAATAATTAAAATACAGAATTCCATTTTATATATAAATATATACATATATAAGAAGCGTTTCTGTCGCTATCCCTAATCTTACTAGACTGAAATTGTTGAACCGGAATTCAAATGTTAAGTACACTTATGTATATTTTTAAAGAAAAAAGCACACAAAATTGTTAAATGAATAATTGCAAGCGAAAAAATGAAAAACATCATAGCACAACCAAATGTTTTCCAACGAACTCACTCACAAAATATTTATCATCGTCACAAGGAGCTCTCAATTAAATCTTCATGTTTTCTCCTTTTTTTTTGTGTGTTACAATTCGAACTACTTTTGTATGCATTACTGATACCAATTACATATTTGTTATATAAAAAAAAAAAACCAACCATTAGGGCAATATTATTCATTAACATAAAATTAACTATTATTAAATTTCATTGTTGTTGGACTTCGGACGTCATATTAGAAATAAATAACCAGCATATTTGCAAATTAACATTCGATTCAATATCATTGCATTTACAAGTTATCATATTAATAAAATTCCAAAAGCATTAAATTAAATTTAAATGACTTTTCATTGGGCGGGAATTATTAATTAAATATTGTTATTTTTACAGGTTATTAAAAGGCGCTCAAAATGTATGCAATTTAAATGCGTATTATTCTCTTTAATATAATGTATTATCAAGCGCATATAGTAGATATATATTTATATTTATATATATACTTATGTGTATATATATTGTCCAATAAATAAACAACAATAGTTACATTTCACAAAACATAAACAATAATAGTCTTAATCACAACTGAATCATAAAAAATCGCACTTTTGTTCCTTAAACAATTAAATTAATGCCTCCTGGAAGAGGCAATCCTCTCGTTTCCGTAAGCGCTCGCACCTCGGACATGGCTGCTGGTTGTTAAGGCACTCGGCGTGAAAAACAGCGCCACATGTAAGACACTAAATAAACAAAATAATTTGTATGATTAAACTACAAAAATATTGTTGTGTTTTCTAGCTGCTCACCCTAAATGTGGTGGCAATGTGAAAGGGATATAGTACTCGCGGACTCTGGCAGATCTCGCAGATGAAGCCCTTTAGCTGGCAGAGACGACACTTGAGCACATGTGCCTCGCCCAGCTTGAAGGATTTCTGCAGCTGCTGGCAGAGTGTGCCACGCTGTATCAGTGCCAAGTCTGCAATGGAGTACTGATGTATGTGCTCATAGAGATAATCGCGGCCACAGAAATCTTTCTGCAGCAGTTGAATGATGGATGGCGCACACGTGTGCAGATAAGCACGGATGAAGTTCAAACGGATGCGCAACGATTGCAGCTCAGCCATTGCTTCGGAGGCATAGTAAATGCTGGGATTGAGCAGCTGCATATCGAGAAATGGCTGCCCCCGAAATTCGGAAAGGAAGGTAGCGGCCCGTTTGCTCACACAATATTTGCGAAAATCCCAATTGTAAATGATGCGTGCCGGTATAAGCTGAGCATCTGAATCCATGCACCCGTTGCAGTAGTAGCTACCACTAAACGCACAAACTCTGCAAAGCATTAGATTGTGTTAGATTTTAGCTGGAAGATGCTAGCTGGGCTTACTCACTGAAAATTGCTATCGCCAATGCCCACCGGATGCTGGCAGCCCATGCAGAGAAAACGCTGGGCATTCAGGCCGAGTTCGCGGGGCAATTGACACAGTTGGGCAACCATTTGTTGCAGCTCCGGCATGTCAAAGTTCGAGGTGATTAGCTCAAAGTCCTGTGAAGGAGAGTTGGGCAGCTTCAGCTCGGCTGCAAATGCAAATTAAATTCCAACTTACGTGGAGGGATTCCAGGTCATTCATATCATCGGTAACATCTGACTCGCTTTCCCTTTGTGGTTGCTGTTGTTGCTGTGCGCAAAACTTTTCCCAGATCTGTGACCAGACGTGGGATTTTTCGCGACTGCCCTCGTGCTTGCGCAGCAGAGCGTTGTAGCTATAACTATTGGGTGAGCGCACACTGCAGGCGCTGCTCACGCTAACGGAGCGCCGAAGGCAACGGTCAACAGTCTCATTTGTCGGGGACAGGGCACCAAGATCGCCAGACCACGAGGTTTGCATAAGATTTGTCAGCGAATTGCTGCCACTCGGTGGAATCTCAGCAAGCACAGCCAGTTTCGCGGTGGACCTGAGCTCAACTTCGACTTCAACTGGATTATCTGCGTCCTTTGCTTCTTCCTCCAATGTGGGCGTCTGCTCCTCGGTAATAGTACACATTTCATCCGCTTTCCGCATATCAATCATATCGTGCTGATTAAGATTCGCATTGCCAAAGTGGCCGCTGCGACTAAAGAGAGTATTGGAAATGGATTCCGAGAACAGCTCGTTGGTCTGAAGTGGCTGCGGTGTTGGTATGGCCACATTTTCAGTTGCCAATGAGCTGGCAATATCCTCGCCGCAACTTATCTATAACAGAATAATTATTAAAGATTTAGCATATGTTAATCCAGATTCGCTTAGTACCGGACAGGATTTAAGAGCAGGCGTCCACAGATTGGAGAGTTGAAGTGCATAATCGGGCCATTGGTTCAGCAGGCTCGAGTTGACGGGCAAATCGAAGGAAATATACGCCTCCAGGCTCTCCATGATCTTGGCAGCCATTTCCAAACCCTCGCTATCCTTGAGTAGTGCATCATTTTTGTAGTATGGCCGCAAAGCTGAGCCATTTTTACTCATATTATTCAAGTATGCGGAAAACACGGAATCGTTGAGGGACTGCCGCACCCAGGCACGACACTGTCCAATCTCGGAGGTGATCTGACTGAGGCACTGAATCTGCTCGATCACCTGCTTGTGCATGAAGATCATCACCGGTGACCAGAAACTCGGCTCAGGCCTTCGTTGGACATCCCCAGCAATCGCATTGATTGTGGCCCACAGAAACGAGTCCTTTAAGCCATGCAGAAATAAGGCTTCCAATGTGGTGCACAAGGCACTTGTCTGTTCGCAGACGCCCAGCACATCTGTGGAAAGCAATTTGAATGAATCATTCTCTCGATTGAAGAAGTAATAACAGATTAAGCGACTTACCCAATCGTTTTTGCTTAATTTCAAACTCAATTTCTCTGGCATTTTCGCTTAGTGTGTTGATCAAAGCCTCCTTAACGACATTCTCACGCTTCGCCGTGAAATGATTTAGACTGCGAAAGAGGGCGCTCATTTGTTATTGTTGTTCTTCGACAATAATTAATTATTTATCTTTGTTTTTTCTTTTTTCTCGCAGACACTTTCAGCTGTTTGCCAGGGCTGACAGAGAGTCATCAACATGAGTTCATATGAACTGTATTAAGCTGGAACGATCTAAGCCAGTAAAAGTGTAATCGATTTAATTATGTGCAATCGGTGCATCTATCGATGGTGACGTCAACAGTGACCAAAACCGTTTCTAACGGCTTTTGCCATATTTAAATAAGAACGGAATTCATTACTGATAAATTTCCGTTTCGTTTGGGAACAGAAACAAAACTGGTTCTTGTTATTCTTGAGACTTTCTTTCTTGGTGTAAATCATACGAAAAACCCACGCAATTTGAGAAACCACAAATTCAACAACAGCAAAAACATTTTTTTAATGAGTTTTGATGCCTTGGGGGTTTTGCTTCATCGCATTAGTGACTCAACCGATAAATTTCCATCAGCAAATTGTATTTAAATCGCATTACTCTAAAATATCACTTGTAAAATGTAAAAGAGCTTTTGATTGTATTTATATTTTATTTGTCTTTTTGTTTTAGCATATGAATCCCGACTTGTAAATAAAGTTGTGCACATAGCCCGACTTTTTAGTTTGTCATTCAGTCAGTCACTCGATTTTGAAGACAAAAATTTGTGTTAAGGTCAGGGTGACCAACACGGCTTATGCTGCCATCAATGAATGTTGTCGTTACTGGCGTTGTTTCAACGCTTTAACGCATTTTTCAATATTTTTGCAATAAAATTGTATAGCTATAGCTATCGTTTATATCTTACAGAAGATGCGCTCCAACTGGTTCAGACAGGCACTCAAAAAACACCAAAAACTGGTCTCTCATATGACTTTTCAAGTGTTTCTCATTCGTTGTTGTTTTTAAGTTTTTGGCGTGTTTCTCAAAACATTTTTATTTATTTATTTGTGTGTGGGCCGGCGCCTGCAGTAAACAATTGCATTTTTTTGGAATTCCAATACATCAAACTTTATGAAATATATACGTTAATTTACTACAATACTTTGACCTTTTGACCATTTGAACATTTATATTTATTTTAAAGGAAATGTCAGCTTGGCTGTTGCTTTTTTGCTTGTTATTACTGTAAAGGAAAAGCTTTTACTATTTGCGAAATTTTGTGTTTAAAAAGGCAGGTGAAGTGTTGCTAAAAACAATTTAAATTTGCGGATTACGCATACAAATTTTTATAATTTCCCTAACTGTGAGCCCCCTCCGATTAAGCTGCTTAAGGGCTCTCTGACTCTATTAAAGTAAATAATATATAGCGTGAATGCTGTCACTGCATTGTTGTTTATTTATTGTTGTTGTGGTTGTTGTTTTTGCAGTGTTGCTGACTTGGCGGTTTTGGGGCAAACTCCACTTAAAGTTCGACTTGGGCCGTGGGCCATTGTTATACAGTATACAGAAAATATAAGTAGGAAAAATGAGAAACGAGAAATTTTTATGAAAACGTCTGTTTTCGTAATACAATTTTGATTACTTCTTTGACGCCGCTTGAGTCGAGGCAGCGTCCCATTGATGGCTTTGTTTGGAGCACTGGAACTCTTCGCTTTGATTTATTGTCGGTGGGTGCACAACAACAACTGCAACAGCAACAGCAACGACAACAAAAGCGCAGTAGCAAACTTTTGTCCATTTGGTAATATCTTTTGCGGTAAGTATAACAATAATAATGTTAATGTTGAACTAGTTGTGATTTAACATTTGCTGCTCCAGCTCGGGTTCAAAACTCATCATGCATTCGTTCATGGGGAAGTGCCGTTAAATGCGGAACCAGCTGATATAATTTTATTTTGGTGGCAATTATGAACCAGAGACACAAATAGTGAACATTAATCGATCAGTGTGTTAAATGGGCATGCTTCATCATTGTGTAATCAAATCACACTTTGATCATCAGGGATTATCGATTGGAAGAGCGATAAAGAGAGAGAGAGAGAGCGATATTTGTTTTTAATTGCCTTGCGCAACTCGCGTATTTACACAATATGATCTAAAAAGAAGCGCAGCTGTCTCAATCCAGAAAATGCCAAAAAATAAACAAAATGACAAAAAATTAATGCAATTGATGACTAAAGACACACAACAATGTACTTCACAAAAGAATTGCCGCTCATAAGCGTAAGTGTTTAATGATGCTAAAAGCCGCCAAAAGACGATCTATCAAAGAACAGGATCTATTCCATGTATGTATGTATATAGATAAATACATTTTAAGACCGAAATAAATTATGCATGATAAAGACGCTCACTGTGACGTGCCCAGTTGGACAGATAGACAAGTTCGAAGCTGAAACTCAGAAACCAAACCGGCCTGTCGAAAACAAAACAAAAGAGTTCTAACATAAACACTATTTATTTTAATTTATTGATTTGCATAATATTAAAAAATATACATGTTAAAATTTGGAAACTTTGCGATTGGTAACAGTTGTCGAGAGCAAATGACTGTAGGTTAACAGTGTGTTAGTCCGCTGTTAGCCTGACCTTGGGCGACATTGGAAATGCGCTTCGGTGCCTCGGATCAAGTATGGAAATCTATACGAAATATGATTAAAGGCAATTATATCAATTAATTTGACTGTTGTTTACCGGTTTCAAGTGCACAGCGTGGCTGCAGTTAACAATTGAATCGATCTATGGAATCTAATCATGTGAATATTTGCATGTTTACAAACTCATATTACATATAAACATTTATTTATATGTACATATATAGTTGGCAGCATGACGTAAAATTAGAATAAAAGTGAGAGTGACAAAATCAACACTGCAAATTTCATTTTTCCCGCAACATTTGCTTATTTATATGCTTAGACGGCGCTGCTGCGCTGAGTAACCGACTGCACACTGGTTCCTGTTTACCTAATGAAACAGGAATGGATCTAAATCTGTTATTAACATTTTTCCGATTTTAGACTGTAACACAGTTAGTGAATAATTCACATCAACCCAAACTTCTTGTACAGTTAAACAAATTTACTTTTTATGTGTAGCTATGCGCAATATGTTGACAATCATTTACGTCAAGCGATCGTAAATCAATTTAGACCACTGTGCGCAGTCGCTGTCAGCTTTAAGCCCAAGCATACAGCCAAGCTTCATTCGTTGTCGCTGACGGCGGCGAAGTTTACTAAAAGCGCAGAACTCGTGAGCTACGGACGTGTTTCTGCTACGCTCGAGCGCATCGCGCATCTTAATCTTCCTCGTCGTCAACGTTTTCGTCTCCATCCACGTCTCTCGTCTACGTTTTCGTAACCGTCTCCGGCGCATCTTTGCGAGTCGTGAATTCGTGTCACAATTGATTAAAATTGTCTGTGCGCAGTCGCGACAAGAAAAAAATCAACAAATAACTAAATACGAGAAAGAAAAAAATATTAATATTACATATTATTTGTATTTGGCAATAAGGTTGTTTGTGTGCACGCCGGATCGCTGTGGATCGCTGTCATCATACTTTGTACCAGCAGCAGCATCTTCTTCGACTTGGTGGCATCATTATTATTCTGCCTACGCGCTGATTATATTCCTCGCGGATTTTCCGAACTAGTTTGGGCAATGCCCAATTCTAAATTATCCGTAGCGTGACAAATACGAGCATCAGTAAATCCCCAACAAACAACAAAAACTACAACATCACCTTCAGTGCCCAAATTATTATAATAAAATAAAAGAAATACAAAAAATTCCGTAATGCAAACGCGCAGCTTTAAATTGGAGCAGCGCAGTCGCAGTGCTGCCGGTTGCTTTACCGTTGCGCTGATGTTAGTGGCAGCGCTGCTGAATATCGACACAGCAGCTGGGAGGCCTGGTAACACACATATTGATATTCGAACTGGATATCGATTTTGATACCAGTTCGAATCCGTATACAATTCGCACAGAGCCATACGATATTTAATTAGTGTTTGCTTTCCTTTGTTTGATTTCCTTTTCGTTTTTCGCCTATTTTCTTTATTTATTTTTGGAATTACGTTTTTATGCGCATGTGAATTGAGTCTATAATTTCCAATTATTGCATGTTTGTTTATTTCTTTAATCCGTTTGTAATCAACTTAATCTTCTTTAAGTTATGTATACAGCAAACTGTTTACATATTTTTTATGATACCTCTTTAACGGTAGTACTATTAGTTTGTCAGAAAAAAACTAAATATATTTTAGCTTAATATGTTATTATATCATTTTTATTTTCTTTTCTAAAAATATTTTGCATAAAATCTTTCCGTATCTATACAAATAATTATTGTCTTTTAATATTTTTGTCTTGGCTAAAGATACTAATAATAGTTTACGAGATTTCCTGATTCTCTAATTGCTGTCATAAATTTTTATAATGATTTTATACTTATAGATTCTGTTTTCCTAGAACCTTTAAGTGGCGAAATTATTGTTTCAGTTCTAACTAACTTTTATGTAGCTTTAAAATAAGTGTAAATAACAATATATTATCTCAATGTCCTTTGAGTATCTGTTTGAACTGTTTCCATAACTATATCCTCCAATTGTCACTAATTCCCAGCACACACATTTAACTAAACATCACACATCTTCTTCAAGGCTATCATGTAAAGTATTTTATCTCAATATCATAACGTGTTCTCCCGATTCGGTGACCTTGATGGGTAAGTTGCGCTCATGACCCAAAGGTACACATCACGCTTCATCAGGGTTATCCATTGTCCACTTAACCCAAAATGATTGCCAATGCATCTTTTTCGGGGACGCATCTTCATCTCAATTTGGGGCCCCTGCGGCGGCACGGGCGACTGAAATAAACTGAAATATAAACTCAGCGGAAATTTGTAACTATTATTATTATTAATTTTTTAAATTAAACAACTGAACACTTATCAGTTGTTGTGCAGACCCCCAAAAAAGCAAAGCTAAAGTAGTAGCTGTAAAAATAAATAACTCTGCAGCCAATGGCGACAAAAACATCTCATTCCCAAAGGCAACTTGAAAGGCAAATGAAACTCGAGAAGCCGCCAGCTCTGAAGAAGCCCAGACAATAACAAAAAACATCAAAAAAAGCAATAAACATTATGTAAGAGCCAAATGACGTGACTAGCAAGGCTTCGGTTTTGGTGTCGGTGTCGCTTTCAGTTTCGATGAGGAGCTGGAGGGTGTCCCCTTTTCAGGGCGACCTCTGGGAGTGCACTACTTCAACATCAGCTTGCACTCTTCAATAAAAAACGACTGTTTTTCTTGTGTGTCGGGGGGGTTGCCGACAAGTCCATAAATTGTTATGACAATTTGTTAAGCTTTGTTGGTAAACTGAATTCTGTTTTTGTTAGTTTTTTTTCTCTCCCTTTGCTGTTTACATTGTTTTCTTTTGGGTCATGGGGGACCAAGAAAAGAGGTTAATTGTCGACATCATTGCAATCCCAAAGGAAGACTTCGTCTTCTTTAGAATGTGACAACTACTAATAAGTAAATAAATATAATCAGCTTAGCATTTGATGATCAGACAAATGATGAACAGTTCTTGTCAACTAGAATATTGATCGATGAAAAGATAGTTTGACTAGAATGCAAAAGTTCAACTTTTATGATGTTTATTAAAAAAAAACAAGAATTTAGCATATTTTTAAATTCTGAGTCGTTTTTCACTGACATTTTTTTTTCTGCTAATCAAATCTAAAATCCTTGGACCGTGATTAATGAGAATATTCTTAGCTGTGTTAAGCTGACTTTTGCTTAAGTTAAGATTAATATATATAGTTCCATTCGTTTACTTGTTAATTGCTTTCGCTGATTCATTGATTTTTGCCAGAGGCGCATCTCAGCTTTTGTTAATTTGGCTTGAAATTGAATTGGCTAAATTGAATTGGCAGCTTTTCACCGCTTTGATTGCCATACAATGGCTTATAATCAATTTGTGGCTCTTTGCCATTTTAAGTGGAATTTCTTCACACGCCTTGTCGACAATATATTTGGTGTTTTTTGTTTTTTTGTCTGAACTTATCCGTTATACGTGATAATTAACAAATTTGCACTGATTGTCTGAAGTTGCTTTTGTTGTGGTTTTTTTTTTTTTTTTTGGTTGTGTTTTGTACAATTAAAGGGGAAGGGGCCTATTATGAAACTGTGCCTTTTGTTATTATTACTATATTTAATATGATCCGCGTTGGAATTTAGCACAGCCTACCTAATTTAATAATAATTACTTAAAAACCAAGCACAATGAACAGACCCATTAGATATATGTATATATATTAGCTCTAAGATATGATTGATAATCTGCAAATGAGTTTCTTACGTCACTAATGAGATTTAATTTAGTGAGATTAATTTGTGTAAATTATCCCACTTTAACTCATAGCTTGGGGTAAACCCAAATGCATTTGAATTTAGTTTTTAAATCAAACAAATAAAATGCTTGATTGTGTCTTTGATTTTTTCAGGCATTTCCAATAGCTGGCATTTCCCCTTGGCATTTACTTATTTCATGTTGTTCGCATAGTAGATTGTTATTGTTCTTATTCCTGCTGAATCTGTTGTGGGAATTTAATATTTATTGTCAAGCCAAACTTGTCACTAAATTATAATTTATACGCGCGAGATTTTTTGCTATGTTTTTGATCAGCATGATGATGATTATTGTGTGGGTTTTACGATTTAACTAAATCGATAACTCAAGGTCAAAGAAGATGATACAGCTATCGCGAGATGAGATTAATAAAACTCCAACATATTTTTCGCTTTTATAATATTATTATCTTAACGAAGGTTGCTAATCATCGCAAAAAAGTTGTCAAATATCAAACATCATGCAAACAAACTGTAAAAATGTCCAAACACAATAATTCAATAAAATACAATAACAATAAGCAATTGACAAGACTTCAAAAATAATCCCATTGTCGTTTTCTGTTTGTTTTTAGTGGGTGCAAATGTCGTGAAGTCGTCAATCAGTTAAAAAACTTAAATTAAAAAGCGCTGTTCACTTCAAACATAAAAAATTGGCGAACAAATAAAATTTAATTGGCAGTGAACTTGGCAAACCAATTTTGACTAGATTTTGGGG
The DNA here is from genome assembly GCA_035042345.1 of Drosophila fungiperda. Taxonomy (NCBI): domain Eukaryota; kingdom Metazoa; phylum Arthropoda; class Insecta; order Diptera; family Drosophilidae; genus Drosophila; species Drosophila fungiperda. Next base: position 1,833,609 of record JAWNLM010000159.1, on the reverse strand, counting down.
CGTGTAAGATTAATAGTGTTTATTAGTTATACAATTTTTATGCATTAGAATCTATTTCTGGTAATCTATCAAGTATTAATATTAATGAAATTCTCTGTTGCAAACACTTTCACACATTAAAGTACAGAAAAAAGGCAAGTTAGGCAAGCTATATCTGACATTTGTATCTGAAGATAATTCATATTTATGAGCTGCCATCAGATTATTTTTATATCTCATTTTAATGAGTTGTTCTCGGATGTCAGGGACTGTGATAAAAATGAGCGTCATCATTTTTCACAGCTCTATTCAAGCTAAGACTGATAAGCTGTCTGTCAAAAAGTAAATCCCACTGCCATTGGAAAAGCATGTTTATTTATATTTAATCAAGCGCAATAACAATACCCCAAGCTGAAGGCTATACTAGTCATGCTAAAATCCCACCTTATAGTTAGATTGTTCAGTTTATAACTGCAGTTTTGCAGTATTAAATAATAATAATAATAACAATACCCATATGAATGCAAATAAAAAAAACATAAATAATGTATCAAATTTATGTACATATGTTTAGTAACAGGAACTCGTCTAGAAATATGAAACGCCTATCAGAAGTCTCCCTCTCTCTCTCTCTCTCTCCCTCATTCTTATTCGGTATCTCTGTTCACTCGCTATCTCTATATATGTCGCAAACCGCATTCTAAAAGCTGAGTTTTTTATTCCATCGGATTCTAATTTAATTAATGTCTTTTTGCATAGTATAACTAACTTGATTCACACGTTGCGATTAAGATGCTCGTGTTAATGTATTTTTGGTTTGATCCAACATGACTTTAAATCTTCTATAGCTTTATTGTTTTATAAAGATTGAATGCTTACATTAATTACCGTATGTAATTGTTGCTAATATTTATTTACGTATGCTATTTTTCAATTCTTGTTAATTTTTTTTCGAAACAAGTTTGGCACACACAAATGCTAACAAAAAAATATCCAATATTCTTTGTAGGAATCTCAAATGACTCAAAAAATTAGTAGGTATAATTTGAAAATAAATCAATTGGTTTTTAACAAGTTAATTCACTGACAGTTGCTTAAAATAAATTTAGCAATTCAATGAGAATATGTGAAAAATATATTTTACTTCAATTTGATTAGTACAAGTATGTTTATATATATATATATATATATATATGTATATTAATGTGGGCGCTGGGCGCGGTTTTTCTGATCAAGTTTGACTGGTTTGGCATGTGCCACAAACATCCTCCTCACTGAGTGACGCACATTTGCTTAGTTCTAATACAATAACAATTATATATATATGAGTCAACGGTTTTTTTTTTGTTATTGCTGTAACAAGTCGTGAACAGAACCTAGCTTGACTTATAACAAGTATTTATAAAATTCTCATTTGTAATACTTACAAGCTGGTATGATAAAACTTTACTAGAAATATCGACAAAAAAAACGCATTCTTAAAGTAGAGGCTGACCCGTGGCATTAATTCTGATATTTCAGATTTCAAATCGAGAATTTATAGCCTTGACATATTACAACAGCTTAGAATATAAATTGGCAAAACCATGATTGCAGGGTATCTGCAAGTTGAGCTTCCTCTCTCAACTAGAGTATTCTTAAATCTAAAATTCGTATATTCAAGTTGATATATAGTGTTAATCTTGCAAGCATTCGATTTAAAGCATATATAAAACAAAAGACTTAGGCAACGAACTTGGCTGTCAATTTAACACTTGGCACACAAAAAGCAACGGCATTTACTTAGTAACCCCAGCTGGCCTGACTAACTAAAATTGAATACAAATTGAAATTCTCTGCTCGTGTGTTATGTGTCAACTTAAACTGTTCTGTAAATAAAAAAAAATAGACAAAAAGACAAGCAAGCTTAACACTGGGATGACTAGTTTTGCAGACACCCAAGATATATGTATGTCTGGACGTTTAAGGCAATGTCAATCAATCAGCTAGAATGGCAGCCAAATTGACAAAGAGCCACACAACTGTCTCATCTTCAATCTTCAATCTTCATCTGCTTCTTCTTCATCCATGGCATCTTCTGTTTCTGTTTCTAACACGCTCGTGGCTCGCCAACAAATTGCAAACTTGCGGCATCTTTTTGCTTGTGGCATTCACTCACACATACAAACAGGCAAATGCATATATGTACATACAAGCATCCATATACATACATATATTAGTCGCAACCATAAACCACAAACAACAACAAGAAAAACAACAAAAATCTTCCCCCCTTCTCTGCAGATGTGCGACAATCGCCATTTTCATTAGATTTGCAACCGCCATTGGCTGAGGCAACACCCACTGACTTCGCTCGGGCCGTTGATAGCTATGGCAATCCCATTGATGCACTGCGTCCAATTGATACGCCCGATGGGCGCAAGGTCGTCAGCGCTGAGGGTGTTCAATTCGAGATACCCAATTATGCATCGGGCATCACTGAGATACGCCAGCCATCCGATGATTTACTGCCACCGCACACTGGTGAGTTGACAACAAAAAGACCAACAAGCACAACAACAACAACAACAACAAAAGCAACAGCAGCATGGGGTACAGCAGCAGCAGCAGCAGTAGCAAATGGCAACATCGCCAGCGGTGCAACAACCACAGCCACAAAAACAACAACACAAAAAAGAGCAGCTTCAAATTTTAACCAAGCGCACACAGAAAACACAAGTCTCTTAGTAGAAACTTCACCTAGTACTAAAAACACCACTAGCTTAAGCTTAACTGCAACAGCAACCACCCGCACCCACACCCACACCCACACCAGCACCACAACCGCATCCACACCCACATCCACAATCATTGTCCCATCTGTAGTACCAGTAAATTTAAACAGATCCAATAATGCCAAGCGTGAAACAAATGAGGAAAAATATGTAATTATGGCCTCTAGTCCAAAACATGCACCACCCACTTTTACCCTGCTCACCCTGAATCCCCAACCACCACCCCACGCAGTCGCAGTCGTCGCGTCCAAACAGAACAATTCTAAGAGCATTGCCAGCCTTGACGCCACATATTCAACTCCAACTCAAACTCCTTCCCAACTAGATGCCATTGCGGTAGCGCAACCCAATTCGGATATCGACAGCACCACCGACAGCACCTCATTCGCATCAGCACTCGACACATCACTAACACCACCAAAGCATGAATCATCAACCACAACAGGTGACTCCCACGAGGCGGATGTCACTGTGGAAGTGGAACAGGCCCAGTTGATACCCGTACACCAAAACCAGGAGGAAAAGAGTGGCACTTTGCCGGACTATCTTCTGGAGCTGCAGCAAAAGGATAAGAATATTGGTGGACCAGTGCCGTGGACACCAGCACCGAACGGTGCACCACTTAGCGTCATTGCCTGGGATCTGTTGCCACCACTGGAAACGGCCCCACAAAGCGAACCACAAATCATAACCGAACAGCAGCCGACAAAGCATGTGATTGGAGTCGAGCAACCCGGTAACCACAATATACGCGTTAGTTTAAGCAGTGGACAGGGCTTGTCTCCCCAGGCACCCGCACCACTCACTCCAGGTGTGGTTTCTGTAGTGCCACTGGAACAGGATGGACCCGAGGCGCATGGCACCAATGCGCATGTGGGCAGCACCACGCCCAGCTATCCAGGACGATTTTCCAATCGTAATCGCGGTACCGTTCATTATAGCACCACCACAACAACACCAAGGCCACTCAGCACCACTGCAGCCACAACAACAACTACAACAACGACAACAACTCCGAAACCAACAACAACCACAACAAGAAGAACAACAACAACAACAAGACCAACTACTAGAAGAACAACAACGACAACAACAACAACGAGAACAACAACAACAGCACGTCCACCTAGAAGCACCACACCACTGGATCCGTCGACCTTCTATAAACTGGACAATGAAGAGGCCTATGCGTACACATTGCCACCGTGGTTGCAGGAGGTAACCGATACGGATCTCGATGTTGCCGTCACTTTCATAGTGCCCACGGATAACGATCAGTATAATCATACCCTAGCCGATGATCTTGAGCCACCATTCGAACCGTTTGTAGATCTGAACAATCTACAGCTGACACCACCGCCCACCTCGCAGCTACCAAGCACAACCACAAGAACAACCGTAAAAGCAACAACCACAACTACTACGACGACGACGACAAAACGTCCGTCGGTTGCAGCACCATCAACAGCAGCACCCAGCACAGCGCGCCCCACACAAGCACCGCACATTTTCAGAGCACAAACCACTCAAAGACAACAGCAACAACAACAACAAAAACCCCTGATTACAACAACCACCCCTAAACCCACAGATCCACCGAAGACAACGCCAGCGGTGCCTGTTGAACCCAATCCATTTGATTCGTCCACATTGCCGCCGTGGTTGAAAGACTTTGATTATCCCGATGTTGGTCCCGGCGTGCCCTATAATCCGGACAATTTTAAGGATTCAGCTGATGGTGGTGTCCAAAAACCGGGAGGTAGTAAACCTAATGATTTTCAGCCACATGGCTTTGCCAGTCACCCAACAGCAACCACAACCACAACAACAACCACAACCACTTCAGCACCAGTTGAAATTGATTCATCTGCTTTCCCATCCAAAGTAACGCTTACGCTTCCAACCAGCAACGATGGCACCGAGTTAAACACTGTAGAGCCGCCGCTGGTGCTTATACCGCCTACTGTCCTAACTAACAGTGACAACAACGAACAACAACCACAACAAATACAACAACCACAACAAGAACAACCAACATCACTTAACACTCGCAGCGGTACCAAAAGTTCTACTACAAACTCTATCACGCATTTTCCAGCACGCTTTGATCCGCCAGCAACAAATTCTAATGCCGCGACTATCACGCAACCGGAACCCCAACAGTTTCCACCCGTCAGTGGCAGTCCTGCCGATGGTCAGAAGGTCGAGTACAGCAAGAGCGATGATGGCAAAGTTATAAGCACACCACTCAACACACAGCGCAATGGTAAGTCTTAGATCTCATTCATTGAACTCATGATAAATATCATCTCGTTTTTAGATGTGCAAGGGATTAGCGTGTATCAAGGATTATCAACTTCGACCTCCGCCCCAGCTGTGCCAACAGCAGCGCCCGCTGCCAGCAATACGGGCAAATATACTGGTGGCTTTGGTGGACCACCTGGTCTGCTGCGTCCACAAAGTGGTACCAAGTCAGACATCTATGTCGCTGGCAATGAGCACGAATTCAGCATCAATGCGAAGAAGCAGAATCGAGGACAACAGCGACCAGGTAGCAATACTGGTAATACTGGACGTTATACAGGTGGATTTGGTGCACCCTCCGGCGTATTAAGTCCTCAGAATGCACCAAGACCATTTGAGCAGACGCCACCAACTCAGCAGACGCAGCAAACTCAGCAGCCTCAGCAGTCTCGGCAGCCTCAGCAGTCTCAGCAGCCTCAGCAGTCTGAGCAGCCGTCGCGTTCGTTGTCAAATCAACATTCGGTTGGAGCTGCATCCAGTCACAATCAGCAACCCCAGAACCGTTTTGGAGGACCGCCCGGCATCCTTGTGCCCTTTGACAATGTGCAGCGCACCGGTGGACAGTAGTAGGCTATAGTTCCACTTGATGCGCCTACAGCAACTACTTTTAATTATTTATAAAGCATGTTTGTATGTATGTGTACTTATGTTAAAGTTTTCTAAGTTCAACTTCTCGATGTGTACTAAAACCTAAATCAAAATCAATACGAATTTTTTTGAATGAAAATTAAAAATATCTTCTCACGATATCGTATGTACGGCATATATACGATAAAATATTCTTATATGTACATATGTGTACATATCATGTAATATGTTAATTACATAATAAAGTTTATAAAAAAAAACTGCGCAATTTTATTATGTTTCATCTGTCAACTATCTGTAATTTAGCTATTTTCATACCAGAGTTCTTAACTAATATTTTGACCACTCCACTAAATGGGAAACTGACTATCGATTGGAATTTAAAAGATTTTCACAATTCTAAAAAATAATTGGGGGAAAAATTACACCAGGAAAAACATCTGAAAAATGAGAAAATTACAAAAATCTGACATAAATTGCCTACCTTAAGGACTATCCGGCTATTCTTTTATTTTATTGTGCAAGCTTTCGCTTCCATTTTTCTTAAGCCTAAAAGTATTCTTTTTGATTGAACCATTTTCTCAACGAATTGATTAAGTAAATTGTTTAAATATGTTTATTAAGTATAATTATAATAATATTAATATAATTATGTCCTTTTCAATCAGTACATGGCTACGCCAATTAACTTTTTTGTAGTTTTTCCCTGGCTCGCAGCATTTTCAAATTTACGCGGGCATTCTGTACATATGCAATAGGTACTTGAATAGTCACAATACGGTCACTTTGCAGTCACTTAAAGTTGGCAGCGTGAAAGATTGCGCGTGCGTCGCATAGCAATCAGCTTAATGTTGCCACAAATCGGCAAATGATTTTTCAGTGGTGGTGGGCGTGACGTAAACGTCCTTCATTTGACTTTCAATTCGCTCCGCAAGAAGGCAAGCGCTATATCTGAAATCAGATTCGACAGAGCAGCTTGCAGTTGCTTCCTGACAAGTGAACTGAGCGAAAGTAAAAGTGCTGATCCAGGCAAAGTTTTAAGAGAGTTAAAAAAAAAACCTAAAACTAAACATGTCGAAAATTGGTATTAATGGATTTGGACGCATTGGCCGTCTGGTGCTGCGTGCAGCCGTCGATAAAGGCGCCACCGTCGTCGCCGTAAGTTACACATACCTTTGTGTGTGTATATATTAAAAGTATTTGTAACACGTAATAAGTGAAAATGCAAATGTGTGTAATCTTCTTCTGTAGGTTAACGATCCCTTCATCGATGTGAGCTACATGGTCTACCTGTTCAAGTTCGATTCTACTCACGGCCGTTTCAAGGGCACTGTCTCCGCTGAGGGTGGATTCCTAGTTGTCAACGGCCAGAAGATCACCGTGTTCAGTGAACGCGACCCTGCCAACATCAACTGGGCCAGCGCTGGCGCTGAATACATTGTTGAGTCGACCGGTGTCTTCACCACCATCGAGAAGGCCTCCGTTCACTTGAAGGGCGGTGCCAAGAAGGTCGTCATCTCGGCCCCATCCGCCGATGCCCCCATGTTCGTGTGCGGCGTGAACTTGGACACTTACTCCCCCGACATGAAGGTCGTGTCAAATGCCTCTTGCACCACCAACTGCTTGGCGCCTTTGGCCAAGGTTATCCATGATAACTTTGAGATCGTTGAGGGTCTGATGACCACGGTGCATGCCACCACAGCCACCCAGAAGACCGTTGATGGACCCTCCGGCAAATTATGGCGTGATGGTCGTGGTGCTGCCCAAAACATCATTCCAGCAGCGACAGGCGCTGCCAAGGCCGTTGGCAAAGTAATTCCGGCACTCAATGGAAAACTGACCGGCATGTCTTTCCGTGTCCCCACACCAAATGTGTCCGTTGTTGATTTGACTGTGCGTCTGGGCAAACCTGCCACCTACGATCAGATCAAGGCCAAGATTCAGGAAGCTGCCAATGGTCCATTGAAGGGCATTTTGGGCTACACCGATGAGGAGGTTGTCTCCACCGATTTCCTTAGCGACACCCACTCGTCCGTGTTTGATGCCAAGGCTGGCATCCCATTGAACGATAAGTTCGTCAAGCTGATTTCCTGGTACGACAATGAGTTCGGTTACTCCAACCGTGTCATTGACTTGATCAAATTCATGCAGTCCAAGGATTAAATATTTAAAACATACATAAAACAACAACCAAAAAACAAACAATGTTTACTTCTCAATACGCACAAACAGGAGGTGTAGCATTTACATAACTATATAGAAGAGAAGCATCCAATCCATCCTACAATTAATAATTCCCACACATGTACACACATACATATACATAAATATATATATATATAAAAGCATATTTATATATATATATATTTGCATATTTATGGTTGCACATTTGCTATATATTGATTTCTTCTCACTCCTGTTTGTGGAGCAGCGCAACAACAGTTACATGAATTATATAACCTTATCTCGTTACAAATTTACGAAAATAAAAATAAACAAGAAAAACCCACATATTATGAAATTTTTATTGCAACTGTGAAATGACCTCTGACGCAATTATTGATATTTTGCCATCAGCACAACTAGCTTAGTTACATTTGACAACAATAGGATTTAGTTTAATGTGCATTCGTATATTTTTATAAATAATTTGCCACACGCCCATATGTGTAATTATATATATATATATATATATATATATGTATACACACACATGTATATGCAAATATATGCTTTCCTCAATATGTAGCTAAATCAGTATGTGCATGCATACACACATATATATTAATCGACATCCGTGCAAACACTGCTTGGTTTGAAACTGCCGGCATGCCGGCTAATATGCCCTTGACATTGAATTTATTTTATATATTATCAGGTAATACCAATAAGAAAAAACAATCAGTTAAGCATGGAATACATACATAGAAAATTTTCCAAATACGCTTAGATAAGAAATAAATCCATAATGAGCGAAATTATTTAATATATACGGTTTCGTTGTTGTTGGTCACATTTTATAAACCCATAACAGTGCCATTTTGAGTAAAATGTTAACAATTGAATGCATTTACATTTGTAGCCCATTTTATTACGCCAGTCGGTCATCGCCATCGTTTCGATAACTATTGGTACCGCACTATTTTGAATGGAGGATTTTAATCTCGTTTTGCAGGATTAACGGTGGAATTATTTATATAAACTCGAATTGAAGCACGTTTTTTATGCGTACTGATTGGTTTAATGTACACAAAACCTGTTTTTATTAAGTTATATCGCTTAATCTATATATACCTATGTTTTGTTTGCAGATTTTATTTATATCCTAAATAATTTTGCCTGTTTTGAGGTCTTGGAAATTTAAGTTTGACTAGTAGAGACACATCCGGACAATTTTTTCTAAGTTGTAGAACGAAATAAATATCAACAGGTTTCTTCTCTTTAGTTCGTTTTGGGCCAACCTCATTGCATGTTAGTTTGAACCGCCCTACAGCAATCAAACAATTGAAACGATTATAAGCGTGCTCCCTTTAAAATCCGCCTCTATTTGTCAACAGAATTGGAAATGTCGTAAATGCAAATAAGTATTTGTATTAAAGTCTAACCCACATTGCGAAGCCTGAACTGAAATTTACCACCCAACACTAGCAATCCAAATTCGTGGAGTTCTCAACTTGAACATATGCAAATATCATAATTTTACCATCATGTCTGCAACGTCGTAAATAAAAAGCGGAACAAGAAGCAGCTGTCAGTTGTTGTTGGATGAAGTTGGTTGATCCGGCACCATGAGACAAGGTACAATAAGACCACAAAATTGTCTTGTAAGGCAACACTGCAGTCGATTGCTTATGAGGACAGCCAAACAACAAACAACAAAATTGTTTCGGCACGCCGCGAAGGTTGCTGCCTCAGACTCAGTAAAATGAGTGGGGAACACGCAAGGTCCTGGCTTAAGGACTGACTGGCCCAGACATCAAACTTATTTATTTACTCTAAAAACAATACAAGAAAATTAATAGCAATTTGCATTGTTTCATAAATAGTATGTTGTAATAAGCGTTTTGTTCTTCATATTGTTGTAAATGCCAATAAATGAGGTTTCCATTTTAATGAATGCGACTCTTTGATTTTGGCTTCGTTTGAATATAGCGCTCATTGATTACCCTTATCAGCCCAGTGTCTAATTGGATTTGTAACTTTATTGTATTCATCAGAAAGCCATTAAGCTAATTTGGCCAACAGGCAATGATTTGCATTCTCCACGCATAACAACTAAACGAACAAACAACCACAGCAACAACATTGACAACGTGCGTGACTTTTTGGCTTCGAGCAAAAGTTTGTTTACGCAACTTTTGATTTATAATGATTACAATTAGCTAACAGTGAGTGGTGTTTTGGTGTTCCAAAAAAAGGGTATTTATCAATTGATTAACACTTTTATTCTATCACGAAATACTTTAATTTCTTATAAATTAAATATTTTCTATAATTGGTAGAATATTTTATTGACCAATCATGATTGTCAGAAAAATGTTTTTTCTAAAACTTATTAATATGGGCTGTAACAATTGCATTACTATTCGAATCAAGAATTTCGACAGTCAAATTTTATGTCTGTCACAGAATTAAGTAAGCGAGCAAATTGTTGAGATATTAAAGCGAGTTTATTGAAGTTTATTGGGACTTGTCAGCACATGCAAACTAAGTTACAAATGCCACCACAACCAACAAAAACTTTTAGCCACAGGGACCACTTCTCCCATTCGGGGCCCACAACAACAACAAGCCCAACAAGAATATTCACAAGAGAAGGCAGCCTAGAAAAAATATGAAGGAAGAGCTAACCGTTAGTTGGAAATCGACGAGCGACGTGAGCAGACGGTCAAACGGATTGTCTTTCTACGGGCATATAGTATATCAGCTAACACGTATTTACGAGAAAACATACCAATTATGAAATTCGTGATGCGAGGTGATAAACGTAAAATATAATGAGTAATTAAATATATCGACATGAACTTAAATGTGTTTGTTAAATGCTAAAAAATACAACTAAAAGCTTTATCAAAACAAAGTGTTTCAAAGAACAACAGCTTACATATAAAATTCGTACATTTAGTTTAAAAAAATGCCACGAAAAAAGCCAAAAGTTGATACACTTGAGGAAATTGAGACGAGCATTAAATTGCTCTGTGATCAGTCCAACAATCACATGAAAGTTCGTGAATACTACAAGGCATTAAATGGTTATAATCAGGTAAATATATAATTTAAATTTTGTGATCAACGGAATTCTATTGCCAAACTTTTAATATACATTTTGTAAAACCTGTTAGCAAGGATTCATAAAAAGTTTAATATTTGAAAATGTAACGGCTAAAAATAAGAGCGCTCGCTAGATGGCTACAAGTAGAAAGCTTTCAGAAAGCTTTGTGGGTAACAAGGAAAGCTGTTTACAGTTTGAGAGCCATAATTAAGACAGGTAAGGGAAAGGAGGCAGTTGGATTCTGCCAAATGTTTCAGCCAAGGAAAATAAATAAATAAAGGAAATGAAATATATTGAGCAAGTCCCATTAGAAGATTTTAAAATCTCGTATAGGTCCTCAACAGTAGTTAGATTTAATAGTTTAATAGTTTGGTATTAATATACTTCTTCTTCTTTTAACTCCTTTGAACAACTGTTGCGTATTTCGTACTACTTAAGGAGCAAAGGATTTCAATGTCAGCAATATGACTTTTAAAATCGTTCGATTGAACTCGACGCCGAACTTTGTTAAGTCTTTTGTTGTTGATTTTTGTTATTTGTTATCGATTGTTAACCCATATTTATAGTTAGCTTGTCTCCTGGCAACCGACCATGGGCAAATGGCAAATCAATTATCTATTGTTTCCAACTGTCAGCAGGTGTGAATTTTTCACACTTTTGGCCACGTTTAGAACTTTGGAAATCGCAGCTTAAACTGTAGTTATTAAAATGGCTACGAGTGTGTTGAACATTTTAGCTGTTGATAAGGAGCAGGAGCTGTTGCAGAGCTTCTTACGCACGGGAGCCAATGCAGACGAGGAATCGTTGGACGAATCGAATAAAAGGTCAAGGGGCCGCGGTCGTGCCTCACATAAGGTACCGATTTGGGAGAGGCGCGACTCGTATGGCGGCGGCGGCAAATCCTCAACGGAACGTGGAGCTCGAGGTGCGAGCAAGCATCCGGAGGATACGGAGCCTGGCGGCTCCAAGCGTGGCAATCGTATCGAGGCTGAGTTGCGTGCGGCACGCAAACGCATCGAGGAGCAGATGCTGAAGAAAAAGAAGCCCAAGGAAAATTTCGTGGACTTCTATACGGACAAGGATCGAGCGGCAGCTGTCAGCGCTGGCGCATTTGACATCAAGCAGAGTTTGCAAATAAAGCAAAAGCAGGATCGCAATGAGGCGCTCCTAATCCCCGACGAGGCGGACATTAGTTCGATTATTGCGCTCGGCTTGAAGGAGATCAAAAATGCGAATCCGGAGAATGCAATACATTTCTTTTGCAAGGTTAATAGCTGAATTAGAAACAATAATTTGAGTTCTTTAATGAGAAACTTTTATGTTTCACAAAGATAGAAAAAATCTGTAGATTAATTAAGTTGTAAAATATTCTATATTTTTTTTTATTAATAAGATTCCTTTCTGCTTGCAGGCTCTGGAGCTGAACAGCACGGATCTCAATGCCTTAATCTCACGCAGCAAATGTTATCTGCTGCTGGGTGAGGCCTCCAAGGCGCTGCAGGATGCGGAAACGGCACTCAGCGAGGACAAGAACAATATACGCGCCATATACCAGAAGGCCGAGTCTCTTTACTATTTGGGTCAGTTTGAGCAGAGTCTGATGTTCTTCCATCGTGGACTACGAGCTCGCCCGGAGCTTGCCTTATTTAGGTTGGGCGTGCAGAAGACACAGGAGGCCATTGAGAATACGATTGGGACAAAAATCCGTTCCACTCTACCAGTTGTTCCAATCAAAAGCGGAATGCCAAAGAAATCGGGTGATAATACGCCGAAATCGCAAAACCTGAGCAGTGCTCGGGTGCGACAGAAGCCCACAAAGGCGGATCTGGAGCGGCGTAATGCACGCAAACTGCTGGGTGAGCTGTGCGTGGATAAGGAATATCTCGAGAAGCTACTGCTCCATCCGGACCTCGTGCGCGCCGATACCAATACAGAGAATATCTCTGCATTGGCCAAGGAAGCTGTCTGCTTCCTTAACAAGCGACAGGAATTCTGGCGACAGCAGCGTCCTTGCACAGCTCTGCCCAATCACAAGAATCTGCCCAACGATGCGCTTCCCAAGTGGTTTTAATCTGCAGCAATGGATGTAGTCTTAAGTGTTAAGTTTATGTTTGAAGTACATTTTGCTTGAGTTTCAATAAAACAGAAATATGAAATATTTAAAAATATGATTACGATTCGAACTTGATAAGAAATGCAGTTAAATAAAATTCAATTCAAGTTTTTATTATAAGTAGCATATTTATTGATTTACCTTTCTTGAAATTTGGTGATTAAACTTTTTGTTTTTACAATTTTCACATATGGTGTAACATTAACACATTAAATAATTTGCAATTTGCATTCGCATTTTTCTTTGATATTGTTTTCGTATAATTCCTTCATCCCAAGTATTTCCATGGATTTTAGCTGACTTTTCAACTCTGATAACAAACGGAAATTACTGCTATATAGTATATAGTTATATATAGTATTGCGAGCTCTCATAGTATTGTTTTTATTTATCATTTTTTTGTTGTTGTCTACCACATTCGATTTTGTTTTATTTGATAAATTGACTAGTATGGCTATAATAATTTAAGACATATACAATACATATGCATGTGTAGTAATTTAATACTTTATTATTTAGCTTTTGTTCGTTTGTTCAGATTGCTCGCTATGGTTAACATAAATACGTAAATACTTAGGTTATTTGGTGCATTAGTGTGTGTGTGTGTGTGTGTGTGTGTGTGTGTATTCATCCGGCCAGTGTTGGTTAAGTAATTAAGTGCTCATATAACAGAAACGGAAACATTCAAGTTTAAAGCAACAAACCAAGCATAATTCGATTTAAAATCTTTTTCTTTGAGCTTGTAATATGCATATAAACAACAAATCCAGTATTAATTATTGCCAGGAAACACTTCAACATTGTACGTAAATGATATATATATATATGTCTTCTATACAATTGGCAAATATATCATTTTTTAATATTTAGTTATGCGATTTCCAACATTAAACACAACAATAAATGGAATGTAAATATGTTGAGTGCCATTTGAATAAAATGCTGGGCTGCTTGACACCTGGAAAGTTGCAAGAGAGAGAAAATGGATTAAATAATTTCATTACTTAAATTTGATTAGAACAGATTTATACAAGACTAGTTTTAAGTTTATTTTTAGCTAGATTTCTTGAAAACAATTTTGCCACACGCAACGTAACCGTAATTGGTATTTAGCTGTTCTGCAGGCAGCCTCCCATATGGTCTAGTGGCTAGGATATCTGGCTTTCACCCAGAAGGCCCGGGTTCGATTCCCGGTATGGGAAGTAATTTTTTTTTCATGATTTATATATTTTTTTTAAGTTTTTGTAATTTGTATTAATTTAATTTGGACTTACTCTGGCTTTCTTGAGTTTCTTAGTTATTTGTGGGGCGTGTGGGTAGTGGCGGTGCATTCCCACTACGATTTGGTATTGGCGGAGGACCACGTCGATTGGGTAGCGGTGGCGGTGGACCCATTGGTGGCACTGGCCCCGTCGGCTGTCGACGTGGACTATCCAGGGCTCCCATGACTGGCGGCGGAGCAGCTGGTGGCGGATGACGTGGTGCTGGAACATCATCTTGTATCTCCTCGTATATATTGCTGGTTGTCTCGTAGGCGGTGTCCTGTGTGGGCGAGATCTGATCCAGAGATGATGGCTTGGATTGCCGAGTGGGCGTTGATACTGGCGTTCCTTGATTGCTCTGCATTTGACGTGGTGGTGTCGCTGGACCGGTTGGCAAAGCTGCGGCACCTCCAATGGGAGAAGCCTTGCCCGACGATGAGCTTGGCGAGCTCGCGGAAGTGGCATGCAATGGCGAACCCATCTCTGTGGGTGACTGCGATTTGGATGAAGGCGTCGTATCGCCAACCATGTTAGGTGGACGTGGCGGTGGCGGATTTGTCACCTGCACCGGCTGCAATGGTGTCTGCATTGGCTGCGGTGGCATTGGTGGCTTTGCCGGCTTGGGCACAATGCTAATGACGCCGGCATGAGGCAAGTGTCGTGGCGAATTTTTTGGTGACATCGGCATGGGCGGACGCGCTGGCGCCGGACGCGTTGGTGGCTGTTTGGGCCGCTGTGGCACCTCGGGCGTTAATTGAAGTAGCTGCGCCTGCTCTTCGGGATTGGCGCAGAGTGGAATGGTGTTCGAGGTGCACAGTTCAATCTCACTGTCCACCTGCTGTGGCCACTCTGGTGTCTTGAGCTCAAAGACCAGCTCCAAGCCGCACACTTGAGTGCTGCGCTTAGCGGCCGCATTCAGCGCAGACTCCCCATTGCGAAAGGTCACCCACATGGTGTCCTCGACATAACGCACCAGCGTCACTTCACCCATTTTGGAGAGCTCTGCAATGAGTTCGGCCATGACATGTTCATCGTAAATGGTCGGTCCATCCTCGTCGGATTCTGCAGATGCTTCATGCACATGCACCACAATTGTCGAATCGGGCGGGCCAAGATCCCGGATAACCTGATCAAAGACCGCACGGCGTCGCTGCTGATCGATTTCCATGATCTCTGCATCGATGATGGCAATCACTGGACGATGATCGCTCTGCTTCAGCTCCGAGCGCCCGTAGTGGATGAGCTTGCCCGGATTCCAGGTAGCTGTGCCAACACCGCCGAAATCACTTTCCGCCAATGCTTTGCGACGACGCCAGAGCACACGATCTGTCCAGGCGGGCGCCCGTTGTTTCTCTGACGTGTCGTAGTCATCGCTAAACACATCATATTTGTATGTTGGATCAAAGTTGATTTCACCCTCGAGGAACTCGGAGAATACATTGCCCGCCTCCTGCTCCTTGCGCAACTGATCAAACTCCAGCACTGTAGACAGGTCTCCATTGCGGACGCATTCCTTGAGCTCGTCCTTTTCCATATCGATGCGATAGTTGAAGTCACCGCACCAGAAAACCCAATCATGCGACTTAAGTGTGCGTCCCATCGGAAAAGCTAGTTTCCTTGTAATTTCCGCATAGTCAGCGTTACGTTCCGTGACTTGAGACTGACCGGCAGCAAAATGGGCGCACACAAAGCACATGGAACTGCCATGCAGAACGAAGCGTATGGCACAGGCACCCTTGTTGCCCGTTGCTCCGCCCAAGCCCGTTTTCACACAATCAATGGCCACATCTCGAATGTGGGGCGCATGCTCCGGCCGTATATAGATGTAGAGGCAAACTCCGACCAGTTGCTGATAGGTGAGCAGCACATAGTCATTGTCCCGCGAGATGGTTTTCTGCAGCTCCTCGGCCCACAGCTTGGCATTATCGGTGCTGGCTGCCATTATATTCGATGCATTCAGATCGACAATTTCCTCGAAGCCAATGGCATAAATATCAACCGGATGATCGGCATGCTCCGACGGATTGTTTACATCCACCAGCGCCTTGGAGCGCGCCAATGCATGACAATCAAGCAGCCAATCTGCCAAGGAGTCCTTGAATACAATGCTGCGAAAGTGTTTGCCACCATTCACATTATAAGTGCCAACAGCAACGCGTGCC
Source organism: Drosophila fungiperda (assembly GCA_035042345.1). Classification (NCBI taxonomy): domain Eukaryota; kingdom Metazoa; phylum Arthropoda; class Insecta; order Diptera; family Drosophilidae; genus Drosophila; species Drosophila fungiperda. The sequence goes on along the minus strand of JAWNLM010000159.1, from coordinate 1,817,155 downwards.
ATGCGAGGACGCACATACTCTGTATAACGCTTGCACAGCTCACGCAGCGTCGTTGTCGGTGCATGCAACATATTCGAGGGCAACAGAATGCGCGCACGATCAGCCAGCTCCGAGCTGAGCGTTGACCCCACAAGCAGAATATCAATGGCTTCCTACAAATATATATTGAAATCAGTTTGGAGCTCAAATCAAAATGTATTCATTACTCACCTGTTTGGAATTGTCCAGGAGATTGTTCTGAATGGTGCGTGCAGCAGATCGAGCACCATCCATTAGCTTAGATCCGCCTTGAATGGCACCAGTGCCCGCATAGATTTTGCTTACCTCGTTGCCATTGTTAATCCACATTTGACGAAAAATCTCCTCGAAGCGCGAGATGTTCTGCTGTTTGCCACCCATTTTCAATACATCTAGCTGCAGATTGAGCGTGTCCAGGCCGAGGTACGTCTGTACACAATTGGTGCGATCCAAGCAGTCCAGACAATTGGTGCGCACCACTCCAAATTGTTCCTGCTGCACTTGGCCATTGGAGGCATGGAAGATGCCATAATGAGCGCCACAGGCGACCATGCGCTCCTTGAGCTTGGCCAGAGCCGAAAAATTGCCACCCCGGCACTCCTGATGATAGTCAAAGACGACGTGTGGGATATCCTTGTGCGCGGACATGCCATGATGCCGCTGGAACTCATTGCTCAGCATCGCTTCGCCCTCTTTGCTGCCAATTAGCGAGCTACCCAGAAGATTGACAATCGTCTGGTAGCCATAACGTTGCCTCATCATGCTCATGTGACGATCAAAGGCCGCCGCCGAGGTCTCGAATCCTCGCGATAGCTTCACCTTGTGCGAGCCCACTTGTACACCGGGCTGCTCCCAGAAGAGCGGCACCGAGCCACGCGTCTGCACATGACTGGTGACATCGCCATCCACATAGATGACCTGTTCCGTCTCCACAAAGTTGGCCACATAGCCCTCATCATTCGTGCCACGGACATTGAAACGCGTTCCAGCGCGCTCACAGCTCAGACGCGAGATGATCGCGGCACGTGCCTGCTTGGCGCCAATGTAAACGGTGCGCACCTCAACGGATCCGCACATTGTCTGCAACAGCCACGAATGACAGTCGATGCCGAAGCGCATCAGATGAATGTGCATCATGCGGTTCCAGAAGAATCGATTGTCCGTCTCGCCCGTCTGATGGCGACGCTGTGCACACAGCGTAATATCAAACTTGCTATTTGGTGGCGAACCTGCACCAGCAGCCGATGGATTCTGATGTGCAAAGTAAAAGGTGCCCGAATTGAGCAACTTGCGCACCTCACTAATCTTGTCCTCGTTGGGCACCGCATTCTGCAGCGATACAAATGATGTTTGCGTAATTCGAAAGATTTCCACATCGCCAATTTTGCCCATGGACACGCAACCGGTAACGAGCACCAGAAAGAGCACAGTGCTCTCGCCAGCATTCAGCTGCAGTGCACCCAAACAGCCATAAGCATCGCACACCTGCGAAGAAGAATATTTATATAGTATTTTGTGGAACTATAAATATAATATATAGTTATGAACTATTGCCAAACATTTTTTTTGTGATGAATCAATAAGTCATCACAATTTATGTTACATAACATCCTACTTTGAGATTTATATAGATAACAATTAACAGCGACTTACCATATAGTTAAAGATACTTTATAAACAAGTTTGATGCTTTACCTATTTATTTTTTGTACAATCAGACGATAATTCCTTTCATTTTATATTAAGCTACTTTTGAGTCCCTAATTGGCTTTTATTAATTTAACGCCATGTTGAAAACCTCAAGGCTTAATATTGCTACTAAAAATTCTAATAAACGCATTAAATATGATTATTTTTTTTTTGTAATTTTCTATTTTTTTTTTACGCTATGAATAGCCTTGAAAATGTGCACAATTAATTTTTATTGGGTTTGTGGTTAATTGAGAGACACTCACCTTTGTGTACTGCTTGCGAATAACGTTCTCTTGCTGGGTGAGCAGTGCACAGACATGGGATTCGAAGAGGATGCAGTCGGTGTGATTGCGATGCTCCAATAGAACACTATGCGGAGATGGTGCTATTGACTTTTCAAGCACGCGTATCACCTTGGACATGGCCATCGTTTGGGCAGCAACTTTTCTTGTTTCTTGTTGGGAATGAACTAAAAGTTTCTCTAGTGTGCTTTTTCTCCGACTTCATCAACGCCGCTTCAGCAGCGGCCAAAACATCTGCAAGTGTTAACAGCAAATTTTCACAATTTTTAAACATTATTAAAGACGTGTGTAAAAACTCAAGAGCTAAACATATAATAGTTGCAATAAACAAGAAACAAGCACAGACAGTGGCAAATAATTTTTTCCATACGCCCCCAATTCCAATCGCCGCCAGCTGGTACGCACACACATGCATATGCATGTTCACACATATGTGCATATGTATGTGTCATTGGTTGGCTGATAAAATTGTATAGATTTTTCGCATGCCAAAATTTGTGCGTAACTTTTCAGTTAATATAAACATTCTGCAGCTTTGCCACATGCCACTGTAATCAGATTGTTATCAGGTATTGTTGACTATAATTTTTTTAACTGTTAATGGTCCTCTAGATAAGATATACCTTTTTTCCAACAATTTGATTGCAATTTGGACGAGTTGTATCGAATCGTTTGGACTAAGTTCAATCAAAGCAATAAATGAACAAGCGATTTGAACGAATGTGCTGAGGCCCTGGTTTGAGTTCATTTGGTTCCAGTTCGCAAATAACATTTTCTGTTATGGAAAGTGTTTTAAATGTGTATTATATTTACTTTTGCAGAATTTAAAACATTGTCGTTGTTGATTCGATATTTAGGAATACAGATGGGATTATGTAAATATCAAGAACGATCACACTGTTCAAATTTATAACAGAGTTTTAGCAGTCGCAGAATCTAACGGAATAAAATATGCCTCGTTTGCATAGCATTCGTACAAATGAGCTCAGTATTATATATATAAAATATTATTATTTGTGGTGATTGGTTTCACATTATAATTAGTATTACACCTTTTTAATTAATCAGTATGTGTTTTTTGCAAATGTAGTTTATTTTTTAAGTAGCTCTCTTAGAATGATACATGTTCGAATATAAAAGATGGGTCTGTTTAAAATTCAGTGTTAACAGTTTAAAAATGTAAATTAAATAAACATATCCAGGGTTGAAACTAAAAGTTCTTCAAAATGAAATAAGTTGACTGGAACGATTAACTAATTTAGATTGCTGGGAATCGGAATTGCGATACCATATCAGTAACTAACTTTATAGATCTTATGAGCATTTTTAATCAATACGATTTCGCTTCCAACGTCGAAATATTACCAGCGCCATGCGCAAATACTTTAAAACAATATTTAAGATTATATAGCAAACCACCTTAATTCAGAACGACACCTTAATCGACACTTTTTTGTGTGCCTAAAATATTTTTTAATTCTCGCTGAACTGCAAGAAAATAATCTACTTTATATTGATAAAGTTATGCTCAGAAAGCTCTTGAAACGATCGAACCATGTAACAATGTCAATATATCATAGCCACAAGAATAAGCCGACTATCAGCAGACTACATTCTCATGAGTCATCATTGATTGCGGCTTATCAATATATATATATATATATATATATAAATATTTATATTTATATATGTGAGTGTGTGTGTACGCAAACGATTTATCGGCCTGCACTTTGTGATTGGAAAATTTCTAGCCCGGGAGGGATGTTTAATGTAGATAAATATATTAAAGCATAAAAATAGCATTATTTTTATGTTTTTGGTCATTGTTTTAATCATTTTTTATTTATTGACTATAGTTTAGCCTAGTTATCAATATATTTTTAGAAAATACATACTTATTTAATACATTTTTAACTTTTAAAACAAAAGTTCAACAAAAATGATCTCTTTTTGAACACATACCCAAAAAAGTCTCATCCAATTTCAATTTTAATTGAGAAGCTAACTGTCGACATTTGAAATTTCAGACAGAGGCAGCAACAAAATAATGGATATCTTTATATTTATATGCATATTACTTAATAACTGTATTTTAATTTTACGCAAAAATGTCAGTTAATAATTTCTTTTGACTAAAAGTATTTTAGTATGTGGCTTTTAAAAACCTCAGTTAAACTTTTATCTTTTTTATTTGTATTTCTCTTTTTTTTAGATAATTGCGCTGGATTATTGACACATAATAATTTATATGTTTATATGATTATAGCTATCTAAATGTATTTGCATGTACATAAATTATCTAGAGCTACATTTTTCATATCTGACTAGTAGAATTTTGATAAGAAATCAAATTTTTGTATAGTTAGCAAAAAAAACCTGTTTATGCTGCCTGCGTATGGAGCATAAATGATTTCAAATTTGAGGCATGGCGCATGATTAAAATAAAAAGGTTTTTTTGCTGTTTTTTTGTTAAGAGTGAATAAAGCCAACAATGAATACCTTAATTAACTGTATATATTAAGACACACATATGAACATATGCATGTTTACATTTGTATTCGTATTTATTACTAATCTCATACTTTGTTTATACGTTTACTTAAGCGATTCGGTTGCCCGCGATCTTGTTCTCATATTCATTCTGTGCTTTGCAATTGATATGGCGCCCTAATCTGTACAACACATATTTATATTTTATGTACATATATAAGTATACATATATATATAGGTATGGATGTGCTTATGGTTATAAGGAAAAGTTCTTGGAGTTGTTGTACACAATGTATGCGTGTACAGTTAATAATCTTATATGTTCAGTTCTTCGATCGAGATAAGACTTATTGTGTCCAACTGCTGTAAAAACAGGGAAATAAAGATCTTTGCTCTTTGCTCTCGTTTACAGATTCACTTGAAGCTGATGTCTAGTTTGTGGGATGACTAAGCACCATATCCGCTGACAAATAGCTACATTTTTTATTTAAAGCACTCTACGTCATTGTTAGTATTTACACTTAGAGAATAATTGGGTGTGTTAATTTCAAGTATAATCAGATTATGTTAAGAACACAACTGTTTTAATATTTTGGGATTATTAAAGACATTTTTTAAATTTTATCTTTAGAAGATTATAATTTTGTATATGTTTTTTCGGTGTGTACACTAAATAGTTGGTTTATCTAGGTTATTTTACTTTAGTTAACTGCCACTATATGCATAATACTTAAGTTTTTGTCTTGAGGGATGGTCAAAAGTATAAAGAGTATAGGCGATAAGCGCTTTAGTATAACTTCATGTGATGTGAGGTAACACACACCTCAAAGTGTTGCTGACAACTCCCTAATTGCCACAAATAATGTGTCAAAGTCTGTGATAAGAAATGCGCAATGTGACTCAGCTCTAAAGTTCTTCAATTCTGTCATTGTAATGTGTGAACTCAAAGCACCTTCATAAAAATCGTAGATAAGCTGATCGAAAGTGAAACACCTTTGACTGACGCATACATAAAAAATATAACATTAGATAACTGCTCAAGTGACAAACGATAATAAACAACGTTAACAAAAATTCAAACTCGTTCGTAATATAAATTAAATTTATTCGATGGCGGTGTAGCGAAGCTTATTTACAAAACATTGCAAAGCAGTGAAATTAGTTTGGATAGTATGTATGGATGTTTAAATTAAAAAGAAAACAAATAATATGTATACTTTTTCGCTTAGGTATAATAAATATCTAGTTATAATTACGATAATTCAATTAAAAAAGCAATAACAAAATCTAGCTAAACTATGCAACATTCTAGTTTCTTCCCCGAATCTCAAGTGCAATTAAATACAAAAATTACAAAAATTTTTGCTTAAATTGAATTAACTTACAGATCTCTACAAATATAATGTATCTATATACTTAAAGCACAAGCTGTCAACTTAGGTTTAAGTTCGGTTCAACAATTTTACGGCTTGTTGTTGTTACAGTTTAATGCCGTCAGTTACTTAACGAGCAGGAGTAATCATGTCCAGACTTTGGATGCCGCTGCTTAAGCTTAAAGGCCGTAATTTTGATAAACAGATGCAGAAGAGCTCAAGAGAGCTCACTTTAGAACACCTGACTTTACACATACTCTTAAGTTTATGTAGTGACTAAGTGTGGCTTTTTTTTTTCTTGTTTCTTTTTTGCTAGTAATAATAATACTACTGCCACATTAACTTAGCTCAAAAATAGCAGTCCGCTGATTACACAATTTACGCATATAACAAACTAATTTTAATTAGCTGCTGCTACGAGATTAACAGTCGATGTTTAGCCACCGGCAGCGTTCCCATCCCCGTCGTTGCTCCTCCAACACATCCTCCTAAAGATGTGGGTAACAACGTGGGCGCCGTCGGCTGCAGTGGCGCTGTGAGACAAGAATTCGATGCGGGTGAATTGAGCGGTAATTCGTATGCAACACCGCCCCAATGAAGCTTAAAGGTCCGCGTCCTCCAGCGTATTGCCGGGTTCCACAGTGCGTGCAGGAACAAATAAGGGCCGGTTAGCTCCCTAAACAGCCAGCCAATGACAAACTCGAATTTGTGGAATGGCATCGAGCCATGCTGCACAATGGACAACAGCAGCCAGTCGGATAGAAACCAGCAGAGAACATGCACCAAATAAAACACCAACGGATCCCAGGCAAACAGCACCGATGCTGACCAGGCGGCCAGTGCACCCAGTATCATACATTCAGAGAGTGGTTCCAGAAGTATCGTTGTGGGAACCATTGCCACCCGCAGCTTGGCCCAGCGTATGAGGCGCGCCTAAAACGATAATTATGTACAAATGTTATTTTACAAAGGTCAAAGATTAATTTTAAAAATTAAATGTGCTACGTGATTGTTCCCATTTAATATTAATGCCATCAAAATATGGCTTAATTGGACACCTGGATTATTGGTTAATTTACCATTGTATTTGTGTGTGTTTCAGATTACAAATTATCAAATAGCTGACATGAAAAAGAGTAACTTTAATGAGATAAGAAAATGTAAAGTATTGAAAATAAGAATGTGAAACTATTTGTATTCGATTAATCATACGAAAAGGTAATTCATTTTGCGTACATTCATATTTCTTATTAACATCTATGCTTGTAATTATTTTAATTAGAATAGAATTTCTTTGTTTGATATTTTTAGTTGATGTGTATTGATAAAACGGCAGTAAATTCCATAAATAAAAACCCTCAATGGAAAGCAGTTATAATGTGGGCTCTTCTTGGAATGAGTAGTTTAATTCATTAATAGAAACGTGTTATTCTTAAATTATAAAAAAGGCAAGCAACAATCGATATTTTACTGCCTAGGATTATAAATAAGGCCGCACAACATCGACTTGTTTCGCCACAGACTATAAATAGTTTCATTTGCTGACTTCAAAGACTCTTCTTTCCCATAGATATTGCCTGCTTAAATCGCATTTGAGAATATTGTCCTTTGAGTGTTAGGCCTCACATATTATTTATAATCTTGCAAAACAACCTGCAATTACTGAAACTGCTCTCGCTGCTCGTCAAATTGTTGGCAATTTGGATTGACAAGTGTCTTTCTTCTATTTAATTATGTGCCAACAAACCACTTGCAGCTATAAGCTAAAAGCGAATGGCGATAAAAAAAAAACTATTTTGTTGTATTGTGGGAAGCAATAATCGGGAAATAAAACTGTAAATCAACAAGTAGAAAAATCCTCTAGATCGACTAGTAGATACTCTAACACCAATTCTAGCATAGATTAGTTCTTACTTCAACGACTAGTTGCCTTAATTAACTATAGTATTTATTATATTAAAAGCAGATTTGAAAATATGCTTATCATCAAATTATTATTAAAAGTAAAACCGTTTCGATCATTTTGTAAAGCTTTCGTGATATCAGCTGTAAGCGATACATTAATGTTGCACCTGTCTCACTAATGTATGGCGATAAGAATTCTAATTTATAAAATATGAGCAACATATTTTCTTACATAATAAATCTGCTATTAAATAATACATCTACTGAGGTAAGTAAGGGATGTTTATTACCTGGAAGTTGGCTATATCGCAGACACCGCTATTTTGGAGAGCTGGCTGATTGGAGATGCGCATCTTCCAGCCCAATTCGGTAACGCGCTTGGCTATGAAAAAATCCTCGGCGAGATAGCAACCAAATGCCCTAAGTCCGCCCAATTGATCGATGACTGCTTTGCGTAGGAGACAGGACATGCCCGTATGACAATTGATGCCCAACACATCGGCCGACAAATAGATTCTCGATTGCACCGTGCCAAAGAAGACTTTCTCGAAGGTTGCCGCAAATCCATCCCGATCGCTGGTGAAGGGCATCTGATGTACTAACGCATGCCGATCGGACATGTTCTGTACCATGTCGAGGAGCGTATCGTTCTTCATCTTAATCCCACTGTCCGATATCATAAGGAATTCATATTTTGCTGCCAAATAGCCGGGGTGGATATTATTGATTTTTGGATTGACGCCCACATTGGATCCACCCACAAATAGATGTGCGTCGATCTGGGGATGCTTTACGAGCAACTGTTCCACTAGCTTAATGGCCGGATCGTGTTTATCCTCCACACAGAAAAGTAACTCGAACAGCGGATAATCCATGGTGAAAAACGATTCCAGATTATGCTGCAAATTGGGATCAACGCCCATCAATGGCTTCAATATGGACACACCCGGTAAGGGGGATGATTCCGTTGGCAGTTTACATGACTTCTTGTGCAGCTTATATTTGCCATAGCAGATCGCGATCAGATGCACGCACCAAGTGCCAAACCAGAAAATCATAAAAAATGCTGCGAAGCCATAAAGTGGAACTGGCAAATGTGACATGGTATGCGTGTGTGTCCGTCTGCAAGTCTGTGTGTGTGTTTGGGGTGTTGTAGGTGGCGCTGTCTGCTGCGTGAATACGTCTGTGTGTGTGCGCCTGTGTTTGTGTGTGTGTTTCTCGTGCGGGTTTTTCTTAGTTGGTACACATTGGCAAATTTTAAATTGCAGCTCTCGCTCGGCTGGATTCTAAACTGGTATCCGCGTCTTTTGCTCGTATTTCTGAGTCAGCATACCCCGTACACAAACACACAGAGACCGAGCGAGTCGTAAACAAATTGATCGCGCGCGTTAGTGTTGTTGACTTTGTCACAACTATATCGTCATTGGTGTTAAGACTACCCTGGCGATTACTTTTATTTTCCTATTACTCATATCAATTTCCGCGAATTGAACATTTCGAAGAGTTCGCGTAGCGTTCCATGTCCAAATAAAAACTGCAATGTACTATAAGGGAACGCGGAAGTAAAAATGTGCACAAAAAAGACAAAGTCCAGAAGTTAAACTGTACGAAAAAATACAGAAATACCATTTTCCGCTAAATTGTGCCCGATAAAAATACTTTAAATTAAAATTACTCTGATTTTCTTTATATAATCTTGCTTATTATTGAATGCAAGGTAATAAATGTAAATGGAATAAAAGTTATTTATATAAATAGTAGTTTTCATATTAATTTTGAAAATTTCGCCTGAGCTGCATACTGAAATAAATATGCCCAACACTAAGGTCACACTGGGCAGCGTAAAACAGGCGATGCATATAAATAAAGCTATTTTTATAATGTCTAACTCGGAAGTGAATACTAAGTAGGCTGTGTATGATTTGTTTATTAATTAATGTGTACAAAAAGCACATACAACAAAAATTCTAGATAATTAGGGCGAAGATGCAGCAGCACGAAGGGAAAGAGTGCGCGACAACCAAGAAAGGCGCAGAAGCTGGCGAGCAAACATTTACAAAGGTCTTCAAGTCGGATTTTGATGCCAAGTACAACATTGTCGATATACCCACCCCAGTCAACGCCTTCCTGTCCGGTCAATTTAAGCGTAGCTATGCTTATCACACGATCCGTAACCGTTTGCCTGTCATTCTCACAAGGGTCATCGATTCACTCACAAGGGACAAGAGTGAGCTAGTAGCAAAGTATGAAGAGAAATATGTGCAGCATGCTAGCGATGAGCTGAAGATTGTCATTGGACTGATCTCGAGGCTAAAATATGAACTGCAAACGGATAAACCCTTTCAGATGTTCATAGGCTATGGTAAGTTTATCTCAACAACTTCAAATTGTATTTCTAATATGTAAGTATTTGCCCAGCATTGCCGGATCAAGATATATGGAATACCTTTATCGCAGAGCTACCCAAGGAGCGGCGTACGTTTTATCAGGCCTGCTGGATGCATGCCGAGTGCTACATGTACCGTAAGCTCTACTCCTTTGTGGAGAACAGCATCTTCATCAAACATTTGGATTACTTTGGCAAAATCAAGGAGCAGGCGTTGATCGATGGACATGACGCCATAGTCTCGCTGGGCAATAATACGCGTCGCACAGAAAAGAGCATCGAGATGTTTGCGAAGCTGTTGAAAACGAATTTGTGGAGCAATCGCAATAATCTCTCAGACGATGGGCGTCTCTTCAATATGCAAGTACTACTCGATGTGAATGCTATGGATAAATATATGCTCGTAAACAATATCGAGGATATATGGACATGCTTGTCGCAGGACATTTTAATCGATAGACAGCGTGTGGATATAGTACTAGATAATGCTGGCTTCGAACTGTTCACCGACTTCATACTGGCCGAATACATTATCGAGAAGGGACTTGCGGAAAAAGTGCGCTTTCATGTCAAAGCCTTTCCCTGGTATGTCTCTGACACCACAAAGCGAGATTTAAATCATACCCTCCAGTATCTGAGCAATCACACTGATTACATCATCAGCCTAATTGGCCATAAGTTTAAGATATTCTTCGATGATGGTCAATTTGAATTAGCACCCATTTCGTATTTCTGGACAGCGCCACATGCTTTTCACAAGTGAGTCCCGGAAATATTTCTCTCTTACTCCAAAACTGATTTATTTTCTTGCTTGCAGCATGCAGAGCATTGAACCTGAGTTATATAAAAGTCTTGAGCAATCAAAGCTCATTATATTTAAAGGAGATCTGAACTATCGAAAACTTTTGAGCGATATTAGCTGGGAGTCTACACAGGATATAGGAATATGTCTGGGTGGATTTCTACCCAGCAATTTCTGCACATTGCGCACAATAAAGTCCGAGATATTAAGCGGTCTTGCACAGGGTGTCAGAGAGGATCTGAACAAAAAGGATCCCGAGTGGATGGTTACTGGCAACTATGGCATCATTCAATTTGTTGATGGCTCAGGTCAATTTGGTTATTAAAAACATAAAAATCTATACCAAATGCGCTTTAAAGCAAAAGTTAATCCAAATATAAACTCTTTAACAGAATACTATTTTGTCGATTATAATTTTCGAATTCATAAAGATTATAGTTGTTGTACGTACTAAAAGTTTTTTGTATTATGTAGAAGATTATCTATAATTTCAAAGAATGTTTACAATTGGCCAAGAAATATAAACATTCAAGTCTACGGTCAGCTGTGCCACAGCTGATTGCTTCAATAGAGGTGTGACAGTTCCGATAATTTGCTTAAATGATAAATAAACATTTCATATATTATTGTATTCTTTGCAATTAATAGCGATAGAAACAATCGATATTATCGATGCCACATCTAGCGTGCTACTTTCATGGTAACTTGCCTTTCTACTGTTCGCGCCAACACTACGCGGTAAATTGCATATTGTAGCAGTTACTTTGCAACAGCAAACGATACAATAAGTGCATCACAGCTGATAAAAGCCAAAGCATCCAGCACGAAGTAAGCGGCAAAAATGACCTTGGCACAAGGCGACTCTAATTTTGATATAGAAAATGGAATTATTGACAGCGAGATTCCTTCACATACGCAGCTAGCAGCCGTATACAAGCAGTAAGAATATATCGCTATATATAGCAATATGATTATGATACGCATATATGTATGCATATATATACACACTCATATATCGCACTGATGTAATTTTGATTGGCTGACCTCTAAACACGATCCGATTCCCCCATTGTAGGAGTTTTGCCTATTACACATTTCGTGTGCGGCTCCCCACAACGCTAAAAACAATTGCCGACTCCTTGGCTAAAGACAAGGATGAATTACTAGCAACGTATGGGGTGGTGAGTGTAGTTTACGTATTGCGTAATTCAGAGAATGTGCTCAATCCATCAATAATCAATATTTTTATATAGGATGCAGATATTGATCAAACAGCTGCTGCAGTTCTGGAACTGCGCTCAAATATTTTAACGAACGGATTTTTACTGCCCTTCAATGACAAAGGTAGGCCAAAAAGAAATTGAACTTTAGACCAAAAAACAGATTTATCTAAATTAAGATTTATATATACTTAATCGCTCTTCAAACTTATAGATAGCGACGCAAACGAGTGGAACTTATTTCTGGAGAAGCTGCCAAAAGAGAAGAGAATGTATTTTACTGCCTGTTGGCTTTATGCCGAATGCTATATGTACCGCAAATTATGGGCGATATTTATTGCATCGCGTCTCGCTGGCCACGACTATTTCCGCAAGCAGAAACAAACGGCGGCGAAGCTTAGTTTGGATGCTATGACGGCCGTTGCGAGAGGCACTCGAAATAACGAACGCATTTCGAGCACGTTCCAGAAGCTGATGAAACTGAATTTGTGGGGCAATCGATGTGATCTGTCGATTACGTGCGGCAAACAGGTCAAGCCAACGGGCGATGCTTTCCATCAGATAGACGAACTGAATGCCAATTTGCTTGTGGATGCGACAGGCTCCATTTGGGAATTATTGAATAAATCAGATGGCAATGGAATTGTGGAATTTATATTCGACAATGCCGGTTATGAGCTGTACACAGATCTGATCCTAGCCGAGTATATAATCGATAAAGGGCTTGCTCAAAAAGTGCGCTTCAATCCGAAAGCAATTCCATGGTTTGTATCCGATGTGAGGGCCGAGGATTATCATTGGACAATCCAGTTTTTGATCGATCAACCTGAACCGGTGCTGAGCGAGCTGGGCAAGAAATTTAAACGCTTGACGGATGAGGGCAAATTTGAGTTGGCTCCACTCGAGCACTTTTGGTCTAGTCCCTACGAGTTTTATCGCATGGCTGAAGTGCAGCCGGACCTTTATAAGCGCCTCTCGCAGGCAGAGTTGGTTATCTTTAAAGGAGATCTGAACTATCGAAAACTACTCGGTGATTACAGTTGGCATAGCACCGAATCATTGGAAACCTGTCTGCGTGGTAATTTTAAATTTTGCTAAATTAAAAATGTAACTATTATATTTATATTATATTCTCTAACAGGCTTTAGACCCACAAATCTTTGCACGCTGCGCACTATCAAAGCGGATCTGGTTTGTGGTTTGCCGCCGGGTAAATCAGAGGAACTCTTTGCGAAGGACAAGGAATGGATGCTCAATGGTGAATATGGCACCATTCAGTTTGCCCTCAAGTAAATACAAATAAAACAACCAATATCTGAATCTTTAGCATAATAGACTAATTGTTGCAATTTTAGGCTTAACTAAATTGTTTAACTAGTTTTTCACTGTTAAAATAAAAACAAATGTCGTATAAATATTGTAAACATCGATTTCAGTGCCAGTCAGTTGAGTCTAATTTTTTGTGATTTTATTCAATTAAAAATTGCATAGATTAAATTACTTTTGCATATAGTAGATCAGATAAATGTGCATTGATCCAAAAATTATTTTAAGATCAAAATTAAAGCATTACAAAATTATATAAAACAGTTTCTGCATTTGAAAAAAAATGATAGTTTGATAATCAATTTTTTTCTAGATAATATGGATTTCTGGAATAAGTTTATATATATTGAACTTATGTATACATTTTATGTGGATTTCATAAAAATTCAAGTTGTTTCGGAGCCAAATTTCAAAATTTTAGATTACGTTAAGAGAAATAATGACATCACCGAGTATACACATTTATGGTAGCCAATCAGAGATTGGATCCGTTTATTCAACTGTGCACGCCGTGAAATTGGATGTCACTGTTCCAACGGATTTTGATAAGAAGCACAACATAATCCTGAAAACGACTGCACAGTTTGATGCGCTTTCGGCCCGATATAAATATAGTTTTGCCTACAAGAATTTTAGTGATGGTGTGCCCAGAATGCTCAGCGAGCTGATGAGCTGCATGAGGGAGAAAGAGGATAGGATTATGGAGCAATGTGGCGACTATGCGCGCTTAGCTCTTAGCCGGGTTCTATGGAGCCTGGAAATCTTAAGGAATGAGATCTTGGCGAATGAAATGTTCAAGCATTTTCATGACAAAGATTCGGATGCCAATGATTGGAACAGGTTCATCGAGAATCTGAAGACACGAGAGAAAAATCGATGGTTTTCCGCCAATTCGTTGCATGCCGAATGCTATTTATATCGCCGCATTTCGGCCACATTCCGTCGGGAAGAGACTCTCCGCGATTATGACTACTTTAGTACACAAAAGATGTGCGCCGCCAGAAATTTTATGTACCTGATGCACACAGTCTTAATAGAGTTATCTCAATTGTCGCGTAGTCGAGAAAATTTCCAGCTTATGCTGAAGACATCGCTGTGGGGCGGTACTTCAGATCTCAGCGTCTTCGAAGGGCTCACTGGTAAGACGATTAGCGAGTACGATATGCATTTAATAGAGGATCAATCGGAGGATGTGTGGCGACTGCTTACAGAGGGTGTACATTCCTCCGTTTCACCCGTCACAGTTGACATTGTACTGAATAATGCTGGATTCGAATTATTCACGGATCTCCTCCTGGGTGAGTATCTGATACGCACTGGACTTGCAGAAAAGGTTTGCTACCATGTCAAGGCCATACCTTGGTTCATCTTGGATGTCACCGCCAAAGACTTTGATTGGATGCTTCGATTCCTTCGCAGCCACCACATAACTGAAATGTCGGTTTTTGGGCGACGACTGCAACGTCTTTTCCGGAATCGATCTATCACACTGTGTGAATATAGTTCCTTCTGGACCCGCCCTCAGGGATTTAGATTCATGCGCGAATTGTCGCCTTGTTTGTACGTTCATTTGAGTTTTGGTGCTTTGGTGATCTTCAAGGGAGATCTTAACTATCGCAAACTGCTCGATGACATCAACTTGAATCCAACTACTCCATTTAACGAGAGCTTAGGTGACTTTTTGCCGACCAGCATATGTGCGCTGCGTTTCATCAAATCTGATCTGTACTGTGGCATGCCCCATTGTGCTGTCGAGTTGTTAACCGAGAATGATCCCAACTGGATGTTGTCTGGCGAGAAGGCCGTTATTCAATTGGCCATAAAAGCCAGGCCATGAAAAATGGAATATATTAGATTAAATATTTGTCGATATATATGTAATAGTTATTATAGAAATGAATATTTTAATAATTTTTGTAGAAAACTTTTTATATCGATTATAAAAATTACAGTTCTTAAGTAAACTTATTTGAAGATGTATTCTTTGCAAAGCTTTACATATTCTATGATAATTTGATACTTTACTACTTTACTTACAGTTCAATTTAGTAAAGATTCCAGCCAAAGCTGCAGTTGACAATGATTAAGTAGTACAAAACTTGCTTGATTTGGATGATATTTTAAATATATATATATATATATACATATATATGGATCTATTGTCGTTTTATTATTTGGATGCGCTTAAAAGCTATAATGGTAGGCCGTGTAAGTCGTAAAGATAAGTATGACATTTCCATATACGCAGTATAGACTATAAACTATGCATTTATTAAATATGAATAGTACAAAAATATGCTCTAAGGCCATATCTAATATGTATTGTATTTGTATGTTGTATGGATTTATGGTGTGTATTGTGTGTATATTCATGCTGTTGATATATATATATAGCAGCAGTATTTTGAAACAATTCGTCAAATTTTCAAGTCTTATCAATTGCCTTTACAGAGAAAAATAAAAACAAACAAAAATCAAATGAAGAACTCATCTACATTTTGCTCCACACATAATACAAGCGAGAGTCTTTTCAGAAATTGGGTGCTTTCTTTTCTGTTTGTAGTTGCGATATTTTTTTTGCTTAGTTGTTTTTTTTTTTGGAGGGAGTTCTTCTTACGCGGCTGCTGGGGCTCACAACACACAATTGGGATTCAGTGGCTGATATGGCGTAAGATCTTTTGTTATGGAGAAGAGTGCACCATCTCGTACCATTTTGCACATTAGAGCGCCCAGATTCTTGGCATCATCGATGCCCGAATGCGCGCGTCCCTCAAATGTCAGACCCACATGGGAGAGAGCATCCGTAAAATTACAGGGACGATATTTATACCACTGACGATAAATGGCACGCACATCGATCCACTGATTGAAATATGGCGCTTTGCGCATACGTTTCCTTGTGCACTCCTTGTGCAAACATATGCCAAAGTCCCAATCCGTCCAGGTGACAAATGCACAATTGCCCAATATATTCGATTTGGCCGTTTTGGGTAGCAGCAGATTCCGCGCACGCAACTCCTTGCGCAACCACTCGTGGAACATCATTAGAGCCGTCTGTAATGGCACTCCAGCGTCCACTGTCTTCTGCTCTATGCCGGTTAGCTCGGTGCAATAGGTGCTCAAGCGTGGCGACTCAAATGGCATTATGTATTTGTGAAACTCGGCTTCGATTTTGCCCGTCTTCAAGTTAACAAGCACAGCTGGGAATTCTGCAATGATTCAATATTAATATGGAGGAAGAATATATATTCCAGCATTACTCACCAATAATCTCTGCTTCTCGCCATTGTGGCGGCGCCTGTTTCTCCCAGCAGGTGGCCTCAAAATCCACTGCGATCACATAGCTAAATGGCTGCATGGCCAATTGTTTGGATTTGCGCGATTTCTTTGTCTTCAGTGGCGGTGGTGCATTGGCTGTGGCATTGTTGGCACCGCTGATGTTAATCTCTACATCATCCAAATCATTGGCTTGGTCTGCGGGTCGAGCGCCATCCACATATAACGTATCAATCAAGCCCAGTTGTCTGCCAAGGTGAAAGATGCAAAAATTCGCATATAAAACAAGGTTACTTAGCATTTTTTTTTAATAAAAAAAATATATATATATATTAGTGATATACCGGGTCAGACAGCTAAAACTATCTAAATTGACAATATGACTCGAAAGTTGTTAAGCTTCTGTGATCAAAATCTACAACTAGATATACAAATATATATTTATTTGGCAAATACGATTCTAGTTGCTTTCTTAGTGGTAATGCAGTCTACTAAATTAAATTTATATATTTTATGAGTTTGATTTAGTTTAAGGCCTTTTGCAAATAATAAGTTGATGAAATTTTAGGGTAGATTCAAAGTATGTTAAAAAAATTCTGGTTAGTAATATTAAGCAGTATATTGAATAAATTTATAAGTTGTCTTTGCATTTATAAATAATACTTATAAGTACCATAACTGAAGATTCTTTTGCTCTAGCATCTATTGAGTATCTCATGGGAACCGATTTAAAGCTAACAACCCCCGGGATGGATTTCATGTTTGCTCTTGTTGCTGTTTGCCATAGCACACAATCATGGGTTTCTGGTGCCAGAGCAAACCATTTGTTGCCATCAACGCTTGGGCAACCACCACCGCCGCCGCATCCGCAGTCGCATCTGTATTGCTAAGCTGCTGGAATGTGATAAACGCCTGTCCTTTCATCCGTCCCTGCTGCATGACTTTAATGTCCAGACTCTCCACTGGCGCATAGCGCGCATAGAGCAATCTGAGCTGTGATTCTGAAACGCTCTTATCGAGATTCTTAATGTAGAGTTTATTGCTAGGTTCGCCTCTTTTGTAATTCTTGTAGATGGGCAGAGCTTCCAACTGCTCGAGCGTCAGACGCTCCTCCGGCAGCTGTTCAGCTGCTGAGGCAGCAGGCAAGACTGTTGGCAGCTTCAGTTCAATTTTGGGCGCATCAAATGTGGGCACATCAATGGAAACTTTAACAATTGGAGCTTTTACGGCGCTCTGGAGGATTTGACGGGCACGTTTACGATATTGTTCGGAAATAGAACTAGCTGGCAAAACTGTCTTTCGCTTCAAAAGCTGCTTGTGCTTGGACTCCTCATCGCTCTCCAGTTCGCTCTCTGTTTCATTCTCCAGATCTTTTTCGGTTTGTGTCGCAATGCTTTGAGTCTGCTCTGGGAGTAGATGTAAGCCGGAAGGTCTCTTACCAAATGGAGGTTTCAAATTCATGCGATTCATTAGGTGCAGCACCTGCGTATAGAAGCGTGTATCACTCCTTAGGGCATCTCCAATGGCAGTCAATATGTTGTCATTGATGGGCGGATATGCATATTGAAGATATGGCGGTGGTGGTTGCATTGAATCAAACTGCTGCTTATTGCCGGCATACAACTTTTGCACATACTTGTTGTTCGCGGAATCCGTCGCCGACGCTTGTGTTGACTTGTGTGCAATCTTGGACTTGTTGCTGCCATCGCTTCCTTCACGTGGTCCAAAGCTGCTGATGCGCAACGGCTTATCCAGTTTACCGCTGAGACTCGTCAGCTGTTCGAGTGCCTCTTGAGCCTCCGAGGCGTCCGCATATTCAAGAAGCGCCCGCCGGCGTCCAAATGCATTTAACGAACGTGGTATTATCAATTTAGCCTCTTGAATTAACTGCGCAAGTTCTTCGATGCTGCATGGCATGCTTTTCAGCAGCAATTTACTTGTGGGCGCACACATATTCACAAAATTTTACAACTAAAAATGTGCTGTAGCAGCTGCCATCAATGTTGGTTATCGATTGTTCCAAAACCGATAAGTAAGTACCAGTTCTTGTGTGGAGTATTTTTGCTCATTTGTGGAGCACCTCTGTTAAGTATTTAGCAATAATTTTAGTATGCTCATTTAAAAAGCTTAACGCGCCTTTTTTAAACAAAATTTTTAACTCGAATGCAATTATGTTTGGTCGATAAAAACAAACAAGTTTTCTTTTCTGCATCAAAAAGAAAAGCAATTACTTTCACTAACTGCAGTCACTGGATCTCATTTGCAAGCATGAGCATTGCTATTCAGTGTTGCAGCAGAACCAGTTTGGCAACAAAATTGCAAAAAAACATTTAAAAAAAAACGAAACTAACAAATCATATCAGTTGCATACGTGCTATGTAATGTAAATATAGCCAGCTATCAGCAATTACATTGTTTATTTGTAATAACGGTTGTTTAGATACTTGAAGTGTGTCTTGTAAATAGCAGATTATTTGGTTTCGTTGTTGCATATACATACAAACATACATGCAGAGCAGAGTCAATGCACTTTCATTAAGTGAAAATCTGATTTGTTTTTTTTTTCGTTTTGATATATGGCACACACACATGCGCACAAGTCGCACACAATGCTGTTTATAAAAAGATCAACACACACACACAACGTGCGACAAGAACAACAACAACAACATCAACATCAACGCTCAAAAGTCAGATTGCATAAAATTTGCAATGATTAAATGGACAACAACAACAAGAACGACGACGACACACTCTCACTTTCGTTCGCTAATGTCTACTGCAAAATGCGGAAGCACGACAAAAACATGCAAAAATTGGATGAATGAACTCGCTCCCTATCTCTCTCTTTTACTCACTGTCCCCCTCGCCATTGCGCTATCCTCCCCTCTCTCTTTCTCTCTCCCACACTCGCGTAGAAGAATATACAGTTTGTGGGCTGTGCGCGAGCGGATGATAATTTTTTGCATTACTAAGTGACACTAATGGGTTAATGCAGCTAGTACTATATTTAGAAGAATAAAAAAATTTCCTATATCAATTAGCACTACTAAACGTGGAAGGGGTTACAGCTGGTCGTCAGCTGTGCTAAGTGTTAATTAAAGAATATTTGCAAAAGCAGCAATTTAGATTAATCATTGACTTTTTATTTGCACATATAAAATAATCCGTAATATGTCTGAGACCTTTTTGGCTCAGTAAGAGATACGAATATTTAAGGGATTTTACTATTTCCATTTTATTGGCCATTTCTGCAACAACCAATTTTTGAAGTTTTGATAATTACAAATAGGTTTATTGATTTATTTGTGATATTATCGATGATCCTGAAGAAAGCGATTCATTTTATTAGTATGTTTTTTACCTGATTTCTGAGTTTCTGAGCCTTCTGAGCTCTCTCATCAATCCTAGTTTCTGCACTGGTTTGAAACCTTTGTCGAGTTGACCGTTTTCTTTGTCATTTTAAGCCTTTATTATATTTGCCAACCCCACAACCTTAACATACTTTACGTCACTAAATAACACATATTAAAATGCCAGTTGCAACAGGTTCAGTTTTAGCCTCTTTTTATTTCTGATCTGTTATTACGTGCCCCAGACAAGCCCATAAAAACATAACATTAACCACTTATCAATCAAATGGGCGGCTCGTGCCTTTTTAGGTGCGTATGTATTGCGTATAATTTAATAATACACTATGCATATATATATATATATATATATTTATGTGCTGAGAATACCGCAATTATAGGGGTAAAACAATGTCAATTAGCCGCAATTGTGGAGACATGCACAGTAGTTGACAGTTTTATGACAGGGAACCCACCAACCTTGTGGGTTCAATAAGCTTGAAGCGTGTTTACACATAAATAAAATTGTTATAATTAAGTTAATGGGTGGAATTCAGCGACAACAACTTGCATTTTAGATTTTCATATGCAAAAAGTTGATATGGTTCTAATGTAAATGTGTCATTAAATTAGTTTTTTTTTAAGTTTTAATAGCGCGTATCCATTTTAATTGGTTTAAAAGGGTTTATTAAAGTTCTGCACAGTTATGAAACCAAAAGTATTAGCTTCTAGAAAAGTAATTCACATTAGATGAATTCTATAAAGTAAAAGTTGTTTCAATAAAATTTTTTGTTAGAAATAGAAATTTGGATAAAATTTTGTAAATAAGGTTTAAGGCATAACAATTTGATAGTGCAAGTGTTATTAATATCATTTTGTCTACACTCAAGGCCAAAGTTAATTAGTAGAAAAACTAAAAAAGCACGTTGCACTCAAAAAGTAAAACACAATGAGCCAAAACAAATATTGTTTTAAGTGTGTTATTGCTCATATACATGTGTCTCCAATCCAACAGAAAAAAATATGGCTTTAGTTGTGTGTACATGTGTATAAAAAAAATATATGTCGATATGTTTGCAGAAATTGCAAAGCAATTGTGTTGGAGTTGCCAAAAATAGCGCAATTGACGGAATCAATCAATGAACTCCCCAGTTGCAAAAACATCCAAATTGATTAGTATTTGTATATAGAATATGTGTATGCATTTACTCCGTATGTGATGATTTATTATGGCAATTTATATCAGTCATAGTCACGTGCTACATTCTGAGAATGGACCCCCGCTTGGCTTTGATACCTAATTGAAAAATACGTTGATTATAGCTATGGAAGTGTCCTTGGGCTACACCTACACTTGCTGGGCAATTGATATTGCAATTAGCAATTTGCAAGCTAAGATAATTATGTGCAGGTCGTGATATCTAGTATAATAATAATATCATTAAATAAGTACACACAAAATAACAAATATGTGGTTTAAACTAAGCTTAAACTCAGCTTTCAACAAAGTCTTATTTTCTTAAGTCAAGAAATTCTTATTCATAAAAATAGATAGATAGAATAAATAGATATCATATCAAACACACCTAGTCTTCAAAATTATATCAAATTTAGTCCATTTAAGCATACAAGACATTGCTAAGAATATATCAATTTGTATGCATGCAATATTTTTCAGTGTACTGTGCACACATATTGCGCATACGCCACGTGCAACGACTGAATTGGAGGCGCGTGCATAAAATTTACCAGGCGAAATATTTGCATCTTCTCGCTCGCTCGCTCGCAGAGAGCAAGAGAGTGCCTCTCATTCGCACTTTAATATAAATTCGATTGCAGTTGTATTTCCTTCTTATTTTTTGTGTTTTTTTTTATTCTATTTTGTTACCCTTCATTCATTCCGCAGTCATAATAAGTAGCTTGCTTGTGTGTGTGTTTGTGTGTATGTTGTCTGTGTGCTCAACTTACTGTTGTATATGAATGTATTATTCTTATAGATATTTATTGCTTCTGGCTTCTGGCTGTGTGTCTGCTGTGTGTGTGCTGTGTGTGTAGCGTTCTGCTCTTGACTTTGGATAAGTTTGGTGAAAACTGCTTTCAGCCGGATTTCCCCCATTCCAACGACGACGTCGATGAAATGACGTCCGTCTCAAGCGCAACAATCGATTTAAACGATTTCATGTTCCCTTTGCTACAGTCATTAATTTTTTCTGACTACCCCTGCTGAATTTTAACCCGACCACTTGATAATAAATATAATGTTTTGACTATTAATATAAATCATATACATTCTCGTCAATCTCCACTCTCTCGTGATAAAGATAGCGTAAGTTTAATTTAGAGTTATTCATGTGTTTTGTGTTTGTTTTTAGTTATTACTTATGCTATAAATGTTGGTTTCATGCGTCAAATGATAATGGTCTAGTCTTGGAAGTGCATACTTCTATAGATAATACGTTAGCAAAAATCATACTCATTTTAATTTAATTTAATTATTTTACAATTTAGTTGATTGTACAAAAATATATCAAATCTTTACTGCAACACATTTACATAAACAAAACTATTTTTATGTGTAGCGAATGCTCTATTGTAAATCTATTTTATTGGCAACAATTGTATTTTTAAACAATTACAAATCGACATTGAAATGTCTAAAATTTGATTTTGTTTGTTCCAAAGATTTGCAAAATATTTTTAAAAATTCTTTTATGTAGCTTTTGTTTAATTTCGCTATTTCTATCGACTCTAAACAGCTGCCAAAGCCAATAATCGAATGATACTAATGAAGATGAAATTAAACCTGTCGTCATTGCTATAGCTGCCAAAAAGTCACTTTTAGAACTAGTCTAATATGCGAGAAGATATCCAAAACAGAAACGAGTTGGCGTTCTGTGCATAACTTGAATATTCAATTAACACAATTTTGAGGCGGTTTTACCAAACTAGTTATTATATTAAATTAAAAAATATATTCAATTTAATGAATGCTAAATTAAACTAAAATTATATTGTATATTCAATCTTACAAATGCATGGCTAAGGTTTCCCATTGATCTATTAAGTGCACCATTTTTCAAGTGTCTTCAAACGTTTTTTTTTTTATTGTTATGTTAAATGTGACTTCTGTTCTGCTTAAATGCGATGCGTATTTTTTTTATAGACTACCAAAAAAAAGCGACTTATCTCGTCACGGTGGCAAATCTCGACTGATTTAAAAAATGGTTAGCAAAAGCTTTGTTTGGAACAACTGGAAGTCAACAAAAACAAAAACAGAGGCAAATAGAATATATATATATATAAAATACTACGCACATAAATTAATAAACTGTTCATAATTAAATTAAAATTTAGCACAATAATTTCGCATATACGCTTGTCTATATTATGTGGTTAATAAAAAGTATTCATATAGATTACAAAAAAATCTATTATCAGCATCCAATTGTGCAAGTTTCCAAGAATTCCATTCGCTCCCTATTTAATTCCAAAGCAACAACTACAAAATCAATGTATTGGGGCCAAACAAACAAACAAAACAAGTGCTCCTAGTACATCAACTGCTCATCTATATATTATTCAGATACAGATGCAGTTACAGATACAGTTGCAGTTGCAGTTGCAATTACAGACACATATACAGATACATTCAGATTGCACTTTTACAGCTTCGCTTCAATTGGGCTGAAAACTGTCAGTGGTCGCTTTAGCTTTGGCGAATGCACTTGAGAGTTGAGATGGGCCGAGAGCATAGCAGAGTCTCTGTCCCTGTCTCTGTGTTTGCTTTCAATTACATTCAATTACAATTACATTGACAATTGCAATTACAAATAGGAGCAGTTGTCGTATTGGCAATGCGCAACGTCAACTTATTTTTAGATGGACAAACTCCAAAGTGAACTCAATTGAAGTGTCGCTATTTATTTATGGGATTGTCCACATATTGAGCAATGCTAAAATGGGTATATCTGACAAATTGAAATGGGGAGAAACTCTAAAACAAGTATAAAACTAACTTTGCTCTTTTAGTCTAAAATCAATAGTTCACATCGGAGTTTACTTTTATAAGCCTAATGATTGTTTCTTATTTTTGCACTTTATTCGATAAATTAATTTATTGTCTTTTAAATAGTTTACTTGAGTTATTTAAATATCTAAATAAAATGTAAAAAGTGTTATAGGTATTCCCCACTGACCGGTTAGATTTAGATTTTCAATTGTTAACCTTATTTTTAATCCGCTTTAAATAAAAAAATTACCTCGCACAAGAAATCAACTTTTGACAGCAACTGAAGAAATTTATCTTAATTGCCTAGATTCCTAGAGATACCTGCAAAAGCAAATAAGTTTTGTTATTGTTTTCATAATATTTCCGTACGGAGATAAAAATAGACTTGTCTATGAGGTCCCATATACCCCACAAATTCCTATAATCACAATAAAGTTGTTGCAATTAAATAGTACATGTTTGTTGGTATTTGTGTCTGTGTGCTCAGGGGAGATAGGGACTACTGCTCAGGGCCAGTCCAGATAAAGTGCAATGACCAACAGCTGAAATGGAGGCAAACAGAAACCACAAAATAAACAGGCAAAGGGAATATTGGCATAAACGTTATTAATTGTTAATTAAAGTAAGCAAAGCAAAGAGATTCTCAGTTCAATTCAGTTGAGTTCAGTTCAAAGCAATTGTTGTAGTTTAATCCACAATTGCGTCGTAAAAGAAACAACAACAAGAACAATAAAGAGAACCGCTTATTCTTCTTATAACTGCAATCTGCCCGCGTTAAGTGTTAAGGTAAACAAAAACAGAGCGAAATGGATACAGATCGGGCAAGTAGCGGCGCCAAATGACGTGAACATGTTAAGCTTTTTACACAGCCTTGGCGTCAAAAAACATGTTCGGTTTACGTTTAGTTTACCGCATTTTCAACGGCAAACAATAACAAGTAAATAACTTTAAAAGTATGAATGTAAAACAACAAACGGCGAATGTCATTAGTAATATCATATGTATTATTTTCTCATACATATATCTGTAAATAGAGATCAATTAAACATTAACAATCTGCGGTTTTTAATAATTGCTACTTATACATTTCTCATCAAGTCAATGATAATAATTTTCACCAATTACAATTCACGTGTAATAAATCAATTGATTTTAATGCGCTTGTTTTTTACAAAACAAAGCTAATGATTGTTTTAAGTAGTTTAGATTTTTCAATTTAATGACTTAGCAAAGTGTGTTCTCATAACAGAGGGCAAATAATATTATGATGAATTTTAGTGTGACTGTTTAGACTAGTTATATAGCCAAAAAGATTTAAGTTAGGGTAGAAAGCGAGTAAAGGATATCTCCTAGTCTACCAATATTTTAAATCAGTAAACTGCAATTGTATGTGTGCTTTTTCTCTGCAGAAAATATGTAGTTTTGCACAAAAGAAATTCGTTATACATATATATTTATGTATATATTTACAATTTAATTTACGGTTAGGATCAGATTCCGTTATTCACTTACCTTGCCAGTCTAATCAAGGCCATTGTGGTGTAATTTTTGGTCTGGTTTTCTGCTAGAAAACAGTTGCGAGAGTTGAGTTGTAAAATATTCAACTTGGAAAATTCGATTTGTTATTTTGGCAGTGCGAATAATGGCATTGGGCATAGGAGCAAGGAAGCGACGAAGGTGGACCGGCAAATTTTCTTTTGTTGTCTGCGCTGCAGCAGACACACATATACGCGCCACACGGACACAGCAAAAACTCAATGCACAACACACATACAGTCTCACGTGCAGGCTGCGCACGACCGGCACGAAGTATATAGGAGAATAAATATCGAAAGCCAACAAAAAGAACAATTGCGCGCGCGCACACACATAAACACTCACAAACACACACACCGAGTCAGACGCACACAAGAACTTTTGTCGATTTTCAAGCGTACAGTTTTAACGAAGATCTGAGTCTGCCGCCCGGTAGAAATGGATAAAAACAAACCTGCGACAACGACAGCGACGACGGCGACTGCGACAGCGGCAGAAACATATGACCACAAGCAGTGAGTGTGACCAGTTAATGCTGAAATTGAAATACGTAAAAGATAACAGCGGCGCGATAATTCATTCGTTTACATTTTAGTATTTACTGCCGCAAATTGGCAGCACTGGCAACAAGTTAATTTTCTGGTCGTTGTCATTTGAAATACAATTCAAAATTAGTTACTTCAGCGAAACTATTCACTCAATTTATATATAAACAAGCTTATTTTTTATAAATAACAAAATTTATTGGCTTCTTTTAGATGTGGAAGCAGCTGGATAAATATCGCAATCATTTTCTGCAACAGGAAATTAAAGACGTTCTCTCACCGAGTTCCATAAATTCTTTGCAAAATAAAGGTAAGAAAAAATTAGAGATATATTTAAAAATATGAATTCTTTTACATTTTGCTACACAGAATGGCACTCATTTATGGAGAAACGCAATTTGTGCAAGCGTTTCCCACAAAACTGCACCAAAGGTTCCACATATTTTGAGGATCGAGCTCAATTGGCTTACGGCTGGTTTGCCTTGCCCAAACTGATGAGGGAAATGGATAGCGATGATAATTTAACCCACTGGCGAGCCATTTGCTCACTTTCCGAGTTTCTGCTCAATCCGCTAAATGTTCAACGTGCCATTTTAGAGATGGAATTAGTAAGAAAGTGAGTATGCTCAGATATAGAATACTTAAACTTACAATAATTTTAATACTTATTTTGTTTACAGGTTAAAGAATTGTTTTATGCGTCTGTGCTTGAAATTTAAGACGGAGCAGCGGGAAGAATTGAAAATGTATCTGAAAATGTTTAGTAAGTGCGAGCAATATTTTTTAAATAGCAAATGATTTATATAGATTAGATGTTTTTCTAGGAAATATTATTATAAAATATTTATATATCTTGCAGACATTATTTCTCGCAATTTAAATGGGGCTGAACAAATCGCCAATCGCAAATGTTTAATGATTGAGTTCTATAAGATTGCTGGAAGTCAAGAACCGGAAAAGCAGGATATTGCCGCGGAGATACTACGCAATTTAACAGGCCAACCAAAGGGTGAATAAGCAAATTAATAATAATACTTTAAATATTAATTTATATTCGAAATTTAGTGCTTAGCATTGTATTAAAAGATGAGGAAAACATTGGATTTATGGCAAATATCTTTAAGCTGGATCCTTGCCGGCCGTATTATCCCGCAGATCTGTGGCATCATCTGTGCCACATGTTGGAACTGGCACCCCAGTTGGGCATCGATTTGGGTTTCTTTGAGCTGCTGCACTCGAGAATTGTGAACAGATTGCCCCTGTTCTGGGAGATGAATAGCAAAGCATTTGCGCTGCTCCTGCGCTGCGAGGAGGGTCAACGTCGCTTCGACAAGCTCGATGTGATCCAACTGATCTACGAACTGTTCGAGGAGGTTTACGTTGACAAGTCAAAGAAACTGCCCGGCCAGTTTGTGGAGAACTATGAGTATTTGATACTGATCCTGATGGATGGATTGCACAGCAAGCGAGCCCTTTGGCGCGTACGAGAGTTCACCATGTTGACCTGTTATGTGGCACGTCGCGTGGCCAGCAAGCGTGCCACGAATCCTCGACTGCAGCTCTACGGCCTGAAGACACTGCGGAATATGGGCACCATGCCCTGTGTGCGGCGCTACATCATCGGCAATTGGCTGACAGAGATTTGCGAGATGAAGTGCCTCGATGCGGAGGCGGAGTGCGCCAGGGATGCACTTCTCGATTGGCTGCGTCGCGATATTGCCGACTCTAGCAGCTAATCTCTCGATTTGATGTAGATTCAAAAGATTTATGTTTTGGGATTGCACAATTTGTATATCGAATTAAATTTGTTTTAAATTGTTTTGTGCGCACATCTAATGAATTATTTATTTAAACAAAAGAATGTTTTTTCTGTTTTCTGTACTCGGAATAATATTTAAGCAAATAGCTAAACTATTTGTTTTTTTTTAAATCTCAGTTTACATTTTTTAAAAGCACAAAATCTAACCTGTACTTTCAGCATTGCAGAACATTAGAATACAATTTTAGTATTCAATAAAATAACTTAAAAATTGTTTTTTATTTACGATTGTGGTGAAAGGGCTGATGAAACCGAAGGATCTTTTGCTGAGTTAGCTTTCTAGGGTATCGTAGAATGGAGTGGACGAATTGCTAATGTTTTTCTGAAATTATATATAAATAATTATATTCCCATTAGCAGAACACAAATAACTTTTGTCTGTGTGCAATGTATCACAAAATACTCTTGCTATAATTTATATATATAATTTATATATATATCTATTTATATATTGCATGGTTAGTTCATTTACGATCTTAAAATCGTTCATTTACACAAAAACATCGACATCGACTCCAAAAACTGCCCCTATTTTCAACCCCTATTTCGAATCGAGTTAACCGTTCAGATTTCCCCATGTGATGTCCCAAAGCTTTTTATGTTAGCCCAAAAACGGTTATAACTCTCTTTGTCTTTTTCTCTCTTTCTGTAACTCTTCCGCTCTCTTTGTACCAGCTGATTTTTCTTTACTTTCATTCAATGAAATTACAACATTTATAACATTAGCTAAAATTTTGTTTCACTCTAATCATAAAAAATAATATATTGACCAAGTTTTAGGCAAATATTTGTGAAAGAGTAGGCAAATACACAATTTTTTTTTTTTAGAAATTATATTAGGCAAATTAAGTATTCATAAAAATATTCAATGTAATAAAATAAGTATAATTTATGGCTTATATATGTGTATGTATATACTACTCAATTCAGTTGGAAGACCTTCAGCTGCTTTAACTGATGAAAAATAAGAAATTTCACAAATTGTGCAAGAAAAAATGAAGAGAAACATCAAAGAACTTTTCCAATTTCCGCTTCTTGGGTGGGCAGCTCCTTGTCGCCAATGGCATCAATAATGACCAGCTACATTACCAAGAGACACGACCTCCAGCACAACAACAACAACAACAACAACTCCAAGAGTAGTTCAGTAGACGACCGTAACCCGACCACAGTTTGTTGGTTTCTGCGGTTGTCATGCCTCCAATTTTTATTTTTTTTATTTTTCCTCTTTTTTTCCAGCATAGTTTTTTACTTGTCTTGTTTTTTTCCATTTTATTTTTCTGTGGTGACAAACTTGGCAAGGAGTTGCAATTTTTAAATTTATTTGCCACAACCGAACAGAAGCGTAAACATTCTGTGGCCCAATCCAACACAAACCAAAAGACTAACCCAATTGTCCAAAGTTTTCTTAGCTCTCAACGAGCCGTCGTCACAATTTTGATTAGAGTCGTCGACACAGATTCCTTTTATTGTTAACTTTTTAATTACCACATCGCCTTTTTCCTTTTTTTTTTATCAAAATGCTCTATGCAAATTGTTCGCAATTTTAAAGTAGAATTGACACTATAAATAATTTCATAACAAAAAAGTACGCACACAAATTAATTTAATTAATCTCTAATAAATTTGGGTCAACGTTGCCAAAATTGTTTACCAAATTGCTTTTCACTTGCTAAATACAGTTTGATTCAAAAGTAAAATAAATATACAGATTTGTTGGTTTTGAAACTCAAGCAAAACGTGCTCGAAACTTATTAATAAATTTTCATAATTAAGAAAATGCACATTTGCAAATATCTTGCACATATTTTGATAGAAACTTTAAGTTATTTTTTATGTGAATTAAAATGCATTTGATTTGTTGCCATTTTAGACAATTTTAGGCGCTGTTTTTAGTAAATCTTATGGAAAGAAAATTAATATGTTAATAGATTATTATTATTAATATTCCTATTTTATTCTCTATTTTTAGTCGTTGGTTCAAACAGTTTTATATATTTTGGGCATCCATTTAATTGACCTACATTTCTCTGGTAATTTCCAGCTTATTACCTAATAAAAAATCAGCTTTTCAAGTTGACGACGAGTTGTCCATCTGCGAGTCAGTTGGCGTTGAGTCCTTGCTCCTGGTACTTTGGTATTTCTGCGCTGCGTTTCGGATCAGCAATCGATATATAAGTTGCCATGCGCTGCTCCTGCTGCGATTCTATTTGGGTTTGCTGCGTCTGCGTTACGAGTGTGCTGGAAATGTGGTCAGCCTGACGGAGCACAGCGTCTCCATATCGCGAATGATTGCATTGCCCTTTGCATACTTTCTGATCGTGGCGCTGATCAATCCCTATGTGGCCCAGCTGCATCTGCAACCCTTTCTCTTCGTCTGCTGTTTGCTGTGGCAGCCGAAACGGATTCACCAGCGCAGAGTGCAACTAATCAATGATTTCTTGTGCCTGGCACCGTCTCTGTATCGACGCAGTCGTCAGAGATTGGAGTTATCATTGTTTTTGGTGCTACAATTGGCCTTGAGTTGTCGAAGACAGGCGCCGATAAGTTGGTGTTTCTGTTGATCTTTGTGGTGTCCACTTCATTGGCTGCAGCGCACATCTCCTCAACATTTGCTTCAGTCTGCTGCTCAATTCCTTTGAGCAGCTTAACACGGAATTGGTCGAGCAGGTGGAGCAACTGCATCTCAAGCTCCTGCAAGCGGATTAGCCAGCTGTGAGACGGCGTCAGCGCCGCCTGTGCGCCTTGCGGCGTCTGCATGTGGCATATGCGAGGATTACGCAACAGCTGCTGGCTCCCCAATTGCTGCTGATTGTGCTCTATAATATGACCCATTGGAGGCGACTTTTCGACATCCTGATATTGGCCAACGGGCTGCGCCTACTTTTCCAGTCATTGGATGCTTTAGTTATTGCCACAGGCTCGCCAAGGGACACCTCGTGGGCGCATGTGGCACGCCTACTTCAGCTGAACGAGGTGCTGGTCATGCACGGCTGGCTGCATCGCCATTGCTGGACATCGCTCCACAACATGGACAGCTGCGGGCAGAGCGTGAGGCGTACGTTGCTCCAGCCACGCCTTCAGGTTCTGGGACTTTTTACGCCCACTCGTCGATTGTTCTTTCGTCTGCTATTCTGCTACTGCAGCTATCTGTATCTTCGCTGCATGTGCAACCAGCGACTCCCAGTTGCCGAGAGGAGATATACAACGTGATGCTTCTGTTTTCCAACAGGAGGAAGAGATTCCAACAGGCGCGTAGGCAGGAGGGGAGCTAAAGAGGGGACACTGGAGAAAACAAAAAATTCAATAAACATTTATTTAATTAATAATTGACTAAAAAAATGTGTAATTTATATATTTTTGTAATTTTTGATTAATTTTCAACTTTTAACTGGTTTTTTTTACTTTGCATTTTATTTGACCAAAAAAATTAGAATCGAATTAAATTTTACTCATAAAGATCAAAATTACACAGAGCCAAAACTATAACGAATCTAACGAAACTCGAGTTTTTAAAATTATGAATTTTTGGTCTTTGATTTAAGCTTTATTTTTAAAGTTGAAAACGTGATTTTGGCTGAAAATTGCACTGCTCAAAACTATCATTTTTTCTAACTAGATATCCCCTTTATACGTCCATGTACAATAAATCAAACTTTGCTTTTGTGATTCGCAATAAGTTTCGATTTTTTGATTACTCTTCCAAACCTCGACCAGTTCCATGGCGACTGCTGGCCAGAAAGCCAATCTTGGAGCTGGTTTTTGCTATGGAACATTTGTGATTTGACAACGTTTTGCATTTAATTGCCGAGTTGATGAAGTTTCTGCAAATGAACAGACCACAAGATACAAAAGATACAACAATTTTGAATTGTTGCTTTGCTTCTTGCTTTTGCAGCTTCTCAACAAATAATTGCGGTTTATTACGAGAGATGGAAACCAATTCAGTTGAGCATTTTAATTGAATTGCACTCTCCAGAGATAAACGAATACGTAATAAAAATGTAAATAAGCATTTAGAAAATTGCAGATAAATAGAAAAATGATTTTCTTTTTAAATCGAACTCATGCAGATTATTTCAAGTGTAGAGCAGCTCATTTATCATGTAAGTATTTATTGCACTCGAACGCCAGTTAATATTTGTTAAGCGTATATGCACTGAAATTATTTGGCCAATTTTACACACGAAACACACTGAATACAAGGATATGAAAAGGGCAAACAACAACAACGATAACAACAACAACAACAGCAAAGTGGGCAACTGGAGGACATCTCCGGGCGGGTAATTTTACATAATTTATGCATTCGCCTTTTGAGACATGCACAAAAATAACAAGCGCTGCGGGTGCGTGGTGGGTTGGGGTGTGGGCAATGGTGGGTTGGCAACTGTGTTGTGTTGCTACTCGGGCATCCCTTCTCGGGCGCCCAACTGAAATATATATAATTGCATGGCTGGCCGAGCACTTGAGGTGTCTAAAGTGTTGGCTCCCACTCACTTGTTCTCTCTCTCTCTCTCTCTCAGTGGGGTCTTCATGCCAGTTCCTTGCTTCACACACGCACACACACACACATGGCCATCCTTCCGTTCTGGTTTCCATCCCCCACTTTCCGCTGCACATAAATCATTTTTTTAAACGCATCCCCAAGCCAAGTGCGTATGTGAAATACTTTTGGTACGCTTCAAATTTTGCACCTTATTTGTGAAAGATTTATGCAATACTTGCTTAAGAGATTTGCACAGTTATTGTTCCTGTTGTTTAGGTTTTGATTAAATTCTCAAATGTTGAAACAAGTTTACTTTTCTCCACATATATATTTATATATATATATATATATATAAATTTATATTTATTTATATTGGCCTTCTCTGATTGGCAATTTCAATTTATGGCCACTTTATTTTTATTTTATTTTCACTAACATTTTATCAATACTTTTTGTGTTGGCAAATTGTATTTTCTATTTTGTATTTTGTACAATTTCTCTGCAGTATTTTCTATCTGCAAATACATAGAATATCAATTAATTTCATATTTTCATAAGCAAAAAAACACAATTGTATTTTTCTCCTATATTATTTAACTGCTTGTGTTTTTGTACTTTTGAACAGTTTTTAATTGCCTTAAAACTAAAGCTGACTAATTGTTTTTAAACTTGAGCAGCTTTAATTTAAGTGCATAAAGGTTTCAGGTTAACGCTTATTCGAGCATTGCCCCCCCCCATGTTGTGGGACAAATCAACTGTTCATTGTTGGCCCAATCTTATCGGTCATCTTTGATCTGAACACACACACGAAACAAAGCCAACAAAAGAGTGTGACAGCTAACGGCAAAAGTTTTAAAGATATTTCTGCGGAGGAGGCTTTGTTGCTTTGTTATCGATTCTATTCTTACCCACTTGTTGAAATTTACGGCCTGCTGATGTGCCTTCAACGAAAGCCAATGATTTGGCTTTGGGCTACGGGCTACATGGCCATAATAAGTTATGCGACCAGAATTAAGCCGCTGGCAAAGCACAGTGAGAAGGCATCGTTGGGCAGAGAAGGAAAGACTTAAGGGAAAGCAAGCCGGAGCATCGAGTCGGAGCATCGAGCCAGAGCACCGAGCACAGAGCCATAACCAAAGCCAGAGCCAACCAACTGAGCCAAGGGCAATGCTTTTATAAATCTTTTTAATTTATTAGATTTCATTAGACGTTTGGCGCCATCTCCTGCGACGGGTAACGCAGCTACACTCAGCCAAAAATATTGTACACAAATAGTTAGGTATTATAAGTTCATTGAGCATTTATATATTTTTTTATGAAGTATTTGCGGAGAATTTATCACAAAATCAGGTCTTGAATAAATTGAGTTTAAAGACAATAATTTTATCAGCTTTTAATTTAGTATCTCTTACATTCAATTATTTTCAATATTTTCTCCGTGATTGAAAATTCTGCACTATCTTGTAGATTATGAAATTGCTATTTGCGACTGCTATTGCCACAGCAGTATGAATGCTCTTTTGCTCTGCTCAACTCTTCAATTTTAATATCAGTAGCAAGAGCAAAAACCATTTCCATCCGACACTTTCTGATTTTAGCTATAGCACAAAGAATCAGATCAGAATTAAAAAAGCATATAACTAAATAAAAATATAGCTGAACAGTTTGTGCTATTGCTATTAAAATAGCATATTTGTTTTGCTCTTTTGCTCAACCTAATTGCGCTGAGAAAGCTACAAATCTAAGATGAGATAATAAAAATAAAACAATGTGCAGATTTTCGAAATATCAATTTAATTTTTGCAAGTGTAGCAGCATTGTTGGGTTGTGCGGTGCCCATTGTTACAACAACAACATGACAGGAGTAGCTGTAGCAGCAGTGGCAGTGGAAGCAGCAGTGGCAGCAGCATTTCCCACAACGGCAACTGCAGAATTTTTATATTAACAAGCACAAAACATGGCAGTGGAAGCTTGCCTCGCATAAAAAGTAATAATGTGGCTGTAAAATGACGGCCAAGGGGCATGAAACGAATACCGATGCATACTTTGCAACTTTGCTACATTGCCTTAACTCCCCCACCCTCCGCAACTCCCACTGCTGCACGTAGCACTAGTGTGGCGTGGGTGCCCCTTGTTTCGATGTGTGCGTGTCTAATGTTATTGTGTCTTTGACATCAAGTCAAATTAGGTTTACCTTTTCCATGTTTGTATGATGCAAATCTCAGCTAATTGTTAAGGGCAACGTTCGAGCGGCTGCATTTTGTCTACTCAGCTAGTTTATAATGAGCGAAGATCACTTTTTTGGAGTAATGAACCTCGCCTCACAATAAGCTGCAAAGCTGAGATTATTGTTAATGGGAAGGTGTCAGATGGAGTCGACGATTGCTGTTTCCTTGGCAACGATGGTTTTGAATATTATGGGTCGCTTATGCGACGGCAGCTGGCTACTGCAATAGCTCTTGATGGACTCCACATCGGCATTCGAATCGGGTGACAATATGCAAATGGCGCCTATGCGATGACCCCACATTTTATTGGGTATGCCAATGATGGCGACATCATTGACGCCGGGATGCGTGATGAGGGCCCTCTTAATCTCGGTTCCATAGATTTTGTAGCCGCCGACATTGAACACATCCATCGATTTGCCGATGAAGTGAAAACAACCGTTTTGATAGGCGCAAATGTCGCCGGTCTTGATGAACTGATCCGCGGCTTGCTCCACCAGCTGCTGCTTGGTGGACACCCGCAGCGGATAGAGATTAACACCAGCTATTTCCAGTTGGCCAACAACGGGATCACGCACGACAGGATCCGCTAATTCCGCTTCGTTGGTGCTCTCCGACCAGCTGACCAGCTGCTCACCCTGGCTATTGACCAGACGCGCCGTGACGTCCACAAGTGGTGTACCCAAAGTGCCCGGATAATAGGAAGCATTGCCGGACAAGGTCTGCTTGCCGAGAACCGGGCCGAGCACCATGCCCGTCTCCAGCAGGCCATAATACTCGTAGATGTTATGACCGGTCAGATCGCGCCAGCGATAGAAGACCGTCTCCGGCAACAGTCGAAATCCGGTGGCCATCAATCGTATTTTATGCTTGCAATGATTAACGATGTAGTCCACCATGCGCTTGTCCTGGGCAAATATATTTTCATATTTGCTAATCAGAGCCTTGAACACGATGGGCATGGCCAGAAAGATGTTCACCCGCTGCCTTGATGGACAATCGATGCCCAGCAATGAGCGCCAAGCCAAATGACTTTCAAATTGCTGATGCAACACAATGTTGCCACCGAGACTAAGCAGTGCTCCAATTGCGGCATGCATGTGACTCATCGGCATGATGGGCAGCATGCTGTCGGCGCCACTCAGCTGCCAGCTGGCTGTCAGACAACTGATCTGCGCCTGAATATTCCGATGGCTGAGGATTATGCAATTCCGGCAACATGTTGAGCTCCGCGTATAGAGCCGCATAGCTTGTGCATTGGCATAGAAGTCGTTGGGCATCGTGTTTACTGGTATGATATTGGTGTCGCGGCCAATCAACTGTTTGGCATACATGGCCGTCGAGGAGACACTCTCCTTGGTGGGCACAAAGCTATGATCGACCATAATGCTGGCCGAATGGAGTTTCTCTGCCAGTTCCTGGGTGATTGACTCGCTGTCGATTGTGCCAATCACCAGACGCGCCTTGCAATCGGTGGCCTGGCCAAGCAATTCATTGGTCGCCTGGTACGGCTCTAGCGGCACAGCCACCTGCCCAGAGATCCAACACGCCCACTGCATCACAATCCACATGGCATTGTTCGGGCACACGAAAGCCACATTCGATTGCGAGCCGCTGCCACAACAATTTGATATTTGTGTGGCCAAGTTTTTGGCGCTGATGTAGAGCTGAAAGTACGTATATTCGCCGGATATATCCCTTATTGCTATCTCATCGGGATAAAGCAAGGCCTTCTTAAACGCCGGCACCACACAACCACTGAGCTCATCCTTTTTAAAGTTCTTGCTCAGATTTTCTATATACGATTCCTATTCCAATAGATTATGGATTTTAGATTATAGATTTGGTAGATATATCAACTCGCACCTTGTGTACAACCTTAAAGGAACAGAGGCGCCTCAATGGGCGCCATGGAAGTCCTAGCAAACGTTTCAGTAACATTTTCCAAAATTTCTTAAAATCAAATATTTTCTAGTAGCTAACGAATATTTGACTGATTATTTAATGTCACAAAAAATACAATACAAATACGCCTACTTTGCTCAGCTGCTTAAAAAAAATATATAAAGAATGCAAGGCAGAACTTAATTTACTATTTAATTTAATTTATAATATATATATATATATATATATATAATAATAATAATACAACATGAATTTTCTCTACGTAAAGACAAAAAGTTTTCTCTATATTATTTAGAAATATTATCTCCAATTAGCACATGTAAAATTGTAAATTTGACGGATTGTTATTTATTTATGAATGGACAGCAACAACAATGGCAAATGAGAAAATCATGTGCAATTCATGCTAATAATTCAATTTAATGCAACGAAAAGCATTTAATTTATATTTACAAAATTTACAATACATGCATGTAGAAGCAGGAAACACTCTAAATAAATTGCACATTCAGTGTTGCCCTCACACACATGCACACACACACACACACACACACACACACACACACACACACACACACACACACATACACACACATACACACGCAAACACACAACCCCAAATGCGATGCCATACAAAACGGCAACAACGCTGTAATCAACAAAATTACACTAAAATACAAAAAATAAATTTGACACGAATGCGACGACGACACCAAATAAGTTTGGGAAGGGGGGAGCGGGGTGGGGGGTTCCCTTTCCACATGTTCTATCCACATTTTCTTTCACTGTTCTCTCGCCCTCTCTCGCGCTCACTCGCTTGCTCTGCAAGCCTGTCTCTTTCTGTCGCTTGGAGCACGAGCGACATTCAAAGGAAAATGGAACAACGCTCGCAGCGGAACAAAACTGAAGTTGGTTGCCAGAAGAAACATGAGTTGGAGAACCTGCTCCTCTAGGTGCTGGTGTGCGTGTGTGTGTGACAGTGTGTGTGTGGCAGTGTGTGAGACAGTGTGTGTGTGTGGGAGGTTTTGTCATGTGCGACACTTTGTAACATATTTTTTGTCATTTGTTTGCAGTGTGTTTGCCTCTTTTTCGGCGTCACTCAACACAGACTCGTCCTCCCCAACCACTCCCACTACTCCTTGTTGCATGGCTGTACATTAGTGTGTGAGTGTGTATGGGTGTGTGCCACAAAATGTTACATTGTTTTTGGCACGCAAGTGGCGACACCGTGACACTCACACCTACACACACACACACACACACACACATACAGCAGAGAGCAGACACACACTCATGTGGTATCAATCAGTGGCGCGAAAAAAACAAAAGTGAATGTATTGCAGAGTTGCCACCGCGTTGAACGAATGACTAACACGCTGGGCTGTTGCCGACATTTTTTTTGTTGTAATTTTATGGCAAACATTTATAACATTTATTTGTATTTTTACGAGCTGAATTGTCTTTGTTGCTTTATTATTATGTCTCACTTGGGAATTTTATGAGTGTGTCCCCTCTGGTCTCCGCCCCCTAGCACCTATGTTCCACTTTACACAATGAGTTTTAAAGTGGGCGGAGCAGCACTTTGCTTGGAAAAAAATTCAACAAAATTAAATAATCGAAATCAATCGAAACATTTTCGATTGATTGCAAATTCGGTTTTGTAAAATGTGCGCAGATTCTTTGATTCAAATTCAAATTGTTGACTTTTTAAATTCATGTCATTTGTATCTACATATTTCAACAAAAACTCATTACTAATCGAGTTGGTATACTAACGTACTTTGAGATCTTCCAATTAAATAAAATAAACATAATTAACTCAAGTTTAAAGAAGTAATTTGTGAAAGAATCCGATTCTTAGTGATTTACTCCCTTCACTGACTACTTCACTTCTCCTAAGTATGGGTATACCCAATCAACATTCTCTTCTTAATTGAATTTTCATTATTTTCATAATTCAAAATTTTAATATTAAAATTTTTTCCACACAAGTGATTCACGTTTACATTGTAAGTGCAAGCAAAAATATTAATATATCAGTAAAAAATGTGTCACAAAATATCCTTAATATTAAATCGTACAATTTAATATTAGACATTAATCATGCACGCTTAGAGCATAAAATATGCTTACTCCACTTAAGAAAATAAAACAAATTCCAATTT
Organism: Drosophila fungiperda; assembly: GCA_035042345.1. Taxonomy (NCBI): domain Eukaryota; kingdom Metazoa; phylum Arthropoda; class Insecta; order Diptera; family Drosophilidae; genus Drosophila; species Drosophila fungiperda. The sequence continues at coordinate 1,778,319 of JAWNLM010000159.1, read as the reverse complement.
AGAGAAATAAGGGGAAAAATCTACTTGGTAACAAAGCAAAGCATTTTATAATGGCTTGGCAACAATGGCTGGCATTGTTTTCATTTTGATTAAACATTTTTATATATTGTGCATAAATTGTAAAATTGTGCTAACAAAAAAAAAAATGGGACCTAGTTATAAAACAAATTATGCATTATTAAAAACACAAAAAGGAAGGAAACCCTAGAAAAGCTGACAATGAAGCCGCAAAAAACTTGGCAAAAAAAAAAATAAAATGAAATAGAACAAAGTGAGAAAATGATCATTTGGCATAACCAACTTTGGAATACTGTGATAATAGTTTAATGACAGTTAACAGTTGACATAGAAAGAGAAATGTGAATTTTTAATCTTAATAAAAATAAACATAAATAAATAAATAAATAATAATCTACACTACAAGTTTTGTGTAACTATCGAAAAACGAATATACTCTTCTAGTTGCGGAAGCAGAGTATAAATATGCCAACAGAATGCAGAATTTCACTGGCGACGCCTTATGAAATAAAGAAAGACAATTTAAGAGAGAGAGAGAGAGAGAGAGAGAGAGATAAAGACACAGGCAGAGTGAGGGAGCGAGGGACAGTGGAAGCAGAGATTGAAGTGCCAGCGAATTTATGGAATACTTTTGTATTTTGCATTTTCCTTTTTGCTCAAAGCAAATTGAATACAACACAATGGCGACCAATGGAAAAGTTTCCAGCCTGCAAATGCCGCCGGCAAGGAAGTGCTGAGTGGTGTGAAGATATTTATATATATATATATATATATATATACAGAGAGAGATAGAGAAGAGAACGAAAGCATTGTCTGCCCAGCACTATAGTCCTGCATAATTTGAAAGTCACAATAGTCAGTGGCGAAACCGAGACGAGAAACGCATTTAGCCAAATGTCTGGCAATTACTTTATTTGCTAAATGTTTAGTTAGCCAGGTTAGCTTTCGTTATTGGTATAAGTCGAGTAAAATCAGCACAATAAATGAACTGCCAGTTAAGTTGGCAACAAACTTCAGCTTCAACTTCACTTTACTTATCGAAATGAGCAACTGGCTGTTAAAGTTCAAGATTTATATTAATCATTTTGCTAAAACTTGTTCGTTTCAGCTTTTAGCTTCGAACACACAAAATTACAGTCATTACTTGCATACTAAATAGTTGAATAAAATAATTTAAAATATGGTTGACTAATTTTGTGTTGTAGTTAACTGAGTTGTGAATCATTTAAAGTGAGCTTAAATTCTGTGTTATGTTAGTCGTTTATATTTTCAAAATGCAGCTGGCCATGCAATCCACAAACTGTTAAGCCCCAATCATGTACAGCTGCCGCCAACAACAATTGCCCACATGGCAACCAAAAGGTTGCATACAGCAAAAAAACAACAACAACAACTGCAAAAGTTGCAATAACAACAACAACAACAACAACAGCAACACCAACAACAAATTGCAGCGTGAAACGTGTCATTTAACATTTTGGCTAATAGTCCGCACATTGTTTCGGTACTTTTGCTAAACGGAATCACAAAAAAAAAACCAAAAAAAAAACTCCTACAAAAAGAGTGAAAAATTCAACTTATTTTCTGTGAAAAAGCAAAACAAAAGTGAACCAAATGGTAGAGTGAGTTAAAACCGCGGTAATTTTGGTCAACATGCTGAATGAACTGTAAAATCAACTGGCTCAAATGTGTGTGCATGTGTGTGTGTGTTCAATAATAATAGTAACAAGAGCTAAAACTAAAACTGAAACTCGACACGTTTGGAAACTAAAAATCAGTTTGCACAAAATTACGTATACGCCGCTTGCAAAAGCTAAGCGAGAATTAACATTTAACTGGTCTATAATGGCGGTTGCTTTTAGCTCTGTGGCAGGACGAAGGACACACTGAAAACGTGTGTACGAGTGTGTGCGTGTGTGTGGCTTTTGCTGAATTAAATGCACATTTTGTCAAATGGTTTGCTCCTTCTATTTTAGGTGTGTGTGTGGAGTATTTGAAAATTGAACACACTTGTTTTCCAATTGTGTCGGAAATACCACAAAAGCTTTGTGAATTCGATCAGATAAATACGACTGTGAAACAATACGCCGTATTTTGGTGACTACTCTGGGAAAACAAGTCCGTCAAATGGTATGTATGAAAAGTAATATTATTAGATAAAATTGTGAAAATTATCTAAATAATGTGACTAATGAGGTCATTTGATATCCTATATATGAATGCATATTTGCTTAGTTATAGTTTTTCATTAGCTTAGTTGCAGATAAGTTGTATGTAATATTTCTTTATAAAATCCTGCGCCGATTGAAAAATTTCAGTCTTTTTTTTTTTTTTGCAGCAATGCCTTTGGGCAACTTTAAAATCCGAAATGCAATTTCACTCACATCACATAGGAAAACCATATTTCCGACGCATTTCCTTCAAACATTGCCAAGCACACAAATTAAATAGAATAAGGAGAAAGATTTGATGGGTTTGTTGTTGTTGTTGTTGTTGTCGTAGTTTTTCCTTAGGCTGGTGGTGGCAGCTCTGTTGTCAAGGAACAGCTGGCACATGCTGCTCTGGCTGCTCCTTCTGCTACTGCTCCTCCTGCTGCTACTGCTGCTCCTGCTGCTCCTGCAGCTCCTTCTGCTGACTGCAGCACATACGTATTATTAAATTTTAATGCAGCTTGGCTGGTAATCCAACACAACACAACGAAGGAAACAAACTCAAACTAAAGTGCAAGTGCAGAGAAGGACAAATTGAATGGAATGCCAAAGCGCGCCTCAGGAGTTGAAATGCTCAGCAGTGGAGTGATGATGATGAGAATGAGGAGGACGATGACGATGAGGATGAGGATGATAATGTTACCACTCCCTGTTTCCATTCCAGGGAAACAGCTCAGACATCACATATATGTCCCCAAGGTGGCTCAGCTTTGGCATTGGCTTTGGATTTTCTTACACGCTACTTATTATTTACTTTGCGTATTGTGTATTGTGATTACACTTAGAAAAACCAAAACTAACAAACTCTTTTCAAAAAATTATAGTTAAAAAAGTCTTATTGATTTTTCTTTTCATTTTTGGCTTCTTAACTTCAACTTTTGGACTGATTGGGCTTTTCCCAATGTTTTTCCCCTTATAAAAATGCATGTAATAAATTTGTAATCAGTTTTTATAATAATAATAATAAATAAAAATTTTATAGTTTTACCAAATATATTTATATATATAATATTTATTTTTATTTTTGTATTTCTGTGTCAACTGTTATTACATATTATTTGATATTTTCACAAATATCCATTCTGATAAATTTTGCGAATTGCAACTGAAATGCATATATATTTTTTTTTCGAGTGTAAACTAGCACTGTCTGGGGCTTGTGCTGAGCGGTATCCATCAGGGCATTCTTTATGTCTGCGTGTAAATTTCAATTTGACTGCCGTGCGAGACTTTGAAAGGAGCTTAAAACCAACATAAATCATACTTAGCGTCCACAACTGGTCCACAGTTTGGCTCATTTAACGTTGGCTACTGCTGCATCTTGGTATGCGACCAACGTGGCCAGCAACAATTCTTGGCAGCGAGCTAGCTGGCGGATTCCACGAGTTTCTTGGCAAAACCGTTTTTGGCTTCGTTGCTAAGAAAATGGCTCGTAAACATTTTCACTTTAGTCACGCGCCGTTTGCAAGTTTCCTAATGAATTATGCGATGCTGCCAGCTGCGAGGTGTTGTTCCTTAGATATCCATGGACATCCTTAAGGATCTTGTGCTCCCTCCAATTCCCTCCTCCATTTGAGCTATTTGAAATTCGTGCTTTGTGTATATGATGAAAAATGATAATGCTCCTGAACTATTTCTACTCGCATAAACATTGCAACACAAGTCAGTTTTACTTCTTCATTTGCATATTGCGTTGCCTTCGCATTTAACTGTAATTCTTAAGTTGTACCCCAAAAATAATCAACAAAGTCAACAAAATGCTTCACTGTCTTAATTGCTGGTTTTAGTTTTGTTTTAATAATAAAAAACCAAAAACACAAAATATTTACTCGACTTTATTAAGGCTTACAAATTTTTAGCTTACAAATGTTGAAAATTTGAGAACGTTGAAAAGATTATTTTTTTCATGTTCATGTTTTAATATAGCAACGAAATTTATAAATATTTATTTATGTACATTATTTTGCTTGTGCAAATGATTACAAATTTTATAATATTTGTACGATTTAATCCTATTTGCTTTAATTTAAGCTGGCCATTAAATTCACAACTGTTAATTATTTATAATTACACATTTACCATCGGACAAACTAATAAAATGTAAACATTTTGTGGTTAAAAATTAACACATTGTAAATTGAATCAGTTTATTGATTTAATGCTGAAGCTTAAAATCGTGTTTTAATTTTAAATTATTTAAATTTGCGCTTTATTTTAATATGAAATTTGTTCAGTTGGTGAACTCTTTTTAGGCAACATTAATTCCAAAAATAAGTAGATATTTAAAATTTAAATTTTCCTCATATTAAGCAGCCATTTAGCTTGCACAGCTTGTGGACCGGGAATAAGAGCGACTTCAACTACAACTATACTAACAATGACAGCTGCCGCCGCATTTTGTGGCAACAACAACAACAACAACAACTTAACCCACATAAAACTCAACAAAACGTAACGAAGATGCGTCTCGAAATGTTATAAGAATGTGGACTGAGGTGACTAACACATTCTGTTGCGAAGGGGCAAGTTGCGGTCGGGGTTGCAACATGGGGTTATCAGTTGGTCTGCGATAAGTACGACAGTTGCTCGTAAAATTGAAGTGTCTACGTTTAAGGTATCTCTGTGTGTGTGAGAGTGTGTGTGTGTGTGTGAGAGAGTGTATGTGTGTGTGTGTGTGTGTGAATAACAATGTCTGTGTGGCTGTGACCATTAAAGTCCTTCAACACCCGGCTCCAAAGCAGCATTAGCTTTGCTTTATCAACAGCTCAGCGCATTTTTCTCTTTGTGTGTATGTGTGTGTGTGTGTGGCATGTTGCAACCGTTGCAACTTGCAGCGAATGTAATAGCACAAAATAGAATTGACAATTTCACAGCTTGATGGGTTATTAGCCATTAAAGTAATGCTGCCAAGAGCAATAAACGAAGTCTGCAAAATAACTTTAATACACAGATTTGTTTTTTTTTTTTAAATTTAACTAATTTTAGTGTTAATAGCTGAACTACAAATTAAGCTACCTTAAATATTATTAAATGAGAAAATGAAAAGCATGCAATGTTAAAGAGTCAGGAAATATTTCTGGCAGATTAAAGATTAAGATTACGATTTTTTTATATCTTAAAAGTTTTGTTACAAATATTTATTTTAAAATATTGCAAAATTTTAAGTAAAATCATAACAATTAGTCTTTTTAAAAGTAGGTTACAGATTTAAATTATTGATAAAGTTTCATAAAATTAAATGCTTAATAAACAAATTTATTTATGTATCCCCATATTATTTCTAAATTTTGAAATAGTTTCTGACTGACTTCCAAAAGTCATTTCGAAAATATTATTGCAGATAACTTGTTAACCGATTCACAAAAAAGGCATGCGCTTCCCCCCCTCTCTCTGCAACCCCACACACGGCCACTTGTTAACTGCTTTCGACCATAACTGGTAAGCCCCTGTGTTAAGCTGCTCTGTTTGTGCATTGTCCGGCAGTTTCAGCAAACTTGTCACCCAATGCAATGTTGCCACATGCCCCATCTCTTGCAGCACACACACACACACACACTGCTGAAGAGGGAAACTTTTAACTAAGTAACAGTGGCAATAATAAACCACCAAGTTGGCCAAGTTGGCAGTCGTAGGACAACGCAGGACACGTGCCAGGACACACGGCGCTCCAGGCACAGCTGTTCGCTTATCGCTTATCTGTGCGCCCCTCTCCGCGCAGCCTCTTTCCCCCCCCCCCCCTCCCACACCCCTCAGCACATATCGCGCACACTTTTTCTTTGGGCTCTTTGAAATGAAGTAAGGCAACACAAAAGCTGCTTAAATGGCAGAAGCGCACTTCTTAGGCACCGTTGATAGCTAATGTGTCACAGTGTTCATGCCCCTTAAAATGGGTGCATGCAACAGGTATATTAAATGATCGCTTAAGCGTAATTTTTTTTTAATAACTTTGAATATAAACTGAATTTAATTTGTTGAGCTAACAAAGGGATTTTTTTTACTAAATTATATATATTTTATATAATGTAATAATATCGATATATATCGATATACGATAGCAGTAAAAGTCACAACTTGAAGTGTGACGCGTTCTTATAGGATAAACTATTGATAGTCTGTAATGTAATTTCTTGTAGATCTGATAGGACATCCCAGATATAGTTTAAATTAATAATTTTAGCAAATCCTCGATAACAGAACCTGCCTTTTAATCGACTAACTGTACTCGGTTCAGCTAGGTTGAGGGTATCTGCTAGTCGAGTTATTCTGTCTAGAAACCTTTTTAATATGTTTTTTGTGTTCTTCCAGTGTGTGTGTGGTGTGCCTTCATCCATTGTGTGTTGTCTTCCATTGCAGCAGCTGTTACTGCGAGCTAGTTAAGAACGGAATGTGAGGAGCTCAGCGCTTGTGTGTGTTTGTGTGTGTGTGGCTAGTGAATTATTCTAGCATCTTTAGTAAGCGTTTAGATGCTTTTAATAGCACTTACACACACACACACACACCGCACACACACAGCACACACATACCTACACACCGGTTGCAACGTGTGTGTTATAATCTCTCTTTTATTCTTTGGCGACTGCCTTGGCCAGACATTTCTTTAATTATCCAATTACAAAGGCATCTAGCAAAGAAAAATAAGGCAGACGACGACGACGACAGCTTGAGGCATCCCCCCCTTTCCCTCCACTCGCACACATTTAATGTCCTTGCACAATTCTTTTCAAGCTGTGTGCACTTAAGGACTTGTCGTGTGTGTGGTGTGTGTGTGTTTGTGTGTATTTTTACGAGCTTATCCGTATTTAGTTGGGGGCCCTGATTAAGTGTTTCTCGATATCTGTTTAGGTTTTGCCCTACATATTGCAAAACGCTGTTGCCAATGGCCAATAAGTTGACCAATAAACACCCGACTCAGCTGCAATGCTAATAATAAATGAGCCTCAAATCCAAATTAGTTTTGTGTGCTCCAATCATCTTCATCAGGATGAACTGGCTGTTAAACTGTTATGCCAACACATCGTAATCCATGGTCTCTGAAGTCAACTGCTGCATTGCTGCACCGAGAGAGAATTTAATGCCGTAAATTGACTGCGTGAAATGAGGTTAATGCTCAATAATGCATGCGAGTAAATGCTAAAAGCCGCCTGAGCTTTGAGCCCGGCCAAAAGCCAACAGCCAACAGCCGACAGTCAACAGTTTCCAGCTTCAGCTCCAGTTGCTGCTGCTGCTGCGGCTGCTCCTGCTCCCGTCGTCCTGCCCACAGCTTGATCCTTTGACTGCAGTTATTACTGCTGCTGTTGTTGCTGATGTTTGCCTGACTGGATTGATGGGCGTGGCAGGGGGGCGTGGCGTGCCGTGGTTATCGATGCATTGACACAAATGTTCGCAAGCACACCATTTTTTTTTTAACTTGCCCCCTCACATCCACTACTTGGAAAAAAAATATACACACTCCCATTTAAACGTCAGCGCAAAGGATTTTTCGTCGATTACTTTTGCCCGTTAACAGGGCCATCATCTGCAGTGGCTTATGTTGAGGGCATATTTTCATTAACTGACATGCAACATTATCCACTATTAAAATATTGCAATTTATTGCAAATTTTGCAGTTTAATAAATAATTGCAAAAAGCTTATAAAAATACAAAATAAATGCAAATTAAGTGCAATTTCAACTAACTTATTAAACGAGTAACTGTTTGATTTTAAAAATCGCATAAAAGAAAATAAATAAATAATATTTAATATTATTAAAATATTTGTATGAAAAAATCTTTACCATTTTTGAGACCATCACAAACACATGTATTGGTAAGAGGAAATCACATAAAAATATATTTTCTATGAGTTTCTACCTGATTGTCTAAATTGGCAACTTTGAATTATATATTTGCAGATAACATTTAAATTGTTCTTAGAGTCAATAAAAAAGTATCTTGACATCACAATTTAGGGAAAATGACCAAGAGATCTCAGAGATTATTTAATCATTTAATTGCTAAGCCATGAAAGAAAATAAAATATTTATCTTTTATAATAAATCTTCGTAAATTGTATTTCTTTGTAATTATTTATGTATATTTAGCCTAACTAATGTAGAATATTTACAATTAAATTGTATGAACTTCAAATGGAGTAATTAAGTTAAATTAAATTGTAGATTTATAAACTACGCAAAGTAAGGGATATATTTAATCTGGAGTTATTAATATATAAAATTGCTGATTGCGAAAACTCAGTGTTTAAACATTAGTTAATTAATTAATTAGTTGAAATAATGTTTAAGAAGCTAGTTGAAAACAGGGTATGTGGCAGTTTTTCACGCCCTATTTGAAAACTGTATTTTTTTTTCATCTTCAGTCAATTTGGTTGGTGGCATGCACCGCGCTGCCTGGCAACTTGCCGGAGTGTCCAGAAGCAAAAAGTAAATCATGAAAAATGATTAATAAAGCAGCTTAAAACTGCATCATAACTGTAAATTTATATCGGCTCTTTGGTCGATATCTATATATATATATATATACTGTCCAGCTGCTGGGAAATTAAGCAATTTGTAGGTCAGAGGGTTGGCCATAAGCTGCACCCAGTCTGCGATGACGCAATGTATCTGAATGCATATATATATATATATATATATATATATATATATATATATACATATACAATATGTATTAGGGACGACATAATGTCCTGCAAATTGTGCACATTTTTCAATTTAATGAGGTGCTTATTTTAAACTTTACACATGCATGCACGCAGCCAGGAAATGGAATAGACCACACCAGAGGAGAGTCGAAGGATTCGGTTCCAAAAGGATGAACAGCAGCTCATCGAAATGGGAATGACGGCTCTGCAACCTCAATGTTAATGTGTGTGTGTGTGTGTGTGGTTGTTGCGTCCAAGACCATTAAAATGCTAAATTGTTGCTAGCCACAGAAAGTGGCTGTGCGAGTGAGACGGAAATGGCTTAATTTTTTTTTTTGGGTGTGATTTCTGCTCACATTGCCAGAGATTACTCATACGCAGCGTGGTGCAACGATAGTCAGAGCAATGTCTCTGTCTCTGGCTCTCGGGCTGTCAGTCGTTCAGTGGGTGGTGGCATGGGAGACTTAATTTCTTGGCTAACACATCATTATGCTTATCGCTGGCACAACGAGTCCTCGGCGGCGGCGTGCAGCAAGTGCTCAGCTTCTGCTCCTGTTTCGGTCCATGTCTCTGCACATCATCTGTCAAGTGGCTGCTAAATGCCACGCAAACCAGTATCCAGAAACTATGTAAAACTTGTTTGCCAACAGTTTTTGAAGACCGACTGTGTCTCTAGGGGCCACTCTAAGCTGGCAAGTGAGGATGTTGGGGAGGGGATGGGAGGGTAGGGCGTAACCGATATGCTTTGCGGTGCGGATGTGCAACACTCGTTGAATGTCGTTTTTAAGCATAAATGCTACCATTTTTGAGTGAGTTGCTCTCTGTGTTGGCAAACTTTTCTGTGTCAAGGTTTATTACTGCTGAAATAACGCAACATTTTCAAGTTTTATTACGAGTTGATGACAAAAAATAAAAATCTTATTTAACTTGAGGTTATTTGAAAACTAAAAATAGAAAATGGCAAAGTTTGATGAAAAGCTGCAGCTGAAATGAAATTGCGGTTGACAATGGGTAAAATAAGTTTTTTATTTAACATTTCGAAAGGAAAAACATAATTATAACACATAAATTTAAATACAATGTAAACGAATTTAATTGATGTGTTTTATTTATTTTAAATGTAATCTAAGCGAATTAAAAATACAATATAAATATAAATATTTGTTAAATATATGTTTATTTAACAGAAAACACGAGCTCTAAACCTGAATAGAAATATAATATTATTTAATTATATTCTTCGACAATATCATTTTAATTAAATTCTTATTCAATGTCATCTATTCCTATATATTTCAATATTATTCCCAACTCTATGAAAATATTTAAAGTAGTTTATATATTGAAATATATATATTTTCTGGACAGGCATATCCAGCAATTTACAGAGACCAATGGACAGAAAGACAAGCACATTTTTCAACTGTCGGATTCTGGACTTGTAAAAACCTCAACCAAAATGCCAGCCAACAAAGTGTTAATGAGCACAACAACAAAAGCTACAACAACATTAACACACACACACACACAGACAAACACACAGACATACCTCAATATATTGCGTGTTTTAATGTGTTTCTCTCTCTTCTCATTTGCCACACGCGGCGTATGCGTAACTTTTCATTTATGTGCTGCTTGTAATGACAAGGATTCTCGGCAATGTCTGTCGGCAATGTTTTTGCAGCAGATTTTTATTTCGGCCACTTGACGTCTGACTCACGCCAACCGACTCCTGCCACACTCATCCGCAACTGGCGTCAGATAAAAAAATGTAAAAAAAAAACACACACACACACACACACAAATTAAATTAAAATTTTAATTAAAACAAGCACTTGTCTCTGCAGCACTGCTGATCTCTTATGCAAATATCAAACACACACTTTAAGCCGCCGACTTTAATGAGCACTTGGCGTGACACTAAGTTCTTCTCTCTTCTGCAGAATGCAGTCCCTTCCCCCCCACAAATGAATCAAATGTCATCTAGGCAAAACAAAAAAAAAAGAAGAAGAAGAAAACAAAACTTTTTGACGCTGTTTTGCTTAAATCAAGCAGCAACTTCTCGAATCCTGCACCCGCCGACGGCTGTGGCTTCTCCGGCATTGTCTGCGCTGTGCCTTTGGCTGCCAGTTGGCATTGTGTTTTATTTGGCACACTGGGGGGTTGGTTAGGTGGTTTTTATTTTTTTCACTGTATAGCTGGCTGTCACTGACGTTGAAGCGTTGCGAGTGCAAAATGAGTGGAAAAGGTAATTTATAAAAGTGTTCAGAAGCAGCAGCAGCAGCAGCCTCAAAAGACACCAACAACAGTTCCACATAGACACAATGGTCTTAGAGTCCATAAAAAATGGCACAGATTTGATGAAAGCTTATTTGGTAAATTATTTATAAGAAATGTATATTATTAAAGCAAATATATGGTATGATATTTAATACATAAATAAAACAGTATTTTTTTTTGTATATAATATATAAAGTGGGAGCTGCTTTTAATTCACATTCAATCGATAAATAAATAAATGAAAATATTTGTAATTCTACAAGTTTTAATATACAAAATTTAATAAGATGATAAAAATCTTCATTTATATACCAAAATATTGATAGTTTTTTCCATGGTGTTAAGCGCTGCATTTTGTGTGATTTAAAGTCTCTATTAAGGCCAATTGTTAAGAGTACAAACGGGGCAAAAGAGTTCTCGGAGTTTTCAGTTTATATTAAGTTAAATTAAGTTATAAAAAAAATATATATATGAAATTTTGGTTAACTTACGTAAAGTCTGACATTCAAAATGCTTTTAAGCAAACTATCAGTTTATAATATATGAAATATAAATAAAATTATTATTATAAACATAATTTTAATATTAAAATTTAAGTAAGTAATAAAAAGTGAGTATTATACATTTCTATATATATATCTTAGATATATAAGAATACATTATTTATTTTAGCAAATCGCTTGGGAGCATCTTAAAGTTGTGTTCTCTCAGCTCGTTAAACCATTAACAGTTTCATGCAACATTATTATTATGAATGTAAATTATCATTATCGTTGTGGCATTCATCGTCATCTGTAGCTGTTAATGAGCCAAAAAGCTGTTTGAAATGGCAGAAGGACCTCCTAACAGCAGGACGCCTCAGAGATGCCAGGACCTCGGGCAATTTTCAAGCTCATAAATTATATTTCAATAAATTTATGTTACACTTTCATTGGCTTTTCGCTTTCAAGGGTGAATTATATGAATCGTATTATTTCCACTGAACTTAAAGTCAATGGAGACATCAAATTGGTGAAAGCAGAAAATTCAGCTACACATTTTCATTGGGATTAAGTGCAGTTGTATAACCCCAATACATCAAGTTATCAGTTTGTTAGGTATATACAAAAAAAAAATTATAGAATAATTGAATTGATTTCTCGCTATTCCCGACGTCCTTCGCCTCCCCCTCCCCCAAACGTCCTGCTCCCTCTTCCGCTTAACAGACTTCATTTCTTTTGTTTTTCTGCTAGCCAATTTCTGGCCAGCGAAATGAAAATTGAAAATTGAATATTTCCGGCGACACAATGGAAGCAAAGCAGTTTTGTTTCGCTCTTCACGCCCCCCCCCCACACTCCTCCCACCTCTGATGCATTTTCTATTCTTTTTTTTTTTTATGTGCGCTCGAAATTGAAAATCGCATTGCTTAGCAGCAGGCAAGGGGGGGTCGGTGGAAATATGGCAGCAAACGGAAACGGAAATAAGCCAAGCGCCTTTTGTGCTCTCAACGCTTTCGAGGATGGCAATCCAAAAGATTTGTGCGGCTACAATCCGAATTGTTCGAGTGGAACTCCTTATAAATGCGCAATCGGATTCGAGACGGGTTGAATTTCACATCACGGGGGTTTCTAATCTGTCAGATTGAAGATTGAAGACATTATGGTTTTATACTGTTTTTTTTTTGTTTCTATCTACTTAAAATAAACTGCTAGTGTTTAAATAAATTGATTTTTTGGCTAAGTATTTATTTTTATTTTAATTTGAACTAAGCATTTTAATTTTTGATTGTTGTAATTTTTATTAAACGTTTAACTTTATACGATTTTTTTTTGTAATTGTTGTTTTCTGCCAACCATTTTATTTTACTTTTATTTATCTTGCTCAGAAAGTAGAAATTTCCAGTTTATTGTTTTATTCAATTAGGCAGACCCAGTACTATATGATGACATCCGGATAGTCCTTGAAGTGAACTTTTTTATTTATATAATTTTATCTGATCTTTTGTGTAATTTTTAGACAATATTTTCTGTGCAATTTTGGCAATTTTCGAATGTCAATCGAAAGTCTTATTTTTTTGTAAGCTCCAAAACAAGTTTGTTGATTTGTAGACCTAAAATAAATCAATGTTGCATTGCAATGTTTTTATTAATTTATATTCTGATAAATTAATATATATTAAAAATTTACTTAATTCCTTGACTGTTCTTTAGCCCATCTTTCTATATTTCTCTCTCTCTCTCTCGCTTTTTCTATCTGTTAACTTGACCAATTCAATTGCCAGTTTGGTTTTTACTATGTTGATCAATGTTTTCAGTATAAATTAATTTAAATAATACGAAAGAATTAGTTTAATTCTTTGAGTGCTTCTTATTTAACTCCCACTCCCTCTCTCTCTCTGTCTATCTGTCTGTCTGTCTGTCTGACTGTCTCTTTCTGTTAACTTGACCATTTCAATTATCAGTCAGTTTGGCATAAATTTGCCAGTGAATTCAAATGGGCGCATTTGATAACACGAAAAGCGCCACAAAGTCGCATGTTTACACTCGCCATGCAATCCTGACCCATTGAACCACCCGCCATCTCCATCCATGCCACACATATATATATATATATATATATGGAGACCCAATCAGTGCTGTTGGCCACAGCTGCGCTCGTCGCTTGTAATCCCGTAGCTGGCCGGTTTTGTGCTGGCTGCACTTGTAATGCGGCTTAAAAGGGAACACCATTTTATGGCATATACCCATCTGGGGGCATTTCCATTTCCACTTCCCATTTTCCATTTTCCATTTGGTTTTTCTATTTTGTTTTTCTCTGTTACCCTTGGCCACTTTTCGCGCGCATTTTGAATACATTTTTGAATCAGTGTCGAGGCTGTTTATTTTTTATGCCACTTTTTTGTGCAGCTCCAACTCCAACTCCTGCTCCAACTCCTGCTCCAGCTCCAGCTCCTGCTCCACTGGCGACTCCAGTCGTTGTCGTCAGTAGCAGACATTGTTGTTGTCGTTGTGTTTTATGCGATTTGTGTACTTCCGGCTTAGCGGATCACAGTTTGAGAGTGGAGCTGTTGCATGTGTGTGTGTTTGTGTGTGTGTGTGTTGCCAATCCCAAAACGAGCCACATCCTTTGGACACTGGGCACTCTGATGTTTTCTCTGCCCGCCTGTTTTTAATTGCACACTCCGCTCAAATAGGATTTGTGCATTGTTTTCTGTGGTGGATTTTATACACACACACACACAACACATTCCGCTCTCCGCTCCCCGTTCACCACTCACCCCTTGCTACTAATTTATTTTGTTGCTGCTGCATTAAATGAAATCTTGGCGCTGTATTTTTTGTGCCCAACACTTTTGGTCGCATTTAAATGTCAGTTTAATTCAATACCCAGAACGAGACTCTAATGTGACTCAACGAACAATGGAGCAGAGCGGCAAGGGGGCAGGGCTATGTCTATTGTTGCAAGTTGCAACTGTAATTAAATTGTGGTCAAAATGTGCCCAGCGTGGCATTTGAGCAGTCCGATTAAGGACGTTGACTTTAATCTGGATTTCAGTTTTGCAATGTTCTGAAAACAAAATGTTAAAACAGATATAGAAAATGATACTTAACTTATTTGGCATTTAGCTTAATACTGAATATTAAAATAAAAACAAGTTTTTCGCTTGAAATTCATATCGAAATTTGAAATGTTATTCAACAATTTATTTGCAGTTTAAACGAATAAAAATATATAAAAAGCGTAAAATGATTTTGTGCAAAAGTATGTAAACGGCAAAACATATCTGAGAAGTTAAGGGATATACATATTTGAATAGGGTCAACAGGTCAGTTGATGTAATCAAATCCGTGTTTTTGATTATGCGTACCTCCGAGACTATAAAAAAGTATACTTTAAATTTGCTCTCGTATTTTAATAGCAGATAAAGTTTATTTTATTTGATCAATAAATTAATTTAAACTGGATAAAATGCATTAAGCACAGATTATAAAAAGTTATAATAAAAATATATATATAAATATGTATTCTCATATCAATCTTGTTAACCGCTTTATGTTATTTTTTAGACACGTCGCATTGGAATGCAATTTAAAGAGCAACAATTACATTTATTTAAATGCATTTGTTTACTCTTAACTCTCACATATACATTTATGAAGCACTTATTAATTAATATGCAATGAATAAATATAAATATAAATATATATATCGAAAAATGTGCGAATAAGTGAAAAAGCAATGTTGAAGTGTTTGCAAAATGAACATTTTGAAATGGTTTTCGATGCTGATTCAACCTCAATAAATGGCAAACCGCTTTAATGTTGTTGATTTTTGTAGTTGTAAAATTGTTGTTGTTGCCGCAGCAATTGGAGGCAAATTGACAAAAGGACAAATGAAAGTCAGAGGCGCTGAGCCGGGAAAACAATGAAAATTGAAATCCAATAAGAAACTAGCAATAAATTAAATTTAAATTTAATTAAAAGCCGACGACACGCTTCAGCGAGGTGAACGATGTGGGAGGTAGACAGTGTTGGGGATGGTGTGGGGTTGAGTGGGGGCAGCAATTTATATGTATATATACGAGTATATATATATATATGTAGTTTGACGAGTGGAAATATCGCACCTGGTCGCAGCATTCAGCATTTAGTGGGCGTGTCAGGCTCAATTATGAGCAACACGGCATGCACAATAACTTTGCTTGTAAATATTTAAAATGCCGCTGACGTGGTGGGAAACTCATTTGTTTGCAAAAACAACACACACACACACAAGTATGTGGCGTATGTGGCATTTAAGCAGGGAAATGTAAATATATCCACCTATTTACAGAGCGGAGCAGAGAAGGAAAAGCAGAAGAAAGATGTTGTTTTCAGGGGAAAGAAAATAACTTGAATAATATGCGCAAATACTGCGAGTGTATATGTATATGTGTGTGTTTGTTTGTGTGTGTGAGGTGTGTATATAATTACAAAGCACACACACACAAAAACACAACACAAAATGTCTGCATAAATATTTATTGTGTGTTCAATTGTATTGCCAAAGGCAAACGCCGTTTCCTGGATTTTGTTTGTTTGGATTTCGGTTCACAGAGAGCAGAAGAATAGCAAAAAGCAGCTTTAATTTATATATATATTTAATTTATTTGTGGCTAACAGTGCTGTGGTCACTGTTTCGCTGTAATTATTATTTGTCATATTATTTTTAATGTTATTTATTGGTAAACTGTCAATTGAATTAAATACAATTTGACTGCGTTTGATTAGTTTTTGACATGCCAAATTAGATGCCATAAAAAAATGCAAATATCACTAATTAATTGTGTAAATATATTTGCACTGGAAATAATTGAATTATACGTGTTCAAATGAGCAAAATCAAATGTTTCAAATATACACTTATTTAATTAATTTTTTAATATAATAATAATATCCTTGATTTGGTGGTTTCTATGTTAAATAATTGATTATAATTTGGTGATCTATTTTAAATTAACTTTTTTGAAACCTAAATAAAATTATTAATCTTATTTGTCTCTGCTTCTAATTCTTCTTCTGCCTTTAAGATTATGTAAGATTTGTGATAAAATAGCAGCCTGATTTTCATTAAATATTTATCCCTTTTATGCCAATTTCCTTTCACATCATGCACAAAATTTAGGCCAGTTTAATATGCTTAATATAATAAAAATAAATGCAAAATCACTTTGTTTTATATAATGCCATAAACTTTATGCACCCAGATTCCAGTGACTCTGCCACATATAAGACAAAGGAAAGTTAAATAAAAGGCCGACTAAGAACACCAGCAAAATGACAGAAGCAGCAAGTGAAACATAAACTGAAACAGGTACAAGAAAAGGAAACAAAAAACAGAGAAACAGGGGCAGAAGAAGAGGCAGAAACAGATGATATATAAAAACGTCAACGGCGACAAGCAAAAGTTGTAAGTGTCAGTTCAAATGGCAGTTGTTGGGGGGGGGGGGGGGGGGGGGAAAGAGGAAGGCATTTTTGGCGGCAACATTTGGTGCTGTTTTTGACACCTGCGCACATATTTTGCCCCACCTCATACCCCTCCCGCGAAGACGGGAAATTAGAAAATAAGCAGCGGCAGACGAGCCAAAAGGTGGTTAAAATGAGAGGGGCGTGAGGGGCATGGGCATTGAAAGCATTGGGTTCACTGATAGCTGTGACGATAAAAGAACCCAAGTTGGACATCATTTTAAAGTCGTCTTTAACTTTTTACGTTTGTGCAGCGAATCGAGTGAAATGTTTCCAAATTGCCCGTCTAATTGGCATGCAAAGGTCGTCTGCAGGTCACTGAGTGCCCCACGCCAATTGTGCCACTTGCCACTTGGCATCTTGGCTTGCAACGACTCCTTGGTAAGGTTTCATTCCCAAAATTTTATTTCTCATCTGTAACTGTTATTCTCGATGCTATTACTGTGACTTATCTGAGCTGAAGAGCTTTTACGACAATTAAGCAGTGGAAGTTATAAATGGGAAATGTATTTATTTTTATAAGTCTCTCTCTCGTTCTCTGTCTCTTTCTTGCATTATCTAGCTTAACTATCAATTGCTTGCCTGCTTAACTATCAATCTGTAGTGCAAATCAAAACACAGACGCAGCTTTTGCACCTGTCTCACTCTACTATGCAAAGAGAATTATCTAGCAGTAAGCAGCACGTGCTGTCGGCCGAACAGCTGTTGGCACGTAAACAAACGTCATATGATGCAGAGAGTCGAGAACAATGGGTTGGCTCTCTTTGCTCTCATGCAGAGCTTTCACGCGCTCAGATAACTTGAACCGTTTCGCTCAGCGCTGTGGAATAACTTCACTTTCATTTTACAGTTACAGCAGTGATAGCTTTTCGGCTGTCGCGTTCAGTTAGCCGTTGCAAGCCAAAGCTTAAGGTCTTCGTGTGCTTGTTAATATTATCGTTTTACGCTTGTCAAATTACTGCCCTCGCACATTGTTAAAGCTTCGTGCAGGACGCGACGCGCGCTCAGTCCTTGTGCAAACGGCGGCACGACAACATTGTCTCCTATTACTCTGCGTCCGGCTAAACATTGTGCAAGCAAACAAAAAAAAAAAAAAAACAAATAAAATACATTCTGTAAGTCGCCAGCCGTCGCATTGTGTAATATTTTGCCAAGTGTTGTTAAAATATTAATGTTAATGTTGATGTAAAAACAAATCCCAAAAAAATCAGCTAAAGTGTTTCCGTGTGTCTCATTTATCAATTGCCACACGCAAAATTGTTATTTGTGTTTCACTTGACTTGATTTGTTATTATATGGCTTATATTCGCCACATGCACTGCATCCCTGAAGTGTGTCCTGCTTTGATGTTTTTGTTTTTTTTTATTTCCACGTTCGCTTTTAGACCCTTTTTCATCCTTTTCGTCCTCCCACGAGGGTCCTTTAACTTTGCATAAATTATATACTTGCTGCAATAAAAACCGATGGCATCTTCCCAAGCATCGCTTTTGTAATTATTTTTGCACTTGATATATTTTTTTTACCAGTGAGATTTTAAGGAGCTATTTTGTAAAATATGCCAAAAATAATACAAGATTTTTTGAAGCTAATAACAGTTAACAAAAGATATGCAAATCGTTATTAATAAATACAAATACAAGAACAAATATAAGCAACAAAGGAATTTATTTGTATATTAAACAGATTAGACAAAATTACCTTCTCAACAATCATAAATGAGTTCTAAATTTTTACAATATTTCTTATACAATATCGGCTATTATATCATCAAATTGTGAGATTTTTGTATACATTTTGTGCTCTGAATATCTTTTATTACTCTCTCTACACATAAATGTAATCTTTTTATATTTTTTAATTTTTTTTTTAATTTGTAAAAATATGTAAAATTTTAATGTATATTTTCCTATCTACGCCTCAAGCGTAATAAATATTTCTAAGAAGGTCATCATTAATTATCCATGTTTATTGGATTTAGATGTGTCTCTAATAAAAAATGGCGCATCTTGAATGTTTTTGAACGGCACTCAAGTAAATGTCTTTTTGCTTGTGAATGTAATAAATTAATGCATAACTTGTGTTATAATGTATAATAAACCATCTCATTGCGAACCATCAGTCAACTTTCTCGTGTACCACTCGAGATCCCCTATAAAAATGACAGCCATTGCTCAGTTCAGAGCAGTCCGTTCCAGTCCTGTTTAGTCCTGTTCAGTTCAGTTTTGGCTCTGTGCCTGGGCCTGTCCTTCAATCATTCCCTCATTCAGTTTGCCACATCATTCTTCATTAGAGCAACGACATGTCAAGGACTTTCAGCTGCCGCACAATTTTTGGCCGCTTTTTGATATATTCTCAGTTACAAAAAATAAAATGCCATAAATATGGGTGAACGCAGAAAAAAAAAAAACACACACACACAGAAAAACTGCAATGCAAAGCGCAGAAATGTGAGCCAAAAAAAATCTGTGTGGCATGCGGCAAGCAAACGGTGCGCTATAGAGCTTGAAAAATTGCAACAATTAGTGTGCCTGGAGGTCAACCAACGAACCAGACCAAAGCAAACCGTAACCAGCCAACGAATCTCTGGCTAAAACCAACCTGTGTACACCCAAGAAATATGTGACACCTATTTTTGACTGCCCCTTTTTTTTTAGTCTGCGACAAAACGTTTTTTTTTTATTAAAGGGATGAAAACAAAAAAAAACAGAAAACAAATAAAAAAGAAAATTTAAACTATTTTTTACAATTAAAGTTTAGTTTTAAAGGCCCAATAAATAATACAATCAAAGTTTCAGTTTTTGAAAATCAGAATATCGCTTATATAATTAAATAAAGTCATTGAATATTTAAATTGAATGTTATAATTCATTCACTTTATATATTTTACAACCATGACCCATATTATATAATTTATTGTTGAACAATTAATAATAAAAATTGCACATCGAAACACAATTGGGATTATGGAATAAACTTTTTTGCATATTTTATAATTATAACAATGAAATGTTATATTCTTTATAGCATTATTTATGGCATTTTATTACAAACATTAATTTGAATGCGATATTGAAAAATGCAACAATAGGCGAATAAAATACATAAATTATAATTGTGAAAAATACGAAGCATTCAAAGTGTCAAGTGCAAAGTGAGAAAGTGAGAAATGAGCCACTGCAATTGGCAACAGAATCACAATCACAATCTGAATCAGGAGCAGGACTACGACCAGAACCAGAATCGGAATCGGAATCGGAATCTGTTGCTGCAACAAAAGCAGGGGAAACCGTTACAGATGCAGAATCAACAAGCGAATCACCATCAAAGGAGCAACCAAAGATCAACCAGAGTCGCCACGCCGATGAGGCAGAACAATAGAGCTGCCGGTGCAGCTTACAGCTGCGGATTTGGTTTGCGGACGCAATCCATGCTGCTCCTGCTGCTGCTCGTTATGCTCCAGCTGCTGGCGGAGACACAGTCAACGCCATCGCCCTCATCCATGCAATCGCCACAAAAGAGAGGTAAGCACAGCCATATCTCATCATATTTTCCTTTTCTTTTCTCTTCCCTATACAAATTTTGCAAAGGGTATTTGCATTTTAGCGGGCAGAGTTTTAATTCTGCGGCAAAACTCAGCATATACAAATTTGAAAATATCTGAAAATATATATTAAATACTTTGTTTCCATTTTCATTTGAAAAACATAGCAATTTCATCTTATTTTCTTTTCTTATCTTTTCTTTATACACTTTTTTTAATCGAATATACTTTTTACCCCGCTGCAAACCCACTTAATGAAATCTGGCTAAAAGTGTTCAACATCTGATTATCTGTAAACGGTTTGAGTCTATTCCGACTAAGGAGTATTTTTTAAGTTGATCATATCAATAAAATATATCTGTTTCCATTCAGTCGTATTATTCCTGTTGCTGGCGGGCCGGCGGCGTTGCCGTTGCCATTGTGGCTCGTGGAAATGGCAAATAAATGTCAAATAACAGTGGCAAGAACCCCCTCCCCCACACTCTCATCCACTGCTTGCTCCTGCTGCTCCTGCTGCTGCTGCACACATGTTTCCCGATATTGGCCATTGTTGTGTATGCTTTGTTGGCGTATATGCTGGGTAAATAGGCAAAAGACGTCAGCACAAAAGCGCACCACATTGCGTATACGCGATGTGGTTATAGTTATTATTGTGGCTTGCCCCTGTTCAGGCAGCTCCAAACTGCCGCTGACATCTTGGGTTTGCCATTGCTATTAACCCACCAAGTGGCTGGAATTGGAGGAGGAGTTGGTAGATATTTTATTAACATTGCATTGCTTTCAACTGGCGCTGACACAATAGAAAATTGAATTGCTGCAAGTTGAAAGGCAGCAGGGTCGGGTGCATGGGGGGTGGAAGGGATCTTAAGTAGGACTTGGTGGCAATGCAATTAGGCGGACTACGTTGAAGGATGTAAAGCATAATTAAGGCCAAAGCAAGTAAATTGCATAGCAAAGATAAATGTTGATGATGATGTTGTCAGTGTTGCCATTGTTGCCATTGTTTCTGTTGTTGCACAAGTGGCACAGTTGATCATCAAGTGAATCAGGTTAAGTGTAAAATCTAAATAACTTAAATTGAGACTGTTGATAGTTGCTGGATTTGGAGTTATTTATGTCTATAGCTGATGGAAATTTAGTGATAATAATTAATGAATAAATAATATAATTTTTTGTATTTATTTAAACTTAGTAGTGCCAACGACTTAGGTTAAACAAATATCTTTCCAGACTAATATTTTTTAATATACATCTTAAAATTTTTTCAAAACTAATATTTTGTTCAACTGTTTAAACTGCAAACGAAAGAAAATCAATTTTTAGAAATATTTGAGCCGTCCAAAATACCTGTTAAAAATCATAGAATTTAGTACGAAAGTAATTAAAATTCTAAGCATGACTCAGCTAAACATTGAGTAAAACATTAATTAATCTAAATCTTTGTTTTTCTTTAATGTACTTTTGGGCTTGTCACTTTTTGAAATCGAGCTGGCGAAAAAGAAAACTTTTCCATCTACAAGTTCTCCAATCCTAATCCACACATTGATAACGAAATAATCTTTAATTTCCTGTTAGTTCAAAAAGTTGTGCAGAGCTTAATTTATTTAGTCACAGATTCGCATTCCCAAATGGGAAAACAATCTGCACATATCCAAAATAATTCGGTTTTTTTTTTGTTTGTTTCAGCGATTTACTTGTCAGACTTTGACTACACATTGAATTACTTATTTTTCATATATATGTAAAATTAAGTGGCAAATAATTAATTAAATAAATTATGCAAAAAATCAAGAGAGAGCATTTGAGTCTCATCTCATCTCAGCTGCTCAGAAAGAGTGTCCTGGTCTTTCTACTGGTCTTTCTGTTGTGTCCTGTGCCTTTTGTCTTGTGAACTTTATTGAGCTGAACTATATCAACTGGCGACTGTTGCCAGTCGTGTCCTGTCATCCTATTGTCCTGGCGTTTGCTTTCTGTATGAAACTTTTGCTTTCATTCGACGCTGGGGAGTAATATTGTGTTGTTGTCCTTTTTTTTTGTTTTCCTGCTGCTGCTGCTGGTGCCACTTGGTCATCTTTGCTGTAAGCCGTGGCAAGAAGTTGACTCCATGACCGCCACAGATGCCGCGACTCGACTAGACTCAACTCGAGTGCTGCCAATTCCAACAACATGCTTCATTTTATTATGCAGGGCATAAGAACAAAAAAAAAAGAAAGTATCTTACCAAAAACTTGCTGCTGCTTTCTAGCAAAACAACAAAAAAAACAACAACAAAAACTTGACGCGACATTGTCGTAAATAAGAGGCAAAAACTTTGGATTCTATCTGCCTCTCTCTCTCTCACTCTCTCTCTCTCTCTCTCTCTCTCACTCTCGTTGTCTCCCTGTCTCTTTTTTGTATTCTGCTATCAGAGAAACAATGCAGAAAAAAACCATAAAAGAACAACTTGTGAATGAATATGATAAGTTTTGTTGTTGTTGTTGTTGTTGCGCCTCCAAGGAGGAGCTGGGCTGGATGTGTGGGTGCCATAAATTTCGTGCTAATCCAATGTGGGCACAGTTTATAGGTGAAGTGAACTTTATGGATACTTGAGCGCCAAGTTGTAGATACTTTATCCAGTTTCTTCATATGCATGAATGTCTCATAGCTTATATGTGCCAGTATGTGTGTGTGTGTGTGTGCGTGTGCAAGTGTGTGTGCAAATGTGTGTATGTCGTTTGAAAGTTTTATGGCTTGTGAAGCATGAAATGTGCAACAAATTGTATCTCACAGATAACTTGAGCAACCAAGAGAGAGTGAGAGAGAGAGAGAGAGAGAGGAAGGAGGAAAGATTGAAATTGGAAATTGTTCAATGATGTGTTTAATATGGAGCAAGTCAAATAACTTGACTTGGCCCAAATGAGATGCTAGCATAAAGCATAAGGTAAATTCTATTGCGCAACCATAATTAAATTTTGGCCAAAGCAAAGAGCCAGCTTAAATTATGTCAGTTGCACACAAATTTCCAAACAAAGTTTTTGACTAACCAATTTTTATAACTTTTGCCTAAAGTTGGAAATTTAGGTAAATTCTTTAAAGTTGGCACAGCAATCAATGATTTGTTTTGTAAAAGCAAACCACACAAAATTAAATGTAGTCTATAAGAAAATATAATCTTAACTGAATATTCCTCTTAACTGTTTGTTCCTGTTGCTGTGTTTGATTCATACTTTATTCATTTTAATTAATTAAATAGAAAAGAAAAATAATTCTATGAAAAAATCTTAATAAATTATTCAAGGACATCTTTGCTTGCTTTGCTAGACTAATTTATTTTGACCAAACTTAAATCACATATTTAACCTCAAAGAAACGCTTCAGGTAGTAGATCTCGAGCAGCGTCAGTAGGAGCAGCAACGATGGTCCAAAGATGGACCAGGCAATGATGCGAAAGTGAGCGCTCTCGTTGATCTCCAGATGTCCTTTGTAGCGAACATGCATGTACTCCTGCTCATGCTTGGTGGCCATCATCAGACTGGACAGCTCGTTGATGCTTGCCTGCAGGATGGACTGCTCGATGACATCGTCGCTGCGCTTGTGCGGATCGTTGTAGTGGCTCAGATCCCGGCTGACTATGAAATGGAACATTAGGATTTTGGGCGTCAATGTGGACTTTTCGTTGTCAAAGCAGAGCGTATATTGGCCATCGCTAATTGCTGCAAACGTATATTTTCCACTGGTCTCCGATTCCCCGTCATATAGTCGATCATCGTTTGGTCCTGAAATATACACAGCAATGTCCTTGAAGCCACCCTCCATCACCTCAAAGCTAATTGTGATTTTGTCCTTTGCTTGGGCGCGATCAAAGAAACAAACCGTTTCATGTGAATCGACAGTGATTAGAAAACTGCAAACAACTTGAAATATTAGTAAAAAGCACAAAAGAAATGCAAACATTTTTGAAAATTGTTTTCGAGTTGTTCGTATTGAAAATAACAATGTTTTTGTTAAGTTTCCTTATTTTGCTTTGTATACTTGATTTTAACAGTTGTCAAATGTTGAAAAAAATATCACTAAGCAACTTAATTGTAATTTGCATTTATTCACAAAAAACACTCATCGATTAAAGTAAATTTTATAATTCAATTTACAAAAGAAGAAGAATTCTTAATGTTTAAATTATTTATATTTTACTTAGCATTGTCATTTCTCGCATGCTCTAATATTGATTAATGTACATTTTTGATTGGCAACTTAGCTTGAGAAAATAGCCAAAAGTTATTGAATTGCAATTAGGTACATTAAACAATTATATAATAAATAATTGATTTCATTGCTAATTGTGAGACTTTGAGAGACATTTTGCCGCTTTCAGCAGTCACCTCTCAAACTCCTAAAACTCAATAGCCCAAAAATACAAATACGACCCAAATCAAATTAAGATGATAAAAGCAATCTGCAAATTGGCAGCTGTCCTGCCCAATACTGTCCCTCAAAATGCATTTCATTCCAATTCCCATCATCCATCCCTGTTCATCCGTTTTGCGCATCCATTGCTCCAATCTGATTTCACAGCGGGCGTAATGCATATTTTATGTTATCGATTCCTTGGGTTTTGGGTTTGGGTTTGGGGTGCGGCCATCAATTGTCAAAATGTCATCAATTTTTAATGCCATCGGGGCCAACATTTTTGAAGTGTTCTCTCTAAAAAGCAAACAGTATTTTAATTCGAACCAAAAATACGCGCTGAGAGCAAACCAAATTCCACTTTTAATTACAATACAAATGACGAACAAATTTAATTTATAACTTTATCAGCAACAATGGAAATAAAAAAAAAATACTCTGTATTCAATAGATGTGGCAAATAAATTTCAATCGTTTTATATGCAAAACTTAACACAAAAAATAAATAATAAAATACAATAAAAAACTTCGATTTGGGTCATATATTTTTAGTGCCTGGCTCCATAATCCAATTACGTAAAAGTGCTAAATAATTGTTTCATTCGTTTTGCTTGTATAAAGCATAATTGTGAATTAATTTTTTAATATACTTTGAATGTGCAGTATTTTAAATAATATTGCGTTAGTTAAACAAAGCGCAAAATAATTAATGGAAATTTGCAAATATTTCTGCTGATGATCAAAGAGAAAATTGATTTAATTTTTCCCTAAAAAAATAGCTGATGTAAGACTTTAAATATTTGATATTTATTGAATGTTAAAATTCTTTTCTCTCAGAGCCATAACTATGTGAAAAGTTATGACGCGATTTTCAATAACTTAATTTTCGGTGGAATAAGAAGAATTCTCCGCACAGATTGTCAACTTTTGTGCAAAGTTTGAACTTTTACTTGGCGCGTTTCAATTAAGTGCCATTTACTGGAATTACAGCATATTCAAATTGTTATTCTGTCTAAGCCATGTTAAATTTGCATATCTTAAATAACTTGCATTCCGCTATTGAGTTGCACGTCTGCTCTTAGCTGGAAGTGTGAGTGGAACTCGACTCCATCGACAAAGACAGGCACTCAACTATTTCAAACAAAAGCAGATTATACCAGGCATGATGTGTAGCCCAACTAGTCCCGCCCCCCTGCCTCCCTTCCACCCAACGTGCCCTTCTGCTAGCTGAATATGGCAACGGTAAAATGGTTTTGCTTCCCTTTAGCGTTTTGGCCAAACATTTTACAACTATTTGCATTTGCTGTGTGTTTTTTGTTGTTTCCGTTTTTTGTTCTTTCATATTTTCTTCTCTTTTTTTTTTACTAGTTTGTTTTTCGCGCTCTTCGAATATCTTTTATGATATTCAATTTCAAATTCTAATGCTTTAAGCGATTAAGTACACGCTTTACACCACTTAACTTCATGTCTATGTTGAGCGGTGGCAACACGCACCACGCCTTACCACTGCCACCCCCGCCGTGCAACACTTTTGCGACCGCCATAGGTCGCCTTTGCCGACTACAGTTACTTTTTAAGCCACGCGTGGTGCTCAGCCGACACTTGACACTGGGCTCCGTACTCCTTGCTCCGTGCACCATCCTCGACCCGACAGTCGCATTCACATTCTCATCATCATCATCATCGTGCTGACATCGACGCTGTTAAGCGGCAAAGTCTCTGTGACGGCAGTGTGAAATGTTTTACTTTTTTCCTTTTCTTTTTTTACTATACTTTCTTTTTTTTATGCTTTTTCGGGCGTGTTTAAGGACTTTTTTTCTGCGTTTTGTTGTCGCCTGCTTGGAGCCGCCGGCTGGATATACGATGTGCGTGCAGCTTAGCGGCCGAAGTTTTCCAACTCCCGAAATACTCAAGTCAAATCTCAAGCGACAGATTTCTTTTCATTTGGCTCTAATTTTTGGCCAGTGCAGCTTTAAGCGGCTTAAATTGCGTATACGCCCCCATCGCCCTGGCTGTAATGACTGTCAGTGTGCTTCACTGTAGGCACTTCTTTTTTTCTTTCTATATTCACATGACCAGGGGGCGTAACTTTATGGACACTTTCTTAGTTGTTCTTCCCGATTTGTTTTTTTTTGGCCGGTTGCCAGCTACTCAATTATGGCCACGACCGGCCAAAAGCAGGCCGAAACGAAAAGTTTGACGTGCATGACATTTACCTGTGTGCTTCCACTGACATCATTCACTTTGGGCTTTAGCAAATCATTTTTGTGGCCAGTTCACTCGTGCGTCGTCTAATTTGGCAAGGATGGCAAACACTGGATTTCGGAGGCAGTTTTCTGCGTGTGTAGCCTGGATTGCCTTCAGTCTCTCTGCAATCCTAGTCGCATTTTAATGCCCTTTTAAAGGTGCAAATGATTTCGTTTCAGTCGTTGCCGGGCCATAATTTTTTTCTCTGTATTTCTTTCCTTCTTTTTTTTGAGTTTGCCCGCCCGACAAAGGCTCGCATTAGCCTAATTTTTATATTGTCGCACGTGACGAAATGATGGCCACCACGGGCAAAGGGGGGTGCGTGTGTATGTGTGTGTGTGTGTAACATGGACAGGCCTAGAGCCGTTGTAGCTGCGTGAAATTAAGAAATTACCATAAATGGAACAACTTTGTGCGTCGAACAGACAGCTCCAAAAATTTGAGGAAATATAAAAATTGTGTTGCCTACTTATTTGGGCTCCATTGAAATTTGCATTTCAGTAGTTAAAATAAAATAATTTGAATTTGAATTTATTTTGCAGCTCGAAAACAGAAAACATGTTGTTCTAATTTACTTACTGCATATTTGCTGAAAATTTTATTAAATTGCAAGAAAACTTAATTATGTTGAAATAGTTTTTCATTCTGGCAACTATAAAACAAAAAAATGTATTCTAAAAATGTTTACTAAACTACTTAGAAAATAATACACAAAAATCCAACTAATTTGCACACAATCTAATCGATTCATTGGGCTTTCTTGGAAAACCTCTTCTGCCAGCTAGTGAGGACACAAAAAAAAAAAACCCGAGTAATCTTGAGTATGACAAGGCAAGGGCTCAACATTGCTGTGGAATCTTGCTAATCTGCACTTGAGCAAAGTACTGGAGCACAAGCAGGGAGAGGGGCAAGATGAATGATATAAGGGCGGGGAGTGGGGTGCAAAGTAGCGCAAAAGAAAGCAAATCGAGAATTGTGGCAAACAAACGGCTGTGAATGAGCTGCAAAAAAGGCTCAAGTATTGACAATGGCAACAAGGATATTGGCGAGGCAATTGGGCGTTTCTCTCGTGCATGATGTGTGTAATGGGCTAGTGGGCGTGGCTACATATGAGGGCGATAACTCTGTTTGTGTGTATGTGTGTTTGTGTGTGTGTGCTCATGACAACAAATTGGCAAATTTTGTGTAAAGATTTATTTCAATTGAAATTTGTCCGCAATGAGCTGTCAACATGAGTTCGCTGGCTGCGTCGGCTCGGCTCGGCTCGGCATAAGTCAGCTAACGAGCTTCAATGAGGCATGCCAAACATTTCCGGTACATGAATAGATAGTGGATGCCGAGAAGGGCATCTGCGGGACAGTGGCAGTGGCAGACCAAAAGTTATACAGATAGGCAAGGCATCCGCATCCGCATCCGCATCAGCATCAAGTGGCCTGACATTGTGCAGCATTTAGAAGCAATTGCTCCTTGGGCAACCAGCCATTTTCCTGTCTAGCTATGAAAATTTCGTTATGTGTTGCTATAAACTTCACATTAGAATTTCCACCATTTCCGTTTTAGCACAATTTTCGCATTCCAAACATGCATCAACTGTGATTTTTTTGCGGAGAGTGTTTTTAAAATAAATTTCATGATGAATGCTGCCAAATTCCAAATCTTTTTCTTTATTTCTAATTTAAAGAGTGCCGTTAACTAAATATATAACTTTATATATATATATCTGGAATCAATATCTGGTGTTCTTTAATTGGCAGTTTTGTTCAGCACTGTTTTTGCCCTTCCGTGCAACTCAATTAGTCGCAGTAGTATTTTCTGTTAGTGCTTGCGGCTTTATTGGTTAAGCGCTTTTTCAACACACACCACCAAGTCACACACACACAGCCATACACACACACACACAGTTGCAGACATTAGAAATTTGGCATTTGAGTGTACCGTTTGGTAAGCTTGAGCAGAGTTTTTGCGGCTTTTGTGGCTGTCAGTTGGCGACCATTGACATTTGAATCGAAGGACTTTGATTGAATTTAAATGATGCGTATGCTGTGCCTAATGGGGCGTTATGTGTCAATCGGTGGGTGGGGGTGGGGTGAGAAGGGGGTAGTGTCTTGTTCAATTGCCTGTGCATATATAGATACATATGTATAGAGTATGCATGCATAGCATTTCTTTGACAAGTTTAATCCGAGTCTCTGCACAGAGTGAAAAGCTGCTTAAAAGAGACGACAAAAATTTTGTATCATTTATTTATTATTATTTGAAAATAAAAGTTATTATAAGAAAATAAAAGTTGTAATCAAAAAGGGAGTGAAAGAAAGAGAGCGAGAGACAAAGAGGGTTAGAGAGAGAGTGGTAAAATGTAAGTTAACTCGGAAATTGCTTCTAACTATTCATCAGCAAATTGTGGTCAGAGATGTCACAAAGATAACCACAATGGGAATGGTTTTAATGAGGCAAGAATGGGTTAAAATGATATTAAGTAAATGCACAATTATAAAACATTAAGCGAATAAGAGTAAGAGTCAAATATAGACTGAGATGGCAATTAGTGTGATAATCAATCAATTTAATTAGTTTTGCAGTGGGAATTTAATAGAGAAAAGATTTTCGCAAAAAATTAAAAAAAATATATAAATAAAAATAAGAAACTCCACAAGGAATTCAACTAGGTCACAATAATAATAATAATATGAGTAGTGAATTTTTATTCCAATTTTTAATTTTATTAAACTTTTGCTTTGCAATTCAGCATTTTCAATTAAAGTTGCTATTTAACTGCTTATTGAATAATATGATATTTGCTGATTTAAGCGACTTGTGACAATATAATTATAAAATTGGGAATGCAATTAAAGGAGTCAGCTTAAATAATATTAAGCTATGCTTCAGGCTGGAAAAGACACTTAACCTCATCTTATCGATGCATGTAATCTCTGTGCATTTGTCAGGATGTAAGCATCTCAGATGGGAAACATCAACTGGTAATTTGATGCCAGCGCATTTGTCACAGACCCTTTGCAAATCGGGTTCTAATAAATCACATGGCAAATTTAATGATAATCACATTTTGCATACAAATTCAATTAAGAAAATGTGCTTAGCAACAACAACAAAAACAACATCAGCATTAAGCAAAATGTGTAATTTAATTTAAAGCGAAACGTATTTAAACGCATTGTGGAATTAAGTTTTATTTTTGACGCCCCTTCTTTGGCCGGGGGGGGGCGTGTTGGTGTCTGTTGCTTACACGTAGCACACAATTGTAAGCATCTGAGTAATCCGCAAAAGCACACACACACACACACACAAACACTCACATTTGCGGGAGCAACGAAAAATGTAATTTTCCCACATTACTTGTGCATACTTGCAAAGGCCGCAGGCGAAAAAAAAACCCATACTCAAAAAACCCGAGACGACCGAAGGCGGTCTGTGTGTGTGGGTGTGCCACTCCCACTCCCACACACACATACCCAAACTATATGTGGACTTGTTTAATGTATGTATAATATTGAAACAATGTGAAAATTGCGCATACGCACTGTTGTGCCCCTTTAACATCCGACACTTTGTGCTGACTGCCAGCCAAAGAGCAGAGTGCTCACCCCTGTCCCAACTTTATTTGATAAGCAAGTCATTTGCATATGGCAACTTGACAACCCTACCGTGTATGTGTGTGTGTGTGTGTGAAAGGCACCCCTTACTGGCTTTAAATCAGCGTCGTGTCAAATATGTTTCCAGTTTGCACTGACAACAAACTGCCAAAAACAAAAAATTAAAATTAAAATATTAACAGCCAGCAGCAGCAGGTACAGTCTTGACAAGCGAATATGGAATGCTCATTTAATTGATTTATATGTATTCTGACAGTTTGCTGCTCTTATTAAAATATTTTTGTCAGTTAATCAGCTTAAACCACTTGCAAGAAAGTCGACTTTGCAGTTACAATTTTGCTATAAAGCAAGTTTTATTTCCACAAAAAAGTCACAGCCAAGAAAACAAACAAGTCAAAATGACAACAAATCAATTCAAAGCTTAGCAATAAATTAACTTATATATCAAACATATATTTAAACTCCAAAACACATTCAGGCAATTATATATACAAATTGTTAAATGTTTTCTTTTTTTTATTAAAAGTTAAGAGCAATATTCTCATTCAGCTGACGTGCTTTGTTTGGCTTGGCTTTTCAGCAAATTGAGATTTATTTTAAAGTTCTAAAGTTGCACTTTTCAGCTGCAATCAGTTACAATTATATTATGACTTGCTCTCTGCGATTTTCATATAGCAAGCATTCAAGCTGTTCTTTTATTTATTGTGCAACAAAAAAAAACTTTCAAATAAACCTTTCGCTTTTCGCATATGTTTATGAACGCCTGGCAATTTGCTCGAGAGTTGCAACCATAATTTTCAACAATAGCAACAGCAACAGCAGTAGCAGTGGCAGCAACATCGGACGAGGAGTAAAATTCGAGATTCTGCCTCACTTTTTCCAGGGTGTATAAAATTACAATAAATCCTTGCATTTTAGCTGCAAATAAACAAAGATTTGCAGCCTCCCCAACCGAAACTGGGCGCTAAAACAAAACAGCTGCCGGGCCAAAGTGCATGCAAAGTAGCATTTTAAGCTGGAGAATGTGAATGTGGGGTTAGACGACGGGTAGCGAACGGAGCAACGAATCCTTGAATCCTTGAATCCTTGTAGCCAGTTTCGTTTGCCTTTCCCTTTGCCTTTGCTGTTAAATCAACATGTAAGCATTTAATGCGCCGCTCCAAAGCTGAAAAAGCGTAAAATTCCCCAAATGACCATAAATTTTAGTGTTTGTCCATTGTTGTTTTTGTTGTTGTTGTTGTTGTTGCTCCTGTATTTGTGCTCTTCTTCCATATTTTTTTTTTAGTTACACTTTTTTGTTTTTATGTGTATGTTGCTGAAGCGGGGTAAACTTCAACAAGCACTTGAATAAATAAATGGCATTTTGTGTTATGTGCAATAATTAAATGAAAACTGTGCAAAATATTGTCGTCCCAGCATGTGTGTGTGTGTGTGTGTGTGTTTGGGTATACAAATAACTAGCTTACTAACTGAACTGAACGGTTTAAACACAAACTGACCCTGATTTAATAAAATATGATTCAGTTCTTCGGCAGATTTGTGGGGGGGGCTCATGAATTGTTGACATTCTCTGTTTAGATAGGAACTTCTGGAAAATCTGATTCATTTGCTGAAAGATGTATGTTTAACTGTTGCTATTAACATGAATTGAAATATTTATGCTGGCTTAGTTGATCAATGTTGTCAGCAACAATACGATTTGTCAGCCTAAGAAATAGTTAATAAATATGAAATACAACAAAAGCTTTTCAGCAATTCGACTTTTAAACAGAGGGAAATTATTTTCGAATAGCAATTTAAATTACAGTTTTTATTGAAAATTGTGGAACAATTTGTTGCCTAGATTATACAAACTTAAAATCTGATATTTATGAATGAATGAATACTGTGCACGCATATTTGTTGGATTAGGCTGAATAAATATTTCATGCAACTGCTTTCAAAATTGGTTACATGGCATAAAATTCAAATTTTGTTGACCCCATTCGATGCATCCAATTATCAACTAAGGATCGCTTTCGATTTTCGTTGGTTTTACATTTTGTGTGGTTTTAGGTTTTGTTTATTTTTCCATGCGTCAAAGTTAAAGTTGAAAAAATGCACAGTTTCGTTTCACAGAGGGAAAACAGAATCGACACAGCAGCCAAAAAGGAAATTGCGCTTTTACTGATTTTGTATGTGTGTGCGTGTGTGTGTGTGTGCATCAGATTTTTAAGTAGAAACGTATTTTTTTTTTGCTTTTAAAAGAAAGTGCAACATTGCTGGGCAAAAAGCAAGTGAAATGTGTTTTCTAAGAGATTCTCGTGGAGAATCCAATTCTGCCACTCAGTGTGTGTGTGTGTGTGTGTGTTGAGTGTTTTTAGTTTCGCGTATGCAGTTGCTTTTTCCAGCTAAGAACCAAACAAATAAGAACAACAAACGTGGCTTATATTGTGGATTTAGTCAAAAGTGAAATCTTTTGGGGATATCCTCACTTCCATATGTATTTTGAGTGCCCTTCGGCGGACAATGTTAAAAGCGCCGAGCCTTTGGCGTTTGCTCTCAACTATTTGGTTTTGTTATACATGTGTGTGTCTTTTTGTGTGTGTGTGTGTTTGGGTGTGTGTTTGTGTGTGTGCGCTTGTTTGTGATATGTCAAAGCAAAAGTTTTGTACGCTCCTTTGGGCGCCAACTGTAATCTCCGCCCGCTGTTTTGCATTTCGACATTGAATGTCAGCGCAGTCGCTTCAGATTTTGTTACAGTTGCTTGCCCCGGGGGGCATCCACAGTAACCGGCAATCTGCCACACATATTGTTCGTGGCACTCGCGTTTATATTTGTCCCAAATGTGCCACACTATTTTTTTGTCAAGCAACACAAAATTAAAACCTGCACTCTGCAAAAGATACATTCAACTTCTACTTTTTTTTTTCTTCTCTGTTTTGTCTGTTTTCTCTTTTTGTTTTTCTCTTTTTTATTTGTCTCTTGAGTGCTTTGCAGAGATAAATATCGTTTATAATGGTGACTCTTTTTGGTATGTTTGGTCGTTTAAATTGGATGCTTGATTTTCTTCTGGTTATTTATTGTGCTGCATAATATTGCGAATTTCACAATTAATTGAGTTAAATATAAAATGTATGAGAATCTGCCAGAGAACTTAATTGTGACCGATTGCTTCTGTGAGATATTTGTATAAGATATTTTTGTTAATGGACATTTACGATGTAAGGAAAAACTTAAGTATTTATGAAAATATTTATTCAGAGAATTTAACTACTATATTTTGATATTTTAGTTTATTAGGAATAAACATAAAAGTTTACTACTTTATTTGAATTGGATATTTTTAATAATACATGTTATTTTTTATATATTATTTAAACCTTCTAATTTATTGTTTGAAGTATTAATATTGCTTTGTTTTTGTTTGTTTTATTGGAATTTAGAATTTAGAAGTTATTTTTATATTGTTTGCTCAGAATTTGTTAGAAAATTAAACTTGAGTTGTTTTTTCTAGAAGTTATCGAAAGGAACTTTGTAAACAATTTTCATCTGTTAATAAACTATTATAAACTATACACTTTTCATTAGTTAATAATAGTCTTAAACTAAAACTAAACTAAACTAAAATTGTGCTTTAATATAATATACAAACAAAGTTGTCATGAATTCAAAATCACTTTTTAAGTCAATTTCCACACACAATTGACAGAATTTTGCAACCGCGCAATGCAATTTTCACATTTTCATGTTAATAAATGCGAGAAAATGAAGATAACTAGAAAATCGTTTAGCTTTTCACACTAAAACTCAGATGTGGAAAAGTAAAACTGGCTTAACTAAAATTTTGTGCACCTGGTTATGGGAAAACTTTAAGCAAATTATGGCGTTTATTAAAAATGCTTTAAGTGCTGTCTGTGTAATGAGTGTGTGTGTGTGTGCGTGTGTGTATGTGTGTGTGACTGTGTGTGTGTGTGTGTGTGTGAGTGTATTGTGGTTGGCTGCAAGAGGACACGTCTCAGCTTGAGGCACATGCAAAACTTTAATTCTACACGCACATCACACACACACACATACACACACACACACACACACACACACACACACTTTTCCACTTGTAGACGCACACACGAACATAGAACAAAAATTGCGTCGTCCATGGACAAGTTTTGGCAGAAACTTGAAGTAATTTGCACAGTAATTGGGTATTAACCCAGCAGAACAAGCCAAATAAATGGACAGAGTTTAAGGCACGTTTGCAGCACCACACTAAAAGATGGCTCCGAAAGTGATGCCCATTTCTCATATGCCCAGCAGCCCATCATCCCAGCAGAGCATCCAGTTGAGTGGCGATTCTCTGTCCTAGTCGGCTCGGGGCTGCGGTCAGTTTTGATGGATTCGTTGTTGGCCTGAGGGCAACTCCGTCCGGTGAGCTCTTATTCAAAACTCACTCAGTCAACGCAAAACTCATAGTTTGGGGGCACCACCAACTTGGTTGGTTATCCATTATACATTTTCCCATTTTCAGTTTCAATTCCGTTGACCGCCGGCGCTTTTTTCACCACCTTTTTGCGCCGCGTTGGGCCTTTATTTGATATTAAATATTAACAAAATGGCCTCAATGCTCAGCACGGCATATGAGTGAATGTAAACATCTCTGTGTGTGTGTCAGTGTGTGTGTGTCGGTGTGTGTGTGTGTTTGGCATACATGTGTTTCATTTACAAATGTATATAGCAACATTGTTGAATCGGCCGCCAGTGTTTGCTCAGCAAATTTTGTTTCACCAATTTTTTTTTTCTGTTGATATTGTTTATTTGCTCCTCTGACGCATTGCTGGTTATTGGTTGCAGCACGCGATTATTTTTTTCTTTCTGTTTCTTCTGTTTTTATCTTATTTGTTTTGTTGAGAGAATTTCATAAAAGTGGGTTTCATACACTTTGTAAAACAAAAAGTTATTTTAAATCTTGTTAAGTATCTATATTTACAGCTAAGTCAGAGTTAGAACACAAATACTAAATATATTACTTAAGAAATTTAATTTCTGTGTATTTACTGTAACATTTTCATTAAAATTGCTTACCTAAAGTTTGGTAAATTTAAACTGTGACTGCAGAGTATTTAGAAGCCGCTCAATTTCGAATTTTTTGCCTTTTAAGGTCTTTGTTATTAGTGGCTGTTACATTGCCTGTTTGCCAATGTGTGATGTCTACATTCAAATTGTCAAGTTTACTTTATGAAACTATAAAACAACACATACTCTATAAATTATAATCCATATATACAAATGTTCACACAAGTGTATGTTTTGTTAGCACATACAATTCAGTAGTAAGCTCAAAAATGTATATATTAAAAATATATATTAAAATATTTAAGCTGTAAGTTTGAGTATTAATATAATGTCAATGTTTTATTGGACATCACAGAGCTGTATTAAGAGTATCTTCTAGTCAAATTGATTCCCTTTCTTACTCGTTTTGTAATAATAATAATATTTATTTTTAAAATTGTATACATTTTAATCCTGTTTAAAAACTCCAGTGCATTGCTAGTTAAAATGACATAATAATGTTTTCTTCAGTTCTCAATTAAATTTTGCGTTGTTATTTTAACTCACGCATCTGAGTGCTTAAATCAGATTAATTGAAAATGATTTCTGCACACCAGAAAAATGTTTATACTCTTATTTGGTGGTAGATGCCTTAAAAATTTAAAGATTTTATATCTAATTTCAGAGTTACACTTTTGAGACTTAGAAGGTATTTGACTAGCAAATTCCTTCCAAGAACTTTGAAGTTTTTCCTATAATTGATAATAAATTATCTGTCAGAGTCAATCACATGCGCTGAAACAGGCAGACCCCAATTCTTCCAATTAATTAATTCTTCATTTTAAATTTTAAACTTAGATTCTGATTATCCGCCATAAAACTATCTTTCACAGTCTTTGAGTTTGGATAGCAGATTACAATAGTTCAACCAATTGAGTAAACCTTATTATTATTAAGTAAACCTTTTAGTTAACCTAATCTCCCACATTTCAGGAGTTAGATCAATAAATTTAATCGCTTGATTACTGACCAAATTTTTAAGTGATCGAGCCATGGTTATCAGTTGGCAGTGAAGAGTATTTCACATTTGGCTATGAAAGACAGAAATTTGTTCAGATTGTTTTTGTGTAAAGTCGTTGGCGATTTCTGTTGCATGTTGCCTGTTTTTGTTTTATGCATTTTGACAGCAGATACAATTGTTTGTATACACATATGTGTGCACTCACATACACACACACACACTCACACACACAGTAACTGGTCTCTTTATTAAGCAGCTGTTGGCAGCTGTGAATGTTTTTGTGTGTGTGTGTGTGTGTGCATTCTGTGCTTTTCTCGCTGATAATCACATTTCGCGAATGCTTTTTGCAATCCAAACTCACACAGATACTAGCACACACACACACACTGGCACACATACTCTCTGGAATGGAAATTAAGTTAATGTTTGCTTATGAATAAGCAAATAAGCGCCTACAGAGAGTTGCCAACGCGGCGGATCTGGTGGCAGAATCCGGATTCCGTATATCCAACTAATGGACTCTTTCTCGCTCTCTCTCTCTCTCTCGCTCTCTCTCTCTCTCTCTGTCTCTTTTACGCGCTCTTTCTCGACATTTGCTAACGCTTACATTTTGAAATGGCCAACACGTGTCGACGGATTCGCTGGCCAGGGTCAGAGTGGGAGTCGGCTCATTTCAATTTGCGTGCATTTCAATGCAGACGCCGCTCAAACTTTTTCCATTTCGGGCTTCGTCCTGGCCTCGTCCTGGTTGTTGTTCCCTTCGCTGTTGCTGCTGTTGCTGTTGTTGTTGTTGTTGTTATTGTTATTTTATATTATGCATGCGCTGAGCATTTTCTTCAGCTCACGTTTCATATGATTGTGTGCAAAATACTTTGCTGCCTTCAATTTTCTTCTTTTTTTTTTGCACTCTTCATGTGTCTGTTTTTGAGTGTGTGTGGGTGTGTGTATGTGTGTGTGTGTGTGTGTTTGAGTGTGTGCGAGTGTTGGTAATTAGCATTCGCTGCGCATTAATATTAATTAGTTAGTTATGCGCCTGTCTGTCGGCCATTGTCTCCATCCCACTTGGACATCCCACTTGGTCAGAGCTGGTGGAGCACTTAACTCTCCGTTTTGAGTCCATGTCATCGTCCATGCATTTTGATTAACTTTTATTAGTAGCTGCCGGCACAATATGGATAGACGGACAGACAGGATAGACAGGAGTGGATTGGAGTAAATCTTGGTTGTTTATTGAACTAATTGATAAATTTATTTATATTGCGTAAACAAGTAAACCGAAATAATTGTAGGCCAAATTGGAAATTGTGTAATTTTCAGCACAATACACGAAAAATGTTTACGAACCCAATTCTCTGCTCTGGCAGCAGCTGTGCAAAATAATCAACTCAACTTGTTTAATATAACAATTAATGTTAATTTTCCTGAACTTAACTTACAAATTAGAGATTTCAGAGTGTGAATAAAATTAACACAGTTGTTGAATTATTTCATTTAGTTAAGTTTATGTGCTAAATTTGGTGTGTATTTAACAAATGAAAGAATTTTTTTTTATATTTTACTTAAAGCATTTGCATATCTTTGATTTCGATATAAAATAAATCAAATTATTGATTAACTATATTTTTTTTTCATTAGTAGAATTCACGTGATTATTTTGCTGTTTTTTTTATAGCTAAAACTTTAATGCCACATTGTTTAAGTTGCTTAACATTTTAAGTCTTAAGGTTTTTTTTTTTTTTTTGTTGCCACAAACTATTGCGCCACATTTAACATTTAACAAGCTGCTTGAGTTTCCACAAATTTTCATTTACGACACAAGACACAACTCAAGTTTTATGTCCTTGTTGGCAACATATCCGAGCTGCTGGTCATTAGGAGCCACAAAGTAGCCAAACTAACAGGCTGAAACAAGTTAAAGTAAAAGCAAATAATAAAACTTGCCAGCCTGGTCTTATGGCCTTAACTTAAGACATGAAAAGCCGCTTAGACATGTCTACAGTTTCCGCTTGGGCTGCACAACTAAAACTCCGATTAGGGTTCTGTTTTCACAAAATGGCAAACTAATAAATGTGAATGTAAATTTTATGCTACTCACAAGCTAAATAATTTGCTGCGACAATTTACGTAAAAGAAAAAAGCCCACACAAAAACAGCAAACAGACAACCCAAAAAAAAAAAAAAAAATAAACGAATGCATTTTAAATAAATAACAAGAGAAAGTATAAATAATAATGGTAAAGTGGCTGACAGACAGATACGTAAACAGATACAAGGAAAGGACAAAAGGACAAACACGAATACAAACACACACACACACACACTCGCACACACACACACCAACGAGTTGGACACGTGGTGCGTATGAGTGATGGACAGAAACTGGAGCTTAAATATTGAAATTCGGATTGAGCTCAATTTTAATTTATGCCATTGGCCGGTAAACGGAATCAGGCCAATCAAGTGCAATTTATATAGACATTTGATGTTGAAACCGTTTCACAGTTGCAAACACAATTTGCAGGCTGTCAATTTATTATTTATCGTATTGTTCGAGCGAGGGTTGCCTCTGATGTCGCAGCTAAATGAAGAATGATGGATCAACATTCAATTGAATTCATCTCTAATTTGTTTTATTTGACATTTTACTTTGCGTTGCGTAAATAAATATAATTTGCCATTTAACAAAAACAAAATTCATTCGAAAAGTATTGCATAATTACTGCCATGTTCACATGTCAATTTGCATTGGTTTTAAAATGGAACGAGGATAAACCCTTGAAGCCTCCCCTCATCCTGCGTATCGTTGGCTTAATGCATTCTGACGTGTCTAGGTAAAAACAAATATGTAAATGGCTGGCAAGCATCTGGAATTGTTTGAAGCTGCTGTCAATGAAAATTCAATGGCAAATGGCATATTGTAGTGGCAAGCTAATGGTAGCACGTTCCAAGCCAAGTGTAGCAACGACAGCAACAACAGCAACAATAGCAACAACAGCAACAATAACAACTACAACAACAACAACAACAATAGCCAGAACAATAGTAGCAATAGCAAACAGCAAAAACACAAATACAGCTTTGCTGGAGACGAGCGATAGAGAATGGAAAGCGTAACCCACATGTGAAGTTACACTCAAAAAAAATCACATGCTGTTTTATTAAATCACATTTTTAGTTATGCTATAAAATTATTTTTAATTTTTAAAAAAATCAATAAGCAGCGAATATACCTAATATAAGTTCCTAAGAGTTCTCTTAAAAAACTAATAATAATTAATTAATAATTTATATACATAAATATTTAAATTAATATATTAAAATATATATAGATCTTCTCAACAAAATAAATCAATTAAATATTTTTGGGAATGTCGCTTAAAGCTTTTCTATTTTAACAAATTTCTTTTGATAGCCTATGCAAAAACAAATCATATTCCACTTGCAATTTTTTTCAAGTGTATTGTCATAAGCGAAAATGTTACGTCACCAATGTTTGGGGCAGCAGCAGCAACATCTAATCAAGTCACCTGCTTAGTGCCACAAGCCGATAGATAGATATATAGACGGCAAATGGAGAACAGAAATCGGGCTAGTCTCGGCTTTTGTTTGCATTGACATTTGGTCGTTCAGATCGTTGGTCCTTTTGGTCGTTTTGGTCCTTTCGTCCGTTGTCGTCCGTCGGATGGTCCATTGGCACGTTACCTTTGCTTTTGCATTTGAATTAACAGTTATTTTTGGCACCGTCATCGTCATACCAGCGCCACGGCTCACCTGACTAACAAAACATTTCTGAACGCCAGACAATGCCACAGAATGAGTCCGAATTGGATTTGGGATTGGGTTTGGTCTTCGGGTTGGGAGTTAAGGTCTTTGCCAGTTTGTTATTGCTGCTGCTGCTGCTGCTGCTGCTAATCTCATCTATTCAAATTGGCCAGCTTGAAGTTGACATTTGGAGTCGAAGTGGGTTTTGTGTCCCATGTCGCATGCTTCTTCTATTGTTTGCATTTGCTACGTGAAGACATACAGAGACACTAAACTTGCAACCAAGTGTGATGAAAATGTGAGCAGTGTCAGTAAAATGCTTGATTTGAACTATTCATTACGATTATTTGCCTTGGCTATTAAAAGCAAACAAAACGAGAATTGCAGACTTAACTATTTCTATTGATCCTTCTATTAGTCTTTGATTACTTTGTCCTAACAATTTTTAAAAAAAATATATATAACTAAATTGAACTCGACTCTGAATTGGGCTTTAATATTTTTTTGTGGATTCAATGTTAAATATTTTCGGCATTTCGTATTAAAAAATTGTTGTTAAGAAACAGCAACTATCCAAAGAATGTAAAGAAAAAGCAATTTGAAGTTACATCATCGTTATAACTTCATTGTGGCTGACAAACTTGGGTCAGAACAACTGTCAACCATGGCATCTTAATTATTTGTGAAAGGAGCAGTCTACTGAAAGATAGCCAAAGGATTTCATTTTGTTTTTCTGCCAAACTCAAAACACTATCAGAGGTCTGATACAATACAAACCCAACAGCAAGTTGAAAATTCTTTTCAAAGAGGAGAAGAGATTCGAGA
This sequence comes from Drosophila fungiperda, assembly GCA_035042345.1. Lineage (NCBI taxonomy): Eukaryota > Metazoa > Arthropoda > Insecta > Diptera > Drosophilidae > Drosophila > Drosophila fungiperda. The sequence goes on along the minus strand of JAWNLM010000159.1, from coordinate 1,736,764 downwards.
ACTAAAAAGGAAATAAAACAAATGCGAATACAGTTCAATTTTTTAATTAACAAACCAATTAGTTTTACGTTATTTTTAATAAAAAAAAAAAACAAACAAAAAAAACAGGTAGACAACACAAAAACACAAAAACTTGAAATCTTTCTGTAGAAACAAACAGCATTGACCCAAATCAACGTTCAGCTGCAAGTTAAAGATATAAAACAAGAGGCAAAAACCATTCAACGAGTAAATACGATAGAAGCCAAAGAAATAACCTCTTTTAATAAAGACTGGGAGAAGGGAGGAGCAGCGGGGGAGAGACCCCGACCACAGCTTAAAGTACTTTTGGCTACTCTTTTTGGGCCAGCTGCAGCAGCAATTTAGATAAACTTGTTCGTGTTCATGTTCATGTTCAAGTTGTTGTTATTACTGATGTTGTTGTTGTTATTGTTGTTGTTGTTTTTATTGTTGTTGTTATTGTTGTTGCCATTGACCAGCAGCACACCGCAAAAAGGCAAAAGTCATTTCGAGCCAAGGACTTGCCAAAGGGTGGCCTTTACCAGCATTAATCTGTGTGTGCTTGTGTGTGTGTGTGTGTATCAATGTATTTGTGAGCGTGTCCTTGCCATAAGTTCATAAAATAACAATCCACAAAAATTTACTACATTTGAAAGCAGTCGACCAGAAGATATTCAACTATTTTATTTTAACAATTTTTTTAAAGGATATATTTTGTTTAAATTATTAAATTTGCTAGCTAATAATTATAAAAAAAATGTTTTACAATTAAATCTTAATAAAACTAAGCTATTTGCTATTTTTTCTACAAAAGATTGCATATTTAGAAGACTTTGAAAAACAGCCCAAGTTACATTTTGAGGTATATCCACCGCCAAATCTACAGGGTACTTGCTCAATAATCGAATGCGAAGTGGAGCGGAATCAAAAGTGAAGCTGAAGAAGTCTGTAGAAGTCTGAGCAGATTGTTTCATTTGATTCGCTATTTGAGTCCGACAGCTTCAAGATGGAAAGTGAGTTGCAGGTTGTCATTTGATTTGCAGCTACATGTTGGAATTTTATTCAATTCACCTTTCAGATGCATTCGACAACATTGAGCGGTGTTTCAGTTTACGAGTGTTTTCTATTATCATGTATATCCTCTTAGATTTGTCCAATGCAAACAAACACTGAACACAAAATCCACATGTACATGTCACATTTTCAAAGAGACTTCTTCTTCAAATCTGATGTTTGACATTGTCTGATTTGTGTTTGTTTTAGCTGTCGAGCATTATTTGATTTAAGTTAGTTTTCTTCAACTTATGCTTTTTTGCTTTCAAACATTTATTTAATTTTCAAAATATGTTTCTTACATTTAAAAGTGTGCAAAAGAAATGAGACTTAAATTATTCAATTGTGGGTTAAAGTTTTATTTATAGCATTTATAAAGTTGTTATTCTGATGATAAAATTTATGGATGAGATTTAGCTTTGCACACAGCAAATATAAATTGCTATTTTAAAATGAAAATAAATTTATTTTGACATTGAAAATGCATTTTATATAGATTTGAAAGACTTGTGAAAAGTGACTCACTTATTAAATAATGTGTCTCTCTCTTTTCAGGTATGTTGGAAGCTTGTTGAAAATACACAAATAAATTCAAGTAAGAATTATAACCCTTGGCATAGATAAAGTTTTAGCCGAAATGCATAAGGGTAAGTTGATTTAATTATGGTTTAGAAAATCCCAAAGGGGTTCATCAAGTTTTTGGTAATGTGAGCCTTAAGTGAAAATTATGCAACACATTCACATGAGGTTGAAAGAGGCTAAATGTAACTACAAACTGAGAAGAGGCCTCAGATTGCACACGAAATTCGCAAATTATGCAATTAACCCATTTTCACTATGGCTACAAAAAGGTAACTGGCAGTTTTCTGCCTTCGAGCTCGACAGCAATGAAAACACAACAACAATGACAGGGGCAGAGGCAGAGGTTGTGGCATGCCCCTCATCATCCTCCTGATACTGCTGCTGCTGGCAGCGGAAGCAAATGATGTGTGTGCACTTTTTAACTTTAAATGCCCGCAAGCATGCAAATCTTTTTCATAAATTCACACGAGTACTCGACATGGCGCCAAACGACCGCAAGCATTCTAGGGGGGAAAAAAATTTAACGCCCCCGCAACGCCACGCCTCTCTGCACATTTCAGGTGATTGCAGCGAAGCAGTTAACACACAAAAAAAAGGAAAACATCAACCCAAAAAAATGAAAAGCAACGCAAAGACGAATGCAAAGGCAGTGCGAGGTGAGGTGAGGCGAATGTTGGTTAAATTCAAACTGACGCTGCAATTAAGTATAATGTCCTTGCAAGGATAACGTTAAGTGGCGCGTGAAATTACATTAATCATTGAAGGGATTTACATGCAACGACGCCAGGCTCGAGCTGAAGGTCTGCAAGCATTTTCCGCGAACGTGCAACTTGCAGTTTTTTTTTTTTTTTTTGGCCTTTGTGGCAGCAACGTGAGCCACACAGCAGGTGGGCGGCTGCAGGATGCGCGTTTTCTGTTTGTTCTGTTGCCGCATACAGGTGCAAGCAAACTTTATGAACTTCAAGCAGTTGCTGAGCATTAAATACAGTCCACAGTCCAAAATAAATCGGACAACATTTAATGCAGTGCAAATTATCAGATCTGATGTCAAAAGTGGAAAGAATTTCGATTTCTGATCTATTATAATAGTTTGGGTTTATTAAGCTTATTTTTATTGATGTGCATGTTGGACATAGAAATCAATGAATATTACTTAAAATGTCTATTAACTTTCATTTCTCCAACTCTAATAAAATGTTTCTAGTGAGTCTGGTAACTTTGGGGCGGGATTAGACTACGCTTCACACCGAATTTCAAATGTCTAACATTCCCAAAAATATACAACTATTATAAGTTAAACTTACTTTTTAAACTGTTCTAGTTTCCACTTTTCCATTTAGTAATGCAATTCACCCACATATTGGCTATGCGAAGATAAAACCCCATTTTTCTCACACTCTGCAAACGTCATATTGAGCTGGCTTTCTCTCCAATAAAAAATCGACAGATCGTTCCACAAAAAAGTGCACACACTTTCTCACATAGAAGATAATCAAATTTTGTTGCCAGCATATTTTGCAGCAAGCAACAATTTCATTTCTCGCTGCACGCGATCCAGTTGTAAATGTTGCCAGCTGCTTTTTTTTTTTTTTTTGCTGGACCAGCACTTTTTTTTTTTTTTTTTTGGGCCATGACCTGCTATGGCAAATGGGAAGTGCCAATGGAAACGATGCCTAAACTGAGTTAGGAAAGCCCTTGAACTATGCAAATTGCCAAATGAAAAACGCCGAAGCGAACTTAAGAGCATCTCTCTAACTGTGACTACAACTGTGAAAGCGACGCATAGCTGGGCGAGGGGGAACACGGAGTAAAGGGGAAACGCGCGCCGATGCACGTTGTTCAAAGAAAGCCATAAAGCTGGCACAAAAGGAGGAATTGGAGCCGCCAGTAGGCGAAAAAGTTTTTGCCATCATAAATTTCTAGAGATTCTTTTGCAATTTGTATTCACCCTCGCAATCAACAAAAATTTCAATTAGCGGTGGGGCAAACTTCACTTTGTTTGATGCCGAAATATGTAAGTATAATGAAAATGCTACACCCCCTCCAAAAAAGTTCGCCGACATACGATTTTTGACAACACATGCACTTTTCAAACTGACAGATGAAAGGCATACATAATTGTTGACACACACACACACACACACACACACACCCACATACACACACACACACTATTGACACACAATGGCGCGAACAATGCATTTGCCTTGATTGAAAATTGGGCATTGAATATCCGCTATACATTAAAGTGGCGAAATGGGAAAGTGCTACACTTGGAAAAATCATAACGTACCTTGTTTTTGTACAACGAAATCTGTGGGTTTTTTTAAATCTGTTGTTGTTTTTTTCTTAATTTAAATGTATAATTTTCTAAAATTATCAGTTATCCTCTTTTAAGAAATACAAATATATAAATATTAAGAAATACATTTCAGAATAATAGAAGATTAATTAATCTAATTGAATGAAGTTTTTTTTCGTATAGAAAACAAGAAACTTTTTAGTTTTCAGAATAAAAGATTAATTAATCTAATTAAATGAAGTTTTTTTTTTTCGTATAGAAAACAAGAAACTTTCAAGTTTTCAGTTTAGTGCAATTTTTTACAATAAAGTACAAACAATTTTTATTTTAATATTGTGTTATTAAATGATATGTGTAATTTGTATTCCCCTGTTTTCACATCTTTGCCAAAACAGATATTTCTGTTTGAGCATATTTTGCCACATTTTCCACCTCTAAATTGTCCATTTAATGTTGCTGCAGTTTATTCGTTGTCGAATTTTCTTTTTTATAGCAAAATTTGTACATCTAAAATTTCCGAGTTATACAGTGGGAACCACACAGTGGGAACCACACACACTGGCCTCTCTGCGTATAAAGTATAAAGTTTAAAAAAAATACATAAACAAGGAAATTGCATGTAGTTTGTCTATGCCAACAATGAACACAAACAGAGTGGGGGGTGGGCGTGGCATTCATAATGGACTCTCATTGCTTGGCAGTTGCTCAAGTGCAGCGACTTGGACATACACAAGGATACTCCCTCAGCGATATGGATGTCCTGGCCTGTTTATTTTCCGTATTTTTTTTGTTGCTATTGCTTTTTTTTTATTATTATTTTTTACTCAACCTCAACGAGGAAGTTGTGTGTCATAGGAAGCACTTGTGTGACATAATAAAAAAAACTCTGCCCGGCCGTGGTAGCCTTTTATGCACAACATCCTCTGGCAGTGGCAGAGGCAGTGGAGCCAGCCAGTCAACCAGCCTGTGCCGTATGACTGTGGCCATGTAAACAGAGGACCCACCTGCAGTTGCCAACAGTCAGCAGCCAGCACTTTATGCTTTGTCAACAGCAACAACAACAACAACCACAACAACATCATCAACATCAACATCAAGTTTATGCCCGCAAATGTTTTCATTTTCCAAGACAGCACAGTTCATATATATATATATATATATATGGCTAAGAAAAGGGAACCTGCATTTAAAAGCCTCTTCAGGTCGTGTCCCTCAACCCTTTGGTTGGATCCCACTCCGCTCAAAGCACTGCATTGCATTTGCATTTGTGCACAACTCTTGACTCTTAGGCCGTAGTCAGGAGTCCATCAACTCGACGCACAAACAAAGAGAAAAACAGAGAGAGAGAGAGAAAGACAGACTGATAGAGAGAGCAAGAGAGAGGGAGAGGGGGGAAGAGGAACAAAGTTGGAACTGCAAAAAAAATGGTTTTACTAAAAGTTGTTGCCATTGCAATATGCATATGTCCATTTGACTGGAAGTCTGAAAGTTGCTTGCCATTCTGGTTGCTAGCAATTTTTGTTGTTGTTGTTGCTTTTCAATGTTTGTTTGCATTTTGCTGCAGAAATTAGACAAATTGACGCAGTGGCCGGCACAAAAAAAAAAGACAAAAATAGTTTTTATGCTTTTGTATGGATTTTTTTTATTCTTGTGTAATTTGATTGGTAGCAACCAGCAATCATTTCAAGAGTTGTTAAACGGCTTTGCATAAGCCAAACCATTAAGAGCCCCGATATGAATTTAATCTAACTGAATTTTAGATCTTCCAAGTTAAGAAATCAAATTACAACAGAGCAGAATATCTAAGTGATTAATTTATGCAATTTGTGTATACATATTTTATAGGTATTTTAGAAGTTGAGCTTAAAGTTATTTACCACTTTAATTTCGCAATTTAAAGCTGCTTCATGTTTAAGCCGAATTTCCCATTTAATTGATTGCGGCACTGGCGTTTAGAATACTTGGTGCTGTGCAACTTGGCGTGTACTTGTTAATCAGCTCAAGTGCCTACAAGATGCTCTTTCACACCCACTTAGAAGCACACACACACACACACATACAATACAGAGAAAGTGTGGGAGAGAGTGGGGAAAGAGGCCATGTTGAATACCACATGAAATTCGAAACATTTTCAACTGTTAGTTACATAATTGTACACTGGTTTTCTCTTATTGCCCCCCGTCACACTCAAAGGGCTGCCCCTTTGGACCGTTAGCCACGCAACTGTTGCAAAATTCACGCCGAACTTCATCAAAATTCCAATTAGCGCTTACACTCAATTACAAGGCAAAGGCAGCAACTGCCACGCCCACTGTGCCACACGACCACCCCCCCACCACCAAAGACCAAAAACAAATACAGCCACAAAACAGCGAGTACATTAAAACTTTTGCCAAATTACTCGCAGACCCGCCAACTGTTTAAGGATTCTTGGATTGGAATTCCAGTGCGAAAGGATTGCGCCAAAAGCAAAAAATGGCAACAGCAACAATAAATACGAATGGCAAATAGAAAAAAGACGAGTTAAGCAATAATAGCAACACTCCAAGGCAACGCGGCCATTAAAGTTTTAAAGTCCTGTCAAATGTGGCAAATATGGCGCCATAAAGCCGAAAAGCAAAGTTGTCAGTTCAAAGTAAATACGGGAATAAGAGTCGAGCAGAGCAGATTGCAGACAGCCGCGGGATATTGAAATTCATGTGTAATTATATATACAATACACAAAAGATCTGGCAAACGGAGATTGTAGACTGTATGCCATTCAGGACACCAGTCCATGCTCCCACATCTCATAATTGTTGCGTGCGCCACATGAAACAATCCCAGCAACGAATGCGTCACGCTGCCAAGCCACAACGGGCTCGCACACACACACACACACACACACACACACACATGTGAGGCGTATAAAATTTCAGGCATACACTTGAAACAATTTTCATAATTTAAAATTGTTGCGAATTCAGTTAATTTTCCAGGCATATCCAGACATTTCTAAAATCAAGATTTCAACAATTTTAATTTATTTTCAGTAAATACAATTTTGTTTTGCACATTTTCTATTTTTTTTAAAGAATATTTTTGTTTTATTAATGTAATTTTACACTTGATTTGAAAACTATTATTTATGTTTTTCTATGCAAGATTTCAACATTTTTAATTATTTTTGCTTTGCACATATTTTTACTTTTTTTTCAAAGAATATTTTGTTTCTTTTTATGTAATTTTACGCTTGATATGAAATTTATTATTTATGTACTTCTACACATATTCAAAGCAGAGCTTGAATAAACGAACGCTAGGCAATTATATGTTTATTCAATTTAAATTAGCGTAGATTTTTTCTCAGTGTACACGCATACACACGCATATACAGCCATAGCTCAGTCAGCCAATGGGGAAATTATCCGAGCCACAGCCAGAGGCAACTTTCAAATGATTTCATCAACGTAATACGATAAATTTTATAATGAAACGACGCGGTAATTGCCAAGCAGCCTTTCTGTCCCTTTCTCTATATCTCCCTCTCTCTCTCTCTCTCTTCTCCTATCTACCTCTGTCTCTTTTTGAGTGTGTGTGTGTGTGTTTGAATGCTGCTGTAAGTGCGCTTATTATGCATAATTTTTGGCATTATATTGACTTGGCTTTCTGTCCTTAAACAATTGAGTTTTTTAGGTCGACAGATACTTTTTTTTCGCTTTCGGGCCAATTAAAATGAATTTTTTACGCCCGCTAAGCCCGCTGAATTTACAGAGTTCTGAGTAAATAGCATACATCAAATATTCGTGCCTTTTGCGGGCTAATGTAAATTAACACATTTTGTTCGCCGTTATTTATGTAAACCCTTTTTTTTGTCTACCATAAAAAAAGGTGAAAAGGACTGGATTGCTCTGCGCTTAAAACAAATGATTACGAATAAGGCTTGATGAATATATGTGTTTAAGAAGGAATACTCTTTTATCATTGGCACAACTAATGAAGGTGCTCTTCCAAAAGAGTGTTCATTGTTGAACATATATATATATATTTAAATTCTTACTTTATATTGCCCCATTACCATGGCTCTTTTTATATCACAAGCTGCCAATTACACACATTTAAAGATATATATATATATATATATGTATTTGGTGTCTATGTGAAATTGCACACCTCAAGCACTTGAACGCTCTTTCACGCACGAAATGTGCATTAATTTATCAGATTTAAAGTTGAAAAACACATATTATTTATTGTGCAAAAACGAAGAAGGAATTTGTTTGATGCGTTTTTTGTGCGAAAATATCATGTTGAATTTTGTATGTATTCGCATGGTATTTGTTTTCATTTCATTTATAACGAGTGGAGCAAAAAAAAAAAAAAAACAACCAATGAATAGAGGAAGAGAAATACAATTTTTTATTGTAATTGTTTTATGTCCGCTCATCACGCTTGGAACGCTTTTGTGCATGGATCGCTGTGTCGATTTTTTGTCTGTGTGTTGTCCTTTTGTCCTTTCGCATAACAAAATGTCGACAAATTCAAATGTAATAAATTTTTGAATAGAGCAAAGCATATTTTTGTGTCGTGTTTGCAATGATTGTGAGCAATTTGTTAAAGCAAATATCGAAACATATATGTTTGTATGCGTTTGTATGTTTACTCGTTATTCGTTGCAAAATGCAGCTGCGTCTATTTGCATATTTATTTACTTTACTGATTATGCGGCGTTGAGCTTTCATTTGATTTATTTACACAACCAGATTTGCTCGGCCAACTGTTTGCAATTATTCAACATTCAAAATCGTTGGCTATGAAATTGTTAGCTCTACGATTGGTATTTGCCATTGATTTGCCAATAAATGTTGTCTTGCATACATTTGGTCCATGGATAGTGACGAATATGGTTAATAAACGTTGGAGAAAATTTGGATTTGCTGTATATAATTAATATGAGTTTGCATATAAGCTGGAGAGCCTGAAAAGTATTTCAAACCACTCGCAAGTTTGCCATGCGGTTATTTTCTTGTCAAACTTTTGCATTGTAATTGAGCGTAAGGGCAAAACTTTGACTATGCCATCTGTGTACACACACACACACACACATATATATATATATACAAATTCTTTTAGTTATTGTTGTTTTTTTCGCTTACCCCGAGGGAGTTGCATAGGCAATCGCAAGCCTAACCCCACCGAACCCAATCCAAGTCCTTAACTTGGCTGCTGCTACTGCTACTTCTTAGCCACGTTGCCAAGAAGGGTCCGCAATTGAGGAAGCTACTCAAAAAAGAACTTGTACATAAACTGTAAGCAACAACAACAACAAAGTGGTTTCTCTCGTTGGCTGGCTGCTCATAAAGTTCAAGAGCAACATATGTATGTTGTGGCATAAATTTATAAAGTCCTCGGGCTTCCACAGGATCCACAGGCTGGTTTGTTTCCTTCCTTTGCATTGTTTACTTTCTTGTTGGCCAAAAACCAAATTATGGTTAGACTTTTAAGTTGTTTATTACGCGCTGCCATCGCCTGTCTAAAATTAAGTTTTTTAATTTAATTTTAATGAAAATTTATGATAATTTCTTTCACACGCCACATGCAACTTTTTCTTAACAGTAGCATAAAATTACCAAAAAAAAAAAAAAAAATTATCAGAAAGAAAACGCCAAACAAGCATCGTTTATTTGTCTCAAAAAGTTTGGTTTATCTCGAAACTTGGCTAAATCTGCTTCAAAAGCTGCTTGCACGAGATTATAATTAATATATATGTATACATATATATATATATACATATATCAATTTTATTTTTCTCATATGCGGTGTTTATTTCATTGAATTTGTGGTGCGTTGTGTTGCTGGATATAATATTAAGTATACGCATTTTGAAGTGAAAAGTGATTTTTTTTTTTGTTATATTTGCAAATGTGGAATAACGTTAAATTAGGATAATTGAAACGCAGAATCAACACCTGAGCACTGCAATAAATTTCTGTAAGTGATATATCGAGGTTTTATCTCTAAAGCACCAAATTAAATGCAATTTTGTATAAAAATATTATTTATTTGATTATAATGTCAAATGAAAATGAAAGTTTGCTCTTGATTGAATAGAACATAGAAAAATGCCAATTTCAAATTAATTTATTTGATGTTATTAAATAAACATTACATAAACGACTAGCAAAACTCATGTTACATGCGTAATTCCAAATTGATTTAGTTAATTAAAAGTAAAGTGAGTGGTTAAAAAAAAAACGCTTTTGCTTTTCAGTTTTTTACTGCAAACAGCTTAAATAAGACCGCATATGTGATATATATATATGTATCTATATAACTCTTATATAATACTGGCTTATTTACACACTCCAAACACTTTTGCCACTTCTCCCCGTTGACGCGTTAAATTAAACGAATCCATTAATCGGCTGACAGTTCTCGGCGAATCTGAAGAGCTGTATAAATATTAATAACGTTTCAAATGGCATGCCACATTGCTGTTGTGGAACGTGTGCCCCCATTCTCTTTCCCCTCTTCACATACAGTCAGTGCAGCCTGGCACGCTCATCTCTCCTGTAGCACATTTGAGTTTGGAGGCGTCTTACAATTGGGACAAATTGCATTTGCTCAGCTCGTTGCATGGCTTGTGTTTAGCTCATGTTAATGTCTAGGCTTTGTTTCAACACGACAGGCAGACAGCTTGGCTTGGGGAGGGGTGAATTAGACTGTAGAACATAACCCTAAACATTACAACATGCATCATCAACATAATCAACAACAACAATGACAACAGCAGCAACAGCAACACAACCCTTGATGACGAGCATTGACTTGGTACACACAGTTGAAGCACGCGCTTGTCATTCAATACACAGCTCAACGATCTATGTGTACACTTGGCAAAAAACTAGTGCAGAAATTCGAGAAGAATTCTACTTCAACTTCAACAGCATCATAAGTGATGGTAAAAATGTATTGTTGCGTCAACAAGTGCTTGTTGTGCATGCTTTCAAGTTAAATCAGTTTGCATTTGCAAATCAGAATTTCTTTTTTCGTTTGCACTTAACTTAATTACAAAGCTGTCTTTTTGGTTTTTTTTTCTAAGTGTACTTAGATGTATGCGTGTATCGCTTTATGCCCACAACTCATGAGCAAATTTAGTAATGTGCGTGCCAGCGAGTTCATCTTCTATTTTTACATTCTAACATTGTTCGTGTTGTTGTTGGTGTGGTTGTTGCTGTTGTTGTTGTTTTGTTTTTTCTCCACCTTCGTGTATATATATTTATCTGCGTATTAAATTGCTAGCTCGTGTGCTGAGAACTGAGGCCTCTGACTATTGTTTGCCCCGTTGTTCTTATTGTTCTTGTTGTTATCCATAGTCTTTTTTCTGCCGTTATTTTTATCAGTACGTGAGCAAGTCTACTTTCCCAAGCCAGCTTCAGTTTCAGCTGCTGTTTCCTTTTTTTTTTTTGGTGCTACAGCTGCTGCTCTGCTGTTGTTGTTGCTGTTGCTGCTGCTGCTGTTGCTGCTGCTGCTGTTATTGCTGTTGTTTCTCCTTCTGCTGATGTTGTTGTTGCTGCGCCTGCTGCTTTTATTGCTGCTGCGGCTGTTGTTGCTGCTGCTGCTGCTGTTACTGCTGCTGCTGCTGCTCCTGCTCCTGCTGCTGCTGCTGTTGCTTTTGCTGCTGCTGCTGCTACTGCTGTTGCTATTGCTTTTGCTACTGCTGCTGTTGCTCATCGTTCTGCCGTTGGCTGTGCCTTAAATTGTCGGCTATAAGTTTCATCCTCATTGCGTATTACGGCACACGCCAGGCAAGATTACACCATAGCTTTAATACTCTTTACGTTTATTATGTGCCCTTTTTATCGTGACAATAAAAGCTGGCTTTTAATTGTGTCTATTTTTTATCTTTCAGTGCATAAATAATTTGCACATTCGCAGTAATCAACATTTAATTCCGATTAAATAGCAATGTGTGTGATTCTACAATAATCAATAAAAGAGTAATTTAATGGTTATAGTTTAATTACTTAGTTTATAGCATCGTATAGGGGTCATCTATTTCATTTAGTTTTCCAAAGCTCATGGAATTCTATTATGTAATATTTATCTAATCAATAAATAACTTTCTAACTATCTTTTATTATATTTCTCTCACTCAGAATAATTTGTTTTTATTTGTAAATATACATAGACTCTATAAAAACTTTAAATGTATATTTTACTTACCTGATTACAATTGTTGTTGATTAACTCTTCACTTTGTGGGCTAAACAAAGCTGTCCACATTGTCCAACAAAAAATAGCTTTCTGTCTTCAGTTGGGCATTGAGACATCGTTTCGGGGGCAACATTTTCATCTAATTTCGAGAATCGTGTGTTGCAGCTAAAACGTTGCTTTAGCGCCACACATTTGGCTCGCTGACAAGACGTCGCCGAGACGTCTGTCATGTGGCAGTCAACTCGAGGGTCTTGCCACAGCCTGGTGCCTGATTGTCATTTGCTCGATGGCAAGCAAAACGACCCAGCCAAATTTGATGTACTCCTCTCACATGTGAAGTGAATGCCATGCATGACAATTTTCCAAGGGAGATCACTCAAGGAGCTGTCGGAATGGGCGGGGGTTTGCCAGGGATGGGGGAGTGTTGGGGCCAAGAGCAAACACACGCTTCACGTAAATTTCATGCAATTTGTTATGTTTTATGTGGCCCAACTGGATGGCAGCCTCTCAATTCAGCTCAACTCGACTCAACTCAACTCTCAACTCTGATGGGGGGCGAAATGGCAGCTCGAATGTTACGCATGGGAATCACAAAATGACAGACTTCAATTTATACAATTTATTTTATTAAGTCAAACATTTGTCTCTCTTCATCAATGTGTTAGTGAGTGTGTGTGTGTGGGAGTGTGTGTGTGGGAATGTGTGTGTGTGGGAGTGTGTGTGTGTCTGCCTGTGTGTGGACGTGTACGTTTTTGTGTGCTGTGTGCCGTTTTATTAACAAATTGATGAAACAATTTCCGCAGCGTTTAATATGGGCAATTTTGTTGTACATTTTTTTTGTTCTTGTTCTGACCAGCCGTTTTCTGGATTTCCGCTGTGAAAATCTATAGAAAAATGCATGAAAAGAGGCCAAAATGGGCAAATGGGAGTGAATCGTAGACATCATAGACATTACGAGTACATGAATTTGTCCCTTTATAGCGCGTTAAATTTTCATTTTTAGTACAAACATAAAAGCCAGAAATTGGCAAAATTTCAATTGCTTGACTTGGTCGGAGGAACTGACTTCACCTAGTCGCCCATATAAATCTCAATTTATGTAGGCTATTTAGGCATTTTGGGCACGCAGCAGCCATTTGGGTTCGGCTTGCTTTAGGCCTCAAAATTATTGAATCTAATTAACTTAAATGAAATGAATGAAGACTACAAATGTGTCTGGCAAGCTCGTAAAACTTGGTCAAGCCCCGGGGCAATATATGTGTGTGTGTGTTTGTGTGGGCTATATCAGAGGTGTTTGTGTGTGAGGCCCGTTTAATTTATGGATGTGTATATAAATTCATTTGGAGCTCTTTAATTGCAGCTTAATGGCAGGAATCTTGTAATGGCAACCGTTTTTATGAGTCTTTATATGTATATATATATATATGTGTGTGTGTATGTTTGAGGGTCAACATATTGATTGAGGATTACAACGGCAGTCCCAAGATTAGAGAGTGAGTCCTCTAACTGAAGCTGCTTATTGAAATTGTTTGTTTGCCTTTTCTCTTTTCCAATTGATGGCTCAACAAAATTCTACTAAAGCCGGATAATTAATCATTGAAGGCAAACTGGGTTTCCTAGTCCGGTTTGAAGTTCCTCTGCGGCTCCTCTAATATTTATAATGTAAATTGCTTGCCAAATTCTGGGTGTTCCTATTAATGTTCCTTAAAGGGCTTTTCATTTTGGGTTAGATAAATTGAAAGCAAACATCTTAACTTTTTAGCTGTTAGAATATATTTTGTAGGTAATTCATATTTGCTGCCAATTTTACCCAACTCAATCAAAAACATGTCAAACTCCGAGCAGCAATTGGAATGTACAAATTTTACATTTGAATTTTGGGATCAAAAACAAGTTTGTACTCATTTGTTGTGTAAACACATCAATCAACTTCTTTTAGATGATCTATTTTCCCGTTGGGTATCTTAATATATTACTTTCCAATTTATTCATATATTTCAAAGGAACAATTTTTATTCATTTTAAATCACAGATGTATTTACTCAACTTCTTCATAAGCTTGGCAAACATTTCAAATTAAACTTGTTACAAATAAAAAATGGCAAAAATTAAAGCTCAAAAAATATGTGAGGATTCTTTTGCTTTTGATATAAAATATACAAAAACTAAATATATGTGTGCATGTCACGATGCTGATGAGTTTCCGCCATTTCTTTCCATCTGTCACAAAATCAATTTTCTTCTTTACTTTGAACCCTTCATTTTCCATGACCCAGGCCCGCCGGCTACAGATAGCGACCTCATTTTGCCTCGTTTTCACCACCAAACCTCAAAATAGCTTCATTTACCTAATGCATGAAAATTCTCGTTTTTTTTCATGCCCATCGCATTTTTCTATTTGTCACCCACAAAACATGAAAATGTCAAAAAATTGGCTTTCCTGCTGTACAAAAAATGCAAAAGTCAGCATAAAATATGTAAGGTCGCGGCATATAAATATGCCTACGGAGTTTGGCCCCAAATAAAATCTATGAAAACCCGTATAAACGCTTTAGTTGAGAAAGAGAGAGTGCTCGACTTGAAGATATCCAAAATAAGTCGTCTAAAATTATATATGAAACTACGAAATTCTTCGTATTTTTCAAAATATTCGCATAAGTGAAGTGAGTAATAAATAAAATAATATTTGTATTAACGAGGTATCCAACAGATTATACTTTAAATTTTAAGTATAAGATTAGCTCTCATTATCTCTGACGTCATTATCCTGTTCAAGAATATATATATACATTATATGAGCCTGTTACATACGTGTGCACAACTACATTATACCCTTTTTATCCATATTTTTTTAGAGTACGAAAAAAACTTTTACGCATCACAGCACAAAGTTACTCCGGGTAGCTTAAATTCGGAATTCTCGTATCCGGTCCAGTTGAACTAAGCCCATATATAAAACACGCAAACGCTCTGATTGTGAAAATTTTGTTTTGCTGTTTTGCTTTGCCCAAAAAGCACTGTGCTTAAACTGAGGAAATGCCAAAGGGAAACTTTTTAATAGATTTTCATGATGATGATATTATCAAAAAACGACTCAAAAGTGCTAAGCAGAGTTTTCGAAAATTAAAATACCCTGTTTGGAAATAACGAATCTTACAAAATATCAACTTTCCTTTGTGCAATGAAACTGAAAAAATTATTTTCCTTAGAAACCTTTTAATTTATACATTGATTTCGAATTTAACATATCTTTGTGACAATGTTCCCAAAAAGCTTCCTTTTGAATATATTTGAGATTTGTTGGCCGGCAACTTTATTGTTCTCGTTGGCAGATTTGGATTAAATGCTACATAATTCACTGACAGATTTGCCGCTTTGAGTTCTCAGAGCTTCTTCACGTCAGTTGGGCATTCAATCTGTCCGTCAGTCAGTCAATCATTCAAACCATCGCCCAGGAAGGTGCGGAGGGTACGGGTGTGAGAGGGGGATGTTCGCAACATTGTTTTCGGTTTGTTTGTGTGTGAAATTGGAGTAGGCGATTTTAATAATTTAAGTAAATGATCCATCACAGTTACAGTTAATCTATCACCGACAGACTGGCGGGAAACAGTTATAAATACCGTTGAGCCATTTTTTTGTATAAGTATGTATATATACACACCCACATACATACTTAAATAAACACAAATACATATCGATTTCTTTTTTTTTCCTTCTTTTTTAACAAGTTTTTTTTTTAAAAGTTTTCTTATTTTGGTTGGTCGCAAAAAAGCGAACAACGAAATCCAGATAAAAAGTGACTGGAAAAATGTTTGAAAAATGCTTCTGTTTGTTGCTGTATTCTTGAGCGAGATAAGAAAATTTGCTGGCCATTAGTATTTAAGGCGTTAAGTCATTTATATTCATTTGTGCATTTGGGACGTTGGATTAACTGTGGTTACACAATTTCCAAGACGAACGCTTGATTGTCAAGTGCCGATGGCTAATCGTAATGACCAAAAAAATGTACATTGAACTGAATTGAAATCATTAGCGTTTGAAGTTTGGGGCACGTCTTGGAAATGGTTTTGGAGCTACTTTTTTAAAGACAAATACTTTAAGTATTTAAGAGAAGTGTGCAATTATTTCAAGAAGTTTAGTTAATTTTTTATTCTGTATCATGTAAATGTAAGAAAATGCAAATAATTGTAAGAAAACCTCGTCATAATTGTTTTCCTTGAATAATTATATATTTAAAATATTGAAAATGCTCAACTCTAAAGGGCTGGAGGATACTCCATCATCAGACGAGACTGGATTCTTGCATGTGCTAGGGAAGAATGTGATGAAGGATGTGGAAAGCTTAAAACCAGCCCTTAAAGTCAGATACAATCGTAAAACGTATATTCAAATTTAAATACAGTATTAATGTAGAAACCTGGCCGAGATTATTAATCCATTCCATAATAAAAATCGAATCCTTTGCCAGCATTGAAAAGGTAACCATTTTATTGAATGCCAAATGGAAATTTCAATCTCTTGTAGCGTAATATGCAAATTTGGTAATTTGGTATTTTATTACTTGGGTACTCATCAAATTTCAAATCAGTTATTTGAATAAGCCAATATCAAAGGTCGTCCGATGAATAGCGCCTTGCAGATGCAAAATGAATTGAACAGGTTCCAGCTCCACTGGCGAAGGAGTCCTCGATTTGGGAAGGACACATATAAAGGCGACACATCATACATCAATCTTTGAGTGGGGGACCCACGTAATCGGTGCCCAGCTCCAAATAGTTGAAGCCTCTTAGGCACGAATTTCTATTAAAATATTTATGCAAAAAGCTGGTAGGCGACAATTTAAGCCAGCTTTGAAAGCTGAAAGGGTCTCCCAGTCTCCATATCCTCCTCTCTAGAGCTCTGTCTGTGTGTGTGTGAGAAAATTTCAGCAAACGATTTTCATAATCGATTTTCACTGCCTCCTCAATGACTGTTGACAACCCTGCACACAGAAGATTGGGTGTTAGGTTTTGCGGAGGGTGCGGAGCAAAAGCTTGTCAACCTTTATCAAAAAAAAAAAAAAAGTTTATACTTTTGCAAGAGGGTCTCAAGCGGGGTGGGGCATGAAAGCCGAGGCAGTAAAGCCGAGACAAATGCGACATGCGTCTGTTGACAATATATCAACATGTGGAATGCGAGCGGTTTGTGGGCGGACAGATCCAACGTCTAAACAAAAAGAAAAAAAATATATTTATATATATATATATATGCAAAAGGCAAGCCAACTTTACTTTACAATTTTTCTACTTGACTTTGACTTTTATGCCCCTTTCTGAATATTTTCCATGTTGTTGATGTTGTTACTGCTGTTAATGTTGCTGTTGCTCTTGTTGTGGTTGTTGTTGTTGTTGTTTTCTGTATGCCGCCAGGTCAAGTAATCTTTATGGTATGATGTGTCTGATGTTTCTGCTGCCCGGGCAATTGTTTATACACTGAAAGAAAATTAGTTAAGGATGAAAGAACGCTAAATTTATATTATTTTATTTACTATTTATATACATATTTTGACATTTAATTATAATAATTAAGTAGAGCTATTAAATCAGTTATTTTAAAGCACAGTTACTACTCTATTTAATATTGTGGATTATTCTGAGTATCAAGTTTGAGTGAGTGTTTGGCTGTAAATCATTTGCTGACCTCAGCAACATTCGGTTAATACTCATTTAAAAAGAGAAAAAATTTCAATTTTGAAACATTCCCTTTCAAACAATCAATAAAAATATTTACATTATTTAGACAAGTTTTTCTATGAGTGTTCGAAGATTGTAGTTGCTTCAATCGTTGGCCATTTGAAGTCAGCAAAGCGCGTCTAATCGATGAGCCTGGCTAGTCTGCCATTCAAGGAGAGGTCGGGGATCTGACTCCCCCATCTTTATCATGGCTTGAACTGTGCTTTTTTTCTCTTCTTTCATCTGCGAAGTGTGTCTCTAACCCGTCTAGTGGGCGTATCGTATGTGACAATAGTTTTGTGAACCCCTTAGCCAAAGGATTAGGAACAGACACAAGAAGTGAAAGCTTTAAACATGTGAATCTCACCAGTTGCGTTAAAGAAGTGTATAAATCACAGTCAATGCCTGTGGATGGGATGGCAAAGAGTTCGATCTGAGTGATAGATTGGTTTATGCTAGGAGCTGGTGAAGGGCCTGTCGGCAGCTCTGGTCAGACGTACATCCTTTAAATGTGAAATGTGAAAAGTGGAATGTGGAAAGTGGCAAGTGCAGTGAGTGAAAGCACTACTCAAGTCTGTAAACAAAACACAAGACTTAAAAATGTACTACGATAAAGGTTGAGATTGAAGTAGAAGTGAATTGATATGCACTTTGTTTAATAGGCAGTTGAAGGCTTTCCTTTCTGTGTGGGCAGAAAACCAACCAAATCAATATTCAAGAAATTGAAAATGGTTCTATGGAAATAGGAATGGAAATAAAGGCAAGCAAGTAAAATAAATAAGACGAAGTATTCAACAAATATACTCGTACATACACAAATTTAAAATTCATTTAATTAATTAAAATTGATAAAAGAATAATTATACAATAAAATATTTGATTATTAGAAAAAATTCATACGGGATTTTACATTATTTATTTATATACTGTGGCTCTTCTAATAAATTCTAAAATTCAAATATTAATGGAATCTTTAATGTTTTTCCATATATATTCTTTTGCTGCTTTTGCTGTCATAGTCATTAAATTTGATTAATGTTCCCGGGTATTCAAAAAGAGCACAAACAGCGATTTTCCAGATATGAATTGTTTTTCCGTGAACTGAACTGTCCTTGGCGGACTGCTAATTACCAAAAGTGGAACTGGCCATTGTGTTGTTTATCTTCTGACAGCCTGCCACATAGACTGAGAGACGTACTTATTCCATAATGAAACGTTGATACATTAAACAGATTTATTATGCTTTGCCTTCATGGTCGACTTTTGGTAGAACTCCACCCAACCATCCACCACCACTCCCCAGCTCTACACCCTTCGGTTGGCAGCCATTTTATATGAAATGCTGTTTCCACTGCAAATAAATGGCTGACTACCTCCATTGAGCCCCTGTTCCCTCTTCCGCTCTGCTCCAGCGCGTGCTGTGCTCGTGGCTTTTAGGGGCCAACGACGACGACGACGACGTCGACTTGTGGTTTGGTGGTTTTTGGATAGGCAGGTAGGGTAACTGGGTGGCTCTGTGGGTTGGCCACCGCCTGCAGCTAAGCGCATTGCGTTTGTCAAATTTTGACGAGCTCTTCGTATATCGATTCGCCAAGCTCTTTGAAATCTATCTGCCTGTGGCTGGCTTAGTGGGGCGTCCTTAAGCTAAATTAAAGCATGTATTACATTTCATTTAAGCCTTTGATCACAGCCTTGCCTCATACTGATTAAGTTGTGCATTTAATTATAGTGGCAATGTAATTCCACAGCTAACAAAGTTAATGTATCAAATAACTCAACTTTGAGAAAGGCGATACTCAGCATTAAATCACGTTCAGTCTACCTGTAGAATCTTTTGATAAATCCTTTTAAAATGAGAACAACTTTTCCACATCTATAATTAATCATATTATTTCTTAGGAGTATTAAACATCTTTCTCTTGAACGTAAAAACTGTCATCAAGTTGAAAAGAGTCTTAGGATTTCAGCTATTTGAAATGGCCTCAGCTAACAAGGTTAAGAAAAATACCAGATTGGCATTCATAATATAACTGAATGTTGCCAATTGCCACCAACCTGACGACTACTAATTTGTAACTCAGTCCCAAAATCAAGGATACCTTCAAAACAAAAGCCAGGACAATCAACGGAAATGCTCAAGAGCAAAAAAATGTTGGTCACGTAACCACTTTGTTTGTGTCCAAAGACAAAGCAGTAATTCCTGCGACTAGCAACTTGTGATTAGGAATAATTCAAGGCTGACCAAGAAAAAGGAATACTCTAAGATTATATATATAGATATGGGCATTGCCGATTCTTTCAAAATTATAAGAAAATAACTTTGATAACAATATTAAATATAAATTTTGTTTGCTTTGCATAGCTGATGCAGTTCATCATAATACTAATTAAGATCTATCAACTTAACATTTGGAAAACAATTGAAAAGTTATTATCCATTTAAAACTTGAAGAAATTGTGTTTTGAGATTAAAGCTGACTAATGTGTTCAGCTCAAGCGTGCAACAAAAAATAACAAAAATAACAAAATTCGACTTAGTGTTAAATCCAAAAAGTTGCTAATTTATATCGTTTGCTATAAGTAAGCTCCTAGTTGAGCAACAGGACTGTGGACAATTTGTGCTTGCTTTGCATTGCAGTAGTCATCATGGGGGCAGGGCATGGACCAAACTTGCAACACGCCTGGCTGGGCAATTTCATAAGAAAACCATTCAAAAACAACAACGACTCAAAACTCGAGACTCGAGTCGACTCAGTGCTCAAAATTTTACGCGCGTTGACTGCTGAAGTGGTGCTAGGAGCGTTTGCCGGTGGCACTGTGGATGGTTCGGTGGTGGGGTGCTGCTAGGTGAGCGGGTGTGTGGGGGTGAGTGTAGACGTGAGCAACAGGGAGGTCCTGCCCATGGCCTTTGTTAGATTCAGTGACGACAACGGAGGACATTTGCGTCTTTTGCATTTTGGTGGCAGAGCGGTGCGAGGGAAGTGGGGGAGTGGGAGGTGGTCTGACAACCAGACTGAGAATTACAAATTCAGCACAATGTCCCTTTGTCATTTATGCATTCGCTGTATAAATTAGGCACAATGAATTTTCAACGCTTGTGGTTCTGGTTGTGCTCTGGTCTTAATAAGCCAACTTGATTATGTCTTTATTCTTCTTCTTCTTCTTTTTTTTGCTTACTTGCAGGCGGCAGTGGCAGCGGTGGCGGCGGTGGTGGCGGTGGCGGTGGCAGCTCCTCGGACATCTCCAAAGATCACTGCAATAAAACGGTGGACATATTCGAGGACATCAGCTCGCCGGAGGTCAGCAATCAAAATTTGGGACGTCCCTTGACCTGCTGGTACCGTTTTCGCACCCTCAAAGGTGCCCCGCGTGACTTTGTGCTCCGGCTGCGTTTCAAGAAATTCAAAGTGGGCCAACTTTTGAATGCCACCCACTGCGAGGGTGGCTATCTGCAGGTAAGTGTAACCACCGTTGCAAACACACGTTGCAACCACAACGTCACAAAGGCAACCACTGATTTATGGGCATCGTTGAAATCAAATCTAATTTACAACTTTGCCTCGGCTAAATGATGACATATGCATCCACGTAATTCATGCGACGCGTTGCGTCGCACCACCGCACCAGCTGACAGCTTTATGGTTGCAGGAAAGCGTTGCAAGCTGTCCGCCGTCGAACACAATTCGCGCTCGCCCAGCAATTTATGTGGCGACTGTTGTCCTTGCTTATCATTTGATTTGACTTTATGTGGCAATCATGTTATTGTTGTCCATTTTCCCAGATCGTTGATGGCAATGCCAAAACAGACGTTTCCAATCGCCGGGAGCCGGGCATGTTCTGCGGCGAAGCCGAACAGCCGCAGACCTTCATCAGCGAGACGAGCTACGTAAAGGTCCTTTTCCACACCGACAACTTTACGGATCAGGTGAGTTCGAGTGCAATTATTGGGTATACGTAAAAAGAGTTAAATTCTATTAAGAAAATCGTATAATCAATTATGGTTAATTTCTTCCATATTTGAAATATTAGTAATTATTTAAGGCACTTTTTAAAATACTTATTGAAAAATCAGAAATATGCTGTGCACATTTTGAGCTGCAAAATTTAAAAGATGCAAACATTTTTCAAGTCTTTAGTTCTTTTCCGGCTTCAACTATATTTTTGTACTTTTTGTTTTGGCATCTCAGCATGTGAAGTGTTTTCACACTTTGCCTGTCATTTTTATCAACACCTGGCCACTGAACGTAGCCTCCATTTATAACAAACCCCGGAGACTACCAATTACAGTAAAAAGTCTCTATTCTGGCTTACACCTTGCACCTTACACCTTCCACCTTCCACCATCGTCCGTCTACCATCTTCAGATGGCAGACGCCAACGCACTTACACTAATAAACCGTAGCAGCCTGCAAACTACCCCACCCATCATGTCACATGTGTCACATAGCCTCCCAACTTCGACCTTATCCGTCTCCTCACAGGCGTCCCACATACTGCTCGCATACATATATATATTTATATATATATATATATATATATATTATATATATCTATTTATATTTATCACATAATTTAAAGAAAATATTACTACACACATGTCTTGGCTGTCGTCGTCTCCAGTTGCTGCCTTCATCTTACACATATTTGTATACCCTGTAGCAAAAAGCTGTTATAAATAAAATATATGTTGTTATTTTTTAAATGTCATCGGGATTCGTCTAGAGATAAATATTTACAAATATTCCAAGCCGAGCATTCCCCAAACGAGATCTTTATTTTAAGAGTATTAATTTGTATACTCTTTCAATGGAAGTCAAAAATAATTCAAAATATAACAAAATTATTAGCAATAGTTTTAAAGAAAGACAATCAAAGGCAAAGTTTGCTGAACAACTAAAGCACAAAATAATATTGGATACAATTACAAAGCAAACAGTACAATTTATATTATCACAGAATTTCTTTTTAAAAATAGTAATTAAATATATTTGATTTCAAAAATTATATAATAATAGATATAGAATAAATAAGGGATGTGTTCTAGTCGATCATTGCCTGCAAACATGCATTACTTTGATTTTTTTAACCGTTATCTGTCTCATTTTTGCTCTCATCGTTTGCTTTGGCTGTGACCCATGTTGCTCTATCTGCTTTGCTGCATCTATGCAACTCACTTTCGCACTTAGCGTTCTGTGTACATATAATATACATATATACAATGCAAGCTTTGTATATGTATATTCATATATATATATTTATATATATAAATATATATTCGTATGCATTATTCAGCGGTAGCTACTGAAGTAGGGAAGTGGACGAGTGGGCGTCGTCTCCTGACTGCCGTCTGTCTGCCTGTTGTCTGTCGGTCTGTCTGTCTGTCTGTCCGTCTGCCTGTTTTGTCTCCGCATCCATTTTGGACTGGCTGGCTGGCTGGCTGGCGACTCGTTGCCGGTTACAGGTTTTATATGTGAAAATGCCGTTCACAACTTGAATTCTATTTTGCTGCATGCAAGTTGCCTTTTCCCACTACTTGTTTTCCCTCTTTTCATTTCAGTGTTTCGTTGTTTTTTTTTTCACATGCGCTTCTGCATTTTTGATGCGGTACTTGCATTCACAAAATGAGAGATAAGATCATTATGTCACATAAGAAATTTTAATATTTATAAGTCATTTTTTTTCCCTAAAATTTTTGTATGCTGATAACTCATTTGCAGGCGACTTTAGCTAGTGGAAAAAAATAAGGAAATGTTACAAAAGAAATATCTTTGTACCTATAAATTTAAAACTTTCCCATTTGTTAATTTTTTTTTAGTTTTCCATTATGTAACTGCCATTTTTAAAGAGTATTTAAAGACCGCTTGTAAGCTTTATAATTTTAACATGTATTTTATTTATGATATTTACTTAAATGGTTTATTTATTATCCCATTTTATCAGCTGCCATTTTTTGATATCTCAGATCTGTATTAGCTTTTCTGCATTAATCTTTCCCGAAGCAAACGATTTTGCCAATCTGAGTCTCGAATGGCTTTTAGCTGTCAATGAAGCCGATTTCATTATTGCCTCGTGGTTGGGGCTTTTCGTTGTTTGCTTCATGGCTTAGCTTCATGGTGCAGCTTTCAAGTTGCATGCGGCACACACACTATACAAAAAATAAAAAAATAAACTAATGCCATGAAAGAGTACTCTATGTGCTCTATGTAGGAGATAGACTCTCGGCTGCAGAGCTACTGCTCCTGCCCTTCAGACTGTCTTATGCACACCTTAATGGAGTCATAAATATTTATGACATCTCGACCCCAGCCCGGTTCGGCGCTGGCAGACAGACAGTTCAGGAGTTTGCCTGCGAGTTGCAAGTTGCAAGTTGCGAGCTGCGAGTTGCGAGTTAACAACGCTTTTGTTTTCTCACAACGCAGATTTGGCCGCAGTTTTCTTCGTCGCCTCCACAATTTTTGCCACTTATTCTGCGCGAGCGCGCTGAAAAATCCATTCAGCGTTAGCAGGGGTTAGCGGGGAGTCATATCGTCCTTGATAATAAATAAGAAAAATAACAGAGAGCTGGCATATATTAAGTAATAACTTTGCAACGTACACAATTTAATGAGCAGCAAAAGCAACGTTTCCAATTGTAAAAGTGGAAAAAATAGATTCGCTTCAACATAAAACTCAACGTGAATAAATCAAATATAATTTGTACAAATTGTTACACCGGCGTTAACTGAAGCAAAAGCCCAAAGGATTCACAAACGGAATCTGATTGATTTTTAAATTATTCGAACACGAATTTGACGGGTTATTAAAACCAGATGGCGGAATGTTGCCATGACGATAAAGCTCAGCTACGCTGCAATGCATCAGAATCAGCATCAGCATCAGCAGTGGCATCAGCATCAGCATTGGCATCCGCACTGGCAACGGCATCAGTATCCATCGTCAGCTCTACAAAAATATTCAATGCATTTAAAGTCACATAATGCGGCATATATGACCTGGGAATGCACACTTTTGCCCCGCACTCCACATTTGAGAGTCGCAGGGCGTGTCTGTCAGAATGTGTCCCAGTCGATGCGCTGCCTGACAACTGGACAGCTGGGCTGTTGGACAGCTGGCCAGATGGTCCGACACTCTGCCTGGCTGTGAAGGCTGCCTGTCTGCCATTGTTCACATCGTTAAGTGGCGCTAACGTCATTGACGCCGGTAACGCATTTAATATTGACATGTGCATTACGCTCACACAACAAACCGGAGCCGTAGCCGTAGCCGTAGTCGTGGCCGTAGCCGTAGCCAGATAGAAGGCTGTGCGGACATTCCGCAGGAATATAATGAGTTTTCAGCTTGGTTTGCTAGTTGGACTCAGCCTTGTGGAACATTATCGTTGTTGTGGGGCAAAATGAGTTAAGACTTTAAGCAAAATAATATTGAGCAGAATTAGAGCAGAAAGATTTATTTTGTTGATAAATGATTGATAATTTAAAGCGCATATTTAAACTAATCAATGTTTGCGATTAGAAATGTTCATCAACTTGTAGGAAAAATATAAATCTTAAATAAGAGTAACAAATTAAATTAAAAGGAAGTAATAAAATAAATAATATTAAATAAAAAATCCAAAGATTTGATTTGAAAACTCAAAATGAGAAAAGAATGATATTGGCAATATTATTTAGATATTTCCAAATATTCTGAAAGTAATTTTGAAGGAGTCGCCGCTGTTTAGGGCATATTATTAAAGCTCCGCACACAATAAATTGAAATCGGTGACGGTGCAATTTATTTTCTAGAAATCATTTCCACAGCGATTTCCCACTGGGTTGTTTTTCACCCCTTGACAACCGCATTGCCTACGTCATTGCAGCAGGTCATTAGTGCTGATGAGGTCTAGTCTGGTGCAGAAATGGGGCCACGTTTTGGTGGTAGTGGAGGGGCGAAAAACGAGTACGAGTGGAAAACCCGGTTCCGTGAACAGCCATGAAACGCGTCGAGCTTTGCAAACAGTGATTTGGACAAAAATGCAATGTCTTCTTGTCACCTGGTTTGTTAATTCACTATATCGAGCAAATGATACTGCGGATTTACGAATGCAACTGAAAATGTGTTAGAGTAATTGTCAGAAAAGAGAAGAACCTCGACTCGACTCGAATCGACTCGGCTAACAGTGCGAATACGTGATTTGCGTAACGTAGGCCAGGCAAAGACGAACAACAACCAGCAAAATCAAACTAAATTATCCCCCCCCACAACCCACCCTTCACAAACCATAACAATGCATTGGATTTCCACTCACTTAGTGAACGTTCTTGTTTCTCATTGCAGACCTACTTCACATTCGATTCACGCGCCGAACAACAAACTGAAGTCTATTTACGCTATGGCCAACATCCCGAATTATATCCAAACCGTCGTGGCGAGGTTGTCCAAGGGTGCGTATACGTAATGTGTAAATCTACCAAAGGAGACCAACAACTGTCCTGCTGTGCGCCCTGCTTATCGATAATGTTTAGCGCCTTTGTGTCCCATTTTTATGGGGCGGTGGGGGGCGTGTTGGATTGGCCAAAAGTGGGCGTGTCTGACAACAGACAGTTACTAGTTTTGTAGTCAGCGATGCGTTCATTTAATTTTATTATGCTGCACGCAACTTGAGTGGTTTTTGAAGGGGAGACGCACAGTGCGCACAGCCGATGTCTTTGACAATTTTGTTGAACTGCCCCGCAAGGAGAACATTTCATAATCATATGCGAAAGACTGCCGTAGATTGGGGATTGGGATTGGGGAGGAGATTGGGACTGGGTAATGCGGTAACAGAAGGTCGCATAAAATTGAATTACAATTTGACAGTCAAAAAAGAAAGAGATAGAAACTTGGAGCAGGAGAAAGCACTGCGGCAACATAAACTCGCGACAAATGTACACAGAGTGAGCGAGACAGAGAGAGAGAGAGAGATGAAGAGAGAGACAAGGACAAGAAAGGAGCATTCAGTTATCCCAAAAACTTTGCAGACATTAAATTTCATTTGATTTGATTTTTTTTATTACTCTCTTTTTTTGCATAAGCGTCTAACTTTTATCTTAATAAAATAAGTTGCAAGTTTTAAGCATTGGTTGAAATCATTTCATATATATTGTGCAGGGTGCGAATAGTGAGCAGAGGCACTGTAGAAATTAAATATGCTTCGCTGTGCCTATTTATATTGTGCAACTTTTATTATGGGATTTATTGCAATTTTAAATTTACAATTTAAAGATACAGAGATAAAGTGATTTGTCCTTAAGGTCAGGTCTGTTTGTAATTTGAATAAAGTTGAATTTAAATAATAGATACAAAAGATATCTTTACACAAATTTTGAAAATAAATCACTTCAATTATTTGAAGTTAACTTTCCATTTATAGAATAGGCAAATTTGTTTGAACTCGATGGCCAATTTCATTAGTATAATTCAAGACAGATTCATCTGTTTTTGCACAAGCTCAAAATATAATCAAAATTGAGCACTTTAAGCACTTTAACCATTCAAAGCAGTCATCCTTCGCAAAACCAAACTGTTAAGATTGCTGCAATTCCCAAAAGCCAATGGCTGCCCACATGGCCAATATGATTTTTATGCTAATTTGTGGTCACGCGCATCGACATCGACGCTGAAACAGACCCAAAACCAATTCAAACCTACCACAAAACAAGTATGACCTATTTGGTAGAGAGTGCACGACTAGCAGATACTCTGTATATAGACAATAAATGAATTTAGGAATAAAAAGATGAATAAATTTTACTTTACTCTTTACAGCAATCAAAACTTACTTATATAGCAGCTGAATTTATTATCATGATATAAATACATAGATGAAATGATATATGAATTAGCTATGCCAAGTTTATAATACCCAAAGGAAGAGTAATTGTTTACTGCAGGGTATCGATATTCAAACGGAAATCAACTGAACCCAAATGAAAGGCAAATTTCCAAGAGCAATAAGAAGACAAAAAAAAAAAAACAAAAAAAAAACGAATAATAATAATAGAAATTTAGTGTGCAAATAAAATGGGAAATGGTAATCATATTTGTGCAGGCATCAAGTACGGATTTGCTCAGCCGTTACAAGTCTGGCAATGCGTTTGTTTGACTTGAACAAATTGAAAATTATACGCACGGCTCTCCATACAACAATTTTACAGTTGTTTTTTTGTAATACAATAACAACATTTTACAAGGTTCTCTCAGGGCACACAGCGCACAAGAAATTTCCAAATCAGTGAACACAATTTTCTGCTTTTGTTATTTCGCTGTGCGCTGGTCTGCCAGCGATTAATTCGTTGGATTTGTGCCCAAAGATGAAAAGCAGGGAATTAGGGCAGGACATAAGACAGGTCTTAGGCTAAAGAGATTGGAGACATTTATTTGGTTGGACAAAGCGGGAATTAAAGGCTCCTCAAATCGAAAAACTTATAGAATAACAATAATAACAAAAATACGGCTTAAAATATATATTTATATTTTACAGATCCTACTGCGAGCGTGAGTATCGTGATTGCCGTTTGCAGACCTGCTATGTACAGTCCCCCGCATATCCGGGCCTGTATCCACGGGCTCTGAACTGCCGTTACAAATTGCACACCCGTCAGCCGTACATCAAATTATATCTGCAGAACGAACAGTTCGCGGTCGATGGCCAAAGGTAAGCGAATCAGCTCAGACAGATCCAACCAGCCAGCCAGCCAACACCAATATATGCAAATGCAAATTGCCGAGAGAAATTAGCGACAAGTTAACACCCTGTAATTTGTCATCTTGGCACAGAGACATCGACTGCAATTCCAAATTCCAACTCTATATATATCTTTTTTACATTTTTCTGTCGTTCTTTCATTTTTTTTTTTGCATTTTTTTTGACAGTCAACATTTTGTTGTTGTTGCTGTTATTGTTGAAATGCATTTGGCATGCTGACAATGACAATTTGACACAGCGTCCTGGAAAAATTGGCACCAATTTCGTGGAAAACGCTGTCAATGTCACAGACCAAATTCACCCCTTACCCCTTACAACAACCCCCAATCCCAATCCCAATCCCAATCCCCATTTCCATTTCCATATAACAGCAACCATCGTCATTACAATCACCGACAGAGTCCTGACTGCCTTCTCCCATTGGCTTGCACTTGGTCTATCTGCAATCAAATTGGCTAAAGGATTACGTTTTGAATGATTTTCAAAAGAAAGCAGAGAAAGAGAACATCTCCAGTTGGTCTCGTAATGAGCATCGCATCAAATCGGTGTGAAAGACTGAAATTCCAGCTTATGATAATATTTTTCTTAATATTTTTTCTTTTTTCTATATTTTATATTTTACTTTACTTATTCGATCTTTTGGTTTGCCTTTTACTGTTTTCAGTTGAAAAATTTAATTTATATCTTTTTCCTGTTTACGTCATATTTCATTGTACAGAAATTATATGCATAATGTTCCCTCCTCATCTGCGTTATCTATTCATATTATTCAAATCTCAGCGCAACGAAACAAAAACTGTTTTTTTTTATTTCAGTTTTCATTTGAACGTTTCATGGCTTTGGGTTAAGCCATTCACATGAAAAAGTAAAGTGCGAGTATTCCGTGAAATCCGACGAAAATCTCTTTGGAGTATTAGAAACTCCGTGGGGACATTTTGCCAACTGTCAGCTGTGTTTTGTGCTTAAATCAGAGCATAAATATTTTATGTAGCCAAAGGGTTCAACAAATCTTACCCTTGAATACACCTGAGCTATGCTGCTGTTTTTAGTATAATTTACATTTTGTCCATTCGCTGACCTTTCGCAAACGCAGCGGCCAATTATTAAAAAACTCATTTCACTCCCACACAATTTTGGGGCAGCTTCTTAAATCGCTTAAATTGCGCCATAAAAACGAGTCATTAGCTTTTGATGTTGGTCTTAACACTTCTGGGAAGACACTTGGCAAATGGGCAGTCAAAAGTGTCTATGTATCTTAAAGCTCGTTTGAAATGCAAATGCCAGTCAGCATATTTCAGGTGACTATCTTGGAGAAGTTTCGCCATGGACGTGCACATCAACTGCCGCCTTCCAGCTGAAATTAGATAAGCAACATTCAATTTACTTTTATAGATTCAATTTGAATATTTACCTTTTGAGCGGTGCAAAGAGTGGGCAGGCACGAGCCACGTCAAAGTGCCAACTTTGACAGCACAAGAGCGAAACTAAGAGTTTAAAACGCTTGTGCGGATCTGACAGTTCAACTGGGAACGGATAAAACGTGGGGGGGGGGGGGCACTGGTAGTTGAATGGATTAGGGAGGGACAAGCCCATTTCGGACTAGTTGAAAATCCGCTTTAAGTGCGTATTAATTTGCAAGTCTAAGTTAGTCCACCCACCCATGTCAACGGAGAAACGGGTCAGCAGCAGCAGCAGCAGCAGCTGGAAAAGGGCGTTCCAAAAAGGATTAGTTAAACAAAAACGCTACAAACGAGCTAATCGCTGGGTGTATAGATTGCTGATGGGAGAGGCTGGAGTTGATCGAATGTTTGCCACAAAGGGTTTCAATGCTTGCAACGCCATTAATGATGTTTAGTTTGGGGCGGTTTGTTTGTGTTTGGCTTGGATTCGTTTGAGGTTACAAGCTGGACAAAATACTTCAGCAAAGTAATCCTCAAGTTAAATGCACAGCAAAGGGTATTAATTAGAGATTACATCATAGATTGCTGACAATGGATTTCTAATCGAATCTGAGAAGGGTCAAAAAATATGCAAGATATGATACATAAAAGTTAAAGATAGGAAGCAAATTAAAGTATATTTTCTTTCATCATTTACTAAAACAAATAAATATATATTTTTCTTTATTTCATTGATATTCTATATATCCCTTAAAATCCCCTATAATTAACTGTTTCTAATGCATTCAGCCACAAAAGCTCCATGCGATAATTATTTTCCTACATGGCATACCATGGAATATTGATTATTATCACTCCAGTCTCTGTGTATGTAATGCAAATACCTCTAAGCCAGCTTCATTTTGTTAATTACGCCTTGGAGGCATTACTAATATTTACAACCAATCACCATAATCTATCCAAGCTCACAAAGCCCAATCAAATCCAGTTCATAAAACACTCATGAGTCGCTGCTCTGATGTTAGTTTCATTATCAGAGACCATAGTGGACCTGTCTAAATATAAATGTACATATAATATATACATATACATATATACATATATATATATATATATATATGTGTATTTGAGTAGGCGTTTGTGGTTATTTTGCCAAGTCAGCGACAACTTTGGCATTGCCATTGCTCCTTTATAAATCAGCTGAGTTTATTTTGATGGCGATGCTCCTTTGCTGGCTGCCAGTTTTCCAAAACATTTTTCTAATTTCTGACTGGCAAACACCGAAAATATTTTGCCAACGTGGCATTTCTCCACAAAGCACAACACAAATACACA
Source organism: Drosophila fungiperda (assembly GCA_035042345.1). Taxonomy (NCBI): domain Eukaryota; kingdom Metazoa; phylum Arthropoda; class Insecta; order Diptera; family Drosophilidae; genus Drosophila; species Drosophila fungiperda. Next base: position 1,705,459 of record JAWNLM010000159.1, on the reverse strand, counting down.
CACACACACAAACACACACAACAAACTTTAGTGAAACTTTTTTTTTTGGGAGCAAAATAAATGCAAAAGTCATCGAGAAAAAAGTTTTTTAATATGCCGAAATTATTACCAGTCAGTTATTTTTGATATGTTTGTTGGCCGAAAGTTTTGCCAGACATCAAGTTTATGTCTCTCTCTCTTTCCCGCCCTCTCTCCTCGTTCTCCTTTCTTTCTTTCTCCACCGTTTATATCTTCCGCGACAAAAAAAAAAAGTAAAAATAATCAACTTTTTGCCCTACGCATTTATTATCAATAAGTTAGATTAGGTTCCCCAAAAGCTGAGGAAAAACTTGCTGACAAAGTGATTAAATTGACTGAGACGAAAGAGCCGGGCCAAATAACTGCCTGGCTAATAGATACAGATACGAATAGATCCCAAACTTTGGGTTAGAAAGTTTTTCTTCCGAAAAGTTTTTCATCCGCTAGTCAAAGGCTCAATAAAATGTCAATTTAATTGGCATTTTTTGTTACAATTTCAAATCACTTCGCAGCTGCTTTCAGCATTTGTCGGCCCGCATTTGATTAAAGTCCAGGGTCGTAATTGCCAAAGTTAGCTTTCAATTAGAAAGTTCACACAAGAACACTCTTTCACACACACACACACCCACACACACACACCCACATACACACACCCACACACGTACAGACTGTCAGGTAAAAAGCATTTCGTTTGCCTTTTGAATTGGCATGAAATTCTCCGCCTTCTGGCAAATTGTATTCCCAACAACTGGATGAAAAAAGGCCAGCCGGTTTTCAGACCTCATCAATGGACCAAAAACCAAGCGATTCGCTGCACAAAGGTCACTTTGTCTGGGCCATATACTCAGGGTTATGCTAAGGCAAAAAGACGGCAAAATAAAACAGTTAGAAAATTCTTCAGAACAGACGGTTTGAATGTTGGCTTTTTTTTAATGCGCTGCCAAAGTGCAAATGAATGCCAGAGCCAGTGGCGTAGTGAAGGGGGTTAATATATATAATATGGATAAATACAATTCCTTTGTCAAACAAGTGCTAAGTGAATTAAAATTCACTAAAAAACTTTTTCACTGATTGCATACTGTTTTTTTTTTTGTTGTTTTTCTTTATTAAACTTTTGCCATATATTTTTACACTAAAAGCTGTCATTCATTGAATTTCAGACTGCGCTTTTTTTTGCGGAATTTATATTTTCATATTTTTATCGTCAGGTTTTTACACTTGAAATTCTGTAACACGCGCCCTTTAATTGTTGAATTTGTATGCAGTTGATGCAGTTGTCCGTGCGAGCGAATAAATATAATATAATTTAATGAAAATAATAATTTGCGAGGGAGAATTATCTCTCTCTTTAAATGTGGCTTTAGCCCGTTAAACTTCATCAGTTTTGTGTATATATTTTTGTACAAACTCTTTACAGATGCGAGAACGTGATGACCTGCCCCATCAGGCCGATAGGATCTGGTAACGAGCATTGCCCGTACGATTGGCTGGCGGTCTATGATGGTCGCGACGAGCATTCACCGCTGATAGGCAAATTCTGCGGCCTAGGCAAGTTTCCATTCAGCATTATTGGTAAGTACAAAGGGGGGCCAACTGGCTGAATGATGATAACACAATGCTACTACTGCTACTGCTACTTTTTTCCAATCTGCCTCGCAGGCACGTCACAATATATGTACGTGGAGTTTGTTACATCACCGGCGGGTCCGCTGTTAAATACTGGCTTTCATTTCAATGTTGGCAACTGGCCAGGACATGTGGAAACGGCTGGGATAAAGCATGGTGTTTGTGACTGGTTGCTTAGCTCCGATTCGCTAAAGGATAGCAGCGCCAGCGAGGGCATCTTTCTCAGCATTGCCCACTGGTATCCACCAAACACCTCCTGCAGTTATCACATCAAAGGACATCCCGGCGAAATTGTGCGACTCTATTTTCCCAGGTTAGTAATTAGCCGCTATTTACTATATTTCTAGTTTGACTTATTATTAATATGCAAGTTGAATATAGGCCTAAGGTATATTAATATACCTCAAGCTGCGCAGATGTTTCCATTCACATGCGAATGTTTTCTCTTCAATTTGCATATAGACAAACTATCAGAAATCGCCTCCAGTCACAAAGTAACAAGAATAATTTGCCAACTAACATTAAATCAGCCAAATGGGATTCAGTGAGGCTTCGTTATGCTTTATGCTTATTAGCTGAATTTGCACAATATGTTTATAATATATATATATATATTTTAAATATTGTTCTTTGTATAACTGATTGGTATTTAAAATGAGTGCTTCAACTTCAACTTTGTTCATGTTTTATGCTATTTCTGTTTTACTCTTCAGCTTTTCTAATTTTGAGCCGTTCTTTTATCTATTTGTCGAGTGGTCTGCTTGTCTGCAGCCCGTTGTTTAGTTCTCGACATAACCCCAGGAATTATACATAAATTTATATATATATATATATATATGTATAGGGCGTTGTTGTAGTCAGAAAGGTTTCTGTGCAAAATCCATCGCCGTCGTCGACATTTCACTTAAAGTGGAAAGTTTTGCGGCTATGTTGGGCGCCTAACTAACGGTTTTGCATCCTTTCCCTAATCCACCCACAATCCTTGCCTACTCCATGCCATTCCATACCCTTCCCCTTTGACTTGAATTTATTTTGGCGCTGCGTTCTGTGCTGTAAGCGTATTTTAATGAAATTTGCCGCAAAGATTTATGTGACATTTTAATTTAACGTGTTGAGTTGAAGTTGTTCTTTATATTTTTTTTATTTTTACTTTATGCAGCCTCCCGTTTGCCACCCCACCCCCCCACAGCCCTACTTTTCTTTCTAAGTTCTATCGGCGTCGACGGGGCCGTTGTTTGTGTCTGAATCTGAATTTGAATCTCTTCTTTGAACTTTTGTGCAAGTGTCACATTGGTCTCTGCATTTTGTGTTTGCGTTTTCTGAACATTCTCCATTGGGGCACGAAAATATTTTATTGTGCTGCGGTTTTTGGCTGGCTTCAGCTCAACTCTACTCTGACACGGGGTGGGCTGATCCGGCCGACTTAGTCACCAAGACGATAGCAAAGTTTTGAAGCACTGACATTTTGGGGGCACTGATGGTTTGCATTTTCCAAATTGAGTGCTGTCGGAGGGCGTTGCAAACATTTGCGAAGTAAACATCATTTTAAATCAGGAAAGGGTTTGATAAACTACTCTAAGAGTGTCAATAGATATGTATATATAAAGAAATATTATGCAGTAAAATTAGTCACTTTTATTTATATATATATTTGGTCAAAACTTCTTCATTTAAATTGAATCGAAAAAGAAAACTGTTTCCTTGATTCAAATGCTTTATTATGCTACTTAATGAGAAAGTATATTCTACGTGCCCCAAGACACACTTTTCAAATATTTATGTGTGTGTCCAAGCACATTTGGCACAAATATTTTCCAATTTACCACTTTGCTTCAGTTAGTACGTATTTTTCATGTAAATCTGCCGACATTATTTGCTGTGATCCGCTGCAGCTGCAAATACAGCTACAGAAACGTACCAAAAGTTTGTCAGAGTGGAACTGCAACTATTTCAGCACATTTGACCATGTTTCAACCTTATAATTTATGCACAAAATGTTGCAAAACATTGCCAAGTTTTTGCTAAAAACTGCAAAGAAAACTGTGTATGTGTGTGTGTATGGCAAACATCAGATACAGAAACACAAACACAAACAACAACACAAACAACATGCACACATTTGTCTACATCGAGGAGTAAAATATCAAACAAGTTTTTGCCAAAAGATAAATATTTATGTCCACCTACAAGGCGTGCAAAACTAAGCCCCAAACTGAAGACCCCAGGATACCAGGCCAATGGAGAACTGGCGAGCACGTTTACGCCGATTGCCATTAAGAGTTCAGAAGTGGGCAACATTATTGCGTGATTACAGTGCACCAAATGCAACACTGCACTGGCGACAGACCACACTACATACATACATACAATCACTTGTTTGTATGTATCTATTTTTTGTACAGAAGTAACACTGGTTCTATGCGACACTCGACAAAAAATATGTCTGCTAATTTCGAATAAAATATTTTACAACTAATGCAATTAATTTCGTAGAATTTAGAAATTCTATCTCAATTTAACATTCATAAATCAGAGTTTCTCTTTTACTAATTATTGCTAAAATATTTTTACAAATTCCTCATTTTTTTTGACAAGTGCACTTGCTCCAAAAAGTTGTAAGTAGAGGAAAAATGCTATAACAAAACTGCGTGCAGCATTTTCGTGCTTTCGTCGTTGAAGTTTTTGTCTTTGCTCATGTCATGCTTCTTCTTGGTGTTGCTGTTGTTGCAACTTCACAGAAGTTGGTGCAACGCCCACGACAACAATTGCACGCCCACACAACGTTGCCACACCCCCAAACACACACACACACAGACACACACGCACTCTGTCAGTCTGTTTGCCTTCACCTCTGTTGGTCGTTGTATCTAACAATTCCTTCTCGCAATCCTTGAGATCTACACTTGCTCCTTGGCTGCCTTAACTGTTGCTGCTCCTGCAGCTCCTCTTGCTCCAGCCTGATGTCTGTGCGTCTAGACACTGTCGACATTGTTTCCAACAAACTTGCTCATTTAAGTAACATGTCATGCCTGCGTTTTTTTCTCCTCTACTAAGTATCTGCTTCACTTTTTTTTTCTTAGTTCTTTACCAAACTTGTGGTATTTAATGGTTGCCCCTTTTTTTTTGCTTTATTTTTTGTTTTGTTTTTTGTTTTGTTTTGTTTTGGTGGGTCCAGCTGTTGTTAATTCCTGAAAGTGTGCACTTTTTGGTTTGAGTTGAGTTACACATGAGACGCATTTCTATTTACTAAAATTTTACCAACTACCAACATTTCATATGTTTTCTTATTTGGCTGGAAAAGTAACTATGCGAATTACCTGTAATTACAGCAATTAAATATATACATTAAATACATTGTCTCTAGTTTAAAAGCACATTCAACTCAAATTATTATTCAACTTATATATAAATTTTCGCCTCAATTAAGAATTTTACAGCACTGTTAAGCGAATTAATTTTCTGGCAATTTATATAAAAGCTATAAGTGTTAATTCGAAATATTTTATCAAATTTGCAATTATTTCATTTTCAGCTTTAATTGAGAAAACGTATCATTTTAAATCTTTAAATTATAAATAATAGATAATCTTGCATTGAGAGTTGCTTCGAAATAATATAAATTGTAATCATCGATACACCGATAAATATGAATAGTTGCATTAGTTTCAAGACTTATTTAATTTTAAATATGAATCCCAAAATAAATCTGAGCACAGAAGAAATTCCCAAGTCGCAACTATTTGTAAGGGACATGTGCACATATATGTGTATATGTATATATATAAATAGATATGTACATAAATTGACGCCCACGCTTTAAGGGCCTCGACACGAGACGACACCAATTGACTGCCATATGCACATAACTAAGCAGTTGCTCCCCAAACAGTTGACAAGAGACCCAGGCGGACGAGGGGGCGTGCAGAGATCGTCCAACTGCTGCTGTTGCCGCTGCTGCATTGCATATTTTATAGCGGGGCGTACCACTTTTTTTTCTCTTTTTTTTTTGTTACTCGTTTTGTGTGATTTTGTTGTTTTTTGTGTTGTTTTTTTTTGGTAGCAATGCTGAATAAACTCCCCACTGAGTCAGCAGAACTAGAACTAGGCTGCAAACGGATTATGAGGACATGCCGCAGGGCGTCAGGCTTACTTTTCGAAGCCGCGTACGTGAATAACGGCATGAGCACGTAGAGGGGATTGTGTGGAGGGGGGCAAGTAGCTGCGTTGGCAGTGCGGTGCAAAAATAGTAACTCTGCTCTATTATGAATAGAGGAGCAAAAGGGAAGAGGATGATAGGGAAAAAAAAGAAGAAATGGTTTAGTAATGTGGCAAATAAAAAATGATACGAAACAAAAATGAAATTGTGTCGTGGCTGGAATGAAATTGAATGCCTCTACTCGCACCTTATGACTACTGACTACTTTTTTACACTCCCACTCTCTCTGTCTCTCTCTTCGTAGTTTTGACATTTTGGCAACTTTTGTGTGGGTTAATAAAATGTTGTATTATGTCATATTTTTCGGACAGCGCAAATGTAATTGTATGAAATCTGCTTAGCGGAATGGATGGCGCTTGTTACGTAAACTGCAATAACTTCTTCATTTTTTTTTTTTTTGTGTTGGCCAGATGGATTTTGGACGATTGCCAAAAGTTAATTGGAAAAGTTTTCGCTATAAATGTGGTTAAGGCTAGCAGAAATTATTGCAGTCGGACTAGAAAATAGTTTCTTTTGAAAAACAGACAACTAAAATGATATGCATAAAAACTTTGCAAACTTCAATCATTAAAATTATATTACCAAATGAAATATTTTTGTTTATGGGTAATAGGAGATGTGATTGATGAGATATAGAGAAATACAATAGATAAAAATATATTTACATTATTACATTCCCATTACTGGGAAAACCAAGAAATCCAATCAGACAAAAACCTTAAATGACAAATCTTGTTTGGAGAAACCAAAATGATTACAATAGGATTTACGGATGAGTCTCAATTTATCGGGAGCCAATCGCAATGCCCATTCTAGATCTTTAAAAGACCGAGGCACATTGCTGCAGTTTGTCCAATAATTTGTGAGGAGTTGCAACGTGCCAGGAAAATATAGAGCCAAGCTGCCAGGCATTCGGTTTGCATTCATTTTTGGCAACAAAATGCGGCTCACACACATAGCACATAGGGTAAAAATCTAACGTGTTCTACGTGTGCCAGTAAAAAGCGAGATTTTACCTGTTGGCGCAGTTGGAATTTATATTAAACTGTGGAAGGACGCGAAACACGCGAAAAAGACGATGCGAAAATATTGTGGCCTCCTTTTTTTTGTGGGAAGGGGGGGGGGAGAGGGTTACGGTTATGTCCTGGCAATGAGCCAAAGCCACTTTTGGGTTTTGTGGGCCGCAGCTGTTTTGTGGTATTTTCATTATGAGTTGAAAAATCTGATAAATCCTTTTAACCAGCTTCTCTTCTCCTGTTGCAGTTTTCGCATCAATCGCATTGAGTCGCCCATATTGAAGTATGAAGGAGACTGCGGTGAATCGCTGACCATCTACGATTCGGATCATGCGGATCCTGCCCGGATTATCAAGACCTTCTGCGACACGTTCTCACGACCCATGGAAAAGGTGGACTTTGTGAGCACAAGTCCATCACTTTATGTGCAATTCGATTCGAAGACGGGCAGCTATAGCGGCAGTTCACTGTACTACTGGGCGCACTATGACTTCTTCAATAACACACGTTTCGGTGATCCGGTGCCCAACACACTCTGCGACGAGGTAATGTACGCTTGGAAGCATCCTGGCGGTCGTCTGCGCTCCCCCCTCAACTCGCTCATCTTCAAGCGAACGGGTGGCAGCGATGTCCGTTGTCAATATAAGTTCGTGACCGATCGGCGTCTATATGCCAGGGCCATCATTGAGGTGAACTCGGTGTCCTTCAAGGAGCTGCCGTATAACAGTAATGCGTGCACCCGTTGTCACGAGGAGCGTGTGGACAAGCTGGTCATCTGGGAGGAGCGCGACAAGTTCCAAAATAACTTGGCCTGTTTCTGTGACAATATACCGAGGGCGGTGCGGGTGATATCCTCGGCGGATCAAATGAATCTCGAGATGATTGTTCAGGGTCAACATGCAATAACCTCGTACTTTAAGAATCCAAATCCATTGTTTGAGGCAACCTATGAGTTTGCACATGGTCCACTGTGTGGACCCATCACCTTGGGACCCTCACCCGACGGCGAGCTCGTCTTTCCCTATAAGAAGGCGCTGGCGATGGTTGCGGGGCCAATGGCACCACCGGAGCATCACTATCGCAGGGAGAAATGCATCTGGGAATTGAAGGTGGCATCGCAGAGGGATCTCTGGCTGAATTTGGAGAAGGCACGTTTTGCCGAGCGCAGCTGTGAGAGTGCCAAGATTGAAGTCTATTTGGCTGGACGTTTGGAGCCGCGCTTTGTGGTTTGTCCCGAGAACATTTCACTGGCCAGGGATTTGCCAATCCTGACCACTGCCGAGTTGGGCGCCACTGGCGCTGATCAGGAGCCGTTGCCGGTGCTCATACAATATACGGGCGATGGTCAGCCGGGTAAGAATATCTTTCGACTGGTCTGGACCGAGCTGTTCCACTTGCCCCGCAATCCCGACGGTAGTCTGTCCGCGTCCCTGTTGCAGGATGGCGGCTGCGACTTCCGCTGTCCTGGCGACACCCAGGTCTGCATTCCGCGTCATCTGCTGTGCAACGGAGTGGCCAATTGCCCCAATGTGACGCACACCTCGACGCTGGCCCAACTAACGCGGCACATTGAGTGGAATCTGGAACAGCTCGGCCTGCTCCACGAGGCCAACGAGTATCGACAGCTCATCCTGCACGACGAGTCCCCAGAGATTTGCCTGCGACGCGATCTCAGCGAGCTGCCCTACGCCAAACTGGCACTCATCACTCTCGGACTATGTGCGATGTTTGCCCTGCTCATTGCCATCCTGCGACGGATGTGTCGGGGAGCGCCGAGGCAGCCGGGATTGCAGCACCTGCAGGAGGATTACTAACTGCTCGGCTCCAAGTAGTTTCCACTCTTTGTCTCTCTTTCAATCTTGTTTAGAAGTGCAGCCGGTGCTGGCCGTAAATTGGAAAAGTTTCCAATGCAAACTTTAATTATCGCACCAAAAACTCTTGAAATATTTTCAATTGAAGTTTTTCCAATTTAACACAAAAAGCATTTGTTGACAAACTTGGGTTAAAGATTATGAAAGAACTTACCAAGTATTTCGCCCGGCCTTAAAGTGACGTTTCTTTATCCTTTTCCTTTCATCGGGATTCATTCTCTTTCCCCGCAACCCGCAACCCCCTCCTTGGTTTATCCTTCTAGTTATTAATTTCACCTGGACTATGAATAAAATAAAATGCTTATTAGCAAGGAAATATATATGTATGCAAATGGTTCTACATAACTAAAATCTATCAATTTTTTGTATGTAAGCCTCGTGAAAGCTATTGAATATTAATTAAAATAATTATATGATACAAACTCGAAACATATAAATGTTTAAAAAACACACACGCACACACACAAAATTACACAAAATGAAAAATGATTAACTGCCCTGAATAAATTAATTAAGCGTAAAATTGTCACGTGATAATTGTTGAAAAAAAAATGAAACAAAAGGAAAAAATTAACACAATATAGTTTAAAAAGCATTAATAAATCAGATATTAATTAAGGTAGACACGTAAAATGACAGAAGATATAAAATAATAAAAGAAAAAAAATATGTCATATTAAAAAAAAAAATTGTTGGTGGTTTTTATTAGTTATTATATGTATGAAAAGAATACAATGTATTTATAATTGGCAAATTGTCAATCTAAAAAAGAAAGTAAAAACCAAAAAAAAAAAACCAGGCGTACATAAGTAAATGCATACATACATGAATAATTATGTATATAATGTACGATATACAATACATATATATTTTTTGCACATAGATTTACCTAGACCATAACAAAATAAAACTTCATTTAAATAGTTTGTGGAAATTCCCCACAAAAAAATGGCTGACTTTTCTGCGAAGAAATGCAACAAAAAAATACCGTATTAAATACCTTAAAAATTTCCCATAATACCAAAAGAAAAAATTGTAAAGTTCTGCCGAAAAGGTATTAGAAAATAAGTCGTATTATGTAGGCATAAGTCATATTATATATACAGAGTTTAAAATGGCATTGCAGCGGTGCCAATTAAGAGAATCGATAGATACTTGCAGGTATATACAGAATAGATATATATTAGAATTAGATATCTCGAAATTTAATTTTTTTTATCAATTCAATTTCGCCTATCAATGTCGTAAGTAAATAGTTAATTCTACACTCAAGTAGAACGCGATGATCAACACAAAGTTTTAGTAATGTTAATGTAGTAGTAAAAAAGATAAATAACAATTTGTTTATCAATTGCATTTTTCAACAGCAGCTTAACAAATATATTTCTACAAAAATTTCACTTCTAATATTAACTAATATTGATCAGAGTCATCCGTTTACGTAAATGTTTGTTTGATACAACTAACTTCAGAATAGTCTAAATATTGATATTCGTCTTAAAAATGAGAATTTACACATTATGCTTTTTGTTAACAATAAACCCAAAAACCGCTGCAGTGCCACAAAAATAATTAGAGAGAAACATACACAACAATAATGAAAATGCAAAATGAAGTTAGAACACATATTTTAGATGTACGTCAGAAATAAATATAAGAATTCGATGAAATTAAAAAAAATTACACACATACACATACACACTCACACACACAGGCAGACAGAAGAACATAAATAAACACAATGTGAAGAAAATTAACGATAGATTTTGAATGGAAACTGGCAGGCAAGTTGGCAGCACGCCCCTCGAATGCGTCCCTGTTAACCAACTGTCAACGAGACTGGGCTAAATCAGAAGCTCAAAAGGAAAACAATCAAAAGCAAAGCAAACGCGAAGAAATCGACACCCACAGCGATTTATATGTCAGGTAAACCACAAATCGCCCCGTCCGAAGCAGTGTCAAAAAGCTAACGATTCGAAAAACAGAGACGCGTGAGAAAAATCAACTTTCGTTGAAAATTAAAAACGGACAGCAGAAAAAAAAAAGAAAAAAGTCAAACCAAAAAAATATTGCGCAATATTCAGAAGATTCGAGATGCAACGCGTAATTGTGACACGGGGCAAACGTCCGCGGGTGCATGTATCCCTGGAGGCCAAGGATTGCGCGATTATGCGCATACGCAATGGCGCAACCAAGGCAAGTATTTCCCGTGAGCTGGGCGTGCCCGAGTCGACGGTGCGCGGCTGGGTTAAGCGGGCAAATCTGAGCATTGCACACGAAGTGTTTGAGGGTAAGTTGAAGTTGCATGCTCGACTTATCCACCTATCCACTCATGCCGCACTCTTTGTGGCCAGGCAAGGAGAATGCATCTCCACCTACACAGCAGCAGCAAGGCATCAAACGGGATCACAGTGGTCAACCGGTAGCAATGACCAAAATGGGCGTTTCGATGCCATTGGAACTGTTCCAGGAGACGGCGAACGATCAGCTCCAGTTCATTGATTGGCTGCACATCTTCAATGCGGGCATACTGAATTTTACGCTGATTGCCTCAGCCGCCTATTTGCGGGCACACAGTCGTGGCACCACCGATCGCCAGACCCTCTGGCAGATCATTTGCGAGTATGTGGATGAGGAGGGAAACAATGCGGCTGCCAATGCGGGGGCATTGGCACTAAATCGGCAGTCTGCCCACAATGTTGGCATTGTGGCGCCACGTCTGCACATCACGGCCGAGGATGATGAGAGCGATGAGGATGATGGGCATGTTGAGCCTTCTGGAGTTTACGGGCGTGGTGGGGATGCGTTGCGGCTGTCATGAAAATGAAATCGATTTATTTATGTACCTGTTTATATGGGATATGCAAATAAAACGCCTGTCAATGGGATTATGTTGTTTAAAGCATATAATTGCATTTTAATTAGCTGCAAAATAAGTGCGATAATTGGCTCCTGGGCTCTGCTCCGGCTCTGCTCCGGCTCTTGTCCGCTGTCAGGCTTGTCCGGCGTCCGGTGTTTTACGTACTGAATACTGAATCTGATTCTGATGCGGCTGACTTTATTAACCATATTATTATTTCATTTCGTTGAATGTGTCATGCAAAAGTTTTCATTTTGAAATTGTTGTTGTTCATTTTACTGTTACTTTTTATCCTGTGTGTTGCTGCTGCCAACCAGTTTGGTCAGAGTCACGTAATTAAGCGGTTTTATTTGCGGCTTTGCCACACATTAATTGCTCATGTTAAATGTGAAATTTACTTAGTGTCCGTAAAACAATACAAAAAATAATGTACATATTTTCTCATATATATATATATATATATATTAACATATTTGTCTTTCGTTGTGAATTTAAGTTTATGATAATATTTTGGGGTTAGTATTTAAAATTTACCTTGAAAAAGGAATATTATTATATACTTAATTAAATATAAATAATTAATCACACAAATCATTTAAGCAATTTTATTAAAAATTATGTTTCGTTTTATACGAATTGGATTAAAGCCAGCAATTTGTTAGCCGCTTTTTGCTTTAACTAAAACACTCAACTGCAACTGCGTGGCCCATAAAATACACACCTAATTGAAGGCTTATCAGGGTCACGTTTTTATGCTTAAATATATATATATATACATATTTTTTGTGATTTAATTCACACGACACGGGCACTGGCACGGGCACGGGCAACCAGCTTTGTGGCTAGGGGCAACGCTAGCTGGGTAAGCCAGGTCTAAGCCACAAGAGTTTGGTAATATAGCACGGCAGCGATTATCCGGCAGTTCATCGAGAAATGCTGCCAGCGCCTTAACACGAAACTTTTTCCATTTTCATTTGGCGCGCAAGACCATAAAAAATATGGAAAAAAAAAGGGGGGCACACGAAAAACAACCCAACAATCCCGTTTGTTTTGCGATTTTCTCAATCACTTTGTTTGGGCACGGACGGGCAGACGGACGGATGGAAGTCGAAGTTCTTGGGGGGCCTATCAAAGTTGATTATCTTAGAATATTTTTAGCAAGAGATTTTCGCTTGTGGCCTATACCTGATTTAAGGCATAAGCCAAAGGGATTTGTGACCCGGCTTTCTTTCAGCCATTTTGCGGGCCGGAAAATATAATATTGTTGTGCTTGTTGGGGTAAGGAAAAATGCAACTTTAATTGCATTGAAATCAATAAACGTAGAAGGTACAAAAATATTCACAAATTGTGTGTTGAAACGGAAACGGAAATCAAATCGCAGGCCCACAGCTGCAGCTGCAATGAAGGTGCTCAGCTTTTATTGGCCATAAAAGTGGAAGTGAGCAAAAAGTCTCATTCCAGTCCGAAATAAACGCATTTGGTTTTTGAATTGGAATTGCGGTTGCAACGGCAAACCCTTCATTTACCTCCTGCCAAGAAGCTGCCCACACACACACATACACAAACACACACACATGCACACAACTCATAAATCAAACACGTTTAATTAAACTTTTGCGAGTGGCTGGGAAGAACGCGACGGGCAGTGCAAATAGGGGGCGTGACAGCTGTGGGCAAACTTTAGAGCCTGGCACTAAGTAAAAATGCAATTAGAAGTGGCAGGCAAAAGTCATAGGAAACGTAAAATGTCGAACTGCCACAGGCAACACCATGCCCCAAGTCCCATCCTGGTCACGTTCGCCGTAGACAATCGACATGGTGCATAATGTTTGCAATCTAGTTGCGCATTGTGACTCAATTGTAAAGCAGGTCGCCGACGAAGGCTCCTTTTGAAGTTTGATTCAGTTTATTGCCTGAAGATAGTTAAGCTTGTAATTGCCCCTCGAGTGGCACAGCCGATAAGAAGATTCCTTGAACACAGTCTTAAAATCTTCTTCACGTGAAAATCAGCTAAGTTTTAATGGAGTTGTGTATATGAAATTCGTTTAAATAATTTATTTTTAAGCACTAAAACTCAGTTAAATCTTGATTAAGTTATGGCAACGAATGCTTTCGCCTTTGTCGTGTTCGAAATTCATCTTATCATGACAAATAAAGTTGCAAACGTACAGATTCAGATTACAGAAAACACCCCACAAGAATAGCCCAAAATAAAATATATATAATATAAAACAAAGCGTTATAAGTGCAGCACTAGCAAAAAAAAAACTATAAATTATTTGGAGAAATGTTTTAGCACCTCGAAAGTGACGCGAGATGAGAAACCTTACCCCAAAGCGTTCCCTTCATGCTTGGGGCAGTGTCATTGTGAAAGGAAATCACGCAATAAACTAGCGGCGAAAACAAAACTTTAACTACATTTTCCGTTACCCGCGCGATGCTCGACTGCAAAAAACTTTTTTGAAACAATACAATTTATATTTATGCGACGTCGACGATGACCCAGAAAAACTAAAATGCCGAAGAAAATGCCGTCCAGAATTTTGTTCGCTCACAGTCAGAAAAGGATGAAACCACGAGATGGCCGAGACGGCCGTGAGGCGGATGCGGAGGCGGAAGCAAGACCCTTTATTTAAGTGTGGAAATCTACTCGACCCACTTTGTGTGTGGTGTGCTGATAATGGTCTGAGAAACTTTTACATGCTTACCATTTAAAAGCCTGGTTTGGTTGGATTGTTTGAGAAACCCCAACAAAATTATTTAAGCTAAATAATTGTAATTTAACTTAAGAGTTATGAAGAAAATGCAAGAAAATATTAACAACATTTTTAGTGTATTTTTCCATTTTAATGGAACACATAAATCACAAACGACAAAAGTTGAGCAGAAATTGAGTACGAAAGCTAAATGAACTCTTCCCGTTGCTAATTAGTTTTGGGTAAGAAATCTTGTTTGTTGTGCCTTGTCGCATGTCATAGCCGAAAACTTTGCAATCAATACACATGTCCTGCCAATTAAATGCCCCAAGTGAAACAACTAACGCCACACAACAAATGTGGCCAAAGTCACAGAACAATAGCAATAAGACAATAACATTGAGTTAGTTTATCAAAGATGAGAGCAATCGACATGGATATACCCATTAGAAGGAAGAGAAGATTTGGTAAAAATATAAATCACTTTTATATCTTTCTAATTATTACTAAAAATACTATTTTAAAATACACCCATTAGAAGGAAGAGTAGATTTGATAAAAAAATATAAGTCACTTTTATACCTTTCTCATTATTATAATAAAAATATTATTTTAAAATATTCGCAAACCTTATTTTTGCTAATAATTGCTATTATTAATTTATTTATTCTTATCTAAATACTTATTATTAGATGTGCTGTTCAACAAAACTCTTCTCTCTAAGCATATTCCAAGGATAGGGTATGAAAACAGGAACAACATAAACATATGGTAACAATGCGTATGTGTGTGTGTGTTGTGTATGTGTGTGTGCGCAAATGGCTGGCGGATGTTGATTCTATGCCCACAAAACGGTCGAAGCACATAATGACCCAAAATTCTATCAATCCAAATGAAAATTCCCAAGTCGTGCGTATAATTGGAATTAATACAAAAAGCAGCTGAGAAATATTGTTGGCTTGTGGAAAGGGGAGCGGTTGGCGGTGACTGAGGAAAATGATAGGGTTAGCTGCTGCTGTGTCATATTTAATACCTAAGCTGAAGTCTGGACATACGTTGCCAGCTGTTGTTGTTGTTAGATTACCCTGGATTAGAGAGCCATTGTTTATGAAATTGAATTCAATTAGCAGCGAAACAAAATAAACAGCGTTTTGTCTCTTTTGTTCATGGCCAGAGAAGCTTCATTTGTGGACACCCCAAGGGGAAGTGGAGAATATATTAACCATTACGGGCACGTGAAACTGAACAGTAATAAGTATGATAGACAGACTGAATTTTAATTATTTTTAAGTTTTATTACAGTTAGTTTAAAAATCGAAATTAATAAATATTAAAGCATATTTTTAGGGTGAACTATGAAATCAATGGTGCAAGCTTAAACGTTTTTAAAAAACACTCTAACTCAGTCAAAATAAATATTTGAAACTTCGCTTAAGGGTGCACAAAGCCATCCTTTAGTCCTTAAATTCATAAAGTTTTGCACAATTTATCGCCTTTTTTTTATTTCAATATAACATTAAAATCAGAAATGTTTTTTTTTTTAATGAATACTTTTATTTGATTGATTTTAACAAACAATAAATGAATTCCATATACCGTAGAAACTATATTCACGTCTTGAGTTTCCTTTATTATCCCATTTCAAATTATTTAAATACCGCAACTTTTGCTTTTTCAGTGCTGTGGCTTCTTCAATGCTTCACTGTAAAATCATCAAGGATGATATCGCATTTGATTAATAGCATTTGATATTTAATAAATTTATGCAAAGCGTTGCGCTATTAAGCAATAACCACAACAAGAGCTTGTTAGATAGAAATCCCAAAACATACACACAGAATCAAATAATAAATAATAATAAACAATATCCGATTTAACACTTCAACTCAACCAATGCTCGAGAGCAGAAGTTTTTTGATAATAATAGAACTCTTTTTCTGTCAATAGCACTAAATACCAATAAACAACTCATTTTCACACTTTTTTCTACAACCATTAAAAAAACTTTCGTTTATAAAATTTGAGCAAATAATAAAAAAAAAAAATGCCGTCAAACTATAACTTTTTTTTATAATTTTTTCTGTTTACTTTTGCTTGAATTTTTAATTGCTATAAACGAATAAAGGAACGGAAATATGTCAGTAATATAAATAAAAATATGCATTAGCGAATTGTATTTTAATTGGCATTTTTTAATATTTGTTGGTATTTGATGATTGATTAATGTTAATTGATTGACATATGATGGAAATAATGGTAATGAGTACAACATAAAAAATAAACATATTCTTCCCGTTTAATGCTCATCCCTTTATTTATATCAATAAAAAAATTACAGGAATACATATTTCATGGCATGAATACTGCCAATAATGTTTACCTTAAAGTGGTAAAACTCTGTAACCATCAATTTTATTGGATGATCGATAATATTTTAATGTTGACTAAATTATGTATATATTTGAATGTGCTGAATTTCTTGATATTTATCGCACAAAACGGTAAAACCTTTGGGTCTCCTTAAACTATCATTAGTTTTTATCAGATATTATCAAGATACAAACACTTTCAACAAATTAATTTTCGCTGTTTAATTTCGGTGTGTTTCCCATCATTAATGATTAGTATTAACCGGAAGGCGAAACATGTTGCATCGCAGACTGCGCTTGGTACTTAAAATATACTACTACCTAATGCTCATCTGGGGCTTGGTGCCGCGGAGACTGCGCGTACAGAGGGGTCGTGTAAGCATCAGAAATGTATCCACCGGATACCTAATCTATAGTGTGTGCGTGAGTGTGATGTTACTGTTGCACATACCGTTATTGATAACCAACGGCTCTATCACCAGCTACTCGAGGAACCACATTGTGCTGCAATGGGGTCATATTGTGATGATTCTTGTGCGCTCTATTGCCATACTGAGTTGTTATGGACTCGTCTGGTTGCAACGCCGTCGACTCATACAACTTTACACGGACTTTGTGATGCATTGGACAACCCACTGGCACATCCTGCAGTGCATTGCCGGCAAGGATGCATTGAAGCGACTACAATCGCAGCTTGCCTTTCAATTGGGCCGCAAAATGTTCGTTAATTTTGCAATGGTCAGTTTCTCAATTACAATGCAGTCTCGCCTGCACAGCGATGACCCTTTGGGCACGCTGCTGCAGCGTTTCATCCCACTACTGTTGATCACCGTTGGAAGAGTTACTTTCTTCACATTCCTCCTGATACTCAGTCATCAATTTCAAGCCGTACAACTTGCACTGCAGGCACTTAGAAAAGAGGGCGAATCGAGATTGTTGGTGCGGAATATCAGGCGGATTGCTGCCATTCACTTTGAGTGCCTGAAGCTGGCGAGAAGAGCCTTCAGCCTCTATGATATGGCCAATGCGAGCGTATTTTTGAACATGTTCGTGGCCAATGTGACCATTTTATATCATGCCGTGCAATTTCTGAATAGGACAATAACATCTGATAACTGGGGCTTTATACTTGGAGATGGACTCATTGCCGCCAACATTTATAATTCCGTCCTACTTATGAATATGGTAGATTATGCCCTTAATTCCTGCAATCAGACAATGCAACTGATTCGACAGTTCAACGATATACGCAGACTGGACAAGGAATCGGAAAGGGAGTTGGAACTCTTCGTGACTCAATTACGTGGTAATCGACTTGTCTACAGGATTTGCCACTGTGTGGTCCTTGACAAACCAGCCTGCTTGTGTTATTTTTCCTCAGTGCTGGGCTATGTCATCATTCTAATGCAGTTCGATCTGAAGTCTAGGAAAGAAGCTGGTTTGAAATAATAAATATATTTTGAAATAAATTATATATAAATTTAGGGTATTTGTAAATTGCTTAATGTCGATTTTCCAAAAATAAAACATAAAGCAAAATAATAAATAAAAAAAAAATATTATTCTATTTTAATTGAATTAGCTGATTAAAATATAAAGGATAGCAAAAATATATCCCTATATTTTTATTAATTAATAATGGTAAAGTTTTGCGAAACTGGGAAAGCTTAACTCACAAAGCTCGAATAAAGCACATATTACAACAATCGAGCTTTTATGTTGGCTTGCAAAAGCTGTTTAGCACAATACTTTTACTCAATAATAATTCTTATATGCAATCGGACTAAATATGATCAAGTTAATACGTATCCAGGAAAGCACAGATGCTCTGATTATATCGAGTGGGGAAGATACGTGAAGCCCAGAATCGCTTCCAGTGATGATTTGCGCCAAATGCGAAAAAATGCGTTGCAATATTTAAATTACTTGAATATTTGAATTTCTCTCGATTTTCAAATGCTAACCACAACGATGACTGCCGCTGAGTAAGTAGCAGTCGGAGTCATGCAACCGCTAGAAAGGACGCCATCGAATTCATTGATTACAGCACATAATATAAGAAAATTTAAATTTTGTATACCCTTTTTACATATGTATGTAAAATGCGTGCAAGTCAAACAAAATATTGCAAAAACTATTGCACCACATTGGGTAAATAAAATGGATTTGAAATAATTGACTTCTTTTTTAGCGAGAATTCAATATATACTGTAATCTAGTTTAGGTTTAATAACTATTTTTATATATCTAATATAATTATTGTCTTCAAAAATAGGTCTTTGTTGATTCTTAATAGCTTAATAACTGTGTTTTTACATACAATATTCCATTAATATATTTAAGTACAAATTATAAAAAATACTTGGACAGTTTGGGAATCTGACTTAAGGAAACATATTTTGATAAATGTTAAATGCATAAGTACATAATTTTTCAACAATACTTTCGTATAGTCTAAACCTAAAATCTAACATCTTGAATATAACACAGTTGTAATACTTTGATTAACTTAAGTACGTGATAAGATCACATTAATTAGGGCATCTTCATGACAATCCAAGGAACTCGTCCGTGAAATCTATAAAAATAATAGTCATATGCCAACTTGCCCAGTATTAGGACAATAAGGCCGGCCAGCACACAGTTTAGCCAGTCAATGGGATGGATTCGCATATCATCCTCGACTGTAATGTTGCACATATCGTGCCGTGTCAGCGACAGGACCTGGGCACGACGCATTTCATCACCCTGCATGTAGGTGCAGGTGACATTCCGTGCATCCCTCACGATATCCTTGTATTTGGTGAGCAGCTCACGCAATCGCATCCCAAACTTGCAAGTGCAGTGCCAGGGATTCTTGCTCAGCAGCAGAAGATTCGCATTCACATTGTCATTTAGGGCATTATCCAGGGCATAGACCTGAAGTTTATGCAACTGATTGCCCTGCAAGTTGAACAGGCGGAAGTTCTCCAGCCAATACGTGTCCTCCAGGACATCAATGTTCGAAATCCGATTGTTCTCCAGCTGCACATCGACCACGTGCTTATAATGCGGATTATCACGTAGTGGATTTATGTCGCTGATCTATAATTTAATAATGAATTGCATATTAGACAAAATTGCATTCTAGTTGACTTTACTTACTTGATTATCAGTAATATACAATGATGTTGTATTGGGTGGCAAATAGGCGGGCAGACTGTGAAACTGCAGATGGGAGCAGTTGACCGTGTAAAGTGGAATGTATGATTTGGGAATGATGTTATGCATAAGACATGTGCAGTTCAAAAGATCAATATGCTGACACTCTCTTTTCAGCACCTACAATACACAAATATATATAACAAATAATAATTATTAAATATGTATTCTTTAACCCACCACTTTGTAGTGCATGACGAGAATCATTTGTCGGTCCTTGTACTTGCGATCGGTGCAGATGAGGTCCTCCCGATCCGCCACGAGGCGACCCTTCTCCGGCTGCAGCAGTATCCACTTGAAGTTACGGGTGCAATTCCAGGGATTGCCAGCCAGATACAGTTGTTGGAAGGAGCGTGGCAGTATCAGTGGTCCATCCAACTGAATCAGCTTATTCCAGCGCAAATCCAATACTTGCAATGCATGCAATTGCTTAAAGGTGCGTGCCGAGATATGCGAGAGATTCGTCCAGGATATGTTGATTGCCTGCAACTGTTCCATATCCGGAAAGTCCAATGTGAACTTAATCAATCCGCTATACTCAATGGTTA
The DNA here is from genome assembly GCA_035042345.1 of Drosophila fungiperda. Taxonomy (NCBI): domain Eukaryota; kingdom Metazoa; phylum Arthropoda; class Insecta; order Diptera; family Drosophilidae; genus Drosophila; species Drosophila fungiperda. Next base: position 1,685,037 of record JAWNLM010000159.1, on the reverse strand, counting down.
AAGAGCGCAATTTGGGAAACTTGAGCAGCTCTGGATTAAAATCCACCTTTGCCCAGCCACAGAGCAGCATTTGTTGGGCAGGAAAGACTTTGCCCAACTTGGAGCTATACAAGATATATAGTCAATTAGTAAGCAGTTGGGTTTAATGATATTGCTGTCCATACTTGAGCACCGCCAGATTGTTCATGCCGCCATAGCATCGGATTAGTCCATTTCCTGTTGAGCGAGTGCAGTTTCCATCTGCTGCCTCCGGCGCTGCTGTCCAATTAACGCAGCTGTGGGCGGGGCTCTGCACCAATGTGGTCAAATCTGCCAAGGGTGCCACTGATGTGGTTGTTGTGGTTAGAGTCGTCAACTCATCGCTGTGATCTGCAGCGCCACAATATCTGTGAATAAATCAGCCACTATTTATAACGTGTTTGGAAACCATTTGTTAATCTACGCAATTAGAGTCTGTATATCATTATTTCTATCTATTTTTGGTAGGTGATAATTTCTTACAGCGTGCTATACATTTTATGTATGTCAATGGCAAGAGCTATGCATATTTTAAGGTTTTTTTGTATCAACTATCTTCATTATTGAAGTTGTCTCAATCATATATGAACAACTCTAGTTTATTAAAAAAATTTTATCTATTTTCGCTACCTGTGCCCATAAAAATGATGTAGTAAAATTTAATATAGTTTGTAAAATGTAATCGTTAAATTTTATATTCAAGCCATATTTAAGAATCTTTTTTATTAACGCATATAAAACAATAATAATATGCTTTTAAACCAGTTCTGTCCAAACACCTTTTAAATAAATATTTTAGGTAAGAATTTTAAAAATGTCGATCATTAATTTGCAATTTATATTTGATTAGATAAATAGTCGGTCAATTTATTTTTCGGACTATGACTATATACATATATATGTAAGTAGCACTTAACGTGGCCAAGTACATGTAAATAATAATGTTCACATAAATTAATTGGGCTGCGTTACTTTTTTGGGTGATCCCACTGAATTGCAACTTTTAAATCGCATCTATATATGCGAGAAAAAAAATATAAAAAAAGGTCCAGCTAAAATCAAAGTACTAAATAAAAGAGCTAACAAAGTGATATTATTTTTTCTGCTCAAATTAGCGGCTAGCAACATAGGTGATGATTTCACTTAACACCTTGGTAGATCAGCTTGTGACATTTTCATGAAAACAATATAGAATAAAGTTGGATGTAACCGAATAGCAGAATACCCTGATGTCAGTGTTACAAGTAGTAATCTCTTTAAATTACCTCATTCTATATATAAAATCAATCAATCAATGTTACCAACTTTATACCTGTATCTGACTTGGACTCAGAATTTTAAAGACATATTCATGCAAAACCAATATACTCCGTGCTGTCAAATAACACAATAAAAGTAGATCACTTTTAATAGTGCTCTTTAATATGCAAATAGCAGAGTATAATAAGAAATAAATGCATCTACTTCATCCAAGATTTATCTTAACGAATCTCAGTTGCAAATTGATAGCAAATATTTAATAAAAAAAAATGCATTTTGTGTTTACGAATCTCCTTTAAAAATTGAAACCTTTGCAATTAGCAACTCTTCCGTAGTACGATTGCTGAACAAGTGTTAACAAAAATACTATACAAAAAAAAAAAAGAAAAAAATTGTTATTTTAAAATTTACAACAACAACAAAATGGTGGCAATACCAGTAGTTTATATACTTGTATCATTTAAAGTGTATGTTGAGCAGAAATAGAGAGAATAAAACAAATATTAGCTCAAACGGTATTTTCGAGCATTGTAAATATTTGTAGACTCGATCAAGTTAAGCAATTAAACTACAATAATTTCGTGGGTGAGAGAGACTGTCTTTAAAATTGCCTAAACTCGTGGAAGCATTTTATTGTTAATTAACAAAAAGTGGATACATATATATTTACCATCGTCATATTCTCCGTTCATACTTTTATTTTTTTACGTGGATACAAAATCTACGAAATTCAAGCATAACAAAAGGTGCTTACAATTTTAATGTGTCAATGTTATTAATTTTGACATACTTTGAGAATGGGAAGCGCAGAGAGCAATAGAAAAATGTAGAAAAATTAAGATATTTGTTCATTTGCAGAAAATGCGTTGTCTTTTTTGTTCTGTTGCCTAACACAGTACATTAGATTGACAGTCGCTTAATTGGAAACTATTCGATATTCTCGCGCAATTTCATTTATGCAATCAATATAAGCAATTAAAGTTCAAGGTTTTGAAGTAATTTGTTAAACTTTAACTTATGCTTACCACTTTAATGTTCATTTTGTGTTGTTTATCAAGATGGAAGTAAAAATAAAATATTGTTTCGATTGCTGTTTAATTAACGTTAAAAAAATCTAAAGAACTCGACTGGACAATGTTCCCTGTTCCCAATTTGGCAACCGGGTATACCTTTAAGTGTACCCCTCTTTCTTGCTTAGTAGTGTGTATAATTAAGTGTTAAAAACGACCTCAGTGCTTAAATATTCGTTATTCTATTCTTATCCACATGTGCAAATATAAACTAGACGCAAAGATAATTTAGTCACACATTTATAATAAAAGTGTATGCTTAACTAGAACTAAATTAAAATGGTCTACGATCCGATAAGACACTTGTCAGAAGCAAGATAGTAAGATTATTTAACTACCACAAAACCTGATTATGTCGTTGAGGTCAAAAAGTTACAAAAGTATCTAACAAAATGCTAAAAGTAAAGAAGACAGAATAACAACAAAATTAAGAATGGTGTTCAAAAGAAATTGTTAAGCTGAACTTAAAAAAAAAAACATTCTTCCACTTTGAACAATACTTCAATTAGCTTGTAGACAACTCTTTAAACTGTAATCTTAAATCTTCCCCATATAAACAAATATAAACAAATATTTAATTATGTAAATAGAATACAGGCAAGCTTTTTATACGCTATTGTTAGTAGATCTGTTGACTTATTTAAATTAACCAATTATGTTTCTTATAGTCACAGTTGGAATTTTCAACTAAACACATCTTTAAACTTTTAAGCATTAATAAAACAAGTATATTTATTTAAAAAAAAACGCTTGGAAAACTAACACATGCAATAAAATCGAATCCATAAGTGACACAACACTTTTCATAAATTAAAGAAGTTAAGTACTGGCGATTACGTACTCAATATTCAGTGATTTAGTGTTTGTCGAACTATATACAAGCTTATATGCAAAGCGATACACATGTAAATGGGATTTATGATAAGAGCATTTGTAACTATTTCGGTTGACTCAGTGTGGTGATAAAAATGTGAGCAAATCGTTTTATGGAAATGTTAACAGAACGTTGAGTTGATTTATAAGCATAAAATATAACAATAAAATAAAAGCGTGTCTCTAAAGGCACACTTTGATAATATACAAATAGCGTATCCGCTATGTGTGCAAAGGAAATTTGAGTTTGCTTATCAAGTTGAAACACTTTTGATTTTTAATTAATATTTCGCGCACCTTCCGAAAATAACCAGCAGCAGGCAAAGACAAAACACAAATGCGCTGCCATCAAAGTAAACGGCTCGATGGCTCATTGCCATTCTCATAGGCGTCACATAAAAAAACACAGAGAGGCACCGGAACTGCGTATTTCTGTATTTCTTCCGAACTGTTTTAAAACTCGTTCACCGAAAGTTTTCCAATGTTTATCTGAGTTATGCGTTTACACATTACGTTAATTTTCAATTTTATAGTTGCAAGTATCGAAGCAAATCGCCCGCCATTTACACATACATATATATTGTTTTCAAAATTGTATATTGTTTTCAGATTTGTATAGTGTTTGCTACATATTTAAATACTTTTCTTATTTATTTTTTTATTATAATTGCCGAGCATCCGTATCTGTCTCACTCGCGAACAGTGCTACTTTTCTGGCGTTTGAAGTTCAAATGAGGCGCAAGTGCGAATCGCTGTCATATTCTTCCAGTTTAAGTTTTTTGCTTTTTGCCGGCATTCAAAGATCTCTATAAACCAAAAATCAGCTGTTGGCGAGCAAAGAGAACGCTTTTGGTGAGAGTCGGTTTTTTTTTGTTTTCTTTCTCTAAGGGGGACCTATGTGCGTGTGTGTGTGTGTGTGTTTGTGTACAACATTGATTTATATGCGTAAATCAGCAGCTGATTGTTATGCGTTTTTTAGTTCAAGCAAAAAATATTAGATAATATTTTTCATGCGATGCTGGACACGCATACTAATTGCTATAAATTTAGCGTTAACCAAGAATAAATTATATTTTTTTTTTAACAAAAATGAATTAATTGTTTGGCTGTCCATAATTTTTTTGTGTTTATATAAAGCAACTAAATTTGATATGACATTAATTATGTTCCGGTTAAGCAGCATTCCCATTGGGTAATTAAAAATTCAATTACTTAAGTATTATTTAATTCATGTTTTTTTGCATTTTGTACATCAATGTCAACAGCTCATTTGGTTGTAAAGCTTCTGCAAAGCACAATTTTATATAATAACTAAGGAAAATAGTTAACAAAACACCAAAAATTGTGCTCTACACACGTATTTATCTAATACATATATGTAAACACCTTCTTACAGGTGCCTAGGTAGTTAAGTTGTCTACTAATAGTCTGTTGATTGTTATGTTTGGTTTTTTCATTTGGTTTTTGGTGTCAAGTAGTGCCCATATTGGTTTTTGTTACAGAATTTTGAGCTTATTTGGACCATATGAAATGCAAATATGTAAATATAACATTCTTATGGCTATGACTTGAGAAATTTGATAAGCTCGCCATTCGATGACTCCTCGTTTTAATCTTGTTTGAGCTAAAGACTAAAAGTAGCTGCACGCCATGATTGGCCATTCAATTTGGTATAACATTCACACAAATTCAACCTAAGCATTTGATCTTAAGAATCCGCTTCGTGCGATGGACTGCTACCATTCGCATCCGCCTCTGCATCCTTGTTCGCGTTTTGAACCTTCTCATTGGTTTCGGCCTGCTTTTGTCGCTCATACGAGCGCACATCCTCCAGCGTCCATCCATGCCACTCATCCACCCAGGCGAATGCCTGACGATGTCCCAGCAGCAGAATCTCCCGAATGCCCCTTTGAACGAAATCCTCCACTTTCGTCTGCAATCCCCAAACCTCGAAGCTGGCATGGACCACCTTATAGGAGCACATGATGGGCGTATCAGTTTCACGCCAACCCTCAACGAGTGGACCACGATCTGCAAAATGAAACGAAATACGTTTATAACATATCTACAATTACCGAATCTTTACCAATCTTTACACTTACTGGTTTTTAGTGACTTGAAAAACTTGGGATCCTCATCGCGTTTGTAATGCTTGGCATTAAGCTCATCGAAGGCAATGTCTAAATGATCCACAGTACGCACCTTCAATTCATCTTCGCTAAGATCCAGACACTTTAAATAATAACAATTATTAGCGATGTGTCTTAAGGTAAGCTTTAAGTTAATTCTTACATTTTCGGTGCTACCATTGTTATTCTCATATTTGGTCTTGATTAACACATTAAATTTAGGTATAAAGGAACACTGTAATATTGTTGAGTTAATTGATAAATGCATATCATAAATTCTCAATATTAATTTGCTTAATTACCGTGTATTCTGTCCGTGTGCCCAGTCATTTGAAGCGCGCACAGATTGACCGTATAAATATTATTTAAAGGAGAGACATTTATTTGGATGCATAGATATATTTTTATATACTACAAAAATAAACGAAAATGCAATTTGATTGAAAAATATATGATACATGGATGGCTGGCAATTTAATTCCAATTAAATTGATTGAAATGAAATTCTCTCTAACAACAAAATAGACAATAAAACAAAGCTAAATATAAATCACAATTATCAATATGTAAAGATATTTGAAATCGAAAAATTTATTGTAATTTTATTGATATTATTATCAATAATGCTTTACCGACAAATTACAAATAAAACCATAAAATTTAATTATAAAAATTTACTGATTGTTTTATTGTACAAAATAAAAATAGTCTGTGTTCTTAACGATGATATTGAAATCTCTAAGAAAAGTGGAACCAAGTCCCAATGCAATTACAATTACAGTTACAAACACTGATACTAAATTTAATCTGGCTAACAATTTTCCCTTTGATGTTGAAAGCCTTATCAGACAGATGATTGTGACGTATTTATCTATTTAGCTTGACAAGTGTGCTAATATCAGGTGTACATAAAAAAATATATATATATATATATATTTATGAGCTCCACAGCAGTACATATACATTTATTAGATTTACGCTTATCGAATACAAGTTGTACCATATTGGAAAGATAGAAAAAATAGAGATACTATTTGACTGAACCGTACTGTTAATGGAAGAGTGAATGAGATGGTCGTATTGGAAGGCTCACCTGTTAGCGTGTAGGGGTAATAGTTCCATGACTTTTCTGTTACATAGAAGACGCGTGGACAAATTGCCTGTATCCAATATGGAAGACGACTGCACAAAATATACAGGGTATATCAATTTGAGCACATCAAATAAAATTCATTCTGCGATCAAACCTGGACAAATGGATGCGTTTCTCTGTGTACTGACCGGTGCCATGGACGGCATCCTCGCACGGTTTGTTCTCAATTACTTCGACGCCCTCGCCTTCGTCAGACTGTTCGAGGCTATGACGCGCAATCATATAAAGCTGTCCGATTTTGTACTGCAAAAATATGAATTAATTGTGAATGGTGCGCATATTAAAAAGCAGGCAATGGTATTTATTCACCTCCTCCACGGTGAGTGGCATGCATACGCGATATTCCTTCGTTAATACCATCTTGCCAAGTTACGTTTTTATTTAAAGAAATAATAATAATATTAAACCGAATTTAACGTTACGCAAAGAACGGCACACGAGACGAGACGCAACTGAGGAATGCAGCAACAAAAATAAAGGCTTCGGAGAACTTGCGTGCTTATCTATCGATTAGTCTATCGATAGCTTGGGCAGTGCTGGAATAAGGGTATACATTACAATAAATATATTATATGGCATCACCGTACTTGCTTTTTACTGCCATCGATAGCGTTTTGTAAATATCGATTGTGCTCCGAATTATTAAATAGAGTACGGTCACACTAATTTTAGATTATATTTTTGCTGAAGGAAGAAATTGAAACACTGCGTAAAAGTAATAATACGGAGAAAATAAACTATTGAATTAGGTAAAGTTAGCACAAAAATACTTCTTAAAGACAGCCCTACAAAATAATAATAATTTAAATATACCAAACTTTTCGGATTGTTGCTGATTAAATATAGTGAAATCTAGAGTGAAAAAGTGGCACAATAATAAATACATACAACCCACACACGATACATACATACATAGATACATTTGCAAGTGTGTTTGTATACACAAACATATGCATAGAGAGAGACGAGCAATGAATGTAAAATAGAGCTCACTTTTTTAATTATTGTCGTTCGTCTTGTCTTCAGTTTACTGCGATCCGACAAAACGATCAACCCGCCGTCGTCGTCGGACGTGCAATGTTCAGGATCCGTGTCAAAATGGGTCCGCAACGTAATCACAACAACAATAATAACGGGAATGGCAATACCAATCAATCCCGTGTCAACAAGGAGTGGACTTGCTGCTTTGGCCTGCATGTGCATACAGCCACACTGATGATTGGCCTTTGGCATCTGGTAAGCAAAATTAGCCTTGTTCCAGTGTATTTAAAAACTGTTGCCGCTCCCTCTCACTCACACTCGCTCGCCCACTCCCACACACACACAATCAAGTTGACCGTGTTCAGTGTCAAGTAGGGAAAAATCAATTGTCGCTGTGCATTCAGTGACTCTCCAACTGCAGAACAACATCAAACTCATCGCAGCTGGTTCGCAACAAGATGGTTTTGAGAGCAATTGCGCTACAGTTTTGATAAGAGCTGAGCTGTTTTGCTGTTTATTGTGATATTATTTAATTCCCTTTGTTTGTTTTATTATACTTTACTGCACGTTTTGAATTGATATAACTATAAAAATATATTGTTTGGGCAGTGCTGCTCAAACTGTCAAATCGAAATGGAGAAAAATTAGGTGATTAATGTGTGTGTGGCAGTTTGATGGCCACTGCATTCGTATCATATATTCGTAAAGGTCAAGCGTCAAGTTCAGCTAATTTGAATAACTTCGTGTGGTGAATGCAAAAAAATTATATCTTTATTGGGTAAATAACGTTCACAATATGTTACTGAAAATAAATACGTTCCCCCCATTTTTGGCATGTAAATATTTGCAGTGTTCTTTGTTAGCGTTTTAATTTGTTGTTGAATGGCAAATTTGCAAATGTCTGTCAGTCCCAAAAAAATAAACAAAGAACATCCTCTTATCTCTGTCGGATATGTATAAAGTTGAGCTAAAGAATTATGTTGCAACAGTGCCTCAAAATAGAGCACTTTTTGTTGAACTGGCAACAATGCGGCGAGTGAAAACACTTAAAAAGATACTCGCATACAAATCGAAAAGTGGAATCACTTATAAGCTAAACTCATCAGTATTCAACTAATTTTGGGATTGAAATTTAGCTGCACTCCACAATATGATTCATTTATACCTACTATCAAAATGATTCATCTCAATTGAGATCAGAAGCTAAAAGTTACCAAATATTTGCCACTTATTTTAATAGCACCTTTCATATCTTAATGTGATTATTATATTAGGATTTAGATAACTACTAGATTTCTATGCGCTTACTCACATTTATTAATGTATTTGTCATTTTCTGCTATATACCTTGAAGATTTTGTCAATTGTTTTTTAAGTATTCAGGTTTTTCTATTACCTTGACTTATTTGTCAGTCATATTTGAAGTGTGCAATCTTTTCAGTGACAAGTGTAGAAAAGTAGCCACAATTAATAGGAATGGAAATAAATTTGTATACATTATGTTTGCGAACACATTTTCAATGCAATGCCAAAAGAGCCAGACAGATTGAGTGATGCTACATCTTCTGATGCAGTCAGTTCCTCCAATTCACTAAGTGAGGCTGAGGCTTTTAATCTGCCCAATGATTACAACTACAACAAACTGGCAGATCGAACACTGTTCACCATGGGATATACGGCGCCAGAGAAATGGGCCCATCCGGTGACAGAAGAAAGGCGATTCTTCAAGCCAAATCTCTACGAGCTGCTGTCGGAGCTGATGCGGAAGGGTCGAAGAACGAACGCTGTGATTACAATTGCCGACAGTCGTTTGAAAGTTCATCTCATTGTGCTGCAGTGTTTTTCGGGTCTGTTCTGTGATTTGGACAACGAGGCAAGCATCATCAATGTGGAGCTGCCCTCGCAGTGGGTGACGCCACGTGCCTTTCATCTCGTCTACAACTGGATGATGGTGGATGAGCCGCGCCTGTCGCGTCACGGACTGCTTGAAGTGCTACGCGCTGCCAGCTTTCTGCAAATGCCCCAACTGCAGAGGCAGTGCGAAGTGTGTTTGACGCATGGCATCCAGGAGGATGGAGCAGCACTGCTGTATCTCGAGGCACGGTTCTTGCGCATGGAATGTGCTCAACGTGGTCTGCTGCTGCGTGTGGGTTGCTTTTTCCTTACGCTCGTCGCCTCCCAGGAGTTTCTTCAGCTGTCTATGCCTGCCGTGTGCCTTCTGCTTAGCTCCAATGCAATTGGAGTCAACACCGAAATAGAGGTCTTCATGTCCGCTGTTCGCTGGCTCAACTATCAGTGGCCCAAACGACGTCCTCTTATTGTCCAGCTCATCTCCTGCATTCGATTTACTCTGGTGCCGCCGTGGTTGCTTATTCGGATGCAGGATAGGCACTCCAGCTTCATGCAGCTGCGACACATAACCGCACAGGCGGAGGTGCTGCAGCAAATGCACGATGGTCTGGGTTACACCACAGCCCGACTGCGCTACGGCTCCGATCGAGATGCGTTCAAGTTGCACGTGAAGCGAAGTGGAATGCGGCCACCGCTGCAGCGCAAATGGATCTATGATCGATTGTGCAGCTACCATCATCGCCTCCATTGCCAGATCTGCGAGGAGTTTACGTACGAGTCTTTTTTGCACTATCTAAATTGGTTGCAACAGCAGCCCAAGGACCACTGGCGCTCCCTGGAGCCGATGGATGCATCGGGAGAGTGTAGTCTCTGCAGAAAGCTGACAGTTAACGGCAAAAAACAAAAAGGGTCGAGGAGTGTATAGCTTACCAAGATGGGATTCTACGTATACATATATATATTTATTTAATATTGTAATTTAATACTTTGTAATCTTTGATTTGACATACAAAAAAGCAGAAAGATTATTTATAGTTTTGTTTCTTGATCAATTGCAGTTCCTTAACATACTGGCCCTCAGCGTTTTGGCTGTCATTTGGCGCAATCCGGACATGATGGATGAATTGGAAAGTGGCAGTCATGATTTCACCGTCGATCTTAATGCACCCGCATTGCCCACACCGTTGAGCAAGGTGGATCCGCCCTATGCGTATCGCGATCATTCGCTCAACTATCGTAAGCGTTACCGTAAGAAGCCCCGGCCCTTCAAAAATACGTTAAATACTTCAATTAATTTGAAAATACTTGCAGAGAACTTTGATATGGGCGGACTTGTGTGCACCTGCATGATAGCCATAACGCTGATGATGATTTATGGCACCATTAAGGGAAAACCCTCACATTTGCTACCCTTCTTCTGTCTGCAACTGTTTGACTTTGCGATTACCACGTGAGTGACAATACTCGACTCTTTGATTCCTGTTTGCCCATGTTATAAATATTTCTTTTCTATATAGACTGACCGCTGCTGGTTACCTCTGTTATCTGCAGGCCATTCATCGCATTATTGCCGAATCGCATCGTTTGCCGTGGCGCGAGAAGTTGCTGGAGTTGCCCCCTGAGGAACTGGTTATCGTTGTTCTCGTCGTCTTTTTGTGCATTGTGTTTCTGAAGGCTTATTGCATTGGCATTGTTTGGCGCTGCTACAAATACTTGACCCTGCGTCAGCAGCATTTGCGTAGCTTGTTGCCCTGCGTTCTGCCCGAAATGGTTGTCCATGGCGGGATTGGGGGTGGCTTTGGTTCGGAGGAGCAGCGAGCCTATTCGACGCTGCTCCCCAATTATGATGAGGCGATTGCTCAGTACTTGAAACAGGCACCACCGCCATCCTATCAGGTGGCCATGTCAAACTATCAAAATGAGGATGAGGGTGCTGCTGGTGGTGGTGCTGCTGCTGCTGGAGATGCTGCTGCAGATGGTGGCAACACTCCACTCTTTGTGGCACTCGATGGGCATGCTGTTAATGCTGGCTCTGCCAATCTGGATGACAACTTGGACAACAACAATGACACACCCAACAACAACAATACGGTTCATGTGAATGCCAACACGCCACCAATGCGGCGCAGTGAGCAACCAAATTCTGGCGATGCCTCCGACGATAATAATGAGAATGTTGGTGATAATGATGACGACGAGGACGACGATGATGATGATGATGATACGGATCTGGAGATCATCGATGCTGGCATGGATGTAAGGTGTGGTGCGATCCCACCACCTCCGTACAACAAAGATAATATTGCCGAGGCTCAGTTGCAGCAGATGCAGATGTCGCTCAATCGCCAGGTGAACATACCGGGTCAGGTGGTGCCTGGGCACAACGAGAGTCAGGCCTAAGTTGTGATTTCATTAAGATTTTTTAAATTATTATTATATTGTGTTGTAAGCCAAAAACAAAAGACACAAACTACCCCCTTGCGACCGATACCCTTCTTCCTCTCTTGCCCAAAAAACACAAAAACATAGCACAACTTTTAGAAATTTGTTTTCTATATAAAATATTCCAAACGTGCAGTAGATATTTGTTCTATCAGTTCGGATTCGTTTTAAAAAATACATAATCCGCACACTTGTACGCATAACGTATACTAATATTGTATGTATTAACATATTGAGAAAAAAATGTTTTTGAATATTATCAATTATCAATGAAAAAAAAAACAAAAATAAACCTACTTTTTTAAATGTAAGCCACTAGCAGTCGCATATTGTTGTTTAACGTAAAAAGAAAAAAAAGCAAAGAATACCCTCTCATATAAACGAATATTCTCTGAATTTTGCTCTAGACATTTCTATATATAAAATTTATGCTTCTGTCGTGCATATTTGGCAACAATTTTTGTTATAGATTTGCCACTCTATGTATTATAAGTCTATTCCGTTTGGCACTTGTTTTTTTTTTTTTATTTAACTTGTGTATTTTACTTAGTTAAACGCAAGTAGTTGTTACCAAAAAAAAAAAAGGAAAGAAATGAAAATTCAAATAAGAGAGTCAAGCGGAAGTTACAAGAATCTAAATGGGAAGTCTTATCTATGCAAACGTATATTCTACTTATGTTTTAAGCTAACTTGTAAGCCTCTGTGTATATTTAATACGTGAACACATAAATGTATAACAGTATTTAAAATTTTTTGTTGTATTTTAGTTTGTGTATCAATTATTAAATTGCACTGGCAACCAAATACAAAAATAAAAAAACAAGAAGACATCAATATTTTATGTATGTACAATATCTATATGTATACTGTATACTAAATATGCAGAGATATTCTAATAAATATTAGTTTAAAATACAAAACAAAATTTGAGTTTTGTTATCTGAAGCTGGCATAAAATGATTCAAGTTTCCATTCACATTTTAAGTATTATTAATGGCTAATAATAATTTCTCAATGGCCACACGCCACTGAGCGATAACAATATGTTTTACAATGCCAATATTTGTCGAGGACTTCATTCACATCCACAATAGATACTATTTTTATTGAATTACCGTAATGAAAGCTCTTAAGCGAATTTTAAGCACCACACACAAAAAGAATTGTATTTTATTATATTCATTATCATAGTGTTATTATTTTCTTTTCTGATGGAAACAAAAGTGTTATCAGATTATGGCTATATTCTTTGCCAATTGCCATAAATTGATCAGTTTGCTATCTTCATTGCAAATTTATTAATTTTCGTAAATATTGCTTAGAATGCCAAAGTCTCTGATACTAGTATCTGTGCCATGTCGCGATAGTACCCTATCTGACCCCAGCAAAATCACGCCCACCTATATAAACGGGAGCATTCTTGAAGTTGGCATCAGATTCGATCCATAATCATGTCGAACAAAGCAATCATTCTTCTGGCAGTGCTCCTTTGCGCTCAGGCCGTCTTTGGTATCAACATTGTTACCAAGGCGCAGTGGGGTGGACGTAACCCCAAGAGCAAGACAACTTTGGCCAACAACCTGGCCTACGCTGTGATCCATCACACCGCTGGCAACTACTGCAGCACCCGGGATGCCTGCACAAGGGAGCTGCGTAGCATCCAGGCTTACCACATGGACAGCTTGGGCTGGGCCGATATTGGCTACAACTTCCTGATTGGTGGTGATGGCTCTGCATACGAGGGCCGTGGCTGGAACGTTTTGGGTGCCCATGCCACTAACTGGAACTCCAAGTCCCTTGGCATCTCTTTCCTGGGTAACTTCAACAATAACAAACCCACCGCTGGCATGATCAACGCTGCCAAGGGTGTCCTTGCCGATGCCGTCTCTCGTGGTCAAATCAAATCTGGCTACATCATGTACGGTCATCGTCAGGTCAGCGCCACTGAGTGCCCCGGCACCAATCTGTGGAACGAGATCCGCACCTGGTCCAACTGGAGGGCCTAAGCTATCAATTGCAATTTAAATAAAACTGCTGCATAATAAAAATTTATAAAAATATACAATACACGTTATATACTACATTTGTTAAAAGCAATTCTTGGACACTTTTCTTTCAAGTTGGAAAAAGATAGACCGTTTTTTTTTATAGCTGCTAAAGTCAAGCGTCAAGTTTCAGAATATTTTTCAAACCTTGCACATATTTTTTATTGTTGCACTTGTTGCACATTTCATTATCTACATTTAATATAGTTTATTGTAACATTAAGTCAGTCGTAAATGTCTAGATTGGATCACTACGTCATTGTTTTTAAATTATATTTTTCCTGCAATCAAACTTTGCGTTGTTACCCTTTTTATTAGCAGCAGTCATATTGACAATATCGCTATCTTCAACACTAATTTATGAAATGTCTTACATTTATTTAAGACTGGGCCTAGAATCTCATAAGCTTTGATACTATTATATGGAGATCGATGGCTATAACTTTCTGATCTTCAACACTCATGGGTAACTACAGCACTGTTCATTCTTCCAAGTGTATTTCCCGTGGTTAAATCGATTCCACTTATATTCTATGCGATTAGCGTCAGGTGGCCACTATTAAGTGCCAACAAGTGGAACAAGATCCACTGTTGCTTCAATTGCAGGGCTGGGACTATCTTTTGGCTAGATAGCAAAAAAAAAAAATATATATATATATATACTCGTATATATATATACGTTTATAATATTAATAAATATATTTTTAGGGCAAAGTTTGTACATTATAAAATTATATTGAAGTTTGCAATGTTTTGATGGAGATGATTCAGATGTGTTTCGTAATACATCGGGAAGGATATACCAAGTCAGTTCCCTTGGCTTTTTTGCCTCCCTTCATCACTTCAAATTCTGCAGAAGCAAAAACTATAGATATATTTAGATCACGTGTTTATATAAAAACGGAGAGCCAAGTTGCAAGGTTTTATTAAATTAAATAGAATTAATTTAAATATCATGAGCAATGCGTCATTTGTCATAACCTTTTCAAATTAATATAAATTGCACAAAATTGCTATTAAGAATTATCAATGTACTCAAAAGATATTGTTATTGAAAGCTAAATTTTAATTTCTTTGTGGTATTGTTTGTTTTATATATTTAATTTGTTAACGGCAGACTGATTATCTTAATACTTTTGAATACGAGTGAAATGCAAAAAGCGCCAACAAAAACTGTACTTTTTGGGTTACGAACACTTGTTTCATATTAAAGCAAGAACACGTCATGGGACTCGTATCTGTTCCGCCATCCATCAATCCTCCTTCCCCATCCCCTCCTCTTCAAAATGGGCACAACCTTGGCTACCTCATTAATACTGTATTTTATAAACTAAATATTTTGTTGTTGGTAATCTGTTAATTGTAGAAGTAAACAAGCTGCGATTATGTGGGGAAGTCCCATGGAAAAATCACACTGATTGTCATAAGCATACACTCAGAGAAAATTTGAGTTTTTCTTAGCTCCTTTGTAAAAATTAATTGAATATTTTCTTTTGTTACGTATTAAAAATAATTTTTATTTTGAAGAATTTTACAAGTAGTCAACTTATGCCTTCCAGTTGGGCCAGGTGCGGATTTCGTTCCAGACATTGGTACCAGGGCACTCCGTTGAGCCGACCTGACGATGACCGTACAGTGTGTAGCCAGACTTAATTTGGCCACGGGAAACGGCATCAGCTAACAAGGCCTTGGCAGCCTCGATCTGACCAGAGGTGAGTTTATCGTTGTTGTAGTTGCCGAGGAAGGAGATGCCAATGGACTTGGCGTTCCAGCTGGTGGCGTGAGCACCCATAACATTCCAGCCGCGACCCTCATAGACGTTGCCATCACCGCCAATCAAAAAGTTGTAGCCAATGTCGACCCAGCCCAAGCTGTCCATGTGGTAGGCTTGGATGTTTCTCAACTGAACCTCGCAGGCGCTTCGGGTGGTGCAGTAGTTGCCGGCGGTGTGGTGGATCACAGCATAGGCGAGGGAATTGGCCAAAGTTGTCTTGCTCTTGGGACTACGTCCACCCCACTGAGACTTGCTGATGATGGTGACCCCAAAGACGGCCTGGGCGCACAGCACCACAGCCAGAAGAATGATTGCCTTGTTCATCATGATGTTCATTTGAATATTGCATCGACAGCAGTGGCGCTATTTATATAAATCTGGTAGAGGTTCTTATCTCTGTCGACAATTGTTACGCACGAATATTCGTTTAAGCACCTCCCCATTTGAGAGGCCATTTTGATCAGATATGGAGACAATCAGAAGCACTTATTGATACTCGCGTGCCTTTTTCAAGCATTTGTCAAATGAGTTTGTAATCGGAGCATATGCAATTTAATTAATTTATAAAAATAACCAGCTTGAGCCAATCCAAGAAAGTGCAAAGGGGGATTACTGGAAATTAACAAAAATAACCATGAACATCTGATAATTTTCGACAAAGCTTCGTTAAAAATCCAATATAAAATTCATTCCATTGAATCAGTTGCTTCCTTACGTATACTTGGTTCCATTTGGTGCACAACTCTCACTATTTTGAAGCCATAGCTGGTCATAGAAAATCCAAATTGTCCTGATACTTTTTGTAAAAAGCCTTTGGAGCATTTTGTGTTCTTGGACCGATTCCAAATCAGCTACGATTGAGCTACTTTTAAATCTTAATTCATTGAGATAATAATCAAAAATTACGCTAATTGCGCGCCAAATGAATCTCGTACACTATCGTAATTAAATATCGATAAGAGTTAATAACAAAAAACAATCGATGGTTACGATTTTGGCTCGATACATTTATATCGCTAGTAGCCGGCAAAAGCTAGATGAGCGTTTGTTAAGAAGATTTTTTTTGCAAGACTACAATGGAGGATCTGCTGCCATTGAATAATTGCGAGGTGTTCAACCAAATACGCATTGAATTCACCAATTACCATCAGCATACCAAGAAACTAAATAGCTTCCTCTACTTTGGTGGTAAGTTTTGTTGTCACATTCGAAAATCATTGCGGGAATTTAACACAATTCTCCCCACAGGCAACGAGCAGAATATCAAGAACCTATCGCAACGCCTGCTTAATGTGCTACTCGAGCATGGGCTCGTTCAGCAGAGTGATGAGGAGGAGGCGAACGCAGTGCCTGCAGCTGGCGCAGATGTCGACCAGCTGCGTGGTACACTCATGTATCTGGTGCTAAACAGCGCCAATGTCGACGGCAGCATTGAGAAGGGCGACTTGGGCCGTTGTAATCCGCAGTGTGTGCACTTGCTGCAACAACTGCCGGCACCGTTGCCACAACTTGTCACTGTTAGCGTGGCGCTGCAGTGTGGCTTGCATCAGCAGCTGCTCGAGCTGATCGCGTGTAGTCCGCATTGGCTGGCGTCGCAGTACTTTGACTGCTTGAACGATACGCTGGCTCATCAGGTGCTGCGCACTAAACGGCACACTCTGCCGCTAATCTGCGGTGCCTTGAGCGCTGTCACCAAATCCATTTGCTACGGCAACGCCTCGAATGCTTTTCTCATGGACAACGCCATGCGAATGCTGCAGCGAAATCTCCTGGACACGGAGGAACGGCAAAAATCACTCGGTTCTCGCGCCGCTCGCGATCGCTATCTGGGCGAGGCAATGCGTCAGCTACTCGACGTATTGCTGGAGCTAATGCATGCCCTTGATGTGTCCAAACGGCTTCAGCTGCCCGATTATGCGCCGGTCTATGCACTGCGTGCTCCCAAAATATTCAAATTGGAGGCGAACATTAAAGTGGAAACCATTAATAGCGATGACAAGATGCGTATGTTTGCTGGCAAACTTATGGATTGGCTGCAGCGACTGCTCATCTGCGTCAGTGTGGACACGTACATGGCGTGGCAGGAGTTAGATTCGGGCCAGTTGCTCTTCCATTTGCAGGCGCATATCAGCAATCAATGCTGTGAGCTGGTGCCATTGCTCGCCGAGGATGAGACACTGAAGACGCACTGCCTCCGCTCAATGCTCGACAATTTCACACAGGGCGCTCAGAGCTTTGAGGAACGGCTACAAATGCTTACGCTCGGCGAGCTGCTTGGCTTCCTCGATGACGAAATGGACAATGTGAACGCTGATCAGCTGCAGACCGCGCTCAATGAGCTGCTTCAGCGAAACATTTGCTTTGGCAACGATGAGTGCGTGGAGAGCATGGCCAAGCATGTAAAGCTATTGACACCGTCGCATGCCAAGCTCATCTTGGATCATTTGTCCGAAGTGCTGTTGGTCCAGGCGCACCAAAGACAGCAAGATGACTTTGAGGAAAATGAATTGGATGATAATAATGAGATTTACGGCAAACTGCTGAGCCAAGTGCTGTTGCCCATATATGTGGCATGCTCCGATCCCATGGAGAAGTTGAAGCTGCTTTGTTATCGCGACAAGTTGCAGCTGTTGGAACACTACAAATTTGAGGAGTTGGATCACAGTTCGCGTCGTATTTACTTCTTTAATCAGCTGAGCGACTCCATTGAGCAGTTTCCGCTGAACACATTCCTCGATCTCTGCTGGGAGCAGCCGGCTCAGACCTGGCTATCGCTTGCCCAGCTGGCCATGATCCATGGAGCATACGCGCACCTCTACTGGCACGTCGCCAGTGTCCATTGTGCCCCGCATGCCGTTCACCATGTGCCGTTTACGGTGCAACAACTGATGCAGGATGAGCGTCTGCTCAGCCAGAAAAGTGATTTCGATTTGCTGCTGGCGCTCTACGAGCACCCAGTGATCTTGAACGGCATGCAGTACCGTCGGCTGCATCGCCAGCGCCAACTGACACTCAATTTGAATGTGTCCGAAGTGCCCTACAGCGACGCGGAGTTACGGTGGGCTCAGTTCAATTATCTTTCGGCCTGTGCCGATGGCCTGGCCAAGTTCTCGAAGTCGAACAACTATGTCGCTATGGAGAAACTTATGCAGACAGTGCTCCGTCTGCCACAAGTCGAGCAGCGCCTCATCAAATGTAGTCGCAAATGTCTTCAATCGCAGCGCCGTCGTTTGTCGCAGCTGATGAAAGGCGCCGCCGGCACAGAAAAGGAAAAGGAATTGAAACAGGCACGCGCTAAAATTCGATTGGCACGCAAATATATGGCGTTGCATGGCAAATTGTGCATGTGGCGCCTTAGCCACTGGCCACTCATCTCACAGTTGATACTCTGCATGGATAGGCTGCGTCCGCAGTTGGACACCTTTGAACCTGCGCGCCTTGCTGTCCTCGATCTAGTCGTGAAATCGTACATCAAAAACATGCCGCTCTCATTTCTCCATTATCCAGGTGAGTACCACGTAGCTAAACCTAATTATATGTGTATTTATATTAATCCTTGTGTCTTACAGATTTGGCTGGCAAAGTTCGGGATCTGGTGACCACTTCCTTGCAGCACAAGCACTTGTGGCAGGATGAGCACTTGGCACTGCTACTAAATATCAATAAGCCGCCGCAGGCCAAGGAGTGCGCATTGGTAAGGTTAACCAAATAATCGATTATGACACAGGAGAGAGGATCACAGAGGATCACACTTTCATGATTGCTAGGGTACCATAGTAAATCCCCTTCAATTTTCATGTTTACCATCCGATCTTTGTACCAAAAGAAATATATATATAGTTGCTTATGTTTTTATAGCTCCTCGTGCAGGCTTCGTCACTGGAAGCCATAAAACTACTGGGTGAAGTAATTCGCCATCAGATTGACCGAGTTGTTATGGAGCAGCTGGCACAGGCTGTGGATTCGATTGATTCACCTAATTCGCAGAATGCGTATGCTTTCGTCTTCAAGTGTTACATGCACGCTTTTGAGCAGTGGTTGAATAAACCGGCCAAATACGATAATTCTCCATTCCTCATCGAGCATCTGCTACACGCACCGAAACTTCAAATGACACAAAATCAAATGTCTGTCATCCATAACTTGCAATTCTTGGTGAAACCATCTTGTGGTATATTGGATAAATCAAATATACTCGAATATGTTGCCAAATGTCTCGCAAAGCCAGCCAAAACATTAAAATCTTAAGTATTTTTATAAGATGATCATTTTCTGAAACATACAAACAAATTGATAACACAAACATGGAAAAAATAATGAATATTTTGGTGTACCTAAAAATAAATATGTACTGAGAACGAACTTATAATTTTCCTAAAATGTAAGAGAAATAACCTTGAATTTGTCGCTATATTCTTATATAAGAATATATAATAATACAATTATTAAAATGTTATGAACATATGTAATATGAGAGTTATTACCTAACCCATTTCTTTTTTTTTCTCCTAAAAAATTACAAAATCTAAGAATCGTATTGTATGAATAAAGAATATTTATTATTTTCGTCTTGGCGGCACAAATTTTCTGTTTATTCAATCAAATTCGTCTACATTACTTCATTTTAATAAATTACCGCCTATTATGCCAAAATAAAATATATTAAGTAAAGACGCTTTGTTAATTTGAAATATTGTCCTCGTACTAATTACTTGACCGGCATTTTTTGAATGGAATTAGGTTATTTTTTAATCAAGTAAATTTAAATGATTACCCAACCTATTTAGTATTAGTATGCTTTGCAAACAACATTTATTATGCAATTACAATTTCGTTAAGTTCGGGGATATATATATATGTATCAAAATGAATAGAACATTTTCAATACAGAAAGTTAACAAACAGGTGAGATAATGGATATGCTATTTGTGAAATATGCTAACGTATTCCAATATTGCATTCAGATGAGCTGCTTTGTTGTGGAGCACGTGGACTATAAAGATCGTTGTCCCCTAATTAAATCTGTTGAGCAATGCAATCGTGTTATGAATTTATTCAAGTATTTTCACCTTATGTATTGCACTATAGAGATTTCAAACAAAACTGTAGAGTTAGCCGCTATGTGCCTGTTGATGCTAATTGCTATTTATCTTTTGATTCTTCAGGTACACATTATTGGAAAATAGTAAGTTCTATCCAACAAAAAAAAGAAGAAGAAGAATAATAATCACATTCCATTTTCATAATTTATACAATATTTTTACATAAGTTTCGCTCCAGCACTGAAAATTGTATCCGTCAAGCTGAATATGAACGAGTATCTGGCGGGCATAACCGTATTGTCCTTTTGCAATACTTTTCCCGATTTAATTACCAACATGATGAATATTCGCCGATATGCACCACTCTTTACCATATGCATCAGCAACTCATTGGCTGTCATCCTCCTAAGTGGGGGCACAGTTTGCTACATCAGATCATTTCAAGTCAGTGGTGCATTTGGACTGCGCGATCTTCTGTGTCTGATATTTTCTGGTGAATTACTCTCCTATATAATATTGACAGATGAAAATATAGATTTACATGAATCTATAGGTAAGCTTGAATACTTTCAATTTATATATATATATAAATACGTATGTATTGTTTTCTTGCAGTTCTTATGATGTTTTATATTTTATACTTGTTCATCAATGTTGTCGATTTAATGTTATTGCGTGCCTACATAAAAAGTATGTGAGTGGTATACAAATTTTTTTTTTTTTAGAAATATTCCTATTAATAATCACTTAACATGTTAGAGCTTAAATTGGAAATAAGGAAGCTAAAGAGGACGCCTAGTTCAGCTTATAGAGATCACTTAATATCAGAGATTAATGCAAAGATAAAAGAGCATAGTCTGGACAACGAAGTGATAATACACACAATTCAATCTTCCAATATTGATCAATCGAATAAACGGAGCATGTCATCGCTAACACCAGAGTCTCATCTCATTTCGATTAATATTGAAGAAACTCGTAATATTCTACATAATTCAGATAATCCAAAGAATTTGTTCTTATGCTCTGAGTTCCTTGAGGCTATAATTCCCATTAATATTATCAAGTTTAGACATAAGGGCTGGTGTGGTCGCTTATATTGCATTTTAATATCACCCATTGTGCTGCTCTGCACTATTTTTGTGCCTTTGGTGGACTACACGCGGGATAAGCATGGATGGTGCAAGTTGCTCAATTGCCTACAGATTGTTTTTATTCCATTTATGGTTATCACCGTGACTCAAGGTATCACACATCAATTAGTTATATATGTCAACATGTATATTAAATACAGTTTCAGCATTGATTGTCGATAAATACCAGGACTGGCATTTGACATTCGACTATAATATTGCCAAATGGACCTTTGTTGTATCCGTGCCGCTCTCCATATTCGTATTGATCCATTCGCGCACAGATAAGCCGCCCAGTTATCACGGCGTAAGTTTAATAATATCTCAATATGATCATAATTATAATTATTTGATGTATGTATGTATGTTTTATAGTTATTTATTGTACTCACCGCTACAACCTCAATAATGTTTATTACAATCGCTGCCACCGAACTGGAGGTACTCTGTGTTATGTCGGGATTCTATCTAAACATAAGTGAGAGTTTTATTGCAGCAGTTGTGAGATCATTTGCCGGGGCACTCTCTGATTTGATTATGAATCTGGAGCTGGCGCTGCAGGGCTACGAGAGAATGGCATTTGCTGCCGTCCTCGCCGGACCAATATTTAGTGAGTTGGTCTTCTATATATTATTATTATTTAATTATTTCAAATGCATTCAACGAATTTCAGGCATTACATTTGGCATTGGTTTATCCTGCATTATCAATGAGCAGTGTTCAGTCAAAGGCTCTTCGTATTGGCTGGCCCAGGGTCAGGGTGAAAACGCGTTAATATTCTTTATGCTGGCCATTTTCACAACTCTGGCCTGGAATTTGACTTTTAATTTCTGGGCGCGACGCTCTTCGGCTGCCTATGCATTTATTATGTATTTCCTATTTATTTTATATGCTGTGCTCGTCGAGTGGGACTTTATCCATGAATTCTCCGAAGATATCGCATTTGAGCCAAAGTAAAGACGGCTTTACACAATGAATATGAAATAGTTGTGACATCGACATAATTTATTACAACCACAATTAAGAACAATAGCAGAGTTAAACTACCACAGTTAAAAAGTGATTTACATTGTAAGAGTGCAAAGAGCAATTACGTTAATAAAGTATCATAATTAAAATTCCAACGAAAAGTGAAAAATGGCTTCAGCTTGGAAGCTGACATGAGGCATATCGCGAAAGTCTTAGACGTCCTCCGTGGTGCTCCTTTGGAACGCAGTGAACCGTTTTATGCAACGTCTCAGTTATCTCGGTTCTATTTAATTATAAAAAGCGTTCAGCATAATGAAGCAACGGGACTTCGGCAACAGCAACGGCAGCTTGCCGTTAATTAGGGTTAAAGTGATGCGGAATTTGGTTCAACATTTAGAGCATCTAATTGATTGTCGGCGTGCAACAACGAGTGGCAGCTAATTGGTTTGATTAATCTGCAGCCAACACATGCAAATCAAAACTTACACATTAGCTTATGGAAAAACGAATGTAATGTTTTGAATAGTTTTCAATGGCTGCCCAGACACATAAAGCGATTCAAAGCATTAGCCCTACATTTAAGTGCAGTGGCATATAAAACATAAACAAGTGCATCACACTCCCGCATGCCAAAGAAAGAGAGGAAGATATAAAAAAAAAAATTAAATAAAAATACAAAAAAAGAAGAGAACGGAAGAAGTTAGCAGTGGAAGCCAAATGCAAGCTACAACTTCAAAGCGAATGCCCGCAGAATTCCGGCAGCAATAAAAGCACTCAAGTCCCATAGACTTCCTGCTGCTGCTGCTGCTGGAGCTGATGCTTATGCTGATGTTGATGCTACTGCTGTCTGTGGCACTTAATGTGACATGTTTTTGCAACAGTTTTTGGTGTGTGCTGCAACTTCAACTCCAGTTGCAGCTCATGCCTCAACTCAGCAGCACATTTTTCGAGCATAGCAAGGGAACCAACCTTGGTGAAAGTTGCTCGACTTTCAGATTCCTCCAAGTACACTAACATTATTCAAGTTATAGTAATGAAATATAAAAAAAAAGTTCTATTTATATTTATAATTGTTTTTGGTAATGAAACAACGTGTGCAATTCAATAATAATAATTTTTAATTTATTTTATTTCATATCAATCATGTACCTTCTCTGGACACAGGGTACAAAAGTGACGAACAAAATTGAGTGTATAACGATCCATACTCCATGGTGCACTGAGCTCTGATGCATTTTGCTTGTTACCAAATTGTTTTATATTTTTCTTTCTGTTTTTCTCCCCTAATTTGCATATTGTGCTTACTTGAAACTGGCACTGAAATGCCAACTTATATTTGCCTCTGATTCGCTTGGTGTGAAAATCATCAAATATTTAATGTCCAAACAGTATTCTCAATTTGAGATGCTTTTGTTTAATATTTGTTATATATTAAAACACAAATTGGGAAATATCAAAAATATTATAAATATAATTGCATTATAATCAAATTAATCTACGACTAACGCTTATTACTTAATTATTTGCAATATAAAATTGTAGGTCATTAAATAAATAATTTGCGAATTTATGGAAAATGGCACATCCATATTTGAATATTTGTACTTTGTTATGTATAAAAATCTTAGTTTTATGCAGCGCGAATTGGAGTTGCAACAGTTTTCCAAGTTTCCTGTGACTTGTTACATTTTTTTTGGTAGCAAATATTTTCTGCAGGCAAGCGAAAAATATGAAATGGAAACCGTTCACAAAATTATATTAAATAAACTACTTAAAAGTAGAGTGTTGTTAAGCTTTACGCTTCACTAGCTTGCCAATAAATGGCCACTTATTATTATAACTCAATTACCAGAGAAATTGCTTTGCGTATACGCAAAGTTAGCCGCATGAGCTGGAAGGAAGGAAGGACGGACGGACGGAAGGAAGGATGGAAGGAAGGAAGGTAGATGCAGCAGCGACATTTACAGAAAACAGCTACACATAAATTATGCAAGCCTTAATTAATGTGCGTAAAGGTGTGTTCTGGTGGTGGGGGGAGGGGGTGTGTGGTAAAAATGCTTTTGTTGTTGCTATTGTCCACTTTACTGCACTCACCGTTAGCCTCGTCTCTCTTTTACCCTGATTTGCATTTCACTTGCTCGGCTGAGCAATCTCTGACTCCCATCTCCGCACCGCTGCACTGCTTCACTGTTGTGCCATCCTCGTGGTTCTGGTGTTTGTGTGCTAATGAATCTGCCGTTTGGTGCATTTGGGAGCACGAGTACCGTCTGTGGCTTGGCTGCAATTAGCTCCAACTACACTTGACTTAACTTGACTTCCATTTTGCCACCGTTTGGCAGTCATCGTCAATGAAGAGGTGCGAAAGATTACATTGACAATGTGGACTTGTTGGCTTAACCAACTCAGACATGTTCTCCGGAAATGAAGTCAGATGTATTTGTTACACACATAAGAATAAAATTGTACATTTTCAATATTCTTTGCCGTCAAATTATAAATTTAATATTATAAAACTTACTTTCAAACAATCGACCACTTTTAAGTTATGATTTTTAAACCGTAAGTAATCCTGAAAAATAGCTGAAATTTAAATACTTTACAAATATCCAAATATAGAAATTTTTGTTCTATTGAAATAAAAATGGACAACTTTTCTTATTGGAAATGCTATGTTTGTACCTGATTGAAATTAAATAATCATTTTACCCACTACAAAACAATTCATACACATATTGAAAACATTGTCAAACCATAGAAATAATACACTAAGTAAAATATTTATAAATTTAACAAAATTGAATTTTCGTTTAATGTACAAAAATGGTTGTACAGCTCTTGGAGCACCCTAAGTCATCATCAGTTGATCAGCCAAACATCTCCAAGGTCGCAGCGATTGAGGAAACACCAGAAATTGAAACAAGCACAGATTCAATTCGTGTCCTAAGAGTAAGTTGGTTAACAGGTTTTTCCGGCAACTACGATTGGACGGACGAACTGGGCCAGTACGTAAGGCGGTTTATCGCCTATCTGGCGTTTCAGATCAAAAACTTATATCACTCGGATCAAATTATCATTTATGAGGAGGCGCCCCTGTCGCCGGCATCCAAGGCGCAGTTGCAAAAGGCAGGACGCAAGACACTTGTTCTCGATCTAGATGAAACGCTATTACATTCATGCTATCTCGATCCGGAGACAAACAATTGGATTGGCTGTCAATGTATGCCCGAAACCGCTGTTCCGGACTATGTGTTAAACATACCAATTATTGCCGATATCCAACCAATTGAATTCCAAATATTTAAACGGCCATATGTCGACGAGTTTCTCAACTTTGTGAGCAGATGGTACGATGTGGTCATCTTTACGGCCAGCATGGAGGCCTATGCCTCAATTGTGGTAGACAAATTGGATGATGGCCGCGGGATATTTCAGCGTCGTTTCTATCGACAACATTGTGTCGCCACATTGTGCAGCAAGAATCTGGCTTGGGTCAATAATGATTTGGCAAGCGTTTTTATAATTGACAACACGCCGAATGCGTATCGCGACTTCCCAGATAATGCCATACCCATCAAGAGCTATATCTATAATCTCAATGATCAGGAACTGCTGAATTTGCTACCCTTTCTGGACGCCCTTCGCTTCACGACAGATGTTCGCTCGGTTCTCGGCCGTCGGGAACTAACAGCACAACAAGAATAAATTATTATTGAATAAAGAATTTCATTTCAAATATAATTTTGGGTTAATTTCATAAATATATTTCCCAATTATTTCTTTAAAGTTGTAATTTGAATTTAATGTTCATAAATTTCTAATAAGTATTTTAAGTTATCCTTCACTCATAATATATATATATATATATATATATATATAGATAAGTTTCCATTCGTTCTTGGTCATAATTCACATTCATCATTGTTTCAACTTTTTTGCAATTTTATCAGTTTCATTGTCGCTGAAAAAGAAAAAGGAAAACTTTACCAAAAAGTCTGCTAAAGGGTTGATTTTCATACCTGCTGCCCCCCATCCTCTAGAAATCCAACGACATCGATGAGTTATCGAGAATGTCGAACATTTAAGGACAATTGACTGCGCCTCGACGCATGGAGGCAATGAAAATTTATGGGGACACAGGTGAAAGTTGTGCCTTCCTTCTGCTTCCCTTCCCTTCCTTGTTGCAGTTGCAGTTAAGGCAATCTGGCTGAATTTATTGCAGTTGCGTTGCTTAAGCCACTACTCGGCTTAAGAGATTTTTGAATGTATCAGATCTGGTTATTATCTTGCTCACAACTAAATTCTCCACTTTGAACTGCTCCTCGATAAAAACCACAGTCAGCAATCAACAGTTTTTTTCATTTTTGGCTTGACTCATTTGCAAGACTCACATTGATTTGCTTGGTTTCACTACAGCAAAAACTAAATGAAGCTTTGACGTTTTTACATTGAAACTTTGAATTTTCGTTTTTTATAATGATGACAAGAGTTTTTGGCTAGGTTGCACAGACGGACAAGTTTCCATCGGACAGCCATCATAAAATAGCCCAACCTTCTCAATGATACTAGTTTTTCAAATTTTATTTAATATAAAAATATTTTGCTTAAACTGCAGTGCAAACAGATAAATTAGCTTAGAAAAACTAACAATTTGTTTGTAGCTAAATTCAATGGAATTTATTCAACGTAGTTATTTTAAAATACTTTAGTTTTTACAGAATTCGTAACAATCGTTGAGAAAACAGCAGAAAAAAAAGTATCGCACATTTTGAAGTGCTGAAATTGAGAGTAGGTGAAGCATAAATGCAGATATCAAATGTAGGAACTGACTGAGTCAGTGGCTGGTTGACTGATTGCTCATACGCACTGCTGGTTGCGACAGTGTCTGCCAGGAGTTCTGCCACTATTTGAAATTCAATGCCCATAGCCAGAGGGAAAGAGATAGAGACAGAGCAAGAAACAGAGACGGACAGAGTTCGCTTGAGTTTTGTGTGCACAAATATGGACCGGCACATTTTATGGCACTACAAATCAAAATCGCATGCCGAACCCATATAAATCAGATTAGGCGACTAGCAAAACACATAAATATTCACGTATTGAAAGAAATATTGGCGCATTTTGACAATTTGCACGAGCATCAAATTATTGTTTTATTCTAAATTGTTTTTGCAACCAAATCGTTGAATGCAAATATTTTTATTCTTTTTTATACACACAACAATTTTAAGTTAATCTTAACTTAAAAACTCTAAATAAAATGCATATAAATGAATTCAATTGTTTGGTTAATTTTTTTTTTTAAATAACAAAAGATTTTGTCCATGATATCAATAATATTTTACAGTTATTTCCCTTCTTAGTTTAACACAATGCTGGCTTCTTTCCAGGCCTTCTCCTCAACCCAGTTTCTTAAATATGGTACATTTGTGTATGCGGCCGGAAAGTCCTTCTTTGTGCACTCAATCCCCCAGGAGACAATGCCTGCCAGCCGAAAACGATCCGTTTCCCCAGGCATGGTGCAGAATAAAGGTGATCCGCCATCTCCTTTACATGTGTCCTTGCCCTCTATGCCGCCGGCACAAATGAAGCTGTCGTCCAACTCGTAACGTCTTCCAAGAATTGTGGCACGGAACAGCCGCTGGCAATGTGCATGCTCCAAAATTGGCAAATCAATGCGTTTAAGTATCTGTACCATAAAATTATCGCTGATATTGAGCTGACCCCAACCGATGGCAAAGCACTGAGCACTGCGCAACTCTGCCTGCAGCTGTGCACTGTCAGTCGGCGGCAGACAAAGCGGTTGGATATGTATTGCCAGATCGAAGGCTTGCTGCAACACCAGCAGTGCGATGTCATTGTGCTTGTTCAGGTTGTTAAATCTCTCGTGGCGATAAACACCGCGCAATCGGCGAGTCTGAAAGGGAAGCGGCTCACCCTGGCTCTTCAAATCATATTCGCCGGCACGGGCCAGCAGTGTGTCTGCGGTGTGGTTCAACACATTGTGGGCACTGGTCAGCACTAGAAGGGGATGTATCAATGTGCCGCCGCAAACGTAATTCGACTGAATGTCCATGATGGCAACCATCCAGGGGAACTCGGCATAGAGCGACTCATGATCGTTGTAGCCCACCAATTCGTAAAAGAGTCCGCCGGGATTACTGTAGCCACATCCCTTGTACTGGAAGTCCTTCGCATCACGTCGCGTGGGACTGTCGCTCTCCACGAGCTGCAACACCAGAAATCAGTTGGAAAATCAATGCAAATAAATAATTCATTGATCGAATGGGAAATGTGTGGGTGAATATCATTAACTAATTAATCAATTTATATGATATATATTTTATATATTTGTCAGGGCTGTTACTTGTTTCTTAAATTATTATAATATAATAATTATTTTGTTATTCTGCATACCTTATCACCCAAGGGGCAGCAAGTATGGAAACTGTTACATCCCGAGTTGCTGGCTTTACTTATTTTAGGCTGAATTATAAATCGACCATCTGTATTAACGGCACCAGTTCTACAGAGATGTCGGGGTACGCACAGACTATCCTGGCCACAGCTCTCGTAATCCAGCATGTGATTAACATCGATCGGCTTCTCCGAGGTCTGACGCTCCAAATTGGTGGACTGCCTTGTTAATGTTGTTCTAGTTGTGCCACTCGCCTGGCTTCGGGCGTAGCTCTCCAGCTGCGCTCTGTCGCAACAGACGAGGGACATGCCGCATATGAGATTAAAGCTCCGTGGTATGAGTAATCCAGCACCGGAATCATCTGACTCCGTGCAGCTTTGCTCCGTAACACAAATCTGATCGTCATTACATAAGCTCAGCACTGCGGTGGCATAGACGAGTACCAGCAGTGACGGGAACTTTATTAAATTGCTCATCTCCGATCACTGGTAAAAATATTTTAAAATATTTAAATATATATTATGCATTTATTATTAAACACGGGATACAATTTTAACCGGTTATCTTTGCAGCTATTTACATCAATACAATTTAAAAAGCAGAATATTATTTTTTCCGAATGAGCTCAACGATAAAATGATCTCTCTCCTGTTCAAGTCCTCGACTGTGGGCCATAATCAGGAATATTGAATTTTTTTAAGAGTTGGAGATACTTCCTCCTTACTGTTAGATACTTAAGCACAAAAGTATTATGTCACTTTGGGTTCATGGACAAAAATATAAGAAGATGTATGATGTATTTGTATATTTATATTCCGATCCCGAAGCTATTTGTTTTGTCTTATAAATTCTGAAACAGAAGTCCACTTTCAAAAATTGTCATATCCAGTAAATTCCACAATTTGGATGTTAAATTAATAAAAAAAAAAAAAACTTTAATAATTGTTTAACGGTCAAGCAGCAACCCAACAAGAATATTTATCTAGAGTATTTTGCAGTCGGCTTTGTCGCACTACTTGTTTCACTTGTTATAAATATATTCTGTGAACTTTGTACACTTTGATTGATACAGTATTTTATTGAATTTTCGAAAAGCAGATTTTGAAGAAATAACTTTAAAAACAAATGGAATCTTAAATATTATATGCAATAAATTGAGATGGCATATTTATAATATATATGTCCAGATGTCTACTGATTAAGTGAGTAATCAAATTCGCACATTAATAATTACATATACAAACTGCAGCCAAAAAGAGCAACAACAAAATCAACAGTTATAATTGACGATTAGCTCGAGTTACGTTCCGTAAGAGCTGCAACTTTTCACTGAGCTCGCCAATCTTCAGATCACATATTTTATTAGCTTTATCAACAGATTCAGCGCTGCAAACTCTCTGTGCGAACATCCATTGCAAATTCATTAATTTAACGAAGAGAATTGAAATTAAGCTTAGCTTGAAATTTTCTCAGCTCTTTAATTGATCTGACAAAATGTATCTGTCTCTCTTCGATGCTTATTTGCGCCTCAATTTTGCAAGTTTCCAAGCCGGTTCTATAATATACACGAAATCTGCTTTAGACAACTCAGTTGCAATTGTACGGGCATCGAACTATAATTCAATCGGACAAAAACATCTATACATGTATGTTGTATTTCTACGAAATTAAAAAAAAATTATAATATATATATATATATACTAGCTGAGAAAACAAAACACTTTAAAAAAATCTGCAATCGTCTGACCAACGGATGCAATTATAAAAAGTTCTCGGCAGATACAATCACATAAATTAATTAAAGATGCTAACCGAGTCTTAATGTCAAAGTATTTAAATAAAATTAACATAATTGTTAATGTGAATGTGTACAAAAATAGAATACAATAGAATAGAAAAAACATTTTCTATAGATAAGAAGACCTTAGGCAAACAAGTGCAGCTATTAAATGTGAATTAACGGGATTTATTGATAACCTACGCACTGTATACGGTTTTGTCTTTGTTCTCACTGTGCTGAATCTCTCTCCCTCTCTCTCTCTCTCTGTCTCTCTCGCTTAACTGAGATAACTGCAACTTGTATTATATTATACTATATATATTACAGCTGATGGAACCCGTTTATTATTGGCTGCTGGCCTTTGTTGTTGTGACTCAGAGTCAGCTGTTAAATGGCCAGCAAAGCGATGCATCGATGTCCTTATGTGACGCAGAGGAACTGTGCGTTACCGAGCAGCGTTGCAATGAGTCGGATGATTCGGGACTTGCACATATTTTGGAACGCCTGGCCCGCATCTGTGCTCCGGGTATGGTGTGCTGCGATCGCGAGCAACTGGAAAGCTGGGATGCCGCACATAATATGACCGGAACTCTTAAGCCCGCAAGCACCGACATCATAAATAAAGCGTCTAAAGGCACTGCTTCTGACCCTGAACCCAGCGGCTATGATAGCTGTGGCTCGAACATGGAATGTGTGCCCAGGAATCTCTGTCGAGACAACGTCATCGTCGAAGACGGTCGCTATCTAATTAATCCACGTATTGGGGAGTTGACCTGCACCCGTTCCCTGCATCGCTGCTGTGCCATAGATCACCGAGTGAGTCAACCAAGTACACTCTGAGAAAAGATATATACTTGGTATTCATTTCGATATTAATTGAAACAATTTTTTAAATGTTGAAATAAATATATTTATTCAGATTTATTTCTTACTAATAAAACATTCGTTCCATTCGTTTTTATCGTCTCCAATTTCTATATCCATTTTACTTTAGGTGGCGGCCGATAAGAGTCCGTACATTGAAAGGTTGAACAAGTTCAAATACCAGGGCTGCGGGCACAGCAATCCGAACGGCCTGATACCGGATGATGATAAGTTCGAGTACCAGGCGGATGTATCGGTCTTTGGTGAATTTCCGTGGATGGTGGCAATCATGAGTGGACGCAATCAGTATCTCTGTGGCGGCACACTAATCCATCCGCAGCTGGTGTTGACGAGCGCTCACAATATAGACAACCAAACGGTGGACACACTAATTGTATTTGCCGGGGAATGGGATCTGAATGGTATGGATGAGCCGTACGATCGTCAGGCACGCCGCATCAAGCAGATCATTAGCCATGAGGAGTTCGATCCTAAATCGAAATCTAATGATATTGCATTGCTGGTGTTGCAGACACCGGTCACAATAATGCCGCATGTTCAACCGCTGTGCCTGCCACAGCCAGAGACGCCTCAGGTGCAAAAAGATCTGCGCCAGGCTGTGTGCTTTGCCACCGGTTGGGGTGCCCGAGATCTGAATAGCAGTAGGTACGAACATGTACTCAAACGCATCATGCTGCCACTGGTGAGCAAAGATGAGTGCCAGGCACAGCTGAGACTTACACGACTACAAAGTCGTTTCCGGCTGCGTCCCAGTTTTCTCTGTGCCGGCGGCAGAAAGGGCCAAGATACATGCAAAGGTGATGGCGGATCACCACTATTCTGTAAGCTGCCCGGACAGGAGAATCGCTATCAAATGGCTGGCATCGTTTCGTGGGGCATCAGTTGCGCCGAGGAGGATGTGCCGGGTGTCTATGCGAATGTGCCCTACCTACGCCCTTGGATCAATGAAAAGGCCAAGTCACTGGGCTTTGATCTGGAGTGGGCGATATAACTAATTAATCATTTCAAATGAATATCAACTAGAGATGCATTTTTTTTCTCAAATGAATCTCAATTCTTACATTTATTTTTTATTAAAACAATAAATATGACAAATGCATGCGAATAAAGAAATTGAAAATTTCTTAACAATATACGTTAAATTTATTCAAGCTCTGCTTAGCTACTTAGCCAACTAATGCAGCTTAAACCATTCCCTACTTTATTATAAAATAAAAAGTAAGTAAGAAAAAAAAAAAACGGCAGATTTATTGCAACTATTAACGCAGCTAAAGAGAACAAAAAGGAGGGCAAAAGAAAAAAAGTTAAGCATCTTCATGGCCTTCTCCTATAAATAGAAATAGCTGAGTCGCAACATATTTTGTGGCACCCTTCGCTTCACCTCCCCTTGCAACGTTGTCGTGTCCCGAAATTAAGTATGTAGCTAAAGAAAGCAGCGCGAAACAATGAGGCAGGGGCGTGCAACGAGGCAAGGGGGCAAGGAG
Organism: Drosophila fungiperda; assembly: GCA_035042345.1. Taxonomy (NCBI): domain Eukaryota; kingdom Metazoa; phylum Arthropoda; class Insecta; order Diptera; family Drosophilidae; genus Drosophila; species Drosophila fungiperda. The sequence continues at coordinate 1,651,733 of JAWNLM010000159.1, read as the reverse complement.
AAAGGGAGGCAACTAGTAGCAGCGAGTATGTCTTGGACAGCGAACGTTGCTACCAAAAATTGAGAAATTACATGCTGTGAAATAGCTGGGGAATTGATTTCGGTGGTGGCTGCTTGCTGTTGTTGGCGACTTTTCTACTTAAAAAAAAAGAAGCAACAACTACAACAACAACAAAAGAAAATCGACTCATTTCTCAAGTAAATTGCAAGAAAATTTTTATTTATTGGTTATTTTCATGCAACATTCTACTTTGCCAGAGACTCATATTGATTTTCCCAGAGAAAATACTTGCATATATGTATATATATATATATATATATATATATATTTGGTATATGTGTGCGTTAGCATTTTCTTATAGCCAAAGAGACGCCTGATTAGATTGCGTTGCTTGGTAAATATCTCAGAAATTCAAATATTTACCAAATTGATTATCATTTAATTATAATAAAGCATAATGTCCAATGCAATTTCACATGCATCCATCTTGTGTGTGTGTGTGTGTGCGATGGTGCGTGTGTGTGCGTGTGTGTGTGTGTGTGTGTCCGCAATTATAATGGCCCTGGCCGCAAATGTGTTGCATACTTTGAGGCACATTTCCTTGCAACCGGAAAACGGCAGCTGCAACTGCTCTCTCTCTCGCTCTCACTCTCTCCTTATGTGTGTGTGTGTGTGTGCGTGTGTGAGTGTGTGTGCACATGGCATCAAATTACAAATCATGTTGTGCCCGGGAGGGGCTAAATGGGAGTAGAGCAGGCATTTGACGGAGGACCAATGCTTTGTGGCCTGCCAACGGAAGTAGAAACAGATGCAAATGGCAGTTAGGAATGAGTACAAAGTCGTGTATGTTTACTGAGTGTGTGTGTGTGTGTGTGTGTGTGTGTGTGTGTTCGAGTGTGTGCGAGTGTGCATGCCTGCATGTATTGGCTAGGCAACATGAAAAACAAAACAAGCCACTAATGTTCCATTCACACATTCGAGCCAACACACGCACACACACACACACACACACATCCTATGAACAATTGACACTGGCTAATTGCACTGGAAAATCCGTTAAATGTGACCATAACCATTTTTGGTCCTGTTTTATTTTATTACACTGCAACCAGTTGGGTTGTTAGATGTGATTTGTGGCCAAAAAGGGTAAATTTTATAGGAAAAGTTCTATACTCATTTGTATATCTAAACAGTGCGGCAGCACTTATGTTGCAAGTATTGTCCATTAACATTTATTTAAGCAACTTTCTACGGAAATAACCATCAGCTTGCACTGAGTCTGTTTAAAGTTTGTGTAGGAAAAATAATTGAATACAAATACAAAATCCATAAAAAAATTGTCAAGTTAAAATTTGTATTTTTTATTGAATCTGAATATGATTTAATTTTGAATTTAAATCAGTTTTTTTTATTTCATTTAATTTAACTGCATTTATTATTTAAATTTGTTGACGCAATACGATAGTGAAAATATGTCATAATTACGTATGTAATGTACTGACGTCAATAAGCTCTAAAAGTAACAATTTTGCAAACCATAAATGGCAGAAGCGGCTTTTGAGCCACACTATTTTAATAGGCTGGCAATGCATGTTGCGCATTTTGTTGTTGCCGCTGCCAGGCTAATTAACAACCCGAGAATATATTACGAACATTGCATTTGAAAAATGCAAACAGCACCGCGGGCCGCATTTGGGTTGACTGGGTTGACTGAGGTGGCTGTGGGAGTTGCGTCAAAATAAAGCTAATACTCCAAGTACACAGAACACAGCACACAGCAAACGAGGAATGACATTTTTGTTTGGGCAACGCTCTGGTTTTGCAAAACAATTAAATGCATGCAAACCTGCCAGGCCTGTCTGCTCGTCTGTCTGTCTGTCTGCCTGCCGGGTCTCATGGCGTATACGCAATGTGCCGCAGTGCGATGTACGCACATTAAGCATGCGTCCCATGTACCAATGCAAGCGACATGTTGTCAACGTTTTAGAAAATTTGTTATGCAAATTGCTTATTAACTTTATGACTAGCTGTCGAATTGTCGCTACTCGCAAAAATGTTTAACATTTTCAATTGTCAATTAGCTGCGGATACCATAAACAATCCAAAATCCGCTGGAGTATGCCATAAAACACAGAGCATTTATTTAAACATTGTGTGGGCGTAAAGTTCATCGACTCGCATTAAGTGCACATAAAATGGCCTGGCTTCGATTTTAATTTATGTGCCACCGATTTACCTGTGCCAGTCAGTCTCTGTGCAAAGGGAACAGAGAGAGAGAGACAGACAGAGAGAGACGGAGATAGAGAGAAGCAGTTTCTAGTGCCTAGGTCCTAGCTGCTGGCCAGAGCCTGGTGGGCCTCTGCTAATGACATTGCCACTATCATCAATGGCCTTTAGTTTAATTGAAAAATTTCATTTTGTGTTAGCTAATGGCAGCTGTGTAATTTATGATGCCAGGCATGCCAGGAAAGGAGCACATTTGTTGCCACACTCAATGCTCGCTATTTCCCACTGGATCCTCCTGCATTTCAATAGTTTCATTTTAAATTAATTTTAAATCAATGGCTGCTGCAACTCAAAATATTTTATTTCTGGCTTAAGAAAGCGTTTTGCTATAACAGTTTACTAAGCATTTAGCGAAATTCTTGCACTCTTTCTGCTTCGAGGCTTAAACTCTTTTTATTAAATCTGTATTAAATAAACTCGTGATTTAAATAGGGCTCTTTAAAATATTGAATCTAAATTCTTGAATTGGTTTTGTAATTACATAAAAAGTTATCACAAAGGTATTTAAAATTTTGGGAGGCTAATCAATCAATTTTGAGTTCATGAAGAAATTTCAACATAAACGAGAATCTCAATTTTATTTTTTTTTTATATTTTTAGAATATTATATCACATATATAAGATTTGGTTTATAGTATCCCCAACATGAGTAAAACTTAGTTTCGCTGAGTTTAGCTAAGGAATGCAAAATTGCAGCAGGTCTTCAAAGTTAGTGTGCCAACAACAACAACAACAACAACAACAACTGGATTTAATTAAATTGAAGCTGCTGAAGCAACCGTAACTAACGCGTACGCAGAAAGCGGCACACAAAAGGAGCTGGAGTGAAAAATACATTTTGCATGCACTGTGCGTCGAGGCGTGGATTTGAAGTGAGGAATTTCGTTTGGCGGTTTTGCTGCCATTTTGCATGCTTTCATAATTCGTATAACCTTTGTTTTGTTTGACTTTGACGGGTGTGCCTTGAACCGGGCTTGGATAGGTCCCCAGCTGCTGCTGCTGCTGCTACTGCGATTTTACACTCACTGCATCATTTGATAAGCAAATATTATTTCTTTCTTTATTTTTTAGGTCTGTTGGGTTTGAGGTGGCAATCGTTATGCCAATTTGCATTTGGTGCATGCAGGTTGGTGCAACAAGAAAGGGATACTCGCATGTTATGTTTTCATTAAATGAACGCATCGTGTTATTGTGCTGGAAGTCAGTTTTAATTTTGCTTACTAATCGGCTGCTCCGTACTTGACTTAAAGCTGCTGTCTGGCTGGTTCCTGGTTATCCTTCTGACCGTTGCACCTGCTGCTGCTGCTGCTGCTGCTGCTGTTGCTTCTGCTGGCTTGCCGGGGAAAATTGCAGCAACATTTTTGGCTGGCATGTTGTCGACATTTTTATGGCTGCTGAAATTCTTTGGGTCCTCCTCGTTGTGCAGCCATTGCCTGCCACTTGGTAGCCCAATTAAAAGTTTTAGCACATTTTCACTTGAAATTAATTGTCGGTAAACGTAATTCATGTCCGAGACACGAATGCGAAAGCAGCACCAGCAGCAGCCCCGTCGACAACAACAAGAACAACAACAACAACAATGACAGCAAAAGACATGAACCACATTTTTTGGGGTGTCGCTCTTGTAAGTGTTGCCAGTAGCATTAATACACACACACACAACAGCTTGTTCCTGTTGTGTTGCATACTGATGTGCACAAATTTGATTTTAAGCAAACATTCTTAATAACGATCAAAGTAATGTTGCAAATAAAAATTAAAATTTTTAATTTAAAATAATTACTGTAAATAATGTCGGCACTTGAAAATGTTTCAATAACTTTATTTATATATAATTCAATAAATGTAATTTACTATAAAAATAACTCTCAGAATTAAACTCAAAGAACAACTTAATTAAGGAACTTAACTTATAGTTGGACTGGCAAATAGGCGTATGTAAAACGGCAATTAAACTAAAAACATGCAAAAAAAAAAACATACAAAAAACAATGCAAATGCGCATCGAGGGCCGTAAAATTATGCAACAACATATTTAAAAGTACAAACAACATAAATAGTGCGCCGTACGCTTGAATTATTTACGGCAAAAAAAAATATTAAAAAAAAAAAAAAACGAGAGCAGAAAAACGGAAGCAAACGGCAAGAAAAACATCCGTCGACCACGCCCACAAAACTGCAGCCAGTCGGTTGGGCAAAAGCAAAAGGATTTTGCACAAGATTCTATGGGCGACTTACGTCGACTTGCGTTGTTTGTCTTCCAACAGCATTACACTCCTTTAATCTATATGCAAATTGCACTGTTGTGGGTGTGTGTGCGGGAGTGTGTGTGTGTGTGTGCAGTACACATCCATATGCATGCAAATGTTGCATGTGGGTTGGGATCAACGGTTCAGACTGCATCGAGAGTTGAGTTGAGCTGCCGCCAAAGTCGCATTTTCCTTTGTACGCCTGCTGACTCCTGACCCCCGGTCAGCCACAAGCCCAAATAAACAAACACACACCCTCCCATATATATATATATAATACATATATATATACAGTGACATTCGCTTATTGGCCTGGCTTAATTAATAAATTCCAAACGCTTAAAGTATGTCTCCAATTCGCCTCTGTTCGATCAAAGTAAATCGGCAATTCAGTAAAAATAATATTAAAAAATATGAAATTTATCGTATTTTACTTCAAGCATATTTTAATGAGCATTAGAATTTAATTGGAATTTTTTCGATAGCAATTTGTATGTCATTTCTGTAAATTCGCTCAAATGTACTTATTTTTTAATTAATTTTCATCTGAAAAATAACGAGAAAAATAATGAAAAAACTTTAAATATATTTTTACATAACAGAAAAGGATATATGTTTAATCTGGGAATCGCTTATAGTACTGATAGTTGTGCGAAGTCTTACATATTAAAAAAAAGAAACTTTAATCTAAACTCGAATTCCCAACTTAGAAATTTTTAATTGTTGATCATCAAAATAACTTTTAAGCATTTTCAATAAACTGCATTTCACGTACTACTTGCCTACACTCAGCAAAATTGTTGTCTAAATTGCTTGAAACTTATTGTCTCCCTTGCTCTTTCCCTCTCTCTTTCTCTCTCTCTCTTTCTCTCTCTCTTTATTTCTGTGACTCGCGTTGTTGAACAAAATGGCGCTGTCTTCATTTGTTCACAACTCATTGTCTATTTTCTGTAAGAGTTGGGCAAAACAAAGCACTTGAATGTGCTTCAATGAGCAACACTCTTATATCACACACACACACATACACACACATACACAGACACACACACACACATGTCAGCTAATTATGTCAATTGCAAAGCTCGGCCTGACACTCGCCTGCAATTGCCACACTTAAAGTTTAGCAGCAGCTGTGAAAGCAGTAAAAGGCAGAATGAGACGTGAACTGAGACTGCATCACACATCATATGGATTACACAGCATGTCAGCAAACAAGCAGTTAATTACTCTGCTCGAGTGGAGACTGCACGACTGGCACTTACCCTGTACACATGATTTATGACTATCGTTAAGCTAAAGGATAATCGAGCGAATTGCTTCATTAAGTTGAGTGTTGATACAAAACAAATTTAAGAGGGCTTTGCCGCCTGAGACATGTGTTGCGTGTTGCCCCTTAATGTTGAGTTGCAACAATAAAAATTGTTGCAAACATTGTCACACACAGTAAGTGTTTCTCTGTGTGTTTGTTTGAGGGCCATGAAAATTGTGCATAAAACGCAAATGTATTCAATTTCTATATAGAGCTTTGATGCTGATGTATTTGACTGTTTCACAATGCCATCGAGAGTTGAGTGACACACACACTTCCACACACACACACACTTATAAGTAGTAGGTCAGGGTTGCCTGTAAATCAGGCTACAATTTTCACTAGCTTTGCAGCTACTCCGGCCTCAAATCGCTGACGTTGTACGAACCACAAGCGAGTCATTTGCTGACCCAAAGACAAAAAGACAACAAATAAAAAAAATCAGAGACGGACGGACAGACACACACACACGGGTACAATGTAAATACGGCCACACTTACAATTCTTTCTTCTCTGGCAGCAGCCACGTGCAAAAGACAAACAATTCTAAGACTACAAAATCAACTCACGTACTGCTCGTTATTTATTCAAGTCAATGGAACTGACATAGTCCCACAAGCAGGCTCAAGCACTCTCTCACACACACACACACACACACACACACGCACACACACATGCATGTTAAAAATTTGCTACTATTTGGCCTAAATGTGCATTTGGCTAAATGGCCAACATACCAGCAGTAGCCACAAAAAAGCAAAAAGCAAAAAGCAAAAACAAGAGCCAATTCAACAACAACAGTCAAATAACAATAACAATTCAATCAAATTGAGCGCGTGTTCGTTCGTCTATGGAAATGTTGTACCAATGGCAACACATAACAATAACAAAGAGCTCGAGGGGAAGCCAGTGCAGATGAGGGGGCAACTTCAAAACATTACAAAGCACAGAGACCGAAATGTTTTGATTTAAATGAGAATTTTGCTCTTAATGTGCCAAAAGGAGCTTTCTGAGAGTAGCTTACTTTAAAAGAGAGAGCATGAGGACAGCATAAGGACGAATGCGCTCTTTCTCTCGCTCTCTCTTTATTTTTTGCATCGCGACTGCGCAGTGCGAGTTATCCCAAATTTAACCGATTATTATCTTTATCTGTAAGTTAGCAAAATTTCACCAAGGGGAACCAAAGCGTTTTCGATGTTTTTTGATGGGCAACAGTTGCTTATGAAACGGTTACTCTAACGGGGGAAAAACGGGAAAACTATCTCTTTAGTAATATTGTGACGTCTTAATGTACTCCCTTCTCCAATAGTTTCTATGAGAAACTTAAGTCAAAAAAAGAAACTACTGTTTTTAAAATTATCCATTTAGGCTTTGGGTTGAAAAATATTTATTTTTTTTAAATCAAATGGATTATATTTTTTTTAATTGATTTAATTGATCTATTTTAGGTCAGTTAAACCTAACATTAATTTAACATATTTAAATAACTTAAAAGTTAGAATTATATAATTAAGATATAATTATATATATATGAATCTATATTTTGGATTTTTTTTAAATGATTTTACTGTTGTTTAGTTCTTAAATATTTGTATATTCTTAGCGTTATATTTCAAGGTTAAAAGTCGCCACAATGTTTTCTAATCCAATTTTTGTTATTTCTCACATGCTCAAAAACAAAAAAAAAAATATGTTATGCATAAAATACACAAGTTTTTCGATTGCGCACTTGCAACACGTGCAGCATTTTGTTGCTGCCGTTGCCGTTTCGATAACCCAGCTGGTGTTTTATAGAATAGTTGTTGCCGTTGTTTGTTGTTGTTGCCATTCCCCTCCCCCACCCACTGCATATTGGGATGGCTCCCCGTCGGCTGTGTGCATTTTCACAGTCATTTGAACTTTCCAACACTCGCAAAATGTGCAACATGGCGTAAAGAAATCGTGTAAAGCGTTTCAGTTAGCCCTCGAAGAGGCAGCCGCCAGAAAAACTTTGCTTCAATTTGCATACAGATATGCGTATGTAAATATATATATTTATATATATATATATATATATATATATATATGTATATATAAAAACACACGCACACACTCGCAGTCAGGCACACACAACGATGCAGTGCAAAGCGATTTAGTTGCGCTTTTGCTTGGTTAAACCATTTAAAGAAACACTCAAATTCGACTCAAGTTAATTTACACCGGATGCTGATGCACTTGTTCTGAATATGTTTATATATATATATATATATATATATATATCTAAATGCAGACTAAAGCTAATTTAATAAAGTTTAAGACTAGATAGCAAAAGCTGTACTAAATTGTGCTATGCAATTTGATGCTTGTAGAAGGCTAGGCATATATTATTCATTTAAAAAGAATAACTTAAATTGTTTTAAAATTGTAAGAATTCAAACTAAGAAATCAAAATTTATGAGCAGTTTTAAAGAAAGTAGATGTGTAGAATATTTAAAACACTCTGAAGAATTTAGATTTCAACCTATGCTAGAAATTGTTCGACAAAATCTTCATTGAATAAATTTTCCCACTTTAAAAACTATGCCAAAAATTGCTTCTGCTAAGAGACTACAATTTACTTATAAGCCTAAATTTCCAATGAGGTAGGTTTCATTGTTTTTCAGCATTTATGATTTTTAACGTAGACATCTCCGCTACTAAGAATTCTAAGAATCTAACAAGATACCTAAATATTTTAAGCTATTTATAACTAGAATTTTCTTCAATTTGTTGAGATTGCTTTAAGTAGATTTCATTTCATTTTTTTCATATGCATAAATATTTTAGTTCTCAATCATTTTCAGCATTTGTCAGAATTTAATTCTAGATTTGAATATCCACATAAATCTGCTGCAGAAATGTAGCTGTATCTTGTTGCAGCTATTTGCTATTATCTACATAAATGGGTTTTTTGATACAGTCGACAAACAAAAATTGATGTTGTTTTTGCTGTCTGTTTGCATTTGCATTTCTACTGCAAATGCGAAATCGATTTCATGTTTTGCTGAATGACTTTGGTGAGTGAGAGTTAAACAAAATTCTATGTAATTCAGTATGTATGTTTGTACGAATGACTGTATATGTATATGTATATGTATATGTGTATGTATATGTATGTATGTCGAAGTGGAGCAACGAAAACAGTAAAATTGCTTTGATGCGCTTTATTGGTACTGCATTTTTATTGCCACTGTTGACACAATCTCGTACTGTTTACGATGGCATATACTCAATATTTACCTTGTCCTATTTATTGTATATCCCAATCCTAAATCTTTAGCCCGCATCCTACCTCAGCTTCAATGGCATCATCATCGTTGTCAATGTCAGTTGTCCTCTCGTTTTTTTTGTTGTTTTGTTTGTATTGCTGATGCTTCGAACATTTAATTCAATGTTCGGCTGCTTGTTGTTTCTGCAATGTTCACTTACATTTCATTTCCGTCCAGTCTTGTCGAGCGTATCCGCCTGATATGGCGTCTGATTTCCGCTTTGCGCATCGCCGAGCTTCCAATGGCGAATGGCGAATGTCGAATGGCGAACCAACTCTCGCTGAGATTGACAACCTGTCCTACATGTTTGTCTATATGCTATCAGACAACACATATTTATGTACACATATGTATACATATAGTCAGTTTGATTGAGTATTCCTAAAGTATCTTCCTCGTGTCCTTTAAAGTGAAAGTTTTCGCTTTCTTCTTTTGTATCCACGGCCTGACTTGAGTCTAGAAACTTTTAATACTCTGTCCCTGAAGTTGACTAAAGTATGACTTTGAGCAGAGTTTGGCACATAAGTGTTGTAAACTTTTCTAATTTTGTTTCAACTTAAATGCAAATCAGTTCTTTAGAGACTATACTTTGTTAAAAATTGGCAGTTTAAAAATGCGTTCAGGAATTATTATATTTTTTGACCATTGTAATTTTTTTTACGGCAAAGTTTATACAGAAAGCTCAAATCGGTTCAGTTTTGACAGAGTTAAGGCTAAAGTAAAAACAATATATATAAATTTTAAACAAACAAAAATAATATAATATGTAATATATTTAAATATTTTTATATCTTAGGCATGTTGTTATCAGAGTAGGACGAAGTCGACTAAGTTTTTTCTATTCCATTTGTTGACATTGAAGGCATTGCTTTCAGTGTTGTGTGTGTGTGTGTGTGTGTGCAAGCGTGTGTATGAGTCTGGGTGTGTGTGCCTATAATTGAGACGCATTCCATGTGACTGCTCTTGGCATTTCAATTTGCCGAATTAAATTCAAATTGATTCCAAATGCAGCAAATATTTTGCTGGATTTTTATTTAACCGTGTTTTGATGTAGGACTTCATCTATGCATGTACATATTAATTATTGGTTGGTTCCTGCTGTCTGCTTAAATTAGTAAAAATTAAGATTATTTGAATAGTAAGAAAAGGAAAAAAAATATCGCCCGAGCAGGGACTTGAACCCTGGACCCTTGGATTAAAAGTCCAATGCTCTACCGACTGAGCTACCCGGGCACGTGGCAAAGGCTTATCTAATAAATTCTAAATAGCCACTCGATTTTCAAATATATATATTACATTATTATTTATTATCAAGTATTTGTCAGGTAGCTTAATTAGATGACTTAATCCATTTCAGAAGTTTATAAATTTCCAGTTAATATATTTTTAAGTGCATCTCCAATTTATTCCAATCTATTCACCACACTTATTAAATCATTTTGTATTTATTGAAAATGAATAAAGCACAAATTCGGCCCATTATAAAGAATTATGCGCTACAATTTGTGCACACCATAAAGTCCTTATCCTGGTTACCATTCTCATTCCCGGTCCATGAACACACTAATGCGTTTGTTGACCCAATCCCATTAAATGTCATTGCGTTTTCCACATCCCGGAATCTTAATGTTTATATCCGTGAAGCATTCCTCTTACCAGTCGCCTCCCTCCGTCTGTCAGTCTGTCATCCAAAATCCATTGAGCGTAACGCATAAGCATGAAATTCTTAGCATTTCATTTAAAACACTCTCGCACGCTCGAATTCACGTTTGTATTCACTGTATGCTTCTGTGTGTGTGTCTGTGCGTGTGTGTGCGTGAGTGTGTGTGTACGTATGTGTGTATGTATGTGCTTGTAAGTTTCATAGTCTATTTATTTTATTAGTGCCATTGCAGTCAGTCAATATTCAGTCGCATTCAAGTTGTCTCAGAAGTAGCCACTATTCGATGTCGAATTCAAATTCAATACCCAATAATTTACTAAATGTCCTGCAGGAAGAACATGTATAGACTGCAGCCAGGATGTGATCAAAAACTGCTGGACAAGTGGCCAGCATAATTTTAAAGGCATTTATCAGTAGTGTAACAAGTGTAACTGTTGAAAATAAGGGTAATCAAATACACTACTACTAAAAATAACACATAAAATAATATGTTATTTTATTTTACAATTTTACCAGGCTTACTTAATTAAGACTTGTCCACAAAAACCGGGAAAAACGGATTTAACAAATAAAATTGTAACATTCAAATTAATTAATCAAATAATAAAACCCTTGACTTAAAATCTATTTTTCGCAGTTTCCAAATTGCAAATAACCTTCTTAGAGACTTACTCTTATTATTTGTTAAGCCGATAACAATTATAGTCTTATAAAATATATATATATATAACATACCAAAAGAGAAATAACCTTTCCTAGTATCAGCTTCCCTTATGTCTGGCTTTTTGCCGCAGCTCTCTGCACCACATGGCTAATGTTTCTATTCCCAACTCGGGGCATCTGAGCTAACTAACTGCAAAAAATATATATTCTGCATTTGGCGTTCATTTTTTCTCAGTGCTGGCAACTTTCAGTCACACACTTTTCATGATTTATTTGTTGCATTAGTGGACGTCGCATTGTAGCCCGTTTTACCAGCGTACTGATGGAGACCACTTCAGGTGAGTCTGGGGCTCCCTCCTAACTTTTACAGTTGCCGCTGCAGCTGACATCGCCAGTAGGCCATAATAAATGGGGTGCTTAAGCTCAAGCGACCGACCGTTGAGCAAAAAACATTAACAATTTTTAATGCCATAAAAATGCAGAAAAGCACCACATTCAGTGTCAAGGCTGTGTTCAGGTACAGTAAATACCGCACGGCGATGACAGAGCAGGCGAACGTATTAATTGTGTCATTTACCACAACCATTAACAAACAAGCATCGTAAAAACATACACCGTGATAAACGTAAAATCACCAAATGTCTTCGAGGGTCTCCTCATATTTACACATTTTTAATTGTGTGAGAGCAAATTACATAAGATTTGTATGATTTTTACAAGATTATGTATGCAATGGAAATGCCAGTACATTATCTTTCACTGAATTTTTAATATAAATTTTACCTACATATGTAACTAATTTTATAATAGTATCTCAAAATTATTGCTTTTAAGATTTTAATATTTGTGCAAATACAAGAATTTAGTGAGAAATTTACAAATTCAAAATAAAAACTGGTGCCTTGATTTCATAGCTATCAGCATTGAGTCAGGAACCAATGGCATTCAGTTTATCGATTGTTTGTAATCAGTTTTTCCCTTTTTTTGGCCAAAGTTTTATTGTGATTATTTTAATCGATTATTGGCAACGGGCTGTTATTCAGCATCACAGAAGGGAATTACAGCCAGGCAGCAGTTGTAACTTATTGAGTAGTGAGCCATTAAAAGTTATCAAATTAATAAATAAATTGAAACAAAACCTAAATTTTGTGATTGTACGAAATTTTCCTTCGAATTGCATAATTTGATAAAGTTTTCACGATATAAGCAGAAGCTGCTATTGCTGCGCGCAAAATTGAGTCGTCGCTGTTAACCGTGAACAGTTGAGCAAAATGTAAATGGCCTATCGCTGTATATATGTTATATATATATGTATGTTGTATGTATGTTCATGTTGGTTATTTATTTTCACCCTGTTTGCAGGTTAGCTTTGTTGTTTGGCACAAATTTACTTAATTAGTATGGGAAAACGGCGAACGCAATCTCTAATGGACTCAAATTCAAGCAACAGCGACAGCGATACTGACACAAACCTGGATTCGGTGAGTAATGCAAATGTTATAAATGTGGAAGGACGCCCCGAAAAAATTCTGCCGCCATGCAACAAAAATCAATGCGACGCAAAAATCCTATGTAAAAATCTATATATTAATTTGTATATGTATTTTGCATGCAGGACTTGTTGTCGGTGGCCCGAAAACGCAAAAAGCCAAGTAATGTCACAAAAGCGACAAATTCCAAGTCCGATTCGGACTCAGACTGGGCTAATAATAAATCGGGAGCGCCCGCCACAAAAAAGAAACGCCAAAAGAAGACGAGCAGGGATTCGAGTTCCTCGGAAGAAAATTGGGACGATGATAGTCAGGATGAGGCCGGGCCAACAAATGTCCCCACTTCCACCGAAAAGCGTCCCGAAGCCGAACTGCATAAAAAGGCAGACAATCAGAGTGAACAGGAGGAGGGAGAAGTCTCCGACAGCGATTTTGATAACGATAAATCCAAATCGAAATCAACATCATCGTCGGACTCGGGCTCGGGCTCTGGCACAGATTCCTCTGATTCATCATCCTCGAGTTCAGATTCCGAGTTTGACGATGGCTACGATGATGATCTGATGGGCGATGACGCTGATCGAAAGCGACTCAATGGACTGTCGGAGAAGGAGCGCGAAACGGAGATCTTCAAGCGAATTGAGCAGCGCGACATCATGCGCACCCGCTGGGAGATCGAGCGCAAGCTAAAGCTTGCCCGCCGTGGCGAAAGGAACGAAAAATCGAAGTCAAAGGGCGATCGGGCCAAAAAGAAGTCCAAGAAGGAGAAGCGACTCAAGAGGGCCAAAGAACTCGCAGCACCAAACATGCATCAGGCAACCATCGGTGCTGATACTGATCCGAGCAAGAGTGGCGTAGTAGAACCACGCACCATGCCCAAGAGTCCATCGCCGGCGTTGATCTCGATGCGCGAGGGTCCATCCACATCCGGGGCAAGTTCCGGTTCAGGTGCTGGTGCACCCAGAAGCAGTAGTGCCGAGCGGATCGCCGAGGAGCAAAGGGCCAGTGATGTGGCCGATTACTTAGATCACAAGGAGCGCTCCAAGGAGCGCAAAAAGAACGTCGAGGCAAACAAAACGGATGACAAGCGCAGCAACGCAATGGCCATGCTGAAAGCCAAGCGAGAGGGAAAAGCTAAGCGAGGTGAATTTCTGGCTTCACAAAGTAAACCTTTCCGTTGTATATATTTAACAAATCTCTCTCTTTCATTTCCTTTTGCAGAGGAGGAGGAAGCGAAGCGACAAGCGGAACGTGATCGGGATGATGACAAAGAGGAACTGGAGAGCGTGTCCGGTTGCAAATCGGCTGTGAAACTAAAAGCATCTGAAATCTATTCAGATGACTCCGGCAGCAGTGACTGGGATGACGATGAGAAGCCGACGGACAAAAGATCCCGTTCGAACAGCAGCAAAGCCTCTAGCGAATCGGAAGAAGATGACAAGGCGACCAAGGACCCGGTATTTATAACCAACCGTGAGGATCTCAACAAGTTGCGATTGTCTCGCTTCAAAATGGAGCGTTTTGTTAATCTGCCCATATTTGAGAGTACCGTCGTCAATTGCTTCGTCCGCATCAGCATTGGCAACAACGGGCAGAAGCCAGTTTATCGCGTTGCCGAAATCGTTGGCGTTGTCGAAACTGGAAAAATCTACAGTTTGGGTACGACGCGTACGAATCGTGGACTGCGCTTGAAGCATGGCACACAGGAGCGGGTCTTTCGGCTAGAGTTCATCTCGAATCAGGAGTTCACCGAAACGGAGTTCAACAAATGGGTCGATATATGCCAGCAGTCGCATGTGCCGATGCCCTCAATTGATCTCATCGAGATCAAGGCCAACGACATTAAGAAGGCACTCAACTATGAGTACAAGGACGAGGATGTCGACAAGATCGTTGAGGAGAAGAATCGCTTCCGCAATCGACCCACCAACTATGCCATGAAAAAGACCTGCCTGATGAAAGAACGCGACGCGGCGATGCTGCGCGGCGATTACGACATCGCCAACGATCTGGGCCAGCAGATCGATCAGCTAGAGAGCCGTGCCTCCGAACTGGACAAGCGACGTTCGCACAGTCTCAATTTGATTTCGTACATCAACGATCGCAATCGGAAGCGCAATGTCCAGGATGCTGAAAAGGCCATCATGGAGGAGGCGCGTGCCAACAAGGGTCAAAAGATATCGGATCCATTCACGCGACGTATCACCCAGCCACGCATGGGCTTCAAGGGTGGCATTAAAAAGGATGATGAGGATGTGCTGTTGGCACCGATGCCGCCGCCGCCGCCGGGCAAAAAGAAACCAAATGAGACGAGTACTTCCAATAATGCAAAGGCAAACGATGGCAAGGACTACAGTCTGTACTCGCTGCACGACTTTGACATAGACCTCGATGTGCCGCTGCCAGGTGAGTTACTTAATAAACAATATATATTTATTTATCTAAATATATATTTAATTACAATATTTTCCCTTATATAGTTAACAGCGCTAATGCATTGCCAAAGCCGGCGAACAAGCCAACCGAAACGGTGTCCAAGCGTTCACTCAACCTGGAAGATTACAAAAAGAAGCGCGGCCTAATCTAGTGTTCCACCCAATTAATGTCGATGTTCTTTAACCCCCCATCCTCACAGTCCCCCTCTTAGGCTAGAAGTTACGAGTAATTAAGCGTAATCGATGATCGTAAGAGACAAGTTTTGTTAACGCGGCTACGAACTGTGTAGGCGTAATTTACAAAAATCTATTATGCTTACGAATACATCGCATTGTGCTGGATATGTTGACGACGATCCACTATTATAATTATTATTTTCTGTTCAAGGAATCTATTTCAGATGCGTTTTTGAAGACTCCTTGTTTTACAAGCCAATATCTGTTACTCATGGAATTTGTCCCTAATTATTTGTGTGTTTGTCTGTGTTTCAATAATTATAATTTATGAACAATAATTAGCTAAATTTTTTTAAATACGAAACACGTTGTATTGTAACCATAAAATAGTCAAAGGATATGTCCTTTGTAATTCAAATAGCGTTAAGATTAAAACAAAAAATAACTGTATTAGTTTCTATATAAATCATCTATAATTGTACATATATGCAACAATTGTTTTAAAAATTAACTTATATTTCATATTGCCACACATGCAAACATACATTCTTATAACGTGCATCAGTTAAATTTTGATTTAATGCCCAATACTATATAATAATAATAATATTAAGCCCACACATAAGTTGCTAATGCGTCGGTTGTAAGCATTCAGCTGTTTATTAATTTTAAAATGAACAAAACAAAACTAAAAATAATGTAGCCCAGGTTAAACATAAATAAATACTTACTATACTCAAGGAACAACAATTGTTTCCCAAATGAGAACTAATTGCTCAACTGTACCAAGATGCCGATGATGATGAGAACATTAATGCCTTCTATATACATGTGTGTGTGTGTGTGTATAAGTCGGGTTAAGTCTTTTGGACGCGTCTTTAATTGGTTTGCAGTTTGTTTGCGCAGCTGTTGGAGCCCCCTTCAAAAAAGTCCACAACATCTAATTTAATTAATTCGATGAAATTGTCTTTTAATTGAAAGCGATCACATTTCAGATCTCTTCGCGGGCAGTACAAATTCAACTATATAAAGCTGTTAAAGGTCACAATCGAATCGAGTACGAAATGTGTAAATGGGTCGATTATGTGTTAAAGCTATGGTGAATATATAGATAAATCTTGTTTACATAAATTAGAATTTATAATGCAGTCTTAATCTAGTAGACAACATTTATTTCAAAAAATGATATAGTTATTGATTTAGAAAGTTTTCCCAAAATCCATTTTTTAAGTGAAATGTTGGAAATTTACTTTGAAAATCGGTTTAGTTTTGATAAATTAATGGCACTCTAAATTCAAAAGATTGTGTTTTTAGTGTAAGTCTGCATTTAAATTTTTATACACGATTCCCATTCGAAATTTATTGTAAAAGATTTAGTTTTTAAAATACCATATGGGTTCTTCTTTTTAAACATAATTTTGAACAAGTTTTATCTTTGAATTGTTTGCAGCCATTAACAAATGCAAATTAAAAGTATTCTGAATGCATGTCACATTTACTTACTATTATGCAACAATTTGTATTGAGACAATCTGTTAATGTATAAATGCACATCCGGTAAAAGTTTTTTATTAAAAATGCAGATTCAGAATACATGCTTAACGATGCCACATAGGGGAGGACCTGGCCCTAACTTTGCCCACTTGGACAGCATTTGGAGCCACACATTGTGACCAAATGTGAATGTGTGAATTGTATGTGTCTGATCCGATCACAATGATGATGGCCAAACATATTTCCCATTGTGGCACAGTGACATTTTATCTCAGAGTATGCAACAGAAGCACGTTCTGTGAAGCGGAGAATGTAATAGATCAGACGCAGCAGCAGCAACAGCATCAGAATCAGAATCGGATTTAGAATGCCGACAAAAAAAACTAGCGATGCATGGCCCAGGGCAAATGGACATGGTTGGTGTGGTGGGCGTTTGGAACGCTTCGATGCATCTATAGATACAAATATTATGTACATTATATATCTATATATATATATATGTATCTCAAGCTTGCACATGTGTTTGCACTCCAAAAAAAAAAAGAAAAAAAAAGAACACAATGCGCAACTGCGTTGCTGTACATTAAATGTCAGCTAATCAACCGGCATCCAAAGAAAGAGCAAGTGACTTTCTGAGCTGTCTTCTCATCAACGCCTCTCACGCTGCCTCTCTGCAGCGCCTCAAGCGTGCATTGGGGGAAGCCTCGCTAGAGCAGATTCACATTGTCAGCTCAAGCGTTCAGTTGGGCTTGTGACTTGAAGCGCGCCGGAACACAAAATTGCGACACGCGTCTGCCTAGAGGAGAATTGGTTGCTTGAAATAAATTCGAATAATACGAAAAACTAAATCGCTGCTCTCTAATTGAATTTAAATCCAAGTGACCGCAATATGATTTGTAATTCCATTGATTTGTTAATATCGCTTTTACTGATTGGCCTGCATCCCTCGAGGGCCGAGCTCAATTTCAACAATGATCTGGAAAACAAGCTAAAATTCAAAAGTGTTCCAACCACAATAAAATCCTACGAAAATCATACAGTTCTATTACCGTGCTATTTGGATAGTAAGATAATTTAACTAAATATTAAAGGTTGCATTTTAAGAGCAATTCAAAAAGTAAAATGTGCATATAAATAACTAAATTTGTTCAGCTATTAATGGGCCTTGAAAGTGCCTCTTTGTGTACAATTTGATATAACAATGAGATTTAATTTGGAAGCCAGCAAAAGATGACTCTAGATTGATATCATAAAGCGCCTTGAATGACTACACAAAAGGCAGCCAAGGAAATTCGTTTATCACAATGGATTTTCATTCTTTATTATCTTATTTTTTTTTTTTCATAATAGACGCGAAAACGGATTTTATTAATTTAACGTCAACTGCATGTTTTTGAAGTAGGTTTCACTAAGTGATTTATTATACATCCATCGTAGGTCATGTCAATTAAAAAGGGTTATTGACAGCGCCCATTGAAATTTGATATTTGAGAACAAGTTAATTAAACCCGAAAAGAGGGTTGAATAATTGAATAATATTGAGTGTATATTGATTTTATGTCATTAAACAGATTTGTAATTTCAAAGAAACTAATCTCTTAAAAATGAATAATTTGTTAGTAAAATTGATTAGTAATCGAATTTTATTAAGTTTTTGTGTGAGCTATAAAATTAATTAAATTATTTTAATTATGAATTTGAGCCTGCAATAATAATAATAATAATATTATAAACATTTTCAAGCATTTAAATTTCCATACAACTATGACTAGAAACTAAACTTCAAATAAACGCAGTTTAAAATAAAATAATAACAATAATTAAAATAATTAGCTTACAAATATTGTGTCAACAATTAATTAAGGATAAAAATAAAATAAAAATTGTTCATCTTTAATCATTATATCAAACCTACAGCTCCCTTTCGCTATGTGCGCTGGAACCGCGATAATCAACCTTTGGTGGACTCTCGCCATCCGGAGATTCCGCCACCGAACGAAAGGATTGTGCTCTGGAGCAATGGTAGCCTGCAGGTGTCCAATCTGAAAGCCGAAGACACTGGCGACTACTACTGCGAGATCATGACGAACAGCAATCAAGCTGTCCAGGTGCACGCCATTGAGGTGCAGTACGAGCCGAGTGTTGCCACGGAGCCAAGCGGCGTCCTTGAGCTGCCCATCGGCGCCATCTTTGAGGTGATCTGCTCGGCAAAGGGAGTGCCACAGCCAGCGATTAGCTGGCGCCATAATGGCAACACAGTGGATCAATACAGCAACTTGGGCAATCGTCAGAGTCACATCTTTGAGATCAAGTCGCGCAGCATGGCGGGATTGATCGAGTGCCTGGCGGCCAATGGAGTGGGTCAGACAGCAGTGGCAGGCGTTCAGCTCCAAGTTCTGTGTAAGTTTTCTGCAGCAATTGACTTTTGTAAATCAGCTAATAATCCAAATCATTCTAGTTGCTCCGGAGGTGACGCTGCCGCAGAGTGTTGTCTACACCAGGGTCGGAGATCGGACACATCTTGAATGCATTGTCGAGGCAGCACCGCTGGCGACGCTGCAATGGTTTCATCACGGTGTTCCCGTGCCCATTGGCGCTCACATTAGCAGCCAGGAAACGGAACTAGGCGTTGTCAATCAGGCCTTGGACAGCTATGTCAGCCTCATCAAACACGTGCTGACCATCAAGAAGGTCCGCGAATCCGACATGGGTCAATACGAGTGCCGGGCGAGCAACTCGATTGGTTTCAAGAGCGCCACCGTGGAGCTAACAGGTCGACCCATGCCCTGTGTCTTCAAGATCAATCCGGGCACCCAGAGCTCCACTTCGCATGTGCTCGTTTGGCAAACCGAGAGCATGCTGCCCATCATGGAGTTCAAGCTGAAATTTCGACAGATACCATCAGGTTGGAAAAGTTACCTTTACTTTAACTTTTGCTAAAATCATTAATAAATTGTATCTTCTATTAGCAAATATAACAAGGACTATTAGAACCAACTGGACTGAGCTGACGATTCCAGCCCAAGTGACAATTGGTGAGTGAAACTATAACAACTGTTGAATTATACCAGAATTCATCTTATACCCAAGTCAGTTGAGTGTAAAATAAACAACATATCAATAATAAAAACACAAATTATTGTAAACAATCAAAACTATTTCAAAGCTTGCCAAAATTTGTTTATAAATTTAGTAATTTGGGAACGAATGAACAATTTGACTTTTGCATTGCAAGCTAATTTATTTATTTATAAACAGAAATTTGTCATAGATAAGACTTGCATGGTATTCATTTTCAATCTCAATTTCAGGTCCCATTTATATAACATCTTACACACTGCATGGCCTGCAGCCAGCGAGTCTGTTTGAGGTGTCAGTTCTGGCTCGGAGCAGTTTTGGCTGGAGCGACAACAGTAAAATTGTCAGATTCGCCACTGGCGGCGAGGGTAAAAATAATAATAATAACAATGATAGTAATATTTTACAATATTTGTAAAAATTTTTCAACTTTCAGTTGAGCTGCCAAATTATTCGACGGAATCGGAAATGCAATATGATGCAACGGAGGAGGCCTTTGACAATGAGATCACGCAGAGATCACAGATATTCACAGCGAGCATGACACATAATGGGGCAATTGCCTGTAAATATAGTGCCTTAATATATCTAGCGATATTTATTCAAATTTGCCTTAATATGCGTTACACATAACATCAAGCAATAAATAAATGCATTTGTACTGATTTCAATGTTCCAACAAATAAATGAATATATAAAAGCTATTCTTACAGACATTTTAACAATATTAATATTAATAGTTATACATTTAAATTAGCAACTGATTATAATATACTAAAAACTACTAGCTATCTATCTTTTAATGGAGCTCTTGTGGATGCAGCTCTTCTGGTTCGGGCTCTGGAGATATGTGCCACAAGGCGTCGAAGACAAGCAATTGCAACAGACCCGAGCCAGCCGCACAGTTCTCAAAAGTGATCGGTGGCAGTTCTCTTCTTAAATGTGAACCATAGATTTTCACCAATTTGTTGTTGAGGCCAAGCAGCGAGATTGGCTTATCGCGATGCTCCTCAAAGTGCCACATGGCGAGCAGGATTTGTGGCAATCGATTCACATAGTCCATAAGCAGCAGGACTGCATTCATGTTCTTCGTACTGTTGCTGTTGCATATCCTGCTCAGCTGCTCCTCGTAGCTACTCTGCAAATATAACTCGTTGGAGACACGCACCGAGCAGCGCACACAGGCCGAGCAGAACATGTCCCTGAGGGACTTTTGTAGATCGCTCGTGTCAAAGACACAGGGCAGCATTACATGTCCACTGGCCTCCACCAGCTGTGTCACCTCTGCCAAGCCGAGTCTATTCTGATCACAAGCTATTGCCACAAAGTTCTTCAATCCTTTCTCCCGAATCACAGTCAATATGTACGTCATCGCCTTGGCAATGTTCTCGGATGTGATGAGCTAAGAATTGAGAAAGATTATTAGACTACAATTATATATCCATTTCCAAGCTAGAACTTTTACTTACATTTGTCTCCAGCTCAGCGTTATCCATTTCGCTGCTGGTTAAGGTTTTTTCAATGTGTTCACTTCCCATCAGCTGCCAATTAATTAATAATATTATTATTAACTAGCATCATCATGGTAAATAGTAGTCCCACTTACTGGCCATTCAAACTCCTCGGGAATTTCATCCCAGCTGCGCAATTTGGCCAGGCTTCGGGCATAGCAAAGATGTGGCTCCTGACCACCTGTGCGGGATACGAATATAGCAAAGATCTGTAAATAAAATGTGCTTAATTAAATCTTCTATTTAGAAGATTAATCGTTTGGCTTACCTTGTGAATATATGGCTCTTGTCGTACCAGAAACTCATCCATATTTAGCATATATGTCTTGGCGCGATCAATGCGACTGAGCACATCCGGATGAAAATACTCCAAACTCTCGCCATCTTCTGTGCGACGCACATGCTCCAGTCTCCAATTTAGCTTGCTAGACAACAACTTAAATTCAGCCAGATTGTATAGCTTAACTTCAGCAAAATCCTCCACCTGCAAACGAGCTCCAAATTTTGCAATCAAACCGCGTTTTGGAGGCTGCGTCTCTTTGGGTCGTGCGGCCAGCAGACGGTCATAGAGCTCCTGTTTACTGCCCTCGGTATCCAGTTCGCGAGCGTAGAGTTCTCTCTCCAAGTCAAGGGAATTGAATTCAGAGAGAGGCACGTCCATTTTTTGTTTGTTTATCTTCAATTTTGTAAACAAAGATTCGCGCAGTCGACTGTGTAGTGTTGTTGAGTGCCAGTGCTGCAAGTTTGCGACGCATGCAAAAATTGGTTATCGACCTATCGATATGTGGTCTCTTGAAATAAACGTTTAAGAAATTTAAATATAATTTTTTAAAATCCCGTTAAATTAAAACGAAACATTTAATTATATTATAATATTTATTGCCAGCATAAGCGTCATTATCAAATGAAAGACAATATTTCAAAGATTTTAATGTAATGTCATTTATTTTCCTAAATATATATACAAAAAATTGTGACCAATAGATTTAGTCTTAAGCTAAAAATATATGTGAATAATATGTTTATTTGATGGTTAAGTCACTTTGTCTTCCTCATAGCAGAGATAAATAAATGAATCAGCTTCAAGCTTATACGAACGTACAAAATTTGATAAGACAGAGTGTCATTCCAAAAAAAAAAGAAAAAGTCATCAGACTTTATCAATAGGCTTATCTTTTATTAAAAACAAATATGTTGTCATATTATATATATATATACCTTAAGATCTTAAGACTTGCAAACTTTTATATTTCAAGTGAAAAGTTATACGTACATAAATTCCCTACTTCGGTGGTAAATTGAAGGGTATTTATTCGGTGTAGGGCTTCAAATCAATTCGAGCGAAAACCGCCAACAGCAATTGACAATGACATTGTGAGCATCTTCTGGACTTATCTCTTTCTTTTCCTCTCTATATCTCTCTCTCGCTCTGACTCATTCGTTCCGTGTCTTGCACAGATAAAATTGGCGCCACGAGCGGAACGCGGAAAAGTTACACATTGTTTACCTGCGCCAGCAGCAAGCAGCTCCAACCAGCAGCAGCAGCAGCTCTATCAACTGTGAGAGAGCACTGTTGAGATGTTGTGTTCCAATTCCAATCGTTGCGCTTTTTGCCTTTGCTTTTGGGCTCCCCAAGCACGCGCTACACTTAAATTCAGTTCTCGCTTGAAAAGCATCGCGACGGGTACGCAAAGAGTGCGCAGCGCACCAGAAATACTACAAATAATATTCAACTCCTATCCATTAAGTACTTGAAAACTTCAATTTGTTTTGTGCGCGCAGACAGACAGTAGATATTGTGTATGTGTGTGTGTAGTTTATCTGTGGCGGGGCCAAGCAAAAGCTAAAACAAATGAATTCGTAAGGGGTCTACAAATTTGATGCGATGCAGCAGCAGCGAAAGAAAGCGCTTGCTAGTGCAAGTGTTGTTGCAACTACAACAACAACAACAGCCACAACAACAGATTCGAGTTGTATCAATCTGAATTTATAGTTGAATTGGTTACCTATGCTCGTAAATCAAAATCACCTCTTACAATATGTCGTCGCTGGCAGTTTTGTTCAGTTCAGTTAAGGTTGCCCTTTTGTAACGCGTCTTCAACCGAAATATTTGTTGTTGTTGCCTCTTCATTTCTCTCCATGTCTCTATCCCCTCCTTCTCCATCTCTCTCCATCACCATCTCGAGCAGTCGTCGCACAAAAGCAAACCAGTTTTATGCTCCTCGTGTAAATGGCACACAGGCCACTTCACTTTAAACCATTCTTTTACCTGCCACCGGCGGGTGCAGCTGCCCCAACACACATATACACACAACTCCACTTTATGTGTTGAATGATTCATAATAACTAGAAAAAAAAATCTAGCTATTTATTTGCAATGCGAATTGCAAATTTCAAATTTGTGGCCCCCAATACAATTTTGGCACACTCTTAATTAGACACAGATACAGAAATAAAAATAAAAAAGAAGCAAGAAAAAAATAAACACTTGTGCAATATGCAAATGTGCATTCTATAAATATGTTTGTGCAATATGTAAAATACTCGATTTGCAGTTGTCGTCTCTCTTTTTTTGCCGGGCAGCGAACGAAAGCGAAAACGAAAACTGAGTTCACCAAAAAATTGGCAGAGAAAGGAAAGTGAGCATATGGCAGCGAAAGGAGCAGCAAGTAGGCTGCAGATGGGGAACAGTTGGGGTTGGAGCAGGGGGAAATGAGCAGCACTGCTCTGCAGACAGACAGCTGAAAAGTAAACGCCACAGGCAAAACATTGATTTGCTCTTATTTACAGTACAAAAGTTTTCAATACAATTTTCAAGCATTTTCAACTTCCATTCCATATGAAAAAATGAAGAAAAAAATCGGTTGTAACAGCAAACTGAGCGCAGCTGCAGCTGCTACACACACAGCCCTTGCTGTTGTGTGTGTGTTAACTTGGAGCGCAATGTAAATAAACAAACGGCAACAAGAACAACAAAACAAAAAAAAGACAAAACAAAAAAAAAAGAATAAAGACAAGCAAGCAGATAATGTTAAAAGCCAAGCGAACGAACGATTTCCACCAGCACAAGAGCGAGAGCGGTTCGGATAATATTCGTGTCTGGAATTGCAATCGCAACTCCTTTTGTAATTCCCAAAAATATCATTTGATCTCCATTCGAAGTCAAGCGATGGGAAAAAAGAAAAGCTTCGTGCTTTTTGGCCTTGCTCCAGTGAAAAACTCTTTCAGACTTTAATAAATATTACTGTGAGAACTTTTAAAAACAGTTAAAAGAAATCATCATAATTTTGCAGATCTGAGAAATTTAATTTTCGAACAATTTAATAATTACTGTAATTTCTGCTATGCTTTCCCATTTTGAAGTTACATAGAAAAATCTTTAAACTAAGTTGATCATTTAAAATTTAACTACTCTTTAAAAAAAAATTACAACATATAAAAATTCAAGAAATACATTTTTTTTTTAAATTTAATTGTATTTTCATCATGTCTTGCACATTTTTCCTTGAATAGGGAATTTTCTCATTTGAATTTGACTTTTGAAAATAACTTTCACATTATGCTTTTTAAAAGGAGAGTTCGATGAAAAATAGTTTTCTTTCGACCGTCCCTCGCTAGAACCGAGTTGGAAAAAAGCTAGAAAGCCCCTGTCATGTCGCATTTGCACCTTGCTCATTGATAAATATATTTTCGAAAACACTCATTTGTGATAACTGTGAGTTTAAACGATACACTCGCAGTCACATGAGGTGTTTTTTATAACTGTATCTGACTCCGGCAAATAAAAATAGCTCACACCAAGTACAAATTACAACTGACTAACAAAAAGGCCGCTGATTAGTTGATAGAGATAAAAGATATTTTTCTGGAGTTGACTGCTAAGTGATTATTTACGTGTTCGTCATACATTTATTGGAATTTTTATTACATTTATTTATTTTTAAATTTAGTAATCGTTAGGGAATGCACTAACTAGAAGCTTATCGCGAAGCGTTGCAAATTTATTTGGCGAGTAACGCAAAAAAAAATATATATATAGTTATTTATGCTACACACATATTTGCGTTTGTGTCATCACAAAGTATGGGTGCAGCAAGTGTAAACATTTATGTACATACATATTTATTTAATTGCGCTATCGGATAAGTGTGCCCCAGCACTGTCGATTATTTATAGATATTAAATGTTCCATACACTCATATATACACTCATATATCTCCTGTAAAATTTTGAAAATTTGAAAAAAAGCACAACTGAAAAGAAAAAAAATAGACTGTTTTGTTTACTATACAAAAAATATGAGTTATTAGTGTTTAAATGTTAATCGAAAGGGTGTCGAGGTTTCGTTACGTTAATGTATACAAATATTTTTAAAAGTTTTGTTTTAGCTGCCATTTTTCGTTTATGACTTTTCGCATTTGCACATTTGTGTATTTATGTACGAGAATATGCATGCATATTTGCATGCATTTCGACTTGCCTCTCCCTTACCTCCCCTTCCTTCCTGGCACAACACCATCGACCCGCCACGACCCACTTTGCGGCGCTCTGTGGCATTGAGCAGAGCCAAGAGGCTGAGGCAAAAAGAGCTGAAAGGAGCGAGAGATAGAGAGAGAGAGAAAGAGAGACGTGACTTGTGGCAACATTATTGACCATCGAGCGAAGTAGCCACAACAACACATTGCAATTTTCGCACTGAGATCATAATATCCATTGAGTTACACTCCGAATAGCCTCGCTCGCTTGCATAACCAATGCGAAATACTTAAAGCCATGTTTACCATTTAGCTGCCAATCAGCGCAAAACTGTTTGTGTGCTCTGCTGGAAGCTGTGATTTTTTTCTCCGTTTTTTCTTCTTTTTTTTTTTTACCGAAAAGCTGCGAGACGAGTTGGTGGCTTTGGGTTAGGGGGTCTCTTTGGTTAAGTGCTTGACAAATGTTTTCAAATTCAATAATTTAAAAAATATGCGCGCGCTTTTCTTTGATTTTTGGCTTTGAGCAATTTGAAGTTTCCGGTTGCATGCAACGCACGTTGCGCATATAAATACAAATAAAAATAATAATAATAAATGCAATAAGAAAAATTTCGTTGGCTTTGCGGCGCCAAATTGGGGCCGCAATTCGTTGTAGCAATTTAGTGGCAAATTAATTAAATCGACTTCCAACAAAACATATTAATTGCAGTTAACGATCTACCTCCGACAGTGGCAGCAAATTACAAAACAAACACACACACACACTCAAATTCACAGTGCGTGCTGCCAAAAAAAATTACTTATACCAAAAAAATTATATTAACACAACAACTCAACTGAGAGCGGTAACAATGAGATCTTCGAAGTGGATGTTACTAGCTTTTCTGCTAATTGGACTATTTTATGGCGGTAAGTCTACTTAACTGTTACTCTTGGTATGCCAATAAGCTATATTTATGTACACAACTGGTTTGCTTAAGTGCTTTTTTAAGACTCCCCAGATATTTAAAAATTTCAACTTATCGCACAGACCTGGTGTACGCCCCTTAATAATGAAAAAAATTTACCCATTAAATTCGCAAATTCTAATCGCATTTATTTCCTATCAACAATTTATGTCAAATATCTTCGATAGGGTAAAGCTGATTCTTTTTTTTTTTAATTTATACACAAAGTTGAATCTCTATGGCCCAAATATTTGATTTGTAGGCTAATTGTGTTTACGTGTGGGAAATCAGCTGTTATTATAGCCTTGACATTACGGATACCATAAAGTATACGTTTATGACTTAACTTCAGTCGAAATTGAAGGGATTTATAAACATTCTTTGCCAAAATAAATGGATAAATGAAATTAACACTAGCTTGACCAGATTTGACCAGGTTTCAACATACTTGACTAGATTCTTTGTTAAGCAATACTTTTTAAATTTTCCTGCTAAAGATATATATTGTATCTATGTCAAAAACTCATTTCGCCTCGGTGGTTGAGTACTTTTCCTTTAAATTCTTATTCAATGCATGGGAATATCATAAATTTACAATATTTATTTCATAAATAAAAGAATGTTAATCACTTTATGTCATTTTTCGGTATAGCCCAATATCTTTTGATTATGAAAAATCACTTAAAAATCTAAACGTTTATTGTTTAATAAAACCTGATTATTGGGTTAGTAGCAAGAAAAAAATATGCAGAAGAAGAATTGCTAGTAAAATAATATATTTCTTTGATACGAAAACTGTTTACAAAATGCATGTGTTTCTTTAATGGGAGGCGTTGTCAATAAAATGTGGGTATGTAATTTTGTGTCAAAATTATGAATTACCAAAGTTGCGTCTGCCATATTAATAGGCTTGAGCAATGCGCCAGCCCACATAACATACCAAATGTTGTGTGTATGCGCGTGTGTGCGTGTGCGTGTGTGTGTGTGTGTGTGTGTGTGTGTGTGTGTGTGTATACTTATAACTGGAGGCAACACGTTTGTTTACGCCAAAGCCATAGCCAAAGTAAATTGAAGCAAGCAGCATATCTTATCGGGGAGAAAACGCTTATCTATTGTTGAAAGTTAAATTTTTTTATGTGTTTAGAGTTATGGCGCAAAATGTTGATTACGGTAAATACTCCACATGCCTAACATCTCAGCTACTCACTTGGCTGTAGTAGATGCACACAGAAAAAAAAATAAAGCTGAATTCTAGAAAATCTCCATTCTTTTGACGTCATGTGTAACTTAAGTTATTACTTAGAAAATCTATTTTACTTTTAGAAATCTATCTAATTCTTAGGCAAGGGATTAAATTATTTAAATTTTAACTTAAGAATTTTTTCTAAGTGTGCTACGAATGTTATTGAAGCTGTGGGCCATGCTGATCTGCTCGACTTTGCTTGGTTCCCCGTTTCTGGAACCATCCATTTAGTAGAACAAATATTTGTTGTGCAAAGAATGGCAGTTTGATGTTAGATATTTGCTAATGCCAGACACGCAGCCAGTGCCTGCTTGCCTTCCCCCAATCTGTGATCCAGTTGCCGGTTTTGAGTTTTAGCGATTATGGTTCACAATCGAGGCATACACATATTGCCTTTCCGGGGCCACCAACGAATTGAGAATATTTAATTAAATGTGCGCTTTTCCAATTTTAGCCATGCGATAAGGCAACATGGCGAATGTCGAAATCTGAATCTTAAGCAAACTCATAGTAAACATCCAGCAAAATCTTTGCACATATATCCATATCTAAAGCGGGAAAATGTACTACATAAATATATCAAAATAGACATTTAGCAACAATAGGAAAAACCAGAAATACAAAGCATATTTTTAGTGTGTATGTAAATATTTTTAAATTTGGCTGTTGTATCAATAATTAAAAGCAGACAAAATTTAACGCATTTTGATCTTAAAAGCAGCTGTGTTAATTATATTTTTAACAAAATTAAATAAGTGCATAGAATTTACACTCGAATTTACATTACATTTAGAGGGTATATGCCAGTCCAGCACTCCATACTCCAACCCTTTTTTTCGAGCTGTCAATCCAATGGAATCCGGGTGTATTGAACTTTTTTTTACGAAAATTCTGCTCAACATTTTCAATACCACAAGCATGTAAATTTCAAAACAACATTTATATTCATTTGATGTACATTTCTTGAAACTATTTTTATTAGAGTTGCTCAAATTACACATTCCATTGCCAATAGTTCGAGTCCGAAAATTCTATTTGAAAAATCGCATAAGAAATTAAAGTCAGACACCCTTTTGATCCGTATTCAAAACACATTTCCATATACGAATATATATGTGAATGTATTGCAGACATATGTGTTTTTTTTTTTGGCAAATCAGTTGATTTCAATTTAATTTTTCGATTTAGAATGTGTTTTCTTTTTTGTTGTTGTGGCGGCTTTTTCATTTAAGTCGCTATGCAAATTCTTTGAATCGAAATTGATGTAGGCTGATCAACCATTAAAATTAGTTCAAATACATATATATATATATATATATATATATAAATAGAAAGACTATTACTTGCCACTTTTATGGATACAGCAGCGGCTGTCAATTCCCATTTGCTACCCCAGCGAATTATATTTTTGCCATTGCGGATTTGGGAATTGTCCAAATTGACAGGGGCTGGCAGTAAATTAAAATTTGTACAAGGAATTAGCAAAAGCGATCAGTTCATATTTATTTATAAGAACACACACACACACACACACACATACACACATCAAGGCACACCAGCGAGACAGATATGGCATTTTATTTGTTTACGATCTGACCCCATAACTTGACGGTATCTGTGTGTATATATGTATATAGTATGAGCACCATATGTAGGACATATAATAACACATTGGTTGCATTGTGGTTTGGTTGGGTGCAGCAGCTATGGTCAAGAGGTGGGCGCATCATCATCATACATATATATATATATATATATATATACGTGCTTGAACTAAATCTTGAATTGAATCGAATGCGTCGCCAGACTTGTAATCTTATAATCCAACGGAGGCGCCGTTTTCCACTTGCTGACCTTACTGATATGCCAATTCCCAACAAACAGCAATAAATGCAGTTTCTGTTGAAATCAGAGAATTTAATACCTCTAAATAGACAAAATATTCATAAAAATGTTCAAAATTATTCGTAACTCAATAAATCTTTGATAAATGCGTACAAGGTTATTTAAGATGCTTGGACACGATAAGATTAATGTCTTACCATAAAATAAATAAGCCTGAATATTTTATTGTATTGTTTTTTTTTTGTTTTGGTTCTAATATAAAGCCAACAATTGACAGCAACCCATTGCGTATGAGTAATGCAATAAAATGGCATTGAATTCAGTCTCCTGATAAATATACTTTTTTGATGGCATAACGAATTGCATTCACATCCCTTGGCACAGTAACACCAGAACAGTTAAGGAATTCAAGACCAAGAGAGAGAGAGACAGAGAGAGAGAGAGAGAGAAAGAGAAAGACTGAAATTCCGATTGCTGACGGCAGCAAAAGCAAAATGTCGCCAGTCTGTGCTCCCAATGCGTGCCCCATTAAAATGTACGAACTCACAAGTGACTTGGCAGGGTGGTTACGAGGGTGTCAAGGATGATTTGGAGTGTGTAAAGGATTCTGGCTCGTTGGCGCCGCGACGTCCTGACGCCATTGTCCCACATTTAGAATTGCAGCAGGCAATGGCTGGAAGGCGGAGTGGCAAAGTATTGGGGCACCCAAATGGCAGACTGTTGAGCTGAGGCTGCCCCAGACATCGATCCAAGGACAATGCGGTGAGTACGCTCAAAGCAGCAGCTGACGCATGTGGCGAGCAGCCTCGCGCAGCCATGCAACATCTCCCCTTGAGCTGACCCACTTACGCCAGTGCAAACAGACTACTGGGAAATTAAGTGGACCAACTGGGGCTAAGTTGTGAAACCATACACTTAGGAAAAAAACAAGGCTCATTTAAATGCATGGACAACAGCGCAAGAATTGCTAATGTGTTCCCTGCTCACTAAATTTGAAGTGTGCTGAGGTCAAACATACTTAAATTAAGTACACCAAGAAATTTATTATTTAATGCGGACTAAAAACAAGGCAACATTTTTTAAATAGTTTAAAAATAAAAAATATAAAATTTACAATTAATTTTTCCAATTGAATGATTTTAAATTAAAAGTAAATATTTCAGTTCAAGTTAGAAATGGGAAACTATGATATATATTAAATCTGGGAGATGATTCTTAAAGTCGGCAAACTTAAATATTTGATTCAAGCTGATTAACTTTTAATTTGATTGATTTAAAATAAAAAATATCGTTGCTTTAATTAAAAATAAAATTTACTTTTGAAATCTTTTTAAAATTAGATTATTTATGCTCCAGCAGTGTAGACTGTCTTACATTTAGTAGTCGGCTATTTCTTCAAGTGTAAAGACCCGTTTGGCCTTGACTTAGGCGACCAAAAATGAACAACGAAAAACGATTCAAATTGGTGACGGTGAAGGTCTCGGTCTCGGTCTTAGTCTTGGTCTTGCTCTTGGTCTGGGAGACGGTGTCTGTGATGGCCTCGGTCTTCTTCTTCCTTGGCATTTGGCTGGCCACCAACGGCGCCGTCGCCAACGATGACTCTCAGATGACAGAAGCTGTTTTTTCGCTGCCATAAAAGGGGTAACTCTCTATTTGTGGAGAGAGTGACAAAGGATTGGATAAGATAACTGGCTGTGTGTCTCTATAAGTATCTTTGCCAGTTGATTGCCAGCTATTTAAGGCGAAACGCAAACTTTTATTTACTCATGATAACGAGCTGAAGCACAATTGACTCCACTTTTGCTGCGGATTGCGTAATCATACCTTGCAACACATCATCGACAAATTGTGTCGCCAAATGCAGCATAGATTGGATGACTCACTTACGTGGGTTTTTCCAAATCGTGAGATTGGAATTGCCGTTAGATGTCATTGAGTCGAGTCAGAGCTCGTCCAAAGACAACATTTTTTATGGCATGCGAAGTGTTGTCGATAATCATCAAAATCCCACCTATAAATTAGTCATTTAATTTGCATATTACGACTGACTTTGCTTACGTGTGTCTAATGCCAAAATTTAACGTTAACCCACAATGGCAATGAATTCTCGAAAGTCTGGGCCATTGTCTTTATCGTTGGTAATTATGATCCTTAAATGAAATACTCGTTTCTTTTATGATTCACTTTTGGCTTAATGTACTTGCCAAATTTATTAGGCTATAATTGGAAAATTGGAAATTGCCATTAAATATTTAATTGGTAGGCAATCATGTATTAAATATTTATTTCTTTTTTATCTTTAATTATATTTCTTTTATGAGCTAAGAGTTAAGATTGAAATGAAGACAATATTAATAGATTTTCTTTAAAATTGGCTTCATAAGTTTATTTTCAATACCACTTAAATGAGTTAAATAGTAAACTGAATAGTTTATCTAAATAAATGGTAATATTGGCATATGCTTTCACTCAATGTAAGTACTCAAATTTATTCATTCGCCCTTCCTTCAACTAACATCCGGTGTAATAACTTAATTTCCTAAAAAAACAACGTGTGTAGAACATGCTGTGAGCACTTCCCCTTTTTGAAGGGGTGTGATTTTTATCAATTCCAATTTAAAGTTGCATCAGCAGTGTAAACACGTATGGCTTGTTGTTCACTTGGGAGCAAACTCCAAGCAATGACTCATTAACCACATAAACACTCAGACGACAGCAAACTGACTTGGCCACAATTGTCTCATCTTTTTTTTTGCAGAACAATGTCGGGCGACACCAATTTCCGAGGAGAATACCAATGATCCTAAAGACGATGATTACGATTACGATACAAAAGAGGAGCTATCAAACTCTGAAGGTGTTCCCTCGTCCGTGAAGGAAGTTGTGGCACCAACTTACTTTGAGAGGTCAAATCTCACAGTTGCTGCCAGGCCAGGCGATGATGTGACCCTCACTTGTGATGCCCGCAACTACAGAAGTACGTTGGAGTTATTCAAATCCTTTGCAGTTAATTGAACAGGATTGCTCTACTCACAGATAACAACGTGGCGATGTGGTTGAAGAACGATGTGATACTGACCAGTGGCCAGACTGCGATCAGCACCCGGGTGCAAATCATGCCGGACAATTCATTGTTTTTGAAGAATGTGTCATCGGACGATGCGGATATCTACAAGTGTATGATCCTGCCGGACAAAGTGGAGCAGTATACAACGCTGAGTGTTGGCGCCCGGCTATCGATCTTCTGCGACGATCACGATGTTACGGATCGTTCGCAGACGTTCAAGCAGGGCGACAATCACAAGCTCGAGTGCCGCACTTATCTGCCCGACAGTGCAAAGATTATATGGTCATTCAATGTATGTGCACATCCTGTCTCATCTTTAGCACATTGCAGCTTAATTTACATCACAATCCTAATTCAATCACAATCTCAATCATGTCATACATCTTTAGGGTCAGCGGCTCCAGGGCGACGGAAATGGCATCATCGTTTTGGAGAACGTGGATGAGGAGAATGTTGGCGTTTATCAGTGTCTGGGTGATGATAAAAGTGCAGCTCCACCGCATGGTAGCGTCTCTATCGATGTGCAGTTCAGTCCCAAGGCGTCCACACATAGACACCATGTGAACACCATGAAAGATGACACGGCGGCGATTTACTGTAACTATCGTGCCAATCCCATTGCGATTAGCTTCTTTATCAAGGATGGCAAGAAACTGTCGCTCTCCGACAAGTATTCCATAAGGAACTCACTGCACAAGGAGCAAAATCGCACTACGCTGCTCATCAAGCATGTGGAAGAGAGCGATCTGGGCGAGTATCTGTGCCAAGTGGAGAACACCATCGGTGCCAGCGATGTGCGCATTCAGCTCAGCTACCACCCAGAGACGCCCCAGTTCGAGAACATCACCATCGATGGCAACAAGGTTACAATGCACTGGCTCGTTCGCAGTCTGCAGCCACTCTCGGAAGCCATGCTCGACTACAAGTTGACAGGAGTAAGTTGAAGCTTGCAACATGGATTTACTTCACTTTTAGCAATTCCACAGAACAGAAATTTTCTGAATATCGCTTCAATTGCGCAAAGTGTCACAAAGCATAATTTTGGACTTAGTTGATGCTATGTGAAATTGATCATAAATTCAGATTATTTGAATATTTTACTTAACTTTATTAACCTTTCTAGGAACGTTTTATAAAACAAAAAGTATATATTTAGTTGCTTTACGAATATTTCTCTTCCCTTCCATTGAGCCAGCAATTGTCAGGCCAGTCAGCCATTTTGCTAGTTTGCCAAGAAAATTAATTTAATAGAATTATAAATCACTTATTAATTTGCATAACATTTGCAGTCGTTACATTGGACCACTGTGTCTGTGATAAAGACACATCACCATGACAAAGACAACGGCATCTGGAAGATCACGCATCAGATGGAACTGTCGCCCGGACACTGGCATGCGCAAGTCAAGACGAAGAACACTCAGGGCTGGTCCAACTTCTCGCCAAGTCATGCGTTTTTCATTAATGATGATGAAGGTGGGTACTGGGATACCTAAGTGACAACTGCAACTAAAATAAGTTCTTTCATTTAAACATTTGCAGTCTCCGATAAGGATGAGGATGTAAACGTGCCTCCAGATGACTTGGTGCGTGCCGGCTTTGGAGTGGGCAGCCCAAAATCAAATGCGGCGTGTACAATGAATATGCTGCCGGGTCTGATGATGATGATGATGATGGTCGCCATCAGCAGCACAGTCCTGCTGCGACATTAAGGATCGTTGCGACTCAGGAACAGCACCCACTTGGGCACTGTACATCCAAAATATGTATTTTAAATTACACATTACATACGCAAACCCGGCACCTGGCACCTGGCAACGTATCGAATCAGCAGCTTATTTATAAGAAGGCCATTGCAAATATCCAAGTATTCTAATTATACATGCAAATGCTAATGCGACCCGCTAAGGCGGGATCAATGTTAATGTTATTGCTAATGTTAATGTTAATCCAAAATCAAAATCAAAATCAAAATCACGCATAGGCAAATTGCTCAAAAAATCAAAAATCGAAATGAAAATGAAAATGCAAACAAACTTTTGTGCCAATAAGCATCCACACAAGGATTAGGAAGAGGAAATGTATGGCGAGTGTAAGAATTACGTATAGCTTAGTTTAGTTAAAGCTAATAATTTTAATAACTGCGACGATCGGTTAAAAACCGACCAAAACCTAGCTTATAATATTTATTTGTTTCTATGTATGCGTAATAACGAGTAGTTAACATTGACGATTTATATATAATCCGAAGGATTAACTTCCCAATTACCTGAACAGATGAACAAGCACAACACACACTTATTAATACTGAACTTAAAAGCACTTACGAATGTAAATAATAATAATAATAATAATATATAAAAACAAAAGAAGAAAAAAATGAAAGAAATGGGTAAATGAGGATCTAGTGATTTGGAGGCGGGTTTACATGTTTTGTATAGAGCCAAGAGAGTATAATCGAAAGTTAAGATATAAAACACTTTTTATTTAATAAATATATATAAATAATAAAAAAAAAAAATATATATATATATATGTTTTCGAGTTACGAGAACATTTCAAATATTACGATAACACTAGACCAAAGCTTAGAAATACATATACATGTGTACCTTTCCACACACACACACACACACACACACACACACACACACATACACACACTAACACACACACATACATACATATATATGTGCACTACTTTTAAACGAGTAAATTTCTCAACTTTTAATTTGGCATAATTTTTGGGAACATTGAGATATTTTCGGTTGATACTTAGTTATTATTAAGCAAGATTAAACAAAAAAAAAATGTGAAACAGTACTTATGTCTATATATAATCATATTGAAATCGATAATCAGTTCGAAGAAGAGGAAGAGCAAAAGGAAGGAGAGTCGCTTATTTGTTTGGCTTCGATTGAAATATGTTCGCTACAATACCTGAAATTGCCATTGGCCATAATAAATGCAATCTGCTGTCCATACAGAATCGTTGATACTTACAATCAAAATATGAATATAGGAATATATTTTGTATACTTATATTTTATTTAAGAATCATAATATTAGTATTGATACAACAAATCTAAACGTGCCAATTGCATCAATCGATGCAAAATATTGCCTTCAAGTAAAGTTCCATATATGAATTTTTGCAAATGCAAAAACCTAATTTTGAGAGCCGACATGTTAACATATACATATTAAAAAGAAAAGTCAGTGTCTTAAACAAATATTGTAATTTTTTTCATTTTAATTTAGTTAAAGCGACATTAAGAATATATACATACCGATATAAATAAAGCAACCAATAAACAATCAATTTATTTTTACTTTTGGGTTACGAAAACGCAGAATATAACTAAAAAATAATCGAAATTTGAATTATTGATGCCTTTTTGTTTGATTATATATTTTATTTATTTAATCAAAAACGAAAATCAAAAGAGTCTTAATATATTTTTGTATACTTTGGTTTTTAATAAATAAAATCGTTTGTCTTTACAAAAAATGAAAAATACACGATTAACAAGACTTACTTAATTAGATATTTCTTTTTTTTTTGAAGACAGAAGTGGGAGACAGAAATGCAATTTTAGCGTATTTATCTAAGCACATCCATAGGGACATTATATAAAATTCAGTTTAATACTAATTAAAAACTAATGCTGCAGAACGAGAGCCACAAGCAGGAGCCAGGTGAATGCAATGCCATGAAAACTACTTTGACCGGATGTGGAGCTCTCAGGGATAATGACATCCATTGAATTATCAATGCCATGAAAACTACTTTGACCGGACGTGGAGCTCTCCGGGATAATGACATCCATTGAATGATCACCCAGTATAACCTTTGTATATATTATTACCTTTTCGGGCATAATATGACAATAGTAGTTACCGGCATCTTGGGGACTCGCCTTCAGAATTGTCAGCTCATAGTTCGAATCCAGTTGAAAATTTGGCAAAATCACACTGCTGCCACTGGCGATGAGGGTGGAGTCCTTGTACCACAGAATGACATTTTCTAAAACGATACACATAATTGTAAAAATAACATTTTATCATTATTTTAATTTGACTTACTCTTTGTAATTGATTCATCGCACTTGAGCACAACTTCCTCGCCGGTAAATCCTGTCTTGGTCACAGTTCTATTGAAATGTGGCGAATCTGCTTTGGCAAAACTTGAGGGCTTGTTCTGTTGGCTGGGACTGCTCTGATCGTCGGAACCGTAGTCGTAATCGTCCTTCATCATCAGCTCATCATCTTCCGTGCTTGACGGATATGAATGCACTGCAAAGAGAATTACAAATTCATTATTAATATTATATTCTGTTGAATTAATAATCGCACAAATTCCACATGAAATAAATATATATATATATTCTACTAAATTTTCTAAACGATTTAATAATTGCACAGAATTTTGATGAATTTTCTGCTTAATTTGTAATCATAAAAAGTCTTTGTAAAAGATTTATATTTTTTTTTTAACGATCAATAAGATTATCAAAGAGACAAATGTAAATATTAAAATGGGGGCGGCATTAAACCTTGAATTTAAAATTATTTTACTAGCAAATAATTTGAAGTTTAACGAGGCAGCTTGCACGGAGGGCTGTGGTCCAAATAGAAAATAAAAAATTATTGGTGAAAACAATATGGTGATAAAATAGGGCTATAAAAACACGCTTGTTTATAATTACGAGCCACATTTCCTGCTGCTATGCTAATCACTTGTTCTCCCAGATGAATTGAAATTAAAAACGCTAAACGCTTTTTTCTTATATTTGTTTTGGCAATGCATTAAGGCAGCTCATCTGCGTGCTGATATGTTTGTCTAAACAGTTCGTTAGCAGCTCATATCCATTTCCACCACCCCCATTTCCGATGCAGATACAGATGCAGTTGCAGATACATTTGCAGATACAGTTGCAGATACAGTTAGGGACATTCAGCACCAGCTGCACTGTTGGCTTAAGGCGAACGGCATGTTTTCTTTTTCCCCTTTCACATTTTCATATATTCATCATTTCCTTTATATTGGCTCTTATATATATATACACACACACACATATATATATATATATATACAAATATATGTTGTCAAAGTCGTACGAAAACATTTCACGGAAATGGGGTCACAGACAAACTCGGGTGCACTCGGGCCACACGAAAAACGCGAGAATTAAAATAAGCGAATGGAAAGAGAAAACGCTGCGATAGTCCCCATTCCCAGTCCCCTTCCCTTGCCCATATTCATTCCCACTCCCGTGTCGGTCGGCCGATCGCCGCACCCACATGTGTGCATGTGTCTTGATTAGGGGACGGGGAATGCGGCCAACATTGCTGCCATGGCTTATAACCAACAACTGCTACACTCACCCAAAAATATGCCATAGAATTTTAAAAATCACCAGTGCTAAACCGCCTTTATTTATTTGAATATATATTTTAAAAAACGCATGATTTGTTTATTTAATAAATTGGAATTATCACTTTTAAAATGTCAAAGCAGTCTTTCTTTAAAAATAAAATGTTTGTTGCTACAAATTAAGAATGTGTTAAAATTTTTGAAACTTCGAACTTCACTGTGAAATATTTATAGTATTATTATTTCTAAGGAGTTTCTTTTTAAAATTATTAACAATATTAAAAAAAGAAAGTGTTTCGACATATTATAAATAAATAAGTCACTGATAGAAATGCCTTAACAAATTTTATGCGTATAAATCAAAGCAATTTTTTTTTTGTGTGTAGCTGCCATTGCTGGCGTCGCTGTCAGCTTCGTCGTCACTTTGCGATACTTTGTTTTAGTGGTGTCGACAGTGGACACTAAATCGAAAAACATTTCACAACAATGTCCATTTTCATTGCGGCAACTGCAGTGCACACACGCACACACACACACACAGAGTGGCATATCACACCCTCGCTTCGCGTTGCAGACAAAATGTCGACAATGGTTGAATGAGACGGGGAAGGGGGGGGCCAGAGTCCGACGATGATGATTGTGAAAAAGTTTAAATTTACATTTGTATTTCGCTTCTGCCATTTCTGGCTTCTGGTTTATGCGTTTGTTATTGTTGTTATTTCTGTTGCTATTGTGTTTTATGTGTTATTCTTTGACACACACTCACGCACACTCAAACACACACGCACACGCACACACACACAGGCACACAAACTTTTTTATTTATGCTTCTTTATTATAGCCACTTTTGTCGCTTTCCTTGCTCAGCGTTGCATGTTGAAATTGTAACTTGGCATAAAGATCGGACACTCGCATAATAACAAACAACTAGTGGCGATTTTTTACTAGTAGTCGACTGTCTGCATACCCTGTAAATTTGACAAAATTAGCAGTGCTACTAAATGGCTATAAGTAAGAAAAGTAAGAGGGGAATTGCTAAGAGGGGACTTTGTAAATTAATAATTAATTTATACTTATATTCATTTAAATAGATAACAGTTAAAGTATATAGAAGCATTAACTGAACAAAATGCCAATCATTTTCTATATATTACAAAGGAACATCAGAAGAATATTTCAAACTAAAATAATTTTTATATTTTATTGGCAGGCTGTGAGTAATCTTTAAATTTGATATATCATTGTTAAGGTATTTTCAAATTTAATTTAACTATTCTCAGAGCACACCCTTTTTAGACTCGTTTACAGGGTATTACGGCTTAGTGGACTTAGCCGTTAATGCATTACGGATACGGATACAGCCACAGGCACAAAACATGTGCCGGAATTTGGATGGCTGAACATCGAATTGGCTATTTGTTTATTCTGGAGTTGGGGGAGGATTCTCGCATTTTTAACGAATTGTAACATTTTTGAGATGCATTCCAATTGGAGGCAAGTCGTGCGGATACAAGTCAACAAACAAAAGTGCATATACACTTCCCAATTGACCCCATCGAGAACTCTTTGTCGTAAACTTGAGCCATAAAATGAAAGAAATAAAAAAGATACTTTTTCCAATGCTTCCGCGAAAAAGTCAACGAACCCAGAATGCAGAGGAAGTTTGTGAGATAAAGTCTCTTAAGGGCAAAATAAAAAGGTTTCGTTAACAAT
Organism: Drosophila fungiperda; assembly: GCA_035042345.1. Taxonomy (NCBI): domain Eukaryota; kingdom Metazoa; phylum Arthropoda; class Insecta; order Diptera; family Drosophilidae; genus Drosophila; species Drosophila fungiperda. The sequence continues at coordinate 1,611,424 of JAWNLM010000159.1, read as the reverse complement.
TTTTAAGTAATTCGTTTAATCAGTTAATTTTGTTGACTTACGAACAAATTCTGAAATATTAAACTGATTTGAGAGAGTTAAGATTCTGCTGTGGATTTAGTTCTTGGAAGTGATAAAATAATTAACAGCTACATGTTTTTATTTCTTTTATAGCTTTAAACACGATTAGATAAAGGTTAAAAAATATGATGCCTACAATTTTGAATATAGCTAAACGAAAGTTTGTTAATGCAACTTTTGTATCATTAGATTAAAAATCCCTATGGAATGCTCAACAAATATAAATGTAGCATTCCCATGAGAAACTTTTCTAATGTTTTCAATGCTTAATATAACAATTGAATTTGTTGTTGCTTATTTTGCAGCTCTTATTTTTTTTTTTTTTATCTGTTTTTCCTGTTTTAATTGGTACTCAGAATTAGGCCAACAACAATTTATCATGCGCACAATGATTCTGAAAAATGGTCAGCTAATAACCCGCGGGCTGACCCGAGGGCGGATGAAGATGACGTTGACCATTGGTTAGTGCAGCCTGTCCAGCATTATTGCCAGTCACCGGAGTCATCCAAGTGCCGCATTTTTACTACCTGATAAGCCGCGAGTGCCTCATTTGGGCCAGCGGCCTGAAAGCGCTCAGCAGCTCTGATCTTTGATCTCCTGGCTGTCTGTCACTCTGTCCAATTGTCTGTTTGTCTGTGTGATGTTTTTTTTCTTGTTGTCAGGTTTTTCGGGCCGGCTGCCTGCCCCTACGTGACTGACCCTGACGGTACCGGCCCGGTCCCGGTCCCCGTACCGTTCCCCATCCAGGTTAGCCGTCTGGCGTTATACGAGCCGAAAATTATGCTGTTTGTGTTTGTGTGGCATGGTGGCAGATAGAGACATGAAGCGAAGCGGATAATGATAATGGCATTCAGGTTCTTTGTGAGCGATCAGGTTACGGGCCACAAGGGATAGCCATAAACCAGGTCTACCTACGCAATGCATTCGCCCAAGGCAGATGTGCAACGCAAACTCCCGACCACAGTGGCAGTGGTAGAAAGAGAGAGAGAGATGGAAAGAGATAGATAACCATTGACAAACATAACCCACACATACAAAGAATTCGCCATTCAATTAGAGAGGCTGAAATGCCGCGTGTCCTGTGCCTTGCCAAAGGGATTGCAATTTATATCTATCCAAATCGACAGATGTACAAATCTAACGAATTTTTCTGGCAATTACTGAAAGCTGTTCGATTGAAAATGCAAATCAAAATACTTATTGGGCGCACTTTATCATAATCGAAATTCAATTGAAGCATGCCACATCGCATGCGATCAAGTGCCTCCCCAAGAAATGAAGCAAATGAAAGTATTCAAAACATAAATTACAAATCGACTCTCCAGTTACTTGTATATATATACATATATATATGTAAATATATTTTATATATTTATGCACTTACACTTATGCATTCGAAAGCGCCCAACCAAATATAGAAGTACTCGTTTCTATTGTACATTACGAGAACATTGATTTCACTTACTTGGCCACAGACCCATTTGATTTCCCATTGTGTGCGTGCCCCGCCAGAGTTATGATCAGCGCCAGGCCAGCGCCTTAACCATTTCTGGCACACACACTCGAACCAGAAGAAGAAGAAGAAGAAGAAGGAGAAGGAGAATAAGAAGGCAAACATGTTTCCCGTTTTTTGCCCAAAGTGCACGTGTCGGCACTTAGGGAGTCCGAGGCTGCTGTTGCCTCGGCAAGTGCCTTGGGATGCGGGCACATAGCCAAAAGCCATATAGCACTGTATAGCATATATATATTAGTAGTGTATATACACTCAGAAAAAAATATATGCTCTTAAATTTAGATAAAAATGTAAAACATCAATTTTTTAATTTTAAAAGAACTTTTTGAAATATTTTAAAACTTTTTAATGAATCTGTTTTTTTTTTTAATTTTTGAAATGTGATTATAACAAATATAATATAATTATAAATATATATATATTATAGACCAACTGTACAAGTTTTGACAAGATCGGAAAGAAAACCGCCGAAGTGTAGTTTAAAAACAACATTTAAAATACTGTTTTTAAAATACGTAGAAAACAAATCTTTAATTCTTGAAAAATTATTTTTTTTTAAGTGTAGATCAACATAGCAAATCAAATACGCCGATAGACCACATCGTAATGGCGATGGCCGAAACTTTGCCGAGTCCGAGGCTTCTACACGGAGTGCATATTAAAATCGCTCTTCGCTCCAAGTCGGGAATGCGAACGGCTGACTTGGGGATAGTAGAAATTGTGAGGGGGGGCTGGCAGGGCAGGGTAGGGCATGGCATTGGGGATTGGGGTAAGGCTTGGCTTGGCATGGCATAGCATGGCAAGGCATGGCTCTGGTTGGCTCAGGTCTCGTGTTCCATTCAAGTGGTTGTGGCATGTAATTAATATGCGACACTCCTTTTCCAGCGCCAGCGCGCAACTATTTAGCGCAAAAGGCAAACGCAGTTCTTCCATATTACATTTTATTTTCTATTCTTCAGTGTTATTTATGGCTATACTTCGGCCATTCCGTTTCATGTGTTGTTTGCAACACTGGTGGCAATATCCAAAGACCTATCAAATCCAGACGGATATCAAATGACGACTGAAGTTAAGGTCAAAGAAATTAGAGCCACGAGAAAACTGTGTAAATTACAAATTTCTTGCAAAATTGTACTTTTACTAATAAGTATTACTTTTAATTGAGATTTACAATTTGTATTTATATATTATTATTTTAAGAATTTGACTCATAGCTGAATTTTTTTGTTTATCTTACTCAGCAATCTCAAGTTTCCTCAATTATGCTGGTCTCTACAAAGTTCAGTTGAAAACAAATAAATGATTTATTCATGTTTGTTGATTCAATTAAGCGAAAACACAACAATACTGAGAAAAATCAATCAAACTTTGTATAGAAAATTGATTGCCTCTACAAATGCTGTATTTGTTTTCATTGTTGCAGTTTAACCCTTGATAAAAAGCATTTTTGTCAATTATGATCATTTTTTTGTGTATATCAAAAAAAAAGGTTAATAATAAATAGTAATAAAATAAAATATATTAATGATTGGCTGCTTAAGTTAGTTAATTACACTTAATTGAATACATATTTTTTATTCAATCGCAAAACATCTGATATTCTTGAACAATTTAATTGTTCAGAGAAAAGATACCAACACTTGTCTATGCTAGCAGTTGAATCCATTATTATACCATTTTCATTTATTTAAATTTGGATTATTTTTGGCTTCTGCTGCAGCTGAATCATCTATGTGAGAGCTCTTCATTATCATTGTGATCAAAACGATTAAATTTTAATTTTCAATGTGGCACAATTTTTTATATAAGTACATAAAATCGAGTACATACGATTATATAAAAGAGTACACTCATGAGTGTACTCATACACACTCATGTATGTATTGGAGTATTCGTTGTAGACATGCACATGGGAGTCACCATGCCAACACATGCTCAAATAATAATAATACCCGCCTTTGGCTGGCTGACTGGCTGACTGGTTGTTGTTGCCCCAGTTGAGTGCACACACAACCACACACACACACAGAGATTGTATCCCCTGCTTCTATCTGAGAGAGTCACCCGCACCCGCACCCGCAACACACAGAAGCGGTGGCAGCAGTGGCATGAACAGCATGAGCCACCAATTCGCCAGCTCTGTTAAGTAAATTGATTCTTTAATTGTCGAGAATTGGTTATGAGTCTGTTTAACTCGCTTTGCCGCTTCGCGGCATGCCCCTTACCCCAACCCACAATGCCCCCATCATGCTGCTGACAGACTCGCAGAATGGGAGAGAGAGAGAGAGTAAATGAGAATGAGACTGCAACTGTGGCACATGAAAATGCGAATGAATCCGGCGGCTTACATAAAGAGCAGCCGACAAAACTCGTATCTGCAACTCGTATCTGTTGGTTAAATGTTCACGAATTCCAAGCAAGCTGCAACCGATCACAGCATCTACCATGAAGGCGTGTTATCGGGGCGCATGAGTCACAGATTCCAAAATAAATATATGTATGCAAATACCAGAATCAGCATTATGCAAAAGACACACAGCAAGATGATCTTTTCTGGTGTATTCGTGAAATTTAATGCCCCAACCGACATCCGACAAAATTGGAAAAAACAAAAAAAAAATAGGAGCAGAAACCGTAGAAAATGGTAGACAAACAATAGGTTATGATGATCCTTCTCTTTTTTCTTCTTCTTTTGGTTATTTACCCATGTCAAGCAAGGAAAATTGGAGTCTTACATTTAAGCAGAAATTGATGTGCATATTTGAAGCAAACTGTTGCCATGAGCAAGTCTTCCTAATTCCCTACATGGCACCCTCGGCAATCCAATCAAACCGATTGCAATCGCATTGTTTATGGCCAAGGGGTTATGTTGCATAAAGGCTGCGGAGCTTAGAGCAGTTGGAGGGTATTACTTCTATCTATTTTTTTTTTGCACAAAACCCACATTCTCACGCTTGCCCAAACCGAAATCGAACCAAGGAGCTGTTGTGCGTTGAGATTCGCACTCGGAGTACCTGGATGCAACTACCTGGTTACTTGCAGCGCCTTGTTGCTCACTTCCTTTTTTGTTGTTGCCATTGTAGTTGCTGTTGTTGTTGTTGCTGTTGTTGTTGCTGTTGTGTTGTCGCCTATTAGGCACCTATGGAATAATTAACAGCGTAACCAATATGCGAATGGTTTGCTAAACACGGGCCAACGGGGGTCTCCTCTGCCTCTTTCTCTCTTTCTCTCCACGCTGGCGGCATTTTCCATTCATACAAAATTGGCATATTCACTTCCTATTGATTGAGTGCCGCATTGAAGGAGGGAGTGCTTGTTTTTTCTTTGTATATATATATATATATTTTTTTTTTTGTGTTTTTGCAAGCTGCACTCGGTTTATTGATCGTGATAAATAACTGCATTAATGTGACAGCTTTCGCCCATAAATTGTACATTTTACGGTGAGCTGCATTTACTTTCAGATGAAACGCAAATATTACTATTCACTGCTATTGTGCAATCAGGTAGCAAAAACACTTAACAATTCGCATAATGTACAAACTGATTGAGCAATAGATCACATATTGATTAACCTTTACATGCGGAACTCGTTTAATGCCAAACAGCTTCCCATCAGGTCAAAGATGACACAACACAAACTCTGAATGTATTTACCAAAATGTTGTGAAATACCCAATTGTTAATCATTTACCTGAATTTGACGAATTCTAATAAAGTATGAATCAACGCAGAAAATAAAAAAAAAATCTTCATCATACATAAGCTATGTGTTTAATACTTGGGACTGAGTATGAATCACTTAAAAATCTTACGAATGCGTCTATTTCAAATATAGAAATATTTACTGTGCTGAAAGTTCAATGCGTGCGACATTCGAATACCCGAATGGACATTCGTATAGTATGTAGGTCAAAAATTGTTCTACACATGCCACATTCCACACATTCACACAATCATTTCTATTTACATGTTCCGTAAAAAAAAGCATTTCGATTCGGACGCAATGCATGTGAATCTGATGTAAGCGATTAAGTCAGTTCATAGGGTCCCCAAATAATCACCGAGATTAGATAGAGCACGACTTTTACATAAACCACACAAATCGAAGTCACCGATTTCCGTTGCACTTAATTAGATCATCATACGATCATCATTGCAACTTACCCAGACAACATCCTGCGAGCAGCAGCACTGCTGAGATTATAGACTTATTGAAGACTCGGCTCGATACCATTTTGACCACTGTTGACTGCTCGAGCGACTACACGAGCAAGTAATATGAAAGTATATTGGGAATTGTATATATATATATATATTCTGATATTGTCTGCAGCGGTGTTTAAAATGTGTCGCACGTCTGCGTTTGCCTCGTTGTCGCTTGTTTGTTATTCTTGTGATTTGACGGAAAAAAAGTAAATACAATTACTGTCGAGTAATTAGTTTCCAGTTGAATTCAAAGAGTTCAGCGTCCCAATTAACGGTTTACATATACATATTCAGCACTTTTCAACCTGCGATATTCGTAATTATTGTTGTATGTTTTGATTTTGTTTGTGGCTCTTTCACTCAGCACTCTTTTCACTGTGCTGCGCGGCGACACACAATTACGAATTACAGTTATAAGTACAATTTTAATTTGGGGAAAGAAAGGTGCCACTTATTTCTGACCGATAACGCTTCTGATCTCCGCACAAAACTTGACTGCACGAACACGTCTCATTTGTATCTGGAGTTCGTTTGTCTATTGGGCGCGAATTTATGAAATAACTTTTTCCAACACTGTCGGCTAAATTCGGCTGTTCGGTGTTTTTGGTTTCGGTTTCGGCTTTGCTGGGCGCACACTCGGTAAAATGCAACCGGTCGGGACAAGAGTACAAAAAGAAATGACGTCGGCCTCTGGCTCGACGACACTGGTGCAGTTTTCAAGAGAGCCACTGAAAGAGAGGGTAGCTAGTCAAGGGCCAAAGAGTTGGCTGAAGAGCGGCACACCTTAAACTAAGAGAAACGCACAACTCCAAATTGTATTTAACAAGCATTTTAAGCAATATTCGTATTTAAAGGATTCATTAAAAAGAATATTTCAACTATTAATTATTGTTAACTTATGACAAATACAGCAAATGCAATTCATTGAAATGTCTATTCATATTTATAGCATGTACAACAATCTTTCTATTATTTCTACCGGCTTATTAATGATATATTTATTTGAGGGCGTTTAATGTAAATCAGCAGAATTAATATTCATATGTCGATTAATTACTTGCTCATTAAATTCCCATATGCAATTTTTCCATTATTCAAATTTACTGTGGGCGTGAAAAAGGTTGTCTTGCGACTAAAGCTAATAAGATTATTATTATTATGATTATCGAGCAATCATCTTGACTTCTCTATAAGGCTTTATTAATAGTTGAGTAGTTGTTGCACTCAGTTATTGAATTTATAATATAAAAAATAAAGATATCAACAGTTGATTATAATGATTACTTGGCAAGCAGCTGGGTTTTTCTAATAAGGTTTTAATAATATATTGCGATAGCAGTTTGACTCTAGTTATTATATATATAATAAAAGCATTTATTCAAAAACAAAAATCTAAACTGAAGAATATGAACTAAAATCAATGAAGTATTTAACACATATTTAAAATGATGAATTAAGCTGAATTTTATAAAAGATATTTGTAGATCAGAAAATGTTTACTTCGATTGCTGAGCAATCATTAGTTTTTTTTTTATTTTTTTATAAGGGTTAACTAAAATTGAGTTTGCAGCTTTTCGTTTATATGATGAATTTTAAGTGAAAGTTCCTTAAGTATATATTATAAATACACAAATAAAAGCATGCATTTGGGCATGAAATGTAGGTTAAATTAAAAGGCAATCGGTAAGCAATTAATTCGGTATGCAACTCACTCAAAATCAAAGGGCAAAAAATGTAATTAAATCATGTTTATCTTATTTAGGCATTCTTGTGCTAAATTCTGTGAATTTATTGGGCATTGCCATCCACAGTTTTTTTGCTGCGCATTCTGGCGATTCCCATTTCAATGTACTCCTCGTTGAGCTGTCAAGTTCCCAGAAGAGAGCTGCAGATACACAGATACTCAGATGCGCAGATACATTGGCAAGCCGAAAGATACAATTTGCCGTTTGCTTAATGAAAAGGCGACGTTCCCAGCATTTTGCATGGGAAGCCAGTTGATTGCTTGCCCCACAAGCACTGTGATTTACTTGCCCCAACTGCTTTTAGGGGTCGCAATTTGTTTGCGTTGTCTGCGTGTGCTTGTGCTTGCCGCAGTTGCAGTTGCAGTTGCAGTTACATTTGTAGTTGCGGTAAAAGATATGACCACCACTGTGAGGCAGTAACAGAAAATTGTTTGTGTTCATCGTGTGGACACATGTAGCAACATGTAATGTGTTATGTGTGCAGCATTTGCTGATATGATATGCAGCAAGCTGAAGCGAGACAAACAAACAATTAAAATTAATCTACGGCCATAAAACAAAGTGTGTATTGTGCATTGCGATCGAGTGTGAGTATCTTGTGGATGCATTATGATGCATTCATACATACATACATATATATATATATATATATATATATTCATATTTTTGTGTTTGTCTGGTTGTTGTTTGCGTGGTTGTCTTCTGTTGTCTGGGGTTGCCTGGAGTAGCCTTTGGGTGCCAACTTTGTAAACATCCGCAAAATTCAGATTTTTGTCTTTTGTTGTTGATGAGTTGAAGATGTTTTTGTTGTGGTTGTTGTTGTTGCACATGTTCGCGCCTGCAGCTAAGCAATGGGTGGATATTAATCAAATATTTATATTTACACGTAGACAACACACAAACACACACACGCACACATACACAGTTTGTATGTTGCACGACGGCGACGGCGGCATTAACCGAATTTCTGGGAATTTTTTTTCTTTACAACTTTGGAAACAAATTAATCAAACAAACAACCAGCGACAATTCAAGTATTCTATGTGTGTGTGTCTGTGTGTGTTAAAAGCTGTGCGCTGTCAGCATAAAATGCATGCAAGATATCTAAATACATACACACACGCACGCACACACGTATCCCTTTGCTCAGTCGCCGCGCAGACTCCATATGCTCGAAACAGCAGCTGCAAAGAGAGCGGCAAGCGGCATTTAAGAGAAAAAGAGAGAGCGCACATTAAAACGAATATTTACTTGTTAATATGCCGACAATTCTTTGGTATAGTTGGCAACGCGACACCATAAGCACAAATGCATTTGCAGAACAAAACAAGTTCCATTGGCTTGCATGTGTGTGTGTTTGTTTTTGTGTGTGGGTGTTTGTTGGGGGTTGGTTTTTGCTGATGTGCTTGTGCAAAAGAGCAGCGACTGTTGACTGAAATAGGACACAAAGTTGTGACGAAAAACTGTTTGGAATTGAAAGTGTCAGCAAATGTGCTAAAGAATTTCAATCTTTAACAAGCACACAAACATAAAATTTATGTTTACAAATACACTGCAAAGAAAGGAAGCCACAGAAGCAGCTACAACCAAAATGATATAAGAATTTCAAAAAGTTATTTTCAAATGTTGTTTACCAAGTGTAAAATTTAGCCGAGTTTATTTTTTCAAATTATAGATCCACTTTATTCAGCATATATAACCCAATTAAATAATTGATTGTTTGGTGACCTCGTTTTATAATTTAAATATGTTTTCGCTGTTCTTTATACTTAGAAATATGACGAATTCCAGTGGGACTTATAAATACATTATTTTAAGCAATTAAAAAAGTAAATGTTTCTTATATAAGCATTTGAGCATTAGCTGATTACTTATTATTAATAATTAAATAATAATAAAGTATAAAATAAAATAAAAGTTTTTTTGAAGAAGACAATAGTATTTATCAAAAGTAATTGTGTGAATTTATTTCGATAATTTGATAGCTGCTTCAAGTTATATTGATGACCAACTGATGATTATAAGGCACGTGGTAAGCGGAAATTTTACAGTGTAGAATGGCAAATACATATACAACTTCTATATATATATATATATATATATACCCTCCATAAGTTACAAGTTTTACGACATTTAGGCCACGGCCTGTGAAGTTTACTTGAGTCGTTTCAGGCTTCATTTTGTGGTTGCTTTTTTGCCACGATGGATGAAATCATTTTGCGCATGGGCATGCGGTGAATGCCAATGGTAAATGAAGACACATAGACAGAACTCCAAAGAGACTCAGCCAAGCAAAAAGAGATGTCTGAAAATACGCGCAGCGCTGTGTAAATTGTTGCTCGAGTTGGAATCCAATTTCCTACTGGGAAGCCAAATGCAGATGTGAGTCATCATCATCATTCGCATAGTTTTCGTTTATTTCCTTTTTGTTGATTTTTATTTTTTTATGCTGCACCTCGTCGTCGTCGTCATCGAGTTATGAGCAGTTCGCAGTTCAGAGCAGTCCTATTCTGTTCGGCGCTGTTATGCTCAGTTTGCTCTCCTCTCGCAGCAGTGGCATGCAGCAGAAGCAGAAGCAGAAGCAGAAGCAGCAACCGACCAAACAACCAAAACAACCCACGCAAAGTTTAGTGTCTCAGTGTCGCTCAGTGTGAACGGGTTTTCGCGGTTCGCGATTTTTGTTTTTCGCAATACACACAACACATATAAATACATAAAATCTCTCTATCTGAAGAGGAAAGGATACCGAGCTGAACGAGACGACTGTCAAAGTATTGTACATTATCATAATTACGTTCTCCATATCTGCCCCAAGCACAATGACAATGACAACTCGTCTCATATTGCTGGCATTAATCATCGGATCTCTATATACGCAGCCAGGTACAAATTTAACATATTTTTACTATTCATATTCAAATCTGTTTTTGATATTAATGGATTTCAGGCCAATAGCTTATCTTGTACATTTTTCAATGAATTATCTAAATTTACTCACGCATCAAGCATTTATTAATAGAAGCATCAGTTTTTCTTGGATATATAATAATATATATGCATAATAATTTGCAATTTAAAATAAAATATAGACACATTATTTATTTAATATATTATATATGCGGCATCTGTGCGTCTGTTTAGTGGACAATTTGTCAAACTATTAATTTTTGGAATCGCTAATCCATTAGCTTTGTCTTTATTTTCGATGGCTCTGTTTGTCTATTTTTCGTTGCCAATAAAAATACGAACAATATGAACTGAAAACATATTTAGTTTATCAATCATACGTCATGTTGACTGATCTGCCAATTTTTGATGTGTATTTATGAATAGGGGGAACACTTAAGAGATTGTATGATGAAAAGTACTTAGCATAACAATGCGACTTTTGTTTTGGTTTTTTGCCTCTGTTAAGCTTTCTATATGGCACTTATGCGGATGAATAAAATATTTTACTGTATACACAATCCTTCAAATTATATAATCCCAAGAGTCCTTAAGTGTTGAGTGCCTACGGTTTAAGTATAAGCCAACTGCATACAGGCAAATGCGCTGGCTGTGCAACGCTCAAGAAATCGATGGATTAAAACCCCCAACCCATCCCTTCCCCTCTCTCAAGAGCATTGCACTCTCCTTTCGACCCTCGGCACTAACATTTGAACAGATGAAAAGCTACTGCACCTTAGTACACCAATAAAAAAAGGCACTTTAACTTGGCACATAAAAAAGCAGCGGAATTTAAAATGTCTGTTAAATAAGACGCCCAAGTTTATGCTATATGTTAGACTGGAATGGAGTTTAATTAATAATATCAATAATATTATATATTTATTTTTCATTGCTTCGTTGCTCAGCTGGTAGACTTGAATTTTTAAATATTTCTTATTGATAATAATTATTAATTAATGAATAATATAAATATTTAGCAGTATTTATTTAAGGATTATAAAATCAATGAATTATTCATTTAGTGACATATTTGCCATTTATATATTATGGACTGATATCCATAAATTTCTTGTCACGTATTTGTATCTAGATATATATACTTTCCTTAGAAGACACACAAACATTAATGGAAACGCGTCTTGGCTGCCAAAATGATATATATATATATATATATATATATATATATATATATATAATTTGATATGCACTTGTAGCTGTCACCGCTGTATGTAGTTTGGGGGAAATGGACAAATTAGTGCCACAGCAGACTCACCCAAGGAAGGAATGAATGAGCACATTGTTAAAAATATCAGCATAATTAAAGTGACTTTGAAAAATTAAACTGGGAGTAATGAAGCTCTTGTATTATTGAGGATATAACTTGCATATAGATACATAATTTATTTCATATATTATATATGTTTATATATCTGTGCGTCTGTTTAGTGAGACAATTTCTCAAACTATTCATTTTTGGAATTGCTAATCCATTAGCTTTGTCTCTATTTTCGATGGCTCTGCTTATCTATTTTTCGTTGCCAATAAAAATACGATCAATATGAACTCAAAACATATTTAGTTTATCAATCATGTTGACTGATCTGCCAATTTTGGATGTGTATTTATGAATTATGAATGAAGGGGGAAAATTTACGAGAACACTGTTTTGCTCGGGCTTTTAATATCGGCTGGCCGAGAATTTCTTGAATTATCATTTACTATATCTTCGGTTTACGTGGATTAAAGCTTTATACAGTATTCCAGTAGAAATTTAGAAATAAACATATTACAATATTCTGCACTTTGTTTACTCCTGGCCCCCTTGCTTAAAAAATGAGTTCAAGTGGTAAACCAAAGTTTGTTTCTAAAAAGTGTTAAAAAAAATATATATATAATTATGAAAAACATAGTTTGATTAATTTTTATTTTACATATACATACATATGATAGTAGTTTCTTATATAGTTGTATGTATGTATAACATATAGGTTTTAATTAGTTTAAATATTGGTGATTATGACTGTTGTTGCTGTCGCTAATTATGGTTATGCTGCAGCTACGAAAACATCTTACAAACACACTTCTTAATTAATTATAGATACGATGTAATCTGGACGTCATTTGTACAATACAAATGCGTTTAATATTTTGTTGTATGTCTTAATTATTATTATTACATTATATAGTACTTAATCATCACTTTCATTTGTTTTGTTAGTAGGATTTGTAATTTACATTTAACTCTGATTCTTTCTTGCAATACAAATTTCAAAACATTTCATTGTTGCCTATGCAGTTATGCATGTATGTATGTGGTATGCATGTATGTATGTTGTATGCATTTAGATGTATGTTTGTTTGTATGTATGTATAAATATATACACATATTATGGGCTCGTTTGTATATAAATATTTCAGTAAACAATATTTGCAATATTTACGCTTTAATAAAAAATACAATATTTTTCTGCGTTTCATTTCTTGTTGTTGTTGGCTTACAGTTTTTGTTGTGGTTTTTAAACAAAAAGCTTCAAACATATGTTTTTAACGCAAAATTTCCATTTTGTTTCTAAGTAACATTTTTTTCCTTCTCGTGATTGGTCTCAGTATAATTTTATGCTTCAGTACGACAAAAATTGTTTTTTATTTTATTTTATTATCTTTGTTTTTTATTTTTCATTTTTTCTATTAATTTTATTTCAAAAGTTCTATAATAATAATGAATTTTAAATATTATTATTACTTTACTCGTACTTGATATCAGAAGTTTTTTTTTTTTTTTTTTTTCATTCCACACAAATTAAAATGTATAAATTAATCGCTTCATCATTATTATATCAGTTTCAGTATAATTTATGCTACAATTTGCTGTTGATAATTAATTTTAAGAAATTTGTGTTTGAGTCTAATTTACGATTAATCTTCGGCAAACATTATTAGTTTTTTTTTTATTTCTTTCTGTGTTTTGTTTTTAATTAATATGCGAAAAAGGAATTATCAATGTTTATATATTAATATATATCATTTATATATATATATATATATATAAATATATATCTATATATATAGATATACACACACATTATGTATATATATGTATAATATTAACCACAAAAATAGTTTTCTGATCCAAATCCAGTTTAGGCCAAATGGTAATCCTGAAGATTGGATTCCAGAATAGTGTCCTTTACAGCTGCAAACACAAACCTTATATTTGAAGTATCTAAAGTAGAAAGTAAAAAGATATTTTAGTTTTAGTCACCCATGCATTGAAGCTATTGCCTTATTTAATATAGGATTAAGCAGCTCCAGATTTTTAGACTTTTAATAAAAATTGCTTATTCCCAATGCGACGCAAATTTAACAAAATAAATTATAATTGCGTCTGCAATGGTACAAATTAAATAAAGCTAACAATTGTACAATAATCTATATTTTAATCTTAAAATAACATAGAAGAATACAAATTTTTAACAATGAAATAATTGAGTATGTTTATATAGGAAAAATTATCATCTGTTTATGGTGTTGAACGGTGGGAAGCGGCTGACTAAAATTTGTAGACAATTATTGTTTTTATCCGAATTTAGACTTTCTTTTTAGTATCTAGAATATATAAATTATTTATTTACGTTTCTTTAATCCAAACATTTTTTAAGCTTTGCAAGAAGAAATTGTTTGGCAAGTCGAAGATACTTGATTTTAAAAGACCCCGAATTTTAGTTATACAATGTTTCATTTATGTTCGCATTAAGCTCCAAATATTTCTTCAGTCCCAAAATGTTGTTTAACTTCCGCCTAACTACAGTGGCTGTGCGGCAAAAGCAAATCTTGTTACAAATCGTCTTATTTAGAATTATATTAAGTGGGCAATAGCATACACGCTATATAAACATAAAGATGAATTACTCACCCGTAGCACAGGTGAAATGAAAATAGTTATTTTCGGAATCTGGACTTAAGTCTTCAAACATGCTCTTTATGAATTCTTGGGCTGCTATTGCATCTTGCTTTGGACCTGTGATCAACATAATTGGGATATGTTTAAAACTAGCACAAGTACAAAACTAGCAATAGCAATATAATATAAGGAGGCGATTTCTCGGTTCAGTGAGGATAACCAGATGAGGGTACTCACCGTTGTATTCAGGAAAATAGTCCACCAAATGCGAATCCATTATTTTATCTGCTAACAAATCTGTCTTGTTAAGAAATGTAATAACTGATGATTTTTGGAACCACGGGCATGCTATGATAGTTTTAAATAAAGCTTTCGATTCCTCCAGGCGGTTCTAAATATGTAATAATATCATTAAATATTATATTGAAGCCAATAACAAATATCAATTCAAACTTACCTCATTATGGGATTCAAACAAAATTTGATCGTATTCCGATAGCGCTACCAAAAAGATTATTGAGGTAACATTCTCAAAGCAATGAATCCACTTTCTTCGCTCCGAACGCTGGCCGCCAACATCAACCATTCTGAATTTTAAAAAATGTTGATTTATTTTTTTAAAACAACAAGCAAAAAATAAGTGAATTTAATATTAAGCAAGAAGCTAAACCAATAAATATGAAAACATCGGATGATATATGCACATATTTATAAATATAAAGTTTGTTTTAATATACACAATTAGGGTAACTACTCGAAGGCTACAGTTCAATTTAGAGCTGATTAAACATTGCATTTTCAGAAAGTTACGATTTATATACCTTAAGAAAATATCGTTTAATTTAAAGTCACACTGGTATATAGTAGGAAAAATTAGATATTATTTAATAGAGAACATGATCATATGTATATCATCTTAAATTCTGTTAGCCTGAAACACCACTTTAAATCTGCTCCAAAAATACCGAAACCGTTTTGTGATTTAAACTATTTTATCTTATATTAAATGATATGATTTGTTTGTTTGAAATTCACAAATTGTGCTGGTTAAGTATTAAACAGTTAAACAATTAAAAAAAAGTTGTGTAGCTACCTAAATCTGATCTCTTCCAAGTCAAAGGGATACTCAATGATCCCCGTTGTCGGCGCACGAACTCTTAAAATGTCGTCCACAGTGGGTAAATAGTAGGGTTTAGCCACACGATCGAGATCAATCAGATAACTATACATTAAATATATAAGAAAGAAATCAAATTTAGTACACCGAATTAATATAAAAAAATGTCAATTATTTTTATTGTCGTCTTTCTTGTCTAACCCATATCCAACGATTAACTCACTATTTAGCGGAATCTATCAACTGATATTCTCTTCGGCGATCATAACATTTCTGTATGCCAGAATCGGACCAAAGCTTTTTTATGGCATTGACAAGTTGATCATCAAATGTTGTCACTGTTTTATAGTCAATGCTCATCACCAGATTAGCAAGTTCCTGCAAAACAAAGTTCCAAGTAAAAAACCATGTCAAAGCAAACAATACTTTTTTATTGTTAATAATACATACGTTATGCTCGTCAACATAATATGATATTTTGAGGTCATCCATGGCTTTGATCATTGTCTGCATGGCCATGACTATGTTTTGGAAAACCAGTTTAATGTATCCACGTTGGTCTTCTTCCGTGTACCCGCCTCCATGTATAATACGCATCTGTTTGATGAACGTTGATTTGCCGGATTCTCCCGTGCCTGCGAACGGTAAGTGAAAACCAAATATGATTTTAGTAAGGAACTGGGAAACACAAATACGGCACAGGACAAATGCTAATTCCACAAGGTGTCAAAATGCACACAGAGTATGTATCTATGTTTACTACTTAAATATGCACAGCATCATTTAATCAAGATAATACACACCCAGTAAGAGAAGCTTGATCTCACATCGCGCTTCTCGCTTTTCACGGCGCAACTGTCTCTCGATTTCCTGATTGATCCGCTTTTGTTCCTGATTGATCCGCTTTTGTTCCTTGGCTTCATCCGATAAACAGCACTCCATGCTAACTGGATTTAAGGACGATTACGCGTATTGCAGATCCTGTGATACGCTCCGTGACGTGCGGATATCTTTCAGTTGCCGGATTATCCTGCTGCTCTGATAGTTACTTACTCTTGGCTTGCTTACTTGGCTTACTTGGCTCTATTGCTTGCACTCCACTCCCTGAAGGGATCTCTCTCTCTCTCTATCTTTTGTTTGTGTATTCTATTTCTTTAATGATTCTCAGTACTCAGTTTACCATCATTGTAAACTGGCGTATCTTTTTACAAATTTATTCACGTTGCTTTTAGCTTTTTATAAATATCTCTAAATAAAAAATGTAAATAGATTGGAATAAAATATGTACTTTGAAAAGATTGATAAGCGACTTAATTTATATTAACTTTCAACCACAAAAAAAAAAAACGATTTGTCACTGCAGTTAAGTCACAGATACAATTAACAGTACCTTATAAATTTGGCAATCTAACGCAAAACAGAACTCTAACAAGAAAGTGCGAATTCTATTTTTCAAATACTGACCTCGCTTTGCTGGTTGTAAGCTAGAAGCTCAAAAGCGAACTGAGTGATCAGCACAATGCTAATTTGTTTAGAGCTGTAGTTATAAGTCCTTACTCTGAAGAGAGTATTTTATAAATGAACTCCCAGTCGTTAAATAAACATCATAATACCATTTTATCAAGTTTCATATTTTGTGGTCTTCTCAGGCTTGCGGTTAAGTAAGTTATTTATACAAAGTATAGTTACAAATTGGCATCATATATATATATATATATAAGCATATATAGTATTTAAATCAAAGTCAACTTAGAAAATATGTGGGTGAGATGATTATCTGGCTAGATGATTGCATTTTGTTAATTGTCGGCTATTAGTCACGATTAGTCAGTATTATTCCAAACTCTTATCAGGCAGACACACTGAAAGTGTATCATAACATACAAAACTTACGCGATATGTGAAAACGGAATGCAGACTTCACATTTCTTACTCATTATTTATATCGCTTCGGTTACTGACTGGACTCATTCTGTTTAAAATATATCACTTTTCAAGATAAGCAAAAAACATATTTAACTGGAAATCTAAATTAATTTTTTTATTAAGCAGTTTAAGTGAACTATAGTTGCAAATAACGAAAGATCACTGTATATTTCTATAATCTCATTTATGTATAAACTTACCCATCAATTCATCGGTTGTGTTTACGAGAACACTGATATACTTTCTATATGGCACTTATGCTGATGAATTAAATATTTTACTGTATACACAATCCTTCAAATTATATAATCCCAAGAGTCCTTAAGTGTGCCTTAAAGTGCCAACGGCTTAAGTATAAGCCAACTGCATACAGGCAAATTTGCTCTTATGACGACCCTTGTCCAGTGCCACTGCAATGGAACCAAAAACTTTTAGGTGACTAATCGGTGGTTTCTTGCCAGCCCACGCTTCCATTGGAGTCATCCCGATCAGTGCCTTTGTGGCTGCACGATTGCGTAAACACACCGCTGTGTTTACTGCCTCTGCCCACAGTGACTGATCCATACCTGATTAATCCAATGAGCATCTAGCCATCTCCACAAGCGTACGATTTGCTCGTTCAGCAACACCATTTTGTTGCGGAGTATATGCCACCGTCAATTGCGGTGCAATTCCATTGGTTTTCAAAAACCCGTTGAACATTTTGTTCACATATTCGCGTCCATTGTCGATGCGAATACACTTGATCATCTTTCCTGTTTGACGCTCTACCACGTACTCCACGATCTTGTGAAATACCTCGTCCTTTCCTTTCAGGAAATACACAAAAATCCGCCTTGACTTGTCATCAATAAATGTGAGGAAATACTTAGAGCCACTAAGAGACTTCGTTTCGAAAGGGCCACACACATCAGTGTGCACCAGTTCCAAAAGTTATTCCGCTCGGCTTTCTGTTGATCCCGGAAATGGCTGCACGTGAACCTTGTTCAGCATGCCCGTCTTGCACGACACCCGTTGCAACACGTCAACATTTTCCATTCCTCGTCTTGTTTGCCATTTCACGCAAACTATCATAATTGAGATGACCACACCATAGACTGCTTACATCGAAATATACCTTGCACTTCTTTGCTACGGCTTGTCCCACAGACATGAAATCGCCCGTCAACTGTGGTACGTACAATACGTTGTTTAGTACCAGTGTACACAAATCCGTTTTCATTTTCACTTCACCTCTGCCTTCTGCTTGCAAGGTGCCAAACAGATCGTTTCGGTATGAGACTCAAACTTTGAAAACATTTGCTTATCGCAACACATATGACTTGTCGCTCCACTGTGCAAGCACCAGCCGAGTTTCTTAAAACTGCTTGCATCCAATGCGTTCAGTAAGCTGCAATTCCTTTGTCCGGTCGCTATTACATCCTTTTTGGCAATTAATCTGCGACAATTCGCCTTACCTTTCACCACATTCGTAACAGGCGATCTTTTTCAATTTCTTCTTTGTGGTGACCTTCGCACTAGCGTTATGCCGTTATCTAACTGTAATGATCTGCGCGATATCGCTCTGCTTCTCTGCTCCTTCTTTCCTCTCGCCTTCTTCCTTCAACTTTATGCACAGACTGTCGCGCGTCTCGATGGCGACATCGAAATTCTCATAAATGTCTGGAAGACTGGAAAGCAAAATAATGACCTTTACTTCGTCAACTATTTCTATTCCAACTCCGGCAAGCTGATCCACGATTTCGTTAAAAGTGACCAAATAGCTAGCCATGCTTTGCCTCCTGCGACGTTGTGCAATTCTTGATGTATCCCAACTGCGATGTCTTAACACTGCCTTACGATCCAACGCACTCCAGTTAATATTTTCGCCCACATCAGACTCCTGTAAATCCACTTACGCAACATCCCATAGATCCGCATGCACCAACACGCTTCGCATCTGTATGCTCCAAGAATCATAATTCTTTTCTTCAAGCTTCTCTCTTTGGTACAGCCCATTCATGTTTCTATTATTGCGACACACTTTACATTTACACACACGTAACTGCCGATTTGTCTTTTATTACATCCGAGTTCGTAGCTCTGGATATCGAGTCAAATAAACCGTAAACAATCTTATCAGGCCACGCGCCTTGGGCCCATAACCTGTTGGAGCGAAATCCTTTCCCCGCGTCAGGGAATCCCTGGATAAGAAAATAAAACTGAGTCCCACCAGCGTTGTGTACTCAATTAAAGTTTATTCAAGACTATCATATAGTTGACATTATAAGTATCGATTAATGAGAGACTTAACATAAGTATTGATGCACGGTTGCATTGAATGTAAAATAACATAATTTTCAACAATTGTTCATTGCTTTGTTGCTCAGCTGGCAGACTTGTAATTTTAAATATTTCTTATTGATAATAATTATTAATTAATGAATAATATAAATATTTAACAGTATTTATTTTAGGATTATAAAATCAAAGAATTATTCATTTAGTTACATATTTGCAATTTATATATTATGGACTGATATCCATAAAATTCTTGCCACGTATTTGTATCTAGATATAGATACTGTCCTTAGAAGACACACAAACATTAATGGAAACACGTCTTGGCTGCCAAAATGATATATATATATTTGAAAATTTAAAAAATAGGAAATTAGATTTTCATTTATTATGCACTTTCTACTTATTATAATAGATCTCAAGTACAGATATAAGCATATTATAACACTCCCACTTGCTAAAACTCTGACCCACTTTTTTGGTGGCTGCCACATAGAAATAATAACTTGCCGCACGATGTGAAAATGTGTATATAGATATATAGCAATTTAAGGATACGAACCGACGATGAACTAAGAGTTCAAATGACGCAAGCAATTCGAATAGGTATCCTTGACATAAATCAATAGATGCATGCAAGTGTACAATGTGTCCGTGTCCAAATCCCGAAAACGTTCAGTTTGACTGGCAACAATTCCCGTGTGCTTTGAAATGGCTGTTCCCATAAACCTATAATGACCTCGAGGAGCTTCGAACTCGAGGCGTTAGTTGGCATGTGAGGCACCTGAAGGAAGACACACAGACGGGCAGAGACGGAATCATTATGTATATCTCTCTTTCTGTGGTTTGTAGTCATCCAAAATGGGCCAGTCTTTGGGCTGCGCCCTTTTTACCTAATGGTTTTATGTTGTTGTCTTGTTGTGAGTCTATGCACAGAATCTAAATGTTTACTCGATATACATATATATATATATATTTTTGGGGACAAGCTCGGCACGAGAAACTGCTGTGGTTTTCAATGCATAATTGGGACTTAATTACGCTATCCAGGTGTGTGGACTTGTTTTGTTTAGGGTGTTACCTGTTGACCTTGCCGCGCCCATCTTAAATACAGAAACGGACAACAAACTGGCGCCAATTTTAATGAATCACAGTTAACCGAATTATTCACAAAAACGGAGAATTGTTTTCTATGATGAGGTTCATATTTTTGACTTTTAGATAGTGACAAATATTAAAATAGGTCAAGATTCAGCACAACAGTGTCGCTCAGTGTGACCGGGTTTTCGCGGTTCGCGATTTTTGTTTTTCGCAATACACACAACACATATAAATACATAAAATCTCTCTATCTGAAGAGAAAAGGATACCGAGCTGAACGAGACGACTGTCAAAGTATTCCACATTATCATAATTACGTTCTCCATATCTGCCCCAAGCACAATGACAATGACAACTCGTTTCATATTGCTGGCATTAATCATCGGATCTCTATATACGCCGCCAGGTACAAATTTAACATATCTTTACTATTCATATTCAAATCTGTTTTTGATATTAATGGATTTAATTTGTACATTTTTCAATGAATTATCTAAATTTACTCACGCATCAAGCATTTATTAATAGAAGCATCAGTTTTTCTTGGATATATAATAATATATATGCATAATAATTTGCAATTTAAAATAAAATATAGACACATTATTTATTTAATATATTATATATGCGGCATCTGTGCGTCTGTTTAGTGGACAATTTGTCAAACTATTAATTTTTGGAATCGCTAATCCATTAGCTTTGTCTTTATTTTCGATGGCTCTGTTTGTCTATTTTTCGTTGCCAATAAAAATACGAACAATATGAACTAAAAACATATTTAGTTTATTAATCATACGTCATGTTGACTGATCTGCCAATTTTGGATGTGTATTTATGAATTATGAATGAAGGGGGAAAATTTACGAGAACACTGTTTTGCTCGGGCTTTTAATATCGGCTGGCCGAGCATTTCTTGAATTATCATTAACTAAATCTTCGGTTTACGTGGATTAAAGCTTTATACAGTATTCCAGTAGAAATTTAGAAATAAACATATTACAATTTTCTGCACTTTGTTTATTCCTGGCACCCTTGCTTGAAAAATGAGTTCAAGTGGTAAACCAAAGTTTGTTTCTAAAAAATGTAAAAAAAATATATATATAATTATGAAAAACATAGTTTGATTAATTTTTATTTTACATATACATACATATGATAGTAGTTTCTTATATAGTTGTATGTATGTATAACATATAGGTTTTAATTAGTTTAAATATTGGTGATTATGACTGTTGTTGCTGTCGCTAATTATGGTTATGCTGCAGCTACGAAAACATCTTACAAACACACTTGTTAATTAATTATAGATACGATGTAATCTGGACGTCATTTGTACAATACGAATGCGTTTAATATTTTGTTGTATGTCTTAATTATTATTATTACATTATATAGTACTTAATCATCACTTTCATTTGTTTTGTTAGTAGGATTTGTAATTTACATTTAACTCTGATTCTTTCTTGCAATACAAATTTCAAAACATTTCATTGTTGCCTATGCAGTTATGCATGTATGTATGTGGTATGCATGTATGTATGTTGTATGCATTTAGATGTATGTTTGTTTGTATGTATGTATAAATATATACACATATTATGGGCTCGTTTGTATATAAATATTTCAGTAAACAATATTTGCAATATTTACGCTTTTAGCTTTAATAAAAAATACAATATTTTTCTGCGTTTCATTTCTTGTTTTTGTTGGCTTACAGTTTTTGTTGTGGTTTTTAAACAAAAAGCTTCAAACATATGTTTTTAACGCAAAATTTCCATTTTGTTTCTAAGTAACATTTTTTTCCTTCTCGTGATTGGTCTCAGTATAATTTTATGCTTCAGTACGACAAAAATTGTTTTTTATTTTATTTTATTATCTTTGTTTTTTATTTTTCATTTTTTCTATTAATTTTATTTCAAAAGTTCTATAATAATAATGAATTTTAAATATTATTATTACTTTACTCGTACTTGATATCAGAAGTTTTTTTTTTTTTTTTTTTCATTCCACACAAATTAAAATGTATAAATTAATCGCTTCATCATTATTATATCAGTTTCAGTATAATTTATGCTACAATTTGCTGTTGATAATTAATTTTAAGAAATTTGTGTTTGAGTCTAATTTACGATTAATCTTCGGCAAACATTATTAGTTTTTTTTTTATTTCTTTCTGTGTTTTGTTTTTAATTAATATGCGAAAAAGGAATTATCAATGTTTATATATTAATATATATCATTTATATATATATATATATATATAAATATATATCTATATATATAGATATACACACACATTATGTATATATATGTATAATATTAACCACAAAAATAGTTTTCTGATCCAAATCCAGTTTAGGCCAAATGGTAATCCTGAAGATTGGATTCCAGAATAGTGTCCTTTACAGCTGCAAACACAAACCTTATATTTGAAGTATCTAAAGTAGAAAGTAAAAAGATATTTTAGTTTTAGTCACCCATGCATTGAAGCTATTGCCTTATTTAATATAGGATTAAGCAGCTCCAGATTTTTAGACTTTTAATAAAAATTGCTTATTCCCAATGCGACGCAAATTTAACAAAATAAATTATAATTGCGTCTGCAATGGTACAAATTAAATAAAGCTAACAATTGTACAATAATCTATATTTTAATCTTAAAATAACATAGAAGAATACAAATTTTTAACAATGAAATAATTGAGTATGTTTATATAGGAAAAATTATCATCTGTTTATGGTGTTGAACGGTGGGAAGCGGCTGACTAAAATTTGTAGACAATTATTGTTTTTATCCGAATTTAGACTTTCTTTTTAGTATCTAGAATATATAAATTATTTATTTACGTTTCTTTAATCCAAACATTTTTTAAGCTTTGCAAGAAGAAATTGTTTGGCAAGTCGAAGATACTTGATTTTAAAAGACCCCGAATTTTAGTTATACAATGTTTCATTTATGTTCGCATTAAGCTCCAAATATTTCTTCAGTCCCAAAATGTTGTTTAACTTCCGCCTAACTACAGTGGCTGTGCGGCAAAAGCAAATCTTGTTACAAATCGTCTTATTTAGAATTATATTAAGTGGGCAATAGCATACACGCTATATAAACATAAAGATGAATTACTCACCCGTAGCACAGGTGAAATGAAAATAGTTATTTTCGGAATCTGGACTTAAGTCTTCAAACATGCTCTTTATGAATTCTTGGGCTGCTATTGCATCTTGCTTTGGACCTGTGATCAACATAATTGGGATATGTTTAAAACTAGCACAAGTACAAAACTAGCAATAGCAATATAATATAAGGAGGCGATTTCTCGGTTCAGTGAGGATAACCAGATGAGGGTACTCACCGTTGTATTCAGGAAAATAGTCCACCAAATGCGAATCCATTATTTTATCTGCTAACAAATCTGTCTTGTTAAGAAATGTAATAACTGATGATTTTTGGAACCACGGGCATGTTATGATAGTTTTAAATAAAGCTTTCGATTCCTCCAGGCGGTTCTAAATATGTAATAATATCATTAAATATTATATTGAAGCCAATAACAAAAATCAATTCAAACTTACCTCATTATCGGATTCTAACAAAATTTGATCGTATTCCGATAGCGCTACCAAAAAGATTATTGAGGTAACATTCTCAAAGCAATGAATCCACTTTCTTCGCTCCGAACGCTGTCCGCCAACATCAACCATTCGGAATTTTAATTTTGAATTATTTTTATTAAAACAACTACATAAAAACCAAACAAAAAATAAGTGAATTTAATATTAAGCAAGAAGCTAAACCAATAAATATGAAAACATCGGATGATATATGCACATATTTATAAATATAAAGTTTGTTTTAATATACACAATTAGGGTAACTACTCGAAGGCTACAGTTCAATTTAGAGCTGATTAAACATTGCATTTTCAAAAAGTTACGATTTATATACCTTAAGAAAATATTGTTTAATTTAAAGTCACACTGGTATATTCCTCTTGTGGGACAACGGGAATGTAATGTTTTATCTTCAGTAGGAAATATGATTTAATAGAGAACATGATCATATGTATATCATCTTAAATTCTGTTAGCCTGAAACAGCACTTTAAATCTGCTCCAAAAATACCGAAACCGTTTTGTGATTTAAACTATTTTATCTTATATTAAATGATATGATTTGTTTGTTTGAAATTCACAAATTGTGCTGGTTAAGTATTAAACAGTTAAACAATTAAAAAAAAGTTGTGTAGCTACCTAAATCTGATCTCTTCCAAGTCAAAGGGATACTCAATGATCCCCGTTGTCGGCGCACGAACTCTTAAAATGTCGTCCACAGTGGGTAAATAGTAGGGTTTAGCCACACGATCGAGATCAATCAGATAACTATACATTAAATATATAAGAAAGAAATCAAATTTAGTACACCGAATTAATATAAAAAAATGTCAATTATTTTTATTGTCGTCTTTCTTGTCTAACCCATATCCAACGATTAACTCACTATTTAGCGGAATCTATCAACTGATATTCTCTTCGGCGATCATAACATTTCTGTATGCCAGAATCGGACCAAAGCGTTTTTATGGCATTGACAAGTTGATCATCAAATGTTGTTTCATAGTCAATGTTCATCACCAGATTAGCAATTTCCTGCAAAACACAAGTTCCAAGTAAAAAACCATGTCAAAGCAAACAATACTTTTTTATTGTTAATAATACATACGTTATGCTCGTCAACATCATATGATATTTTGAGGTCATCCATGGCTTTGATCATTGTCTGCATGGCCATGACTATGTTTTGGAAAACCAGTTTAATGTATCCACGTTTGTCTTCATCCGAGAACCCGCTTCCATGTATAATACGCATCTGTTTGATGAACGTTGATTTGCCGGAATCTCCCGTGCCTGCGAACGATAAGTGAAAACCAAATATGATTTTAGTAAGGAACTGGGAAACACAAATACGGCACAGGACAAATGCTAATTCCACAAGGTGTCAAAATGCACACAGAGTATGTATCTATGTTTACTACTTAAATATGCACAGCATCATTTAATCAAGATAATACACACCCAGTAAGAGAAGCTTGATCTCACGTCGCGCTTCTCGCTTTTCACGGCGCAACTGTCTCTCGATTTCCTGATTGATCCGCTTTTGTTCCTTGGCTTCATCCGATAAACAGCACTCCATGCTAACTGGATTTAAGGACGATTACGCGTATTGCAGATCCTGTGATACGCTCCGTGACGTGCGGATATCTTTCAGTTGCCGGATTATCCTGCTGCTCTGATAGTTACTTACTCTTGGCTTGCTTACTTGGCTTACTTGGCTCTATTGCTTGCACTCCACTCCCTGAAGGGATCTCTCTCTCTCTCTATCTTTTGTTTGTGTATTCTATTTCTTTAATGATTCTCAGTACTCAGTTTACCATCATTGTAAACTGGCGTATCTTTTTACAAATTTATTCACGTTGCTTTTAGCTTTTTATAAATATCTCTAAATAAAAAATGTAAATAGATTGGAATAAAATATGTACTTTGAAAAGATTGATAAGCGACTTAATTTATATTAACTTTCAACCACAAAAAAAAAAAACGATTTGTCACTGCAGTTAAGTCACAGATACAATTAACAGTACCTTATAAATTTGGCAATCTAACGCAAAACAGAACTCTAACAAGAAAGTGCGAATTCTATTTTTCAAATACTGACCTCGCTTTGCTGGTTGTAAGCTAGAAGCTCAAAAGCGAACTGAGTGATCAGCACAATGCTAATTTGTATAGAGCTGTAGTTATAAGTCCTTACTCTGAAGAGAGTATTTTATAAATGAACTCCCAGTCGTTAACTAAACATCATAATACCATTTAATCAAGTTTCATATTTTGTGGTCTTCTCAGGCTTGCGGTTTAAGTATACATAAATACAGTTATTTATACAAAGTATAGTTAGAAATTAATGTTTCGATTCGAGAGCTTAATGGCGTTTATATATATAGATATTTATAAAGCTTTAAGCATATATAGTATTTAAATCAAAGTCAACTTAGAAAATATTTGGGTGAGATGATTATCTGGCTCGCCAGCGACAGTCTGACAGTAGCACGGGTCAGATAAGGAAACATAGATAAACTCTTACACTGCTACATGAATCAGGTAACATCTTGATAAGGTATATATTTAGCATCAGAAGTTTCCTGCCCAAACAAACTTGCAACAGCCACCTACACACAACAAAAACCCACTTTGGGGTGATCAGAAGGCCATCAGAATAGATGATTGCATTTTGTTAATTGTCGGCTATTAGTCACGATTAGTCAGTATTATTCCAAACTCTTATCAGGAACACACTGAAAGTGTATCATAACATACAAAACTTACGCGATATGTGAAAACGGAATGCAGACTTCACATTTCTTACTCATTATTTATATCGCTTCGGTTACTGACTGGACTCATTCTGTTAAAAATATCACTTTTCAAGATAAGCAATACATATTTAACTGGAAATCAAAATTAATTTTTTTATTAAACAGTTTAAGTGAACTATAGTTGTAAATAACGAAAGATCACTGTATATTTCTATAATCTCATTTATGTATAAACTTACCCATCAATTCATTGGTTGTGTTTACGAGAACACTGATATACTTTCTATATGGCACTTATGCTGATGAATTAAATATTTTACTGTATACACAATCCTTCAAATTATATAATCCCAAGAGTCCTTAAGTGTTGAGTGCCTACGGCTTAAGTATAAGCCAACTGCATACAGGCAAATGCGCTGGCTGTGCAACGCTCAAGAAATCGATGGATTAAAACCCCCAACCCATCCCTTCCCCTCTCTCAAGAGCATTGCACTCTCCTTTCGACCCTCGGCACTAACATTTGAACAGATGAAAAGCTACTGCACCTTAGTACCCCAATAAAAAAAGGCACTTTAACTTGGCACATAAAAAAGCAGCAGAATTTAAAATGTCTGTTAAATAAGACGCCCAAGTTAATGCTATATATTAGACTGGAATGGAGTTTAATAAATAATATCAATAATATTATATATTTATTTTTCATTGCTTCGTTGCTCAGCTGGTAGACTTGAATTTTTAAATATTGCTTATTGGTAATAATTAGTAATTAATGAATAATATAAATATTTAGCAGTATTTATTTAAGGATTATAAAATCAATGAATTATTCATCTAGTTACATATTTGCCATATATATATTATGGCTGCCAAAATGATGATATATTTATATATATATATATATAATTTGATATGCACTTGTAGCTGTCACCGCCGTATGTAGTTTGGGGGAAATGGACAAATTAGAGCCACAGCAGACTCACCCAAGGAAGGAATGAATAATTAAACAATAGGAAATTAGATTTTCATTTATTATGCACTTTCTACTTATTATAATAGATCTCAAGTACAGATATAAGCATATTATAACACTCCCACTTGCTAAAACTCTGACCCACTTTTTTGGTGGCTGCCACAAGTCCTAAGTACACGGAAAACGCTCCACTTTTTATGTGTGCTAATGAATAGAAATAATAACTTGCCGCACGATGTGAAAATGTGTATATAGATATATAGCAATTTAAGGATACGAACCGACGATGAACTAAGAGTTCAAATGACGCAAGCAATTCGAATAGGTATCCTTGACATAAATCAATAGATGCATGCAAGTGTACAATGTGTCCGTGTCCAAATCCCGAAAACGTTCAGTTTGACTGGCAACAATTCCCGTGTGCTTTGAAATGGCTGTTCCCATAAACCTATAATGACCTCGAGGAGCTTCGAACTCGAGGCGTTAGTTGGCATGTGAGGCACCTGAAGGAAGACACACAGACGGGCAGAGACGGAATCATTATGTATATCTCTCTTTCTGTGGTTTGTAGTCATCCAAAATGGGCCAGTCTTTGGGCTGCGCCCTTTTTACCTAATGGTTTTATGTTGTTGTCTTGTTGTGAGTCTATGCACAGAATCTAAATGTTTACTCGATATACATATATATATATATATTTTTGGGGACAAGCTCGGCACGAGAAACTGCTGTGGTTTTCAATGCATAATTGGGACTTAATTACGCTATCCAGGTGTGTGGACTTGTTTTGTTTAGGGTGTTACCTGTTGACCTTGCCGCGCCCATCTTAAATACAGAAACGGACAACAAACTGGCGCCAATTTTAATGAATCACAGTTAACCGAATTATTCACAAAAACGGAGAATTGTTTTCTATGATGAGGTTCATATTTTTGACTTTTAGATAGTGACAAATATTAAAATAGGTCAAGATTCAGCACAACAGTGTCGCTCAGTGTGACCGGGTTTTCGCGGTTCGCGATTTTTGTTTTTCGCAATACACACAACACATATAAATACATAAAATCTCTCTATCTGAAGAGAAAAGGATACCGAGCTGAACGAGACGACTGTCAAAGTATTCCACATTATCATAATTACGTTCTCCATATCTGCCCCAAGCACAATGACAATGACAACTCGTTTCATATTGCTGGCATTAATCATCGGATCTCTATATACGCCGCCAGGTACAAATTTAACATATCTTTACTATTCATATTCAAATCTGTTTTTGATATTAATGGATTTAATTTGTACATTTTTCAATGAATTATCTAAATTTACTCACGCATCAAGCATTTATTAATAGAAGCATCAGTTTTTCTTGGATATATAATAATATATATGCATAATAATTTGCAATTTAAAATAAAATATAGACACATTATTTATTTAATATATTATATATGCGGCATCTGTGCGTCTGTTTAGTGGACAATTTGTCAAACTATTAATTTTTGGAATCGCTAATCCATTAGCTTTGTCTTTATTTTCGATGGCTCTGTTTGTCTATTTTTCGTTGCCAATAAAAATACGAACAATATGAACTAAAAACATATTTAGTTTATTAATCATACGTCATGTTGACTGATCTGCCAATTTTGGATGTGTATTTATGAATTATGAATGAAGGGGGAAAATTTACGAGAACACTGTTTTGCTCGGGCTTTTAATATCGGCTGGCCGAGCATTTCTTGAATTATCATTAACTAAATCTTCGGTTTAAGTGGATTAAAGCTTTATACAGTATTCCAGTAGAAATTTAGAAATAAACATATTACAATTTTCTGCACTTAGTTTATTCCTGGCACCCTTGCTTGAAAAATGAGTTCAAGTGGTAAACCAAAGTTTATTTCTAAAAAATGTAAAAAAAATATATATATAATTATGAAAAACATAGTTTGATTAATTTTTATTTTACATATACATACATATGATAGTAGTTTCTTATATAGTTGTATGTATGTATAACATATAGGTTTTAATTAGTTTAAATATTGGTGATTATGACTGTTGTTGCTGTCGCTAATTATGGTTATGCTGCAGCTACGAAAACATCTTACAAACACACTTGTTAATTAATTATAGATACGATGTAATCTGGACGTCATTTGTACAATACAAATGCGTTTAATATTTTGTTGTATGTCTTAGTTATTATTATTACATTATATAGTACTTAATCATCACTTTCATTTGTTTTGTTAGTAGGATTTGTAATTTACATTTAACTCTGATTCTTTCTTGCAATACAAATTTCAAAACATTTCATTGTTGCCTATGCAGTTATGCATGTATGTATGTGGTATGCATGTATGTATGTTGTATGCATTTAGATGTATGTTTGTTTGTATGTATGTATAAATATATACACATATTATGGGCTCGTTTGTATATAAATATTTCAGTAAACAATATTTGCAATATTTACGCTTTTAGCTTTAATAAAAAATACAATATTTTTCTGCGATTCATTTCTTGTTGTTGTTGGCTTACAGTTTTTGTTGTGGTTTTTAAACAAAAAGCTTCAAACATATGTTTTTAACGCAAAATTTCCATTTTGTTTCTAAGTAACATTTTTTTCCTTCTCGTGATTGGTCTCAGTATAATTTTATGCTTCAGTACGACAAAAATTGTTTTTTATTTTATTTTATTATCTTTGTTTTTTATTTTTCATTTTTTCTATTAATTTTATTTCAAAAGTTCTATAATAATAATGAATTTTAAATATTATTATTACTTTACTCGTACTTGATATCAGAAGTTTTTTTTTTTTTTTTTTTCATTCCACACAAATTAAAATGTATAAATTAATCGCTTCATCATTATTATATCAGTTTCAGTATAATTTATGCTACAATTTGCTGTTGATAATTAATTTTAAGAAATTTGTGTTTGAGTCTAATTTACGATTAATCTTCGGCAAACATTATTAGTTTTTTTTTTATTTCTTTCTGTGTTTTGTTTTTAATTAATATGCGAAAAAGGAATTATCAATGTTTATATATTAATATATATCATTTATATATATATATATATATATAAATATATATCTATATATATAGATATACACACACATTATGTATATATATGTATAATATTAACTACAAAAATAGTTTTCTGATCCAAATCCAGTTTAGGCCAAATGGTAATCCTGAAGATTGGATTCCAGAATAGTGTCCTTTACAGCTGCAAACACAAACCTTATATTTGAAGTATCTAAAGTAGAAAGTAAAAAGATATTTTAGTTTTAGTCACCCATGCATTGAAGCTATTGCCTTATTTAATATAGGATTAAGCAGCTCCAGATTTTTAGACTTTTAATAAAAATTGCTTATTCCCAATGCGACGCAAATTTAACAAAATAAATTATAATTGCGTCTGCAATGGTACAAATTAAATAAAGCTAACAATTGTACAATAATCTATATTTTAATCTTAAAATAACATAGAAGAATACAAATTTTTAACAATGAAATAATTGAGTATGTTTATATAGGAAAAATTATCATCTGTTTATGGTGTTGAACGGTGGGAAGCGGCTGACTAAAATTTGTAGACAATTATTGTTTTTATCCGAATTTAGACTTTCTTTTTAGTATCTAGAATATATAAATTATTTATTTACGTTTCTTTAATCCAAACATTTTTTAAGCTTTGCAAGAAGAAATTGTTTGGCAAGTCGAAGATACTTGATTTTAAAAGACCCCGAATTTTAGTTATACAATGTTTCATTTATGTTCGCATTAAGCTCCAAATATTTCTTCAGTCCCAAAATGTTGTTTAACTTCCGCCTAACTACAGTGGCTGTGCGGCAAAAGCAAATCTTGTTACAAATCGTCTTATTTAGAATTATATTAAGTGGGCAATAGCATACACGCTATATAAACATAAAGATGAATTACTCACCCGTAGCACAGGTGAAATGAAAATAGTTATTTTCGGAATCTGGACTTAAGTCTTCAAACATGCTCTTTATGAATTCTTGGGCTGCTATTGCATCTTGCTTTGGACCTGTGATCAACATAATTGGGATATGTTTAAAACTAGCACAAGTACAAAACTAGCAATAGCAATATAATATAAGGAGGCGATTTCTCGGTTCAGTGAGGATAACCAGATGAGGGTACTCACCGTTGTATTCAGGAAAATAGTCCACCAAATGCGAATCCATTATTTTATCTGCTAACAAATCTGTCTTGTTAAGAAATGTAATAACTGATGATTTTTGGAACCACGGGCATGTTATGATAGTTTTAAATAAAGCTTTCGATTCCTCCAGGCGGTTCTAAATATGTAATAATATCATTAAATATTATATTGAAGCCAATAACAAAAATCAATTCAAACTTACCTCATTATCGGATTCTAACAAAATTTGATCGTATTCCGATAGCGCTACCAAAAAGATTATTGAGGTAACATTCTCAAAGCAATGAATCCACTTTCTTCGCTCCGAACGCTGTCCGCCAACATCAACCATTCGGAATTTTAATTTTGAATTATTTTTATTAAAACAACTACATAAAAACCAAACAAAAAATAAGTGAATTTAATATTAAGCAAGAAGCTAAACCAATAAATATGAAAACATCGGATGATATATGCACATATTTATAAATATAAAGTTTGTTTTAATATACACAATTAGGGTAACTACTCGAAGGCTACAGTTCAATTTAGAGCTGATTAAACATTGCATTTTCAAAAAGTTACGATTTATATACCTTAAGAAAATATTGTTTAATTTAAAGTCACACTGGTATATTCCTCTTGTGGGACAACGGGAATGTAATGTTTCATCTTCAGTAGGAAATATGATTTAATAGAGAACATGATCATATGTATATCATCTTAAATTCTGTTAGCCTGAAACAGCACTTTAAATCTGCTCCAAAAATACCGAAACCGTTTTGTGATTTAAACTATTTTATCTTATATTAAATGATATGATTTGTTTGTTTGAAATTCACAAATTGTGCTGGTTAAGTATTAAACAGTTAAACAATTAAAAAAAAGTTGTGTAGCTACCTAAATCTGATCTCTTCCAAGTCAAAGGGATACTCAATGATCCCCGTTGTCGGCGCACGAACTCTTAAAATGTCGTCCACAGTGGGTAAATAGTAGGGTTTAGCCACACGATCGAGATCAATCAGATAACTATACATTAAATATATAAGAAAGAAATCAAATTTAGTACACCGAATTAATATAAAAAAATGTCAATTATTTTTATTGTCGTCTTTCTTGTCTAACCCATATCCAACGATTAACTCACTATTTAGCGGAATCTATCAACTGATATTCTCTTCGGCGATCATAACATTTCTGTATGCCAGAATCGGACCAAAGCGTTTTTATGGCATTGACAAGTTGATCATCAAATGTTGTTTCATAGTCAATGTTCATCACCAGATTAGCAATTTCCTGCAAAACACAAGTTCCAAGTAAAAAACCATGTCAAAGCAAACAATACTTTTTTATTGTTAATAATACATACGTTATGCTCGTCAACATCATATGATATTTTGAGGTCATCCATGGCTTTGATCATTGTCTGCATGGCCATGACTATGTTTTGGAAAACCAGTTTAATGTATCCACGTTTGTCTTCATCCGAGAACCCGCTTCCATGTATAATACGCATCTGTTTGATGAACGTTGATTTGCCGGAATCTCCCGTGCCTGCGAACGATAAGTGAAAACCAAATATGATTTTAGTAAGGAACTGGGAAACACAAATACGGCACAGGACAAATGCTAATTCCACAAGGTGTCAAAATGCACACAGAGTATGTATCTATGTTTACTACTTAAATATGCACAGCATCATTTAATCAAGATAATACACACCCAGTAAGAGAAGCTTGATCTCACGTCGCGCTTCTCGCTTTTCACGGCGCAACTGTCTCTCGATTTCCTGATTGATCCGCTTTTGTTCCTTGGCTTCATCCGATAAACAGCACTCCATGCTAACTGGATTTAAGGACGATTACGCGTATTGCAGATCCTGTGATACGCTCCGTGACGTGCGGATATCTTTCAGTTGCCGGATTATCCTGCTGCTCTGATAGTTACTTACTCTTGGCTTGCTTACTTGGCTTACTTGGCTCTATTGCTTGCACTCCACTCCCTGAAGGGATCTCTCTCTCTCTCTATCTTTTGTTTGTGTATTCTATTTCTTTAATGATTCTCAGTACTCAGTTTACCATCATTGTAAACTGGCGTATCTTTTTACAAATTTATTCACGTTGCTTTTAGCTTTTTATAAATATCTCTAAATAAAAAATGTAAATAGATTGGAATAAAATATGTACTTTGAAAAGATTGATAAGCGACTTAATTTATATTAACTTTCAACCACAAAAAAAAAAAACGATTTGTCACTGCAGTTAAGTCACAGATACAATTAACAGTACCTTATAAATTTGGCAATCTAACAAAACAGAACTCTAACAAGAAAGTGCGAATTCTATTTTTCAAATACTGACCTCGCTTTGCTGGTTGTAAGCTAGAAGCTCAAAAGCGAACTGAGTGATCAGCACAATGCTAATTTGTATAGAGCTGTAGTTATAAGTCCTTACTCTGAAGAGAGTATTTTATAAATGAACTCCCAGTCGTTAACTAAACATCATAATACCATTTAATCAAGTTTCATATTTTGTGGTCTTCTCAGGCTTGCGGTTTAAGTATACATAAATACAGTTATTTATACAAAGTATAGTTAGAAATTAATGTTTCGATTCGAGAGCTTAATGGCGTTTATATATATAGATATTTATAAAGCTTTAAGCATATATAGTATTTAAATCAAAGTCAACTTAGAAAATATTTGGGTGAGATGATTATCTGGCTCGCCAGCGACAGTCTGACAGTAGCACGGGTCAGATAAGGAAACATAGATAAACTCTTACACTGCTACATGAATCAGGTAACATCTTGATAAGGTATATATTTAGCATCAGAAGTTTCCTGCCCAAACAAACTTGCAACAGCCACCTACACACAACAAAAACCCACTTTGGGGTGATCAGAAGGCCATCAGAATAGATGATTGCATTTTGTTAATTGTCGGCTATTAGTCACGATTAGTCAGTATTATTCCAAACTCTTATCAGGAACACACTGAAAGTGTATCATAACATACAAAACTTACGCGATATGTGAAAACGGAATGCAGACTTCACATTTCTTACTCATTATTTATATCGCTTCGGTTACTGACTGGACTCATTCTGTTAAAAATATCACTTTTCAAGATAAGCAATACATATTTAACTGGAAATCAAAATTAATTTTTTTATTAAACAGTTTAAGTGAACTATAGTTGTAAATAACGAAAGATCACTGTATATTTCTATAATCTCATTTATGTATAAACTTACCCATCAATTCATTGGTTGTGTTTACGAGAACACTGATATACTTTCTATATGGCACTTATGCTGATGAATTAAATATTTTACTGTATACACAATCCTTCAAATTATATAATCCCAAGAGTCCTTAAGTGTTGAGTGCCTACGGCTTAAGTATAAGCCAACTGCATACAGGCAAATGCGCTGGCTGTGCAACGCTCAAGAAATCGATGGATTAAAACCCCCAACCCATCCCTTCCCCTCTCTCAAGAGCATTGCACTCTCCTTTCGACCCTCGGCACTAACATTTGAACAGATGAAAAGCTACTGCACCTTAGTACCCCAATAAAAAAAGGCACTTTAACTTGGCACATAAAAAAGCAGCAGAATTTAAAATGTCTGTTAAATAAGACGCCCAAGTTAATGCTATATATTAGACTGGAATGGAGTTTAATAAATAATATCAATAATATTATATATTTATTTTTCATTGCTTCGTTGCTCAGCTGGTAGACTTGAATTTTTAAATATTGCTTATTGGTAATAATTAGTAATTAATGAATAATATAAATATTTAGCAGTATTTATTTAAGGATTATAAAATCAATGAATTATTCATCTAGTTACATATTTGCCATATATATATTATGGCTGCCAAAATGATGATATATTTATATATATATATATATAATTTGATATGCACTTGTAGCTGTCACCGCCGTATGTAGTTTGGGGGAAATGGACAAATTAGAGCCACAGCAGACTCACCCAAGGAAGGAATGAATAATTAAACAATAGGAAATTAGATTTTCATTTATTATGCACTTTCTACTTATTATAATAGATCTCAAGTACAGATATAAGCATATTATAACACTCCCACTTGCTAAAACTCTGACCCACTTTTTTGGTGGCTGCCACAAGTCCTAAGTACACGGAAAACGCTCCACTTTTTATGTGTGCTAATGAATAGAAATAATAACTTGCCGCACGATGTGAAAATGTGTATATAGATATATAGCAATTTAAGGATACGAACTGACGATGAACTAAGAGTTCAAATGACGCAAGCATTTCGAATAGGTATCCTTGACATAAATCAATAGATGCATGCAAGTGTACAATGTGTCCGTGTCCAAATCCCGAAAACGTTCAGTTTGACTGGCAACAATTCCCGTGTGCTTTGAAATGGCTGTTCCCATAAACCTATAATGACCTCGAGGAGCTTCGAACTCGAGGCGTTGGTTGGCATGTGAGGCACCTGAAGGAAGACACACAGACGGGCAGAGACGGAATATTTATGTATATCTCTCTTTCTGTGGTTTGTAGTCATCCAAAATGGGCGTTGACACGCTGCCAGTCTTTGGGCTGCGCCCTTTTTACCTAATGGTTTTAAGTTGTTGTCGTGTTGAGTGAGTCTATGCACAGAATCTAGAAGTTTACTCGATATACATATATATATATATATTTTTTTTTTTTTTTTTTGGGACAAGCTCGGCACGAGGAACTGCTGTGGTTCTCAATGCATAATTGGGACTTAATTACGCTATCCAGGTGTGTGGACTTGTTTTGTTTAGGGTGTTACCTGTTGACCTTGCCGCGCCCATCTTAAATACAGAAACGGACAACAAACTGGCGCCAATTTTAATGAATCACAGTTAACCGAATTATTCACAAAAACGGAGAATTGTTTTCTATGATAAGGGTCATATTTTTGACATTTAGATAGTGACATTTAGATAGGTCAAGATTAAGCACAACGCGTCTTTAAATATATCGGAGCATTTAAAATAAAATCCGCGAAAGACATATTTAAAATATACATTGTACCCAAAAATATAAATTTATTTGATTCAATTTATAATTTATATTTCTCAAATTTAAAATTTACTATGTGTAATTTAGAGATGAGTAAGATATATTAAGTAACCAAAGTTTTTTTTTTATTACTAAGTTAAATCTTAGATTTCTTTCCTCATTTGAAAGTAAACGAAAATTACTTATGTAAGGATTTTATTTTTAATTTAACGAATGCAAAACTTGAAAAACTTAAAAAAAAAAAACAAATACTCAAATGCTATATTTTTGATGTACTATTTTTTTGTATTATATAATGATATAACTTATTTCAATTGTAAATGTTTATTTTGTATATTCAGCCTACGCCGGCGAGACAAGTTCAGATTATGTCTACGATGACGAAGACTCGCAGCGTGTGCCGGGCAACTTGGCAAAGGCCACAGCGGCTACAATTGTGCCATACTTTGAAAAGGACCAGGAACAAGGTACTGTCTACGTGCTGCCGAATGAGACACATGTGAAAGTCGATTGCCCAGTTAAGAACTATGATGGTAAATTTTGATTAAAGGGTGTGTTCCAGCTGGCCTTGATTGTCCCATTTCGTGTGCTCGCTTTTTAGATGTACGTCATGTGATTCTCTGGTATCGGGACGAGAAGGCCATCATGAGTGGTAAGCAGCCAATCGTCCCCATCTACAGTCTGGACAATCAGTTCGTCCTTAATGCGCCGCTGGCCAATGCCGCCGGTCACAAGTTCACGTGTCAAGTGATGCCGGCAAATATTAGTCGTCTGATTATCATCCAGACTGGAGAAGCCCCAACTCAACCTGCGCCTACCCCCAATTCGAATTCCAGCTCAGCTTCATCCATACGCTACCCAAGAGCTGTCGACTGCCTGATTCTTGGCGCATTGTCACTCATCCAGCAGTTAACAGCTCGCTTTTAAGCATATTTCAATTGTGGAACACACACATTTTTAAGATTGCACCACCGGCACTCGATGTCCTTTGGCAGAAGGATTAGACTTACAGTAATGAACGAGCTTGAATCTAAGTTGTTAAATGTGCTGATTTTGAGTTAAGGATTCTTTGGTTTAATTTCGAATTCAGTTTTATCTTCAATTATGTTAGGTGTTGCTTTATTATTGTAGTCTAGCTGTAAGATATATATATATATATATATATATATATATTTATATATTTAGATTCGAATGTATATAAATTTGTTACTATGTTAAAGCTGCCACTTTCCCGATTAACAATTGAATCCATGAACCCATCAGACATGATAAAAACAAATATCCAAAGTGCTTTTAACTGCTTCAAGAATAAATGCAAAGTGTGCTTATGAAAAACCATTTGAAATATCAAAAAAAAAAAAACTGAGCTAGAGGAAATATCTATATTACTACTATTAAACATTTGTAATTACGATCTGACCTGTACCCTTGTACTTATTAAACTTGTTCTTAAAGTATTGCTTATACCAATCTAGAAAACAATGTTAAATAGAGCAGTCGAATTCTTAAATATTTTACAAACCAAAGTTCTAGAAAAGAAACTCCGATGCACATGCAAATTGAAAGTTAACAGCTTACATTATTATAAAATGTTATAATTAAGAACAGATCCAGCTAAAATATACAAAATGAGCACAAAAATATATATCTTAAAAAGTATGCGCTAAATTTCAATATATTAATATGATAAAATTCAATATAAACCTGTATTTTGTTGAGCTATATGTATATTTAGAACAAAGTAACTAAACAAATGCATCAAATGTACGGCAACAATTGTCTTAAATTGATACAACACAAAATGGAATATAAATATTTTGAAACTCGCAGAGCAAGTAAAATAAACTCTATCCTTTGAAAGAAAAAAAAAAAAACATGCTGAAATAATTTAATTGCAACATTTAGAGTTATATTGACTGCAATGCAATCAATGCAGAATTTCGCTTTAAAACTTTAAATTGCTGCCGTTACCAAATGTTTCTGTGTGCTTCGGTGACGATGAAGACCCACCCTTATGGAGGTCCATTGAATTCCATAGAGCACGACAGCCGAATTGTATTTTGTGGAGCGGATAGGGGCGGCTAAAAAGAGCAGAGCAGAGCAGAAACAATGCATTCACTCGCTGTCTCTCTTTGTCGCACCAGCACGAGTTTTGTAGCCGACTGCGGCTGCAGCTGTGTTGTGGGTAGGAATTCCGCAATGTGCGCAGGACATGCCAGCCATATGGTAGCAGGAGCTGGCAGGCACAAACACTCGGCCAAGGGTGGTGGAACCGATGTCGACAGCGACGCTGACGACGACGCCGATGCCAACAGCGACGCAAGCCAAGCGTGGCTCAAAAAACATGTTTAGTTTCCTGCAGACAACACACCAGTCGACAACTGCACCGCCAGGCAGGACATAAACATTTCTAGTCATCATACCAAATCAGTGCTGCATATAAGAAAGTAAGTTGTAAACTATATCTATAAGTATGCATTTAAACTAACAATATTTTCTGGTTTTTGCTACAGATGATACCCAACACAGAGAGCACTGCCACAGCTGAGGACAGCTTTGGATCGAGCTGCACGAACTGCTGCGAGGAAAGCCGCTGTAATCAGCTCCAGACAGCTGCTCAAGTATATCGTAGATTAGTGGAGCGTATGCAGAAGCAGCACACTCAGAGCTTTGACCCTAATCCCTGCGAAGAGGTATTGAAACAGCTGTGGATTGCCAGCTTTACAGGCGGCAATATATATTATCGTACGTAGCGCAAAAAATCAGGAATTGACATCGAACTTCAAGTTTCTTATCAAGAATGTTGTACATGAGAGTGAAATTAAATGAATTTCCAAATATTAATACATTTACAATAAATTTAAGTTTTTTTAGTGTATACTTATAACTCAGTAGTCAATTATTTATGAAATAAGACCTGTTTATGCACATTATTAAATGTATAGCTTTTTATATTGCATCCATATACAAAAAATAAAAGAGTTCGATGAACAAACCAAAATTTAAGTCTTTTATTTACTAAAAATTATTGAAATTGTAATCTTAATTGCTTCAACCAATTTATTTAAATTGCTCGGGTTCTTAGATGACCACATAAAACTTGATTTGATTCTTGAAATTTTTAAGTATTTTTTCCAGCTATATAGATAAATACAATCTGCTTAGATATTGTAATTTTAATGTGAACTCATCCATCTTGTGTTATCTTTTTAGTCTAAAAGTATGCTGTGCATTTGTCACTTTCTCGAGCAAGCCAAAATGATTTCGTCCTGAAAGTATGCAGTGATTTATGGACATGAAACTTTTTTTGTGTATCATTGAAGGTTGACTAAAAACCCTAAATTAATCACACATTTAACCCAGTAAAAAACCATTATAGAATATTTATATATGTTTATTTAAATATGTGTTCCCTTAGTTTATATATCTCTTGTGCAATTTAATTTTTTTATCTTTAATAAAAATGTGCTGTTATACTAGAAAATATCTTTTAAAATAATTATAGCTATAACTTACTTGAGGGCACCTTGGTTATAGAAATCCTTATTGCTATAACTGAAGTATTTCTGATTTCTGCTAATCCATCGAGACTCAAGGGGATCTTAATAAATGATCTCAGCTTGCTGTAATAGTAATTTAATGTTGCAAAGTTTACATTGAATGTAGAATAATTGTTATTGTGCTGATAATATTATTTATTTATTCAACTTTAAGTAATTTATAAATTTTTTTTTGTATTTTTATTATCTTATTGTATAATATTCGCATATTTATTAGTTATACACTTTCGATTTTTAGTTGATATTTAATAAAATTGAATTGATTCAAATTTATTGCTTTATAAACAATGTGAGACTGTACTTAATGATTGCCGATGCCATCGTTGTATTTATATATAGTCTGTCTATTGCTAGCAACAACCTCATCTTGAAGGCGTTATTTAAGTTCTATTATAATCCAATTTCATATGCGACTTTTAGTTTATTCAAATTTATAATTTCTATTATTTATTTAACTGCACAATATTAGGTTAAAGTTATCTGAAAGTACGGTTGCTCATCACACAAAACTTACATGTTCTGTGGTAACGCGTAAACTTTATAATTTAATTAAATTGAAAACTTTTATAAATATGTTTTTTTTTTGTTGTTAACTTTTATGTATATATATAGATTATTTTTCATAATTATTTAGCATTGGGCATTGGTAATTTTTAAATATGTTTCCACCCAAGGCACAAACAAATTGATACGTTTGCTTGATTTTTCAATTAATCATTTTCTTAAGAGATTGGCTGTAACTATTACATCATCTTTACTCGTTCATTTATATATATTTTTCATCTTATTATTTCTTAGGGTTTTATTTATAGTGTTATTTATACTTTTTTAGAATGGTGTACGTATTCGGTTTATAAGACTTGATGGGTGGTTCGCGCATACGTTTCATGTCAGTTTGGTATGGCTGAGGTCGTTTATATGCGGCTGCGTTTGTTGGTATTATTGATGGGCGTGCTATAAAATTTATGCATTTTTAATATGTTATAGTTATCAACAATTTGAATAGGCATATAGTTATATAGTTTATAAGTAGAAATTTTGTTATTTATAAAAATTAGTCATCGCCTCAAATGCATTATTATATATTAAGTATTATAACAATTGCACTGTTTGTCAAAATGCAATCAATATTACTTTATTACCAAGGTCAAAAACAGGATATATAAGGGATCTGTAAGAAACACAACCACAAATTAACAGCATCCACTTACGTTTGTTGTATTCATATCCTGATGGTGCTCCACGCTTAGGCATCCGATGGTCGTACTCATAGGCCACCTCTTCAGACTCCTCAGCTCTAAAAGACCGAATAAGATTAAATTAAAGAGAGTTGGATAGTAGATAACAAATTTAATCAAATTTCAATTGCCGTTTACGCTGACCGTTATCCATTCGTTGTAAATTTGTTCGCTCACAGAAAATAAATTTAAAATTATACTTTACAAGTAACTTACTCGGGCGGATTTTCCGCTGTTCTCTTGATAAGATTCAAGTATTTCGGTGCACCGCTGCTCCCACCACCGAATTTCTTATCGAAAACGGATCTAAAAATTAGAAAATGTTAATTTAAATGTATACTGGGAAGCAATATGGTAAGGCGCACCTGTATGCCTCCAAATTTGGCCCGTGTATATTCTTGGCTGACTCGGGATCCATTTCCATCAATTCGCGCAACTGTTCGTGAGAGACTTCGTCGTTCTTGTCTGGAATTAGATACTTACGGATCTCGGCCAGGGCATATGCGATGCGTGCATAACACTCAGCTGGAGTCGCAACCGTGCTCACCTCGAGGAAGAGGTCCTTCTGCAGATGAGCATAGCGTGGGTCGCCAGAATTGCGCAGCTGCTCCTCCTTGCTGCGATCGCGTATCGAACTGCGTCCTTTGATTGCAATCTTGCATTGCGTTTCATCCTGCAGGCGACGCAACGAGTTGCCCTTTGGCCCCAATATCTTACCAGTAAAGTTGAACTGCATATGGCACATAAATACATAGATTAAAATATATAAAATTTTTGCATTGCGTTTGAGCTTACCTTGGGATATTGCTTAACGGGCACAAAGACTTTTTGTGTGATTTTCATTGGCTTCTGTTTGTAAACGTCGGCATAGAACTCACGTCCAGGTATGCGACCAGTGCAATAAACACGATCCACGGCTGTTGTTAAATATATGTATTTATAAATACATATATATATATTTAGTCCTATAAATTGTTTAAGAATTACCTTCGTCGATGAGCAGGGCGCACAACGGAAACTCGGCCGAGAGACGCTGGCGTTCCTCGTCCAAATCGGCCAGAAATTTCTGGGCCACTTCATTCAGACGTGGCTGGTGCTCATGTGCAGCCGGCTTTTCGCTAAATTCACTACTTGAAGTATCCATAATATCTGTTTTCCCACTTATAATTCACGTGAAAATTGTGTATAATAGTTTGCAACGCTTCTCTGCTTCTTCGATTAAATTTGTTAGATATAAAAGCGACCACAGCAGTGATCGATACTTGTGCACGTTCTCATCGATGCTAGAGAGAGTGTATCGATACTATTTTGGCGGTAGCAGACGCAGCAGAGAATAAATATTTACAATACAATAAAAAACTGCAAAGCATGGCAAGCGAGGATTTGTTTCAAAATGATTACTCCGAGGAGCCCGACTTGAGACAGGACTTGCATAAGGCCGAGGAAATTAATGCAGAGGATGCGGCTGCTGAATCCGATGGTGAAGTTGTTGAGCCAGTGCCTGTCCCAAATGAGACGAGTATGAACCCACCGGCTAACAAAACAAGTAAAAGTAGACAGCAATTTAACAGAGCTGTGTAATAATACTCTCACAATTAATAGGCAATGTCAGCAAGACAAGTGAACATGAAACAGACGGCAAACTTACCCAGTTGCCAATGGGACGTATTCGAAATATTATGAAACTGGATCCAGATCTAGAGATTGCATCAAATGAAGCCGTTTTTGCTGTTACCAAGGCGGTGGAATTGTTTATAGAATCCCTGGCACGAGAGTCCTTCACGTACACAGCACAGGCCAAGAAGAAGACTATACAAAAGAGGGATGTGGAACTTGCCATATCTGCCGTCGATAGTTTAATATTCTTGGATGGTGCATTAAATATTTGAGCCCCAATAGAATAACATTATATCTAAAAATGTTAAAAAAAACAAACACATTTGTTTTGTTTCTTATTATAATTGTTTATTTATTTGGGATAGTGATTTCGTCGAACAGAGAAGTAGATTTAAGAATTAATTTTTATTCACCCCATTTTGAAGCGCACATGAATGGTTTATAATTATAAATAATAATCAAGTAAATTTGAATTTTGTGGTTTCTCATTAACCGTCGTTACAAGAAAGTAATACACATTTTTTTTATATAAAGTATATCGTTTAACGCTCTGATCAGCAACGAAGCCGGAAAAGGTTTTTTTTTTGTATTTTTGCATTCCTTTCCTTTTTTATAGTTGTTTATTGAAGCCGTTTTCATACTTACTTTGTCGTTGGGTATTTCTGTTTTTTTTTATTTAGGTTTATATTAATTTTTATTATTGAA
The DNA here is from genome assembly GCA_035042345.1 of Drosophila fungiperda. Lineage (NCBI taxonomy): Eukaryota > Metazoa > Arthropoda > Insecta > Diptera > Drosophilidae > Drosophila > Drosophila fungiperda. The sequence goes on along the minus strand of JAWNLM010000159.1, from coordinate 1,566,951 downwards.
AAATAATTCCAAAAACTTATGCTAACATTTTGTTTAGAATAATTAGGGGTTTGTTGTTGTTTCGATTGCATAAGGGTGTGTGTATAATGATTTTATTTATTCTTTGTTCTTTCCTTGCTTAGGTGTTAACTGATTATGTGAATTGCTTTTTACGATTTTTACAAAGTTTTCAAGTTTGATATAGATGTGTTTTCTTTTTAATATATATATATTTTTTTCGTTTTGCTAGATTTGTTGCATTATTATTATTAACTTTTGTTTTGTGGGTTTGCATTTTCTTTTTTGTTTGGGTTTAACACAAATTAAATATTTTAAACAACAGTTACTATAAAATAGGTTTTGCATTTGAAATTTTTGATTGGTTTTAGGTCATATATATATTTTTAGGTAAGTGTATGCATAGATTTGTTTATGTATTATTGGTTGGATTATTGGACTTTAAATATTTTTGATATTTGTTGTATTTTTTGTTGTTTTTTTTTTTATATTTGCATGGAATTTTTTTTTGTTTTGTTTGCTTTGTCGCTCTTGTTGCTGCATACTAACTACTTAACTTTGTTGGTTGATTGGATTATTGTGAAATAATTTAGCGCATTTTTGGATATGGAGCCGAGCGATAACGCACGCTTTCACGAGAACGTGATCCAGTTTCATAATGTGCCGATGAATGTGATCCCGAGCCCGATGTCGTTGGTCTATATGACGATGATGAACGACCGTTGCTTGGTTTTGCTATTTTGGAAAGAATTTCATTTGTTGTTTAGATTTCAATTGTTTTTCTTTGTCTCTGTACTTTTTATTTTTGGTTTTCTGTTTTGCATTTGTTAAATTCTTTTTATAAATTCGTCTTATGAAAGATAACAAAAAAAAAAGTTATTCATGTTGCTTAACCGCTTTTGAATGCACTAGCCCCAGCAGTGATTTATATTTTTATTGGTTTTTAATTTTTGCGTTTTGCATACAAACGTGCAATTACAAATTGATGTGTTATCGCAGGTTTTTTAAAATTTGAATTTGAAGTAGGTAGAAATTGGTTGTTGATATTCGATGTATGAGTAATTGGAGATAGATTTGCTTCGAATGTGTGTTTTAAGAAATGCTTTTGTACGAATATATTGTTAGTTGTTAGCAGTTGTCTTGAATTTCGTGATTTTCGTTCGTCAGAATGGAGAGTTGGTTGATCGATCGCCTCTGGCAGGCATAGTGCATTTAAAATCTTGTTAAATATAGATATATATATATGCTTCCGTTTATTCATTTTCCTTTTTATCATATTTGATATTCGCGATTTTACTTTGATATATTTTTGTATGTAATTTGCTTCTCTTGTTTTTTTTTTTTTTAACTTTTTTCTGGTGCTTTTATCGCAGTTAAATTATTTGATTTTTGTAAACAGTTGCGCGCGATTTTTATGAATTATTCGTTATGCGAAAACTGGAAAAGATATTAATTATGTCTAAATACGTTTGACCTTACCTGGATAGGCCGCCGCATACGTTGAGGAAGACGAGTGCGGATGATACTCACGTCGATAGTCCCGCTCATAGGAGCTACTGTCATATTGGGCATGGTGACTCGTGTGTTTCGACGATTGCGGCGGAGGCGTAGCGTATCTATCGTATTCACCATGATGATCATATAGCTCATGATCCCTAGATCTAATTAATATATTAAATTAATCAATTATATTTTATAGTTATTTAATTGATTTATTACCTGTGAGCCTTAACAATACCATAATTGGGATCGTCCATTACGTAGCGCGCCTTTTCCAGAATGGAATACACCTTGGGCTTAGATGTGGCTGGCGGAGGTGTCCTTTTAAGATAACAGAAATATTTAATTAATATAGAATATTTTAAATAAATATTTTAAAACGATCTCAATATTTTTGCAATTATATCTACCTAGTGCTGTAGGCGCCATGTTCACCGTAAGACTTGGAGTAGTGATGAGATTTCTTGTACATGCGCTCCTTGCCGTCCATTTCACGGAGTTGCTCCAGACGAATATCGTCGTTGGAATCAGGTATCATGAATTTGCGAATTTCGCACAGGGCATACCCCAGACGATGATAGGCCTCGGCTGGCGGTGCCACTGTCGATATTTCCACATGCAGATCCCTGCTGAGATGTGCATATTTTGGATTGCCCGAGCTGCGCAATTCCTCCTCCTTGCCATGGTCGCGCATCGAGTTGCGACCCATTACGACCATTTTGCACATTGTCTCCTCCTGCAGTTGGCGCAGTGTGTTTCCCTTGGGTCCAAGTATTTTGCCCACAAAATTGAATTTCGGATACTCTTTGATAGGGAAAAGGACTTTTTGGGCCACCCTAATCGGTTTCTCGCTGTACACATTCGCATAAATCTCGGGTTTTGGTATGCGGCCACTGACCAGTATTTTCTCCACCTCTGCAAATTAGATAAAATCGGATTACAATTTGTGATTCACAATTCACTTACGTGTCCCTCAAACTGCCCCTCCCCGCTTCAAATGTAATTCGCACCATCATCGAGCAGTCGCTTTGTGATTATGTTCTTTTTCTCCAGTGACTTCTTCTCCATAAGGCACTCTTGCAGGTAGGCATTTGTTTTCTCGTTCAACTGGGGTGTGTCGTGCAGGGGGGCGTGGCTAGCAGTATGCCCGTGGCTGCCATCCACTTCGGGAGCGTCTGCTGCGCTGCCGGCGCCGGTTGTTTCGTCGTCACGTCGTTTCCGCTTGTAGTCGGCGGCGGTGTCCTCATTGTAATCTCTGTCGTAGTCGCGCGGCATTTTAATTTATTGAGAGCACACTTATTAACAATAAATAGGTCACTAATTAACGATTTGAGAAACGTAAAAACGTCAAACTACAATTGTAAAAATGTATGTGGTTGGAAAAAATTTTCTTTTATGTATGGGGTAATGAGTGTTACCATTCTTTTTTTTTCTTTTCTGATTTAGTATTTTTTATTTATTATTTTATTAATATAATGCATTTTGAGCTGTTACAATCCTAACATAAAATCTTAAAAACTATTTTGATTACACCTCTTTTTAAAGGAAGTAAATAAAAAGATATTTAAACATTTTACGTAAAAATAAGAGCTGGTTGGATTTTGTCAACTTTGCATGGTAACACTTGATGCAAGCGCTAACGATACTATCGATGTAAAATATATACACGACTAGAGATGGTAAAATTGGGCTTGGCAGGGCTGGACACTTGTCGATGCGAAAGCGCGTTTTATCCATTTTCTGCTAAATATGTACACACTTTGATGGAAAAAGAGAGAGAAAAAAATTAGGGCCACAAAAAGGTTGCAAACATATTTGATAAATTCAAATAAATACGATTGCACGGCGACGGTGCCTACAAATTAAAACGCGCCACGCACTGTGCCGACACCCAAAGCTGGTAATAAACGCCAACAACAATTCAACTGCGTGCACAGTTAGCGAAATCAGGACAAATGGCGGAAAACGGAATGCGTGTCGGCCCAGGGTCAACATCGGTGGTAGCAGCAGCAGCTGCAACTGGCGGATCGTGTGTGGGAGTGGCAAATGTTGGCACCGCCAACGGCGAGCACGAGAATGAACACAATGCGTCAGCGGATAATGAGAAAACGCAGCCGGCGCGTCTCAACGAATCGGCACAGAAATACATGCAGGAACTGATGAGCGAACGATCCCGCATGGAGAACCAATATCCATTAGCGCTAAAGCTCATTGACGAAGGTACGAAAACAATCAGCTTATTATATCTATTTATATATATACATGAGTTTGTGTGTAAAATTTACAGCTTTGGAACGGGTGCAGCTGAATGGCCGGATACCCACGAGGGATCAGTATGCCGATGTGTATCAGCAGCGTACGATTAAATTGTCGCAGAAGGTGCACGTGCCGATCAAGGATAAGAAATTCAACTATGTTGGCAAACTGCTTGGCCCCAAGGGCAACTCGCTGCGCCGGCTGCAGGAGGAGACACAGTGCAAGATTGTTATATTGGGCCGCTTCTCAATGAAGGATCGTGCCCGCGAGGAGGAGTTGCGCAATTCAGCGGACGCCAAATATGCCCACCTCAATTTACCGCTCCATGTCGAAGTGTCGACCATAGCGCCGCCAGCGGAGGCCTACGCACGCGTTGCCTACGCCCTGGCCGAGATTCGGCGCTATCTGATACCCGATAAGCATGATGATATACGCCAGGAGCAGTATAGGGAGCTTATGGAGGATCCAGAGGCGGCCAAAAAGCTAACACTTCGCCAGTTGCAACAACAACAACAGCAGCAGCAACAGCAGCAGCAACAACAGCAACAGCAGCAACAACAACAGCAATCAGCTGGTGGCAGTGGCGGCGGTGGCAATGGCAACAATCGCTCCGGCGGCAACTACAGGTGATCATCAGTACCCGTCAATCAATCAATCAAACATGCATCTATCAATCATTTGCAGACAAAAGTTTCAGCAGCAATCGCACTATCATCACAACGACGAGACTGTCTATTATCGTTCCCACAACAACGGCTACCACCAACCAAAGCCCTATGTGCCAGGTGAGTAATCAACTAGTTGCCTTCCATCTCCCCCTCCATCTCTCTTTCTCTAATCCTTATCTCTTTTAGCTACCCAACGGGGCAATGGAATGCATACTGCATTGCAGCCGCAGACAATTGTGCGGGAATCGCCTTGCATGCTGGTCAGTTCGGCCAGTTTTAATGGACGCAATGCTGCGCTGGGCAATGCCAGTGGTGGCATAATGGCCAACACTATTGTAACTGCCACCGGTGGCACAGTGCCGCCAAATATACGGCACTATCGTCCCGCCGCCCCCTATCAGTTTGTCAAGAAATAATACAGAAGCAATGCGCCGCCACCGCCTGCTGCCGCTCGCTGTTTGTTCACCATTTTGTCAACATCCGCATCATCATCATCCAGATCATCATCGTCGTCATCTCATTGAAATGCATGCCCCGCCTATCAATGTGCATATACATATATATACAATCATAGATACATACATACATACATATATATATACATCTCTAGTATATTATGCATGTGCATGCGCCGCCATTTGATTGGGCTTTTTTGGTCGCTTTCAGGCCAGAGCCGGAATCACACATCACACTCACATACATCAGACACACACACACACACTGCTCCAAAGGTAGATGTAATAAGTACACACACAATGTTCACACATTTGACTTTGACAAAAAAGATTTCGAAAAGTGGAAAGATAAAAACAATGAGGAGACAAAACCACACCAAAACAAACAAAACAAAACGAAATGAAATGAAATGAGTAAATTGTACGTTTAAGAAATTAGCCTAAGTAGACGAATGCTCCAAATGAACACAAACACACACAACACATACTCACACACTCACACACACACTAACTAACACTATAATTGGGCTTTCGATTGTTTTGAGGGGGAGGAAGACTCGTTAAATGCCATTTTTGTAAGCTTACTGTTTTGTTGAACCATTTTTATTTTGTTTGTGTTTTTACGAGCATTTTGTGTGAAACGAAAGCCAACTCTTCGCAGCTGTGGATCGCTCACCTAGATGGGGCACCCACTACAAAAACAAAAAATAATGTCTTGCTTCTGAATTTGTTTTGTTTTCCCTTTTTTTTTATTGATTATTAAATGTTTACATCATTTCATATTTATTTGTGTAAAATTTTTATTTATAATTTTATTCTCGGTTGCTACAATTATACAATTCTCATAGGAGGCTTATTATATTTTTTATTGCTTATTTGTTATAAAATTGACAGATAAATAATTTTTATATGCGTGCAGTATCTAATCACATGCACACTGAAGCACACACATAAAGATACATATACCCCTACATATAATCAAGCATACAATACATATTTACATAAAAAAAATATATAAACCAAAAATATAAAAAAAAAATAACAATAATTAATGCAAACATGAATCTAAACATATATCGGCGAAAGCGCGATTATGAATAGGATAATATGATACATAACAAACACAGCTTAGCATTATCACATCATACAAACAAACAGAAAACGATCAGCAGATACACACATATATATATATATATATATATATGTGTATGTATAAAACCAACAAAGATACATTTAATGAAAATGAATGCAAAACCCCACTCACATAATTGTTATTGTTGTTGAAAGCAACTAAAATTGTAATAGAATTATGCAAATATACATACAAAATATGATGACAATGTTAAATTGCAGCTTACAATATTATTTGTGAACGAGACGAGAATTGAAATGAAATGAAATGAATGAAGAACTACTCTCGATTTTTGACCGAACGCCAAAAAACCACAAAAAAAAAACATAAAACCTAAGAATACGGATTACGGTACATGTTAGTTATAAAGCGCCATAATTTGAGTTTGAGTTTCTTTAATGCATTTCTCCAAAAAAAAACAAAATACAACATGTATGCCAAGTTATTCACTTGTAATGTTTTATGCATGTGATGATTGGGCGTACTGCGAGCTTATGAAGCGACTAAAACACCATTTCAATACCTACACCAAACACACACACACCCAACACACACACACACACACATAATACTTATTTTACAGTGCATTATTATATATTGCTGATTATCGTTAAATAAATTCACAATTTGAATTGAATATGTTGAATAAACTTGAATCTAAATTTTTTTCTGTTTTATTTGGAAGATAGAATTAGTATTGCCCAAAATATAATATTATGCTTTAAATGTTTCATTATAATATGACTTATCCGATCTACAGTTTGAATCTGAAAATATTTTAAGTTCGCTTAAATGTTTTGAAATCCTTTATTTAATTTAATTAACTTTTTACAAACTAAAATCAGAGTTGGTTTGATGATCAAAATAGTTTACAGGCCTCTGACAAGCTGCATAAGCGAGTAGGGATTCATATTGCTCATGAACTTAAGTTGCTCCTCGAAGCCTGGTTGCGTTCTTGAGATCCACTGGCGATCCAAATAGTAATTGATATAGCTGAAGAATTCCTTGTCTGTGTAATTGCCGACATGGACGGGCACAAAGGGATCTAAATGCTCGAAGCCATCCTTGCCAAGTAGATAGCGTGGCATATAGGAAGCCATATATCCTTCGGTCATTGCTATTTTATCCACGGACAGAACACACACACCATTCGTCCAGTCGTAGTTGGTGATGTCAAGGAAGGGCTGTGTCAGCGTTATCCGCTCCGGCGTCACTCGCTGCTTGTTGTCGGAGAATATACGTGTAACGGGATGAAAGAATGCATTGAATCCATCGATGGCTACCATTATCTTACACTGCCTGGCATTGGCAAGCAATTTCAGTTCCGCGAGAAGCGCCGCCGTTGTCTCCGACGCATACTTGATGCGAGCAATTCCGTGCTCTACCAGTTCCATAAGTGGGGCTCCTGCTGGCGTGCTCTCGCGCTTGCTCCACACATATTCCTTGCTGGTTTTCAGCTGCAGTTTGCCGAGCAATTTGGCATTTTGCCCCTTGAAGTGCACGAGCCAAGCGGCCGCATCGAATGGCAGATCAATGAAGCCCTCTTGGCTCGCTGAATTGGCCGCCTCCTTGGGTCGCTTCATCCAGTTGGGTGCCCAGGGCACATGCACCAACAGGAACTCATTCAGCGCCCCATAATGCAACACATGCGCCATAGTCAGAGTCTTACCCACACCATTGTCACCATACAGAACGTAACGGACCGCTGGCTTCGTCAGATCCGCATTTTTGATGTAATGCAGCAGCTCCAGCGCTGGAGATCTGACCATCAAGCAGGCCTCGGTAAATGTTTTGATCTGTTGCTCGTATTGCTTTGGCAGGCCGCCACCACTGAAAATATGCTTCTTCTCCTCAACGGGTATCGTATAGAACTTGGCCACATGCAGCGCCGAGTGCTCGCCTGGATTAGTTACCCCAGTACGAAACTCATTCGTTGCGGCAGAAGAAGAATCCTCTGTAGCAGCCGGTGCCACATTTGTTGACATCTCAGCTGCAGGACTGGCAATGCAGCGGGCTTTGGCATTGCGTTGCAGTTGAGTCGAGGCACGCGACAGGTGTACAAACTGTTTGCGAAACATTTTTATTAACAATTTACAACTTACAATTCAAGTTGAATTGCTGCCTTCGAGCGTGTGTATTAAATAAGAGCTGCAAGAACAGCTGGCGCATTTATCGAAAACCGATAAGGCCCGCGAGCTTGAGTCCGATGACTATCGAAAGAACTTTATCGCTGTTAATATTGGGCAGACTCTTAACAGAATATGGTCTTCATTTTAAAAGTACCAACTGCCTAGATATAGTTTTTTTTACAACCAATTAATTTTTAAATTTCTTAATAAGTTGGCTAAAACTTATAAGTGTTTGTCCTTTGCTTAAGGTCCTTATTGGAACGGAATTTCCAGCTGTAACCGTCGCTTGGCAATTGACTTGCAATTAGAGGACATATCCAAGCCAGATGCATTCGCATTCCGAAAACACTTTTTAAATTGTAGTAGACTCCGCAATTGTATTTGTGATGACGGCTACATTTAGCACTTACAGCACCACAAAGCACAATGGATACTTGTTGAATCAATGCCATACACGAACAGATGAGTGCAAATATGTTTAGACCAAAGACTATTATCTGTACATTAACCCAGAAACTGCAGCTTGGTATGTGAGCTGGAAAGCGTACGACTAAAGCATCATTCCAGCAGTTGGCGACGCCGTCATTGAACACAAATATGTACAGCGTATTGTAGACCAGGGTGTAAATTGTACCAACAAACAGATAGAAAACGAAGCACACAAAATAGCGATGATTCTGATGGCCAATACAACAGCCGGTAAAGTCACAGTGATGATCTCGTTTGAGAATACACGCACCACAGTATCGACAATGCCATGATCTTGGAGGTGCTAAACGATCGCAAGTCTTGCAGTGACGCCACCCCAAGCGTTCGGCATCCCCAGCTGAAGGTTCTTCCATAGTTTTAGCTGTATGTTTGGATTGGATATATTTGAACATATTTTGCCCTCTGATTAAATTCAGATTACTCACATTCAACGCTAGTGTCAATTATCATGCAGGCTATCAAATTTCCATCTATGTTGAGAAATATCAACAGGGCCATTACAATAGTGAAATCATATCGGAGAGAACCCGGTTTATGGATTTCTGGCAGCACTACGATGATATCATAAAGCAATACTATGGGCAGAAGTACGCCTATAATTAGAAAACATACGATATCCGATGGATTGCGAGGAATTGGATTGCGAAATTTCATTCCGGAATTAAAATAAAAAAAATTAAATAAAATGTTAATTTTCGCAGCTGTGAAATTTGTGTCTAAAATTTTAGAAAAACATTTCAATGTCAAAAGATTCAATAATTTCTTTTTTAATAAGAGTTTCTTATCAGATCAAAAATTCTACTACAAAAACACTTATCTATTTTCATTAATAGAATCAATTACATTAAAAGTACAGAAGCTAGATAATATTTCATGTAGAAATAAAACCTATGCATTGATAGGAAATATTTTTTCTTGATGAGATATTTGTTATATATAGAAAGTAATGTTGTCTGCAATGAGAACATGTCTACATTTTTATTGATGTCAGTTTTCTGTACCCTCTTTAATTCTGTTTTTTTCAGATACTCGTTTAAATTTGGCATATTGCATCCCTCAGCAGTTCCCATTGCTGAAGTCGACATTGTTTGGAACTGTTTTTTATATAGCTTTATGCCGGAAATACATTCCGAGTTTCATTTCAGTGATAAAGGTTTTTTGAGATACTGAGATCAAATTAGCAGAGCTTAAAGTTGAGATGAAAAATAAGTAACATAATAAACAATAGTTCGGGATGCTTTAGCTAACTTGACTTTTTGGTAGGCACTAATTTCTCTTTAGAGCTGTTCTTCCATCTGTAACCATCATCCAGCAAGGGGCTTTTAATCAGAGGAGATAGCCAAACGACATGCATTCGTTGGCCAAAAACACTTTGCAGATTGAGCACAAGTCCATTATTATAATTGTGAGGCTTGCCACTGTCTGCACAGACCTCACCGCGCAGCATAATGGGTACATGATATAACAACATGACAAGCGCATATAACAGGGCCAAGATGTTCAGGCAATAGAAAAACAGTTGAAGATTTGTCCAAAAGCTGCCCAATACTACCATAGACATGGGACACAGTAACTTAACGAGAGTTAGCCATTTGCAGTATATATCGCCATTCAGCACCCACATGAACACCGAGTTATAGGCCAGGGCATACAACGATCCGATGAATAGATAGAATATAAAGCACATGAAATAACGATGATTCTGGTGTCCAATGCAGCAGCCGGTGAAGAGGCAGTGATGATCTCGTTTCAATATACAAACTCCACACACTTTGCAGTGCCACGATCTGGGCGGTGCTAATTTATCACAGATTGTGCAATGTCGCCACTCCAAACGCTCAGCTGACTCAACTGGCGGTGCCTCGACGAGCTCTATAAAATGTGAATATAACTTATAATTGAGCTTGATTGTGCTTTTGTGTAACTCACTATCAACGCTGGTGTCAATCATCATGCAGGCCACCATGTTTCCCTTGATATTGAATAACATAAACATGGCCATTAGAAAGGTGAAGCTGTGTAGAAGGCTGCCAGGTTCATGGAATTGTGGCAGCACAACAATAATCTCAAATATGAACACAACGGGCAGAAACACGCCAATGACCAGGTAACACAAGATGTCCACCAGCCGGCGTGGCAGCGGATTGCGTCGAACCCTCATACCGACCACACTCAATTGAAACTGTTTCCATTGCGATAACGAGCAACAAAAGCAGCAGCCGACTCTCCCCAACCGGTTTATGAATCACGTGCAGAAGCTTTGTGTTGTGTGGAGCAAAGCTTTCTTATCAATGCTTGCCCCACAATGAGACTAAGTAACATAATAAATAAATATATATATATATATATATATTATACATATACACATTGTTTGCGCTATTAGTAAAATCTATTTTGTATTATCTCACTTGAGTGAGTTAAAGCTTTGGCTGTGATTAGATATGATTAATAACATAGTAAAGAACCCAATAATTTTTGTATTATTTTTATTTCAAATTTCATTACATTTCTATATTTCTCTGCAACTGAGTGTGCTATATATGTGGCTTGGTGTATATTCGATATACACAAGTACATAATTATTAGATAATATTTCATATATATATATATATGTATATATATAACCTACGGTTTGATAGGTGATCATTTTTTTCTTGATAAGATCTTTGTTATAGAAAGTAATTTTGTCTGCATTGAGAACATGTCTCCTTTTTTATTGATGTCAGTTTTCTGTAGCCTCTTTAATTCTGTTATTTCCGGATACTCGTTTCAATTTGGCCTATTACATCCTTCAGCAGTTCCCATTGCTGAAGTCGACATTGTTTGGAACTGTTCTTTATATAGCTTTATGTATGACGGAGCAAAACAAAATGAGGTAAATATATTAAATTGATGCGTCGTGTAAATACAAATATTTTCTTTATTTATAGAATGAAATGAAATTTAGAATAAACCAAATATTAGTTATTGATGACAGTCAATTGGAATCAAAAGTAAACGCATCGATTATCCATGGTGGTGTTGGTTTCAATTATACAGTATTGTACCTGAGCTGCTTTCAATCGGATAAAACTCAACCAACAAATGCCAAAGTAACTGTTCTCATCTATGGCCTGCTCATCGAATAGGAGGACTCAATATGTGTTCGAAAAAAATGTAATGAATTTAAAGCTTTTGCTGTGATAAAGATGTTGTTTTTTTTTCTTTTACAATGAGAAATTTTTAATAATATCATGAAAAACACAAATATTTTGTTTAAATTTCATTGTATTTGAGAGATGAAAGAAATATGTTTTGCGCTTGTTGCAAGCGTTTTTATGTATACATATTCAGATTCCATACATATTTTAAATTTAAATCACATATAACAATAATTAATTAAATGTAGACATAATCATAAGTTAAAGTTTTATTTTACTTTAAAGCTCACTGATATTATGTGGTTCGCGTCCAAAAGTTAATAATCAATATCTCTTCTGTTGTTGTGTGCTTGATATTGTATTGCTAATGTTAATTACTAAAATCATCATCATTTTCGCAATTTGAAACCTATCAACATTAATGCTAAGTCGCACCTAGCAACCCTCGTCATTATATTGAAATGAGGTCAAATCATTTTCTGCCCAAGTGGAGGCTTTACTCGGCCCTTAACAGCAGTGTGTGTCTTACATATTTAGTAGTCCCCTTAGTGAGTGGAAATGGGAACCACAAATTAATTAAAGGAGTAGCTCGAAATGCTTCAATCAATCGAATGCTTTAATTAGTATTCAAAGAACTTCGTTTAATTTACCGCATTCAATTAGAAAAGTGTATTTACTCAATGGACTCAAAGGACTATAAATAATAATAAGTAGCTGCTTAGAAGTTGCAATTGTCACAATGGAAGCCAACAGGAAAAGTCATAAGAATTATTCATTTTTACTGAATAGTTTTATGAAAAGTTTAACTGAGTTCCTAAGGGAAACTGGTCTGCATGGACTGAAATTTGTGGGCGACTCATCGCTAAGAATCTGGGAGAGGTAAAAGTAAATAATTCATTTAACTATATATTTTTCTTATATCTAATGCATTGCAGATCATTCTTTTTTATTGCGATTGTGGCCGCATTTGTGCTGACTTCCCAGCTGATATCAAACATTTATGACAAGTGGAATAGTACCCCAGTTATTATTGGCATTAGTCCACATGCCACATCCATTATGAAGGTGCCATTTCCGGCCATAACTATATGCAACATGAATCAAGTGCTACGCAGTAAAGTCGAGCATTATCAGGAGTAAGTGAAATGCATATAATACGTTATTTATTTTTTATGGATTTTATTTACAAATATCCAGTGGGTCTAGTGAGAAAGATCTGTTGAAACAACTCTGCTCGGAGGACTCTATGGAATCGGTGGATGGCACCGACTCAGATGCGATTCCTCTGTCAACTTTTGTCGGTGACAACAATCTGAAAGTAAGTGATTTTCTCACCAATCATGCCCAGCCCTGTCGGCAGATGTTGCGACACTGCAAAATGAATGGTGTGGAATATGATTGTGTCCATCTATTTCGCCGCATAATTACCGATGAAGGTTTGTGCTGTGTATTTAATTTTCTACCACCGGAGTTTCTATACAAGTCAAAGTAAGTGTTTTAACTTGGCCGGCAAACTTTATTGAATAAATCATTTTTTGTCTTAGTGTGCAAAACACTAGAAACTTAACCACAAGTCTTGGGAATGAGCCTGTGCCCTGGGATCCGGAGACCGGGTATCCCTCGAAATTACCCAAAAAATATTATCCAGTAACGGCCATTGGTAAGCTAAATCACAATATGTAATTCATTATTTCCAGATACATTATATATTATTAAGGTACTGGTATAACAATGGGATTTTCTGCCGTTCTCGATGCCCAGCTGAGCGAATACTACTGCTCATCTACGAACGGACCCGGTTTCAAGGTCTGTAAAACTTTATCTTTTTAATACAAATATTTGAATTAAAAATATTATTTATTTTTTACAGATTTTATTTCACAATCCCATAACATTACCGAATGTTAAAGACGAGGGTCTTGTCTTGGGCGTTGGCTACGAAACGAACTTTCGCATGGAGTTTAGCAGATCGGAGGCGATGCCAACAATTCGATCCATATCTCAGGTGGATCGTCAGTGTGTCTTCAAGGATGAGAAGAAATTGATTTTCCACAAGGTCTACTCACTTTTAGACTGTGAAAGGGAGTGCATAACACTGTTTCTGTACAAGTCCTGCGACTGTATTCCGCACAATTTCCCGCAAATATTCGCAAATGCAACAATTTGCAGTGTGAAGGATGCGTTATGTATACGACGAGCCAAACGTCCGGAAAATATGAATGATACGGCAATATGCCGAAAGGAGTGTCTGCCAAGTTGCTTTGACCTGGGATACGTTGCGGATGCATTCTATTTTCCGCTGGCCAAACGGGATTTTAAGATTGCAAATAAACAGGTGGCGAATATAAACAAAACTTATCTGATGGATAATATCGCCGTCATGAATCTATACTACAGGGAGTCCGCCTATTATGGGACTATGAAAAATGTCTACATTGGCTTCACAGAGTTTCTGTGTAAGTTATTTCACCAATTCCATTTTCAATTTTAATATGACATTTTTTCCTATGCAGCAAATATTGGCGGTATTATGGGTTTGTTTTTGGGATTCAGCGTTATCTCAATAGCTGAACTGCTTTATTACTTAATTCTAAGACCCATTGTGGAGTTTATAACTTGGAATCGTGGTAAGAAATCCGACAGAAACACACCCAATTCAATCGATGTAAAAGAAAGTGTTCAACAATTAAATCAAATCCAATGTATTTGGCATACGAAAGAACTGTATCCCAAGGGAATGTCACCAAAAGCTATTTATTTAAACAAACCGTCTACAAGAATTCATTTGAAGAAAGGCCGAGCATTTGCAGCAACTTTTGAGTGAGTTTGGTAGTAGGTAAAAAATGATAAATTCTGATACCTGACTACCATAAACTAATAACATATCAAATAATAATAATCAATAATTTGCCGTTTTAATTTAACTGTGTAACTTTAACCTTAAAATTGTGTTAGTTGCCTGCTGATAAATAAATTATTAATTAAGCTTAAAAATTGTGGAGCACATGTGGCTTAATCGATTTTGTCAAGGCACTCCAATTTTAATACTTTGTCTGACCACAAGGTTTCTCTATAATTAAAGCAGTTTGGTATCAGAGTATAAAAACTGCTGAATAATTCAATACAGAAGAAGAAAACTTGTGCGTCATGTTCAAGGTAAAGTGTGAAGTGTCCGAGAAACAAGTAAAAAAAAAAACAAAATGCCTTCGTAATTATTTATGTTTTAATGATATTGTAGATAAAAAAGTTCAGTATATTTCTAGTATATATTTCTTTGTATCAACTGAAATAGTTTGAGCGGTTCCTTTTAGATTTAATTTAAATGTCTACACAATATTAATTTAATTTGATGATTTTTTCTCTGATTCCAGAGACCAACATGTATATAAGTATGTGTACAAGTTAATTACGTATGTGAGCCGACAGATGTTCAACATACTGAATACTCATAATGTAAGGATTGCAATTAAGAGGGTTACGTCATTAAACAGGCAATCCTTGCCGACTTTTGTGGCTGTTCTTATTATTAGATGTGATGCCAATATAAGCGCTTTTGCCTAAATTACATTTCTCTAACTAAAAGTATGTTGGGTCTGTGCTAAACTGCGTTTACTATATGTACTGGCCCTTTAATTTAGCCTTGAAGTTGCGATACACAAACTGGTAGCATGAGCATTTCTGTTTTTATGGCTAACAAGTGTGGCAACAGTTTTGAAGACTGTGCCACACCAGAGCACACCACAGCACCATTAACTACTGCTACACCAACCCACCAGTTGACTAATTTATATGGAGCAACACGATGGCTGCAAAATTAGCAATATCATATTTTCATTTATATATATATAAAAATTCCTCTTGCGGAAAATGTGAAAAATTTAAAGTGAACCCGAGAAGAAAGTGTTTATAAAATATATATAAAATTGTGTCGTTATATAACTTAGTTTTATGTCAAAAAGGAAAAGAAAATATAAATGATTAAATAAATGTTAAAAAATATCTCTGAAGAAGTCGTAATCAAGTTTTACAGGCAGTTTCGCAGTTGCCTGATTTGTGTATCTGTGAAATTCAGAAGCGTGTTTATCTCCTGCTCCGCCCATTTTCATAATTCCGGCCAGACGACTGTGGGCGGTGTGTGCGGGTCGGAGGGCGGTGAGCTGGGGGCTGGGTCGCTGGTTTTGAGCAAAAAAAAAAAGGATGGAAAAGCATTGTAGCATTTCAAGACAATTTGCGAAATTGCAACGCTTGATGCTTTCACGTGCATTGCATCTGTTTTTATGGCAAGTCAACAATGTGGCCAAAACGGGAATGGGAACAACAAGAACAAGAACAAGAACACGAACCAGAAACAAGAACTAGAACTGAAACTGAAACTGCAATTGCAACTGAAGGAAAAACTTAAACTGAAACTGAAATTGATGTGACTGGCTGGGGTTGCAGAGCAAGAGCAAGAGCAGGAGCAGGAGTAAGAGGATGAGCAGAGCAAAGCCAAGCCAGCTTTCAGCGATAAGACAACTGCCGCAAATGATTACGACGTGCTCGTGGAACTCTATACATAAATGTCTGAAACAAAACTAAATTCAATTCTTTATTTCGCCGAGTTACCGAGTTCCTTGGTCTCCTCGGTGTCGTTGGCCAGAGATTTAGCTTTCAATGAAAAATGATGCCATTAGATTTGCAGTAGCTAAAAAGTGAAACAAACTGCATCCGATTTGCAAATATAGCATATTACAAACTTAACTATATGGCCATAACATTAATCTAATATTCATAAAGTTATCAGACAGTATTCTGTATGAATTTGTGCACAATATAATTTGCAAGTTTGATGGCGAATGCACATGACTTCGTGTAATTAACAAATCCAAATTTTCATAAAGGAAACTTTTCAAGTTGGCAATGAAGTTTTCACCCTGCACAACCAAAACCCAAAGGTTTGGTTTGATTAAGGTGTAAATAATTTATGCTGTCTTGTTATGTTGCATAGCATTCAACGGTGTGTGTGTTGTGTGTGTGTGTGGGCGTGTTTGTATCCTAGGGAGTTCTGACTGTCAGCCGTAAGCATTGTCAACTTTATGACATTCCAAGCTGAACTTTTGGCTCCTTTACGACTTGGTTATGCACATCCTCAAGTACATATTCCACCAATACAATCTTGTTTGTTGTGCAGCTGGGAGAACGTCTTCTTCTTCGTTGCCAGTGCAGCACGTACCTGACCAATGTGGGTTTAGTGGTGACTCAGGTGTTTTGTTCAAATACTACTTACACTTGGTTGTAGATGCTGTATACACCACATATTATTCCCAAACACACACACACACACACACACACACACATATATATATATATATATATGTACGTTGTTTGTATATATGCTCGTTAGTTGCATGCGGAAAAGCAATTAAAACTTCTCGTCAGTTTCGGAAATGTTCGTTCATATTTTATGATGTGTTTTCCTCAATAATTTTAACTCTCAAAGTCGAAGCATAGGCATACAAATTATTATTTGTGTGCAGATAGAGATATGCTTATAAATAAATAAAATGCAAGCTTTCTTTGCTTCCAAGCGACCTAATTTGTTTTTTATGTGAAAGGCAATTTTGTGTTGATTTCGAAAAATCCATCCAGGTGTATGAAAAATTTGTTCAGTTTAAAACTCTAATTAAGATAAAGAATTGTTTAATTTAGCAGCAAATATTTGGTTTTTACTTGACATGTGTAAAGATTGTCAATATTTGAAAATACTTGTTATTGAACGTTTACCAATAAGTAAAGTTTTTTTAATTGTATTTTTAACTTATGTGGTAAGTGAAAAAACTTGTTTTTCAGAAGAAAAAAAAAGTTGATCACAGCATTAAATTTAATGGTCGACCACTTAGGGTGAAATATTCTACAGCCAAATATGAAAGTATCTAACATTTTGGCTAATGGAACCAACGCGAACGAGCATTTTGTGTGCTTGTTGTCCTCCAGCGCAACGCCCACAAAATGGCAGCCAAGCCGCATGGGCGCCCAACAGGCCAGGTGAGGCAAAGCCAGCCAAAGGGTTCTAAGAATGTGTCGCACGCCTGCGTTTGACAACATGCACTCCCCTCCCCTTTTAACACCAACCACCTACATACACCATCAATGCAGTGAAATGCATTTTGAATTGGATAATTTTGCATATGCAAAGAGTGCCGAAGGCGACACGATAAATGTATTTTGGTTTGCAATCGGACAGATAATTTTCATGGATGGAATGTTGCTGTTGCTTTTGGCCCTCTTACTTGAATACGAGCCGAGAGTTGGAATTGGGAGTGCGGTGCTGGGGGGGGAGTGGCGAATGCTGGACAACTGGTAAGCCTGTCAACTTGAATAATCATGGCCATCAATCAGCTGGCCACTGGGTGCCCAATACACCTCATTAGCTTAATCCCACAGTTGCGCACGGACGCACAGATGGACAGACGAACAGGGACGCAGAATGGACAGAATGTAGGGGGGAATAAGCAGAGTTCAGCCAAAAGGGCTAAGGCTGAATCGCAATTTTCCATGCGCTAAATAATATTTCATTATTACGGTCTGACTTTTGGTCTTGTGCACTTACGAGAAGGCTTAGTATTCAAAACTGGTCTTTTTACAGTCTGCGTGCTCGGTTTCTGTGTCTGCGTTTGTGTCTGTCTTGCTGGACAAGATTGATCGTCCGGCACTGCTAATTATCAGGTGAATTATCTCAAACGCAATCCTCACATTTGTCGCTCTGCCCTTACCACAAGCCAAAACCAAAACTGTTCCCAGTTTATGTGTTCTTGCTATCTCTGCGCATGTGCCGCAAAATGTTGCAAGCTGCGAAAAGGAGCACAGCATCCACATGCGGTAGAGATGCCACAAATGCCATTGCACGAATCAGTTTGCCGATGCTATCAGAGCCAAGAACATACCACTTACCAACAGGTTGCGGCTGTGCATATATAGATAAATATATATATATATATATATATATATGAGAATGGCCAAGAAATGGCGAAACTATTGCAGATTCCTGCAGTTGGAGCACTTAACACCTAATTGACCCATAAACATATAAGTTGAGCGCTTAGTGCTAGTCCAAGCTCAAGTAAAACTAAGGCTCTTAATTACGCACTTATTTACTTTTCATTTTATGAAGCTCTTAATTTTGATAGCCAAATGCAAAATGCATAAGCCAAACACTCATTTTACAGTCAAGTACAATCCTTAACTTAACTATTATCTTCTGCAGAGCTTGGGCAATTTTGATTACTTCTACGAATTTTCAACAGTATCTCATTTGAATTGTAGCTATAAATTTAAAACTTCATGTTTTTATTTAACATTTGCATTTAATTTATATCAAGTGCATTATTAAAATTTATTGATTTATTCATTTCATGCAAAAGCATTTTAGTTATTGGTTATTTTCATTCACTTTTAATTTTATTTGTAGTTGCTATAATAAATCCTTTGATTATCAATAAAGCAAATTGAGAACAAAACAATTTTGGTTTATTATATGTGAATTTTGCGAATTTAGAATAGAATTTTTCATTGAATGATTTTGGCAACCGAATTTTATATTGAAATGAAACCACATTTCTAATTAGCAACTAGCTGAATTATAATTAATTTAAATGCGCAATAAATTCAATGCCAATAAATAAAACCTATCAATTGCAAATTTTTGTTTAAAGTTGCAAATGTGCCAGTTATTTAAATTGAATAAAATCAATTTCTGCCTCGTCTGACATTTGCCAACTGCCATCTGACACTGCAATCGCAGTCACAATCAGAGTCACAGATTTATCCTAATCTCTGTGCTTCATCCTGCCTAATAATAACTACTACTTTGTTTTGTCTCTGACTCACTTGCTCCATCTGCCGATATCTTTTTTTCTTCTTTTCCGTATTCCCTGTAGCCATTAAAATCCCCAATGAGGCATAAGAAGTCCTAATGATTCAACAAAAATGATTATCATTGTTGGGTCTATATATTATTTTAAGTCAAATATTCATTCAGAAAATTTAGCAATTATCTTTTCGCTTTATTCTGCATAATAATAATAATAACAATAGTAATAATTAAACTTTCCCATAACTATTTAAATTCTATGGAAATTAATAAAAGCTAAACAAGTAATGACATTTTTTCATATTTCAGTTTGTGAATTTAATTATATTTTAAAAATAAAACTGAAGAGAACTGAGAGTGTTTATATACAGGGTATCTGCAGATGGAGCTCTTGCATATGTTTAATTCGAATGTGAACTTTTTTTTTTTTAGCTTTGTTTGACAGCACTTGTTATGTTTATCTAAATCATTCGACTGTGTGAATGCCAGGCCTCGTTTCCGTGTCCTCCCACTTCACCGACTTCCACTGCCAACCGTCTCCTAGTCTGTGGTCCTCGCGCAGCACTCGACGAGAAGTGAGCTCCTGTCAGCACATGGAAATGAGTGAATGACTAGACTAAGCTTGGTTCTTTGGGCTTGAAACTAGGTCTCAGCATCACTGAAACTATGCAAAAATCTGTCAAACGAGAGTTTTGGCAACAATGGCATGCTAGAGTGGTTCTCCCGGTTGGGTAATTACGGCCAGAAAGCATTGCTGCGCAATAACTAAAGGATGTGCTTTGGCCATGTTCTTTGTTGTTGGCCCCTTGATTGTATGCCATTTGACCTATCTTCGGCGGACTACAACTGATCGAAGCAGTCGACAGCACTCGACAGTTTCAAACGAGACTTAATTGAAACGAGTCGAATTTGAGAAACGCTTATATCTCATTTATATTCAACAGAGCAAACAGTCCACGTTATGTGTTGTTAATTGCTACTGTAAGAGCAGATTATGTCAACTGCATATTTGAATAATATAGTGAATAATTACTGTAGTCGAAAATAGCAGCAAGAAGCAAATGCCACAAAATCTAACAGCGCAATAGAAAAGCCAACATCAGAAATCAGAATTCACTCATTTGAAAGAGCATTTGTAGTAGCAACAGCAAAAACATTTCCATTGCGCTCTTTTTGGTTGTAGCAAGAAAGCACAAAAGCCAAGCTGAGAACTGTGCAGCTTCTGTTAAATAAATCACATATTTATTTGGCTCTTTTGCTTCGAGCTGATAGCAAGCTGCTATTTAAGCTAATATTACTCTATGTAATTTCTTATGGCTTTTGATTTTCAATTACAGCTAAATGTGGAATTGGTTTTAAAAGCAAATTTGGTAATACAAATAGAATATCAGCTGGATTAGAGTTATATCTCTTGACAGAGTAAGAATAACATTGAAAAGCCATTTCCATTTAGATCAGTTGTGACAAAGTTGTTGAAGCTTAACATTGTGAACATTCCGTTAAGGAATGTTATTTCCTGTTGTGTGTGTGTGTGTGTGTGTGTGTGTGAACTTTGTATATTTTTAAGACACATATTGCGCAACTTTATTGTGCATTTGCAGCAAGTGTGCCTTTGGCCTGGAGTATTGTTGCCTCTGTGAAATTGCGTCAACATGAGACATTCCCATCATGTTGATGCCATTTTCTTACGACGCCCGCAGCTACCAATTGAGAAGATTATATATATATATATAAAAAATAAAAGAAATCTGAAGAAAATCACAAACTTTTTTTTTAGCGATTGAACGTGCTGCGTATGTTGGCAATAAAGAAAGTTTTCCACTCTCTTTTCGGGTAAGTCTCGTAATGGAAAGATGGCCAACGGCAATGTTGACAGCTGGCTAAGTAAACATCTGTCAAACAGCAATGAATGCGATTATTTTTATCGATTTATTTGTATAGATGTAAAACCTTTAAAAATCGATTAGCATTTCACTTATAATTAATGTCCAACAGTGTATACTTTATGTTGTTGCCTGATATCTCAAATGTATATCCATATATTGGAGTCTCGGGATTATAGAGCTCAGCTGGGTTGTTTGTCTGCTATTGCTGAGATCGGTCAGAGACTCATAAAACAGGAATTTAAGAGGAGAGCTCATAAGTTTGATTTGTTGCACGATTATGATTTGTTTTTCGAACATTTTTTTCCTTAACACTTTGCTTTCGACCCTCAGAGTGGAAGCTGTAATATTTTATGGTGGCCGAAAGCGGTAACCGTGTTAAGACGATTGCCATTTTCGTTTTATTTTTTATTTGTTTGATTAAATTACTAACAAATATCAACTGAGTCTCTCTTTCTGAGCTTTGTATTTATTTTAAAGTAATAGTTATTATATGTTAAGGTAAATGGACATAAATAAACGATTTTAAACACAATTCTCTATTTTAACAACGAACTTAAAAGGGAAAATTTGAGCATTTACCTTACTCAAACAATTTTGTGTCTATTTTGTGCTACTGTGCCATGGGATCAATAAAAAGAGCCCCGTGTGAAATACTTTGGCAAATAAAAGCACCGAAGATGTGTGCCATGTGAAAATGAGAAGAAAAAAAGGGAAAATAAAAAAAAATATTTAGGTTTATCGTCGTTTGTATGCAAATGTTAAAGGCCAACCTGCAGTTCATATATACATATATATATACATATTATATTCTTGTGGCATTTCCATATAAATTCACAATTATTTATATTACCATGGATAATTGAAATGAATTTCTGTTGTGCACACTTAATACATAAATATTAGATTGTTGTTCAATCCATTCCTTGGGTTGGTTAGCAGTTGGGTAAACTAGACAAATGTCTTAAATAAACATCATGAAAGTCTTGTCTAGCATTGGACTTGGACATGACACGAAGGCCAAGTGATAGATGACAGGAACAGCTGGCAGCTGTGTGTAGAACTTGTTAGCCAGATTGTTTACTTTACTAACTGGCACTGAACACACTGAACTAAATGTTTAAGCTATATTAAGAATATACCCTTGGTCTATCTTTGCTTTGCATTTTTTATGTTATGTTTCTCAGATTTTTCTTCATCTTTTTTGTTGTTCTTTACATATATTTAAGTAAAGCAGTCGGCATTTAAGTGGCACAAACATTAGCGAAATTTGTGCGATTTTCAATTTATCAATTGGACGATGGTTGTGGCATTTTGGCTTGGTCTGGTCTCCTGTCCTCTGTCCTCTGTCCCCTGTTACGATTGAAACTTTTCAATATGAGTGTGCTGGCCGGAAACTTTACGACCGCCTGGCTTAGAAAATCCCCAGGCTGGCGCCATTGGCCTCATTCTGTCGGCAAATAATAGCAATCAAATGCCATTGCCTACCCATATTCAAATGCTCACTGCAAATTTAATAACAAATATAAATCATTTCGAAATGCTGACAGCTAAAAGCACGCCCAACACGCCCATACACCGACAAAGCTTTAGCTTTCCGTCGCCGAATCCTGCTCCACTCTTCGTGTTCCGGCTCCTCGTTCGACGCTTTCGCACCTCAAGTGTTCGGATGCGGATGCGGATGAGGGACATTTGGTGTTCCGTCCAAGAAACGACGCTCTAATGGCAGTGCCAGACACCAATAAGAGGCCATTTCTCATCGTAGTATGTTTGTGGCATTGTGTGTATATTTTGGGCACCCCTGGGGGGTAGTGGGGGGCGGGTAGGCCAGCCTAAATTTCTCTCGCTGTCGTGTTAATTTTTTATCATTTTGAAATTAAAGAACAACACTTGGCTGTGGAGTAAAAAACTTCGCTTGGGCTGTTTGCTGTATATACATATATGTATATGTATATACATATATATTTTATTTAAGGAGAGCAAACAAAAAAAAAATAATACGGTCGAAACAAGCGCTAGAACATTTTTTTGGGAGTCCGGGTCTGGGCAAGCATTAATAATTAACTTAATGCCATGTTGCCTATAAATTAGGGATGCCTGTCTTTCTGCATTTGGGTAAATGCCTTTCACTACTCGGGAGCCGTGCTTGTTTCGTGCTACTCTTTTATTAACAGTCAAGAACACACACACACACACACACACACACACACACACACACACACAGAGAGAGAGACACACAGTTGAACACACACTTTCGGCAAAGGCTGACTACTCAATTGCGGCCTATTTATTTGCCCAATGCCCGAGTGCAATACTAAATGCAATTTCAAGCAAATCAATTGAAAACACAATTCCGCAATTGGCTTTCACTCAATGGCCATTCGGCTACCATCTCATGAAGCCACCAGTAACCCCCTTCCCTCCCCCTCCTCATCATCCGCAGCATTCCTGCTCCTTGTTTGCTCAGTCGTGCACTGGAGTTGAAATTTGTTTTGCATTGACCGCAAATTTCAATACAAATTTGCGGTCCGCATCCAATGGTTTTGGTACTTGTTTTCTACTTGTGCCACGCCCCTTGTACAGTGGGGTAGAACACCTGGCGACTGGCCCGAAGACCTTACAAAAATAATATCAGTTGTAGCCCAGCGGGTGTGCAGAGCCTCTTAATTGTAAGTCTCTGTTTTTGTGTGCGAATATATCGACTGCTATTGTTGTATGACAAACACAAGGTACATTCCTGGAATATAGGTCAATATCTGCCAAAAAAAAAAAAACCAACAGTTTTTTGTTGATTAAGCTTCTTAGAATCATAAAAAAATGTTGCCTTGGAATAAATCGCCTTAAAAACGCCCTGTAAACTAAAAGCACAAAAACAAAATGTCTAAATACAAGAAAAACAATTTCTTAAGATTTCTTCAATTTTCAGTTGCTTTTTTTTAGAGTGTTCAATAAAATCGTTGCTACAAAATGTCTAAATACAAGAAAAACAATTTCTTAAATTTTCAGTTAGCTTTTTTTTTAGAGTGTTCAATAAAATCGTTGCTACGTTTTTTATATCACATTTTATGGAGTAACTCAATGTTGATTTTTCACATACAATAAAATTTGTATAATCTACAGAATAATACTTTCGAAATATAATTCAGCTCTTTGAACTTTTTGTGCACCACTGTGCACCCTTTGGTATCGCATATGCGGTTGATTCGGCATTAAAGATTTGTGTTGCGGTTGTTGCAGCATTTCATGCACCGCAGTGGTGGCAACGTTGGTGTGTTTGCGTGTTAGTGTGTTAGTAATGCGGCCGGCGTTGCATTAGGTGGTATTTGCTCAGCTGTATATCAATTAACTGCCTAATTGTGTTGACGCCATGCGTTTAATCAAAATTTAACGCCTGCACTTTGCGGCCTAATTGAAAACGCAAATTTTAGAACAGCGCATACAAATGGCTGACTGGTAAGGATGACAAGGGGGTAAGGTGGACGGCACTTAACTGTCTCACATCTTCAAGCTGTCAAGTCACCCTCAGCAGGCAGCTGCTCAGCTGAGGAGATGCTGATGCGGATGCTGATGATGCTGGCCCTGACCCAATTTGACAGAGTTTTTTTTTTTTTTTTTTTTTTTTTTTGAGTAACAAGTTGAGAAATTACATTTTAATGAGATGCGCTGCAAAATTTTGGTTGGCTGCGCAACAATTTAACTTAAATTCGCAATCTGAACGATTAAAGTTTGGAATTCCCCATCATCCATCCAAATTGGCTGCAATTATAATATATATTATAATATTAAGGCCCGTTATTTGTGCATTTTGCAGCTCGAAGCGTAGATGTCAAGTGGATCTATAAGTATTACTTAAAGCATAAAATGACTTTTGAAGCAAATTAATGAATATTTATGCGGACACGTTACACATTTTGTTTGGCTATGTGGGATGCACTTGTTGTTATTGCTTTTTTTTTGCTCTTGTTGTTGGCAGTGTAGCAACGACGACCTCTTGACATCACACTGACCTCGTAAACCCTTGACACGCCCGGCGTTGAGAACATAAACTTTCGTTGACGTTGCTCCTATCTCCAAGACACCAAACAGCTCCCTCAGCCCTGAGCATCATCGTCGTTGCCCGTGTGGGCCACCTAACTTTGCATATGATTACACGAAATTTGCATCACATTATTTTCTGGTTGTCTGCTGCCACTGTTTGGACCTGGTTAAAATGCTGAGCGAAAAAAAAAAGGGGGGAAATGCACGTGGCATGGCATACAAATGATGCCTACAATATTTATTGGTTGGCTTAAGTAGTGGCAACTGTTTGGGCGGCAAATAAATTGTTTATTTCAATGGACATTCCCCGGGTGTGGAATGCCAAAGCCAAAGGATCTAGTCGCATTTACAATCGAAGCCAAGTAATCGCCACTATTGATGGAGTTCGTGTGGCTGTGGCACATTTCCAAACTGTTTTCTTGCCCCGTTCGATTTCAACGCATCTTAAATAAATACGAATTTTAGTTTGAAGAACCTAAATAAAATTCCCGCCTTTGTACGCACTAAATTACGAGCATGGACTTGCCACAAGTTGCTCTACTATAGTTTATTATTGTAGCTCGTGTTCACTATTATCATGCCACAAATTCAATTTACTCTTACCCCTTACAAAAAGGGACTAAACGAAGTTAGTTTGTCTTTTTTCAAGCATCAACTATGCGATTATATATTTGAATACAAATGAGGACATGCACGAAATAAGAAAAAGTATTTTAAAATAATTTTAAAGCCCAGTTTCCAAACTTGAATTTGATGATTTTTGATAAAAATAAAATTATTATTATTAGATAGAATCTGTAAAAATCTTCAGAATATAGTGAGTTATTGAAACTACTTACCAAAACTTTTGACTTAAATAATATTCTCATTTTTCTTTGATAGAACACTTTCTGTGATGAAAAACTGCACGTTTTATATGCAAATTTAACGACAAAGTCATCGATTTTGGCGCAATAATAAATACTGCAAAAAAGGCAGCTCAAATTGCCCAAATGGAAAGCACACCGAATAGTTCAGAGCACAGGAGAACTGCAGGCAGCCACTTGCCGAAGTGAGAAGCATTCATCTTTGGACCAGCTCTCTGGAGCCCCAATGACGAGTGGCACATTTTAATTCATGCATCTGCCAAAAGGGTGGGGGGGGGCAGGTGCGGGAGCAGGGGGCAATGGAAAGGGTGTTGTGCTGCTGGAGTATTCGCTTGCACTTGACGCGCCAGTGAAGGATGCTCGGGTTACTTTGTGCAACCACTTGGGACTAGATTTATTGCCGTTTTCGGCTTTAGTAACAAAAATTGAAAAGTAAACAAGCCTCAAACAAGGTGGAGCATCGCCGACTTGCGTCACATTTTCTCATACAATTTTTTTCTTCTTCGATTTTCTTGCTTTCTGTTGTTGTTGTTGTTGTTGCCACTTCAATCTAAATTTGAAGCTTTTCAACTCGATTCGATTCGATTCGATTCGATTTTTCGTACGTGCCCGATAATCCTGCAGTGCTCGGCGAGCATTTGGCTTTCGATTCGCAGTCGCTGAGCGGAAAAGCCAAAAAACACACACAGAGCAAACACCATCCTTGTGCTTATCGCAACATTTTGGATTTCTCACGTATACTTATGGCTTCTCTGCACACTTATATATTTCTAACTGTACCTCTGAATGTGTATTTGTATGTGTATTTGTTTGTGTATTTGTGTTTGCAGTGAACGCCATTAAATATCCAAGTGGCATGCAATATTTTTCTTTGTACCATAGACAGTTTGATGTCCATTTTTCCACTCTTCAAATCTCACGCTGAAAATCTGTCTCCCTCTCTCTCTCTCTCTAAATATAAATAGATATATATTGTATATCTCGCTCTCTGTCTGTCTTTCGCTCATTTTCTATTTATTTCGCTCAGATGACTTGGCCTAGACAGACGTAGATCTATTTATTTCAATTGAATTACTTTCGCTAAAACATTTGGCATTTTCTTATTACTTTGGGCAACGAACCCGCTGAACAAGAAGCTGACTCCAATTGTAATTGAATAACGTTAATATATTTCCAGGATGTCTGTTTGGTTTGCATAGATTGATTTCAAATTTCTGATTTCTGTAAAGTTAAATAGGCAATAATAAGTTGCAACGTTCAAGATACACCTCAACTTAAACTTTTTTAAATGCCAGTTAAAATAGCCAAGTTATTTAATAATAATAATTTCACAGATGGCCAGCTCACAGCTGTTGGATGTTAACAATTTCAAACCATTCCAATCCCCCTTCGACCCAAAACTGAAAAGTAAGAAAGAACACAAAAAAGTGCCAAAAATATGAAAGAGTAAAATCAGTTGCAAGAAGAAAGCGGAAAGGGGCACAACTGTTGTCGACATGGTATATAATCTTCAATTGCCATGCACTTAGATCTTTTCAAGGTTCTGTGAAAGTTTTTCAATACAACTGGAACACCATGACTTGGTACTACTACTTCGCTGAGTGCAGTAAAGTTTTTTATTTATGGATGTGTTTTTTTGCTGCGACAGTTAAACAAAAAAAAAACAACAAAAAAAAAACAAGTTACGCAAAGGACGAATCTAACACATATTAAATCCTTTGAGAGCAATATGTACGCGCCCCAAAAAAACCAATTCACTTTATTCGAGCGTATAACTCGTGAATCCGTTAAATGGCCAAACATGAGTAATGCGGGCCGGCGAGAACCCTTTTGTTCAAGCCAAATTAGGCGCAATAAAACACTTTTAAATTTATAGCACAGCCACGGATAATTCAGTTATCAATATGCCCGCCACCACCGGCCACAAGTTACACCCATTCAAACCAAATATTTTCCTGAGGAACAACACACACACTCACATATGGGAAACGAACACACACACACCATCCACAATGACTTGGTGTAAAAACAAAAGCACAAATAAATTGGCAGCAACCAAGTTTGTGTTCCTATTAAAACACAACACAGCGTAAAAGTTACACAAAAGGAAACTTTTCTTTCTATTAGCAAGTTGTGTTTTCAAATTTTTAAGGGGTATAAACGACGCTTGAAAAACCTAATAAAAATACTAAAATAATAAATGCATTTCTGGTATCCAGTTTAATAATACATATTTCAAGATTATCTGACAAAAATAAAAATAAAATAAATATTTGAAGAAACTGTTAAGCTTAAACATTCTGGTTTAGTAGGTAAAATTTATGTAAGTAGACCCATTCCAGGACATCAGCAAGTCAGTAAAATTGCTATTGGATTATTTGTGGCTCTGTTTGTGCAACGTCTATTATTTCAAAGAAAAACTTGCACCCTCGTCTTGTGCGGATAGGTTTTTGGCTGTGGTATCAGTGCCGGTGCAAGGACTACCAACCAGCTCCACATCGATGTGTGATGGTTCTGGTTGGCTGATTGCCGAGCTGGCTAGTTGGCTTTTGTGGGCGGGTAGCCATGCGGAAATTCGCATCGACTTACAATACATAAGTTTAAATTATTTGCACATAAAAAGGTTCAAATTCGATGTCGGCATTCAATTCATTATAATGACATTAACGTTTGGGCCTTTTTTTTTTTTTTTTTTCTTTTTTTGGGGCAACCAACATAATTGAGATTTAATGGGTAGCTAGACAAATTTGGGCTTTGCTGTTCTGCTGACGTGCGGGCTCATTCGGCAATCGGCACAATCGAGACTCGGCAACTTGGTGGCATGAAGAAAAGGCGGAATGAATTTAACTTGTCGAATCCGATTATTCTGTGCAAGTGCCCGCAGGCTCTGGCTCCTCCTTTGTGTCTCCACAATGGGCGGCCCAAGGAAATGGAAATGGCCAAAAGCGCTGGCGGAAAATTGAAAATTGTACACAAAGCGTAAAACACAAAACGCAAAACGCGTCGAAAGAGAAAAAACAACAAAAGCCAGTTTTAGGAATCATTCGCTCTCCTCAGGCTAAAACAAAAGCTGAACGAAAAACCAAACAACAGCAAGAGCAAAATACGGAAATGCAGGCGCATTGTGCAACACATATATACATACATATATATATATATATATATATATATATACATATATGTATGTATGTATGTAGGTGCCCGGCTGGCCATTTTGTGGCATAAATGCAATCGAAAGCCGACAGTTGCAGCTGCAGCTGAAGCTGGAAAATAACCAACGGCACTTGCCGCAAAATGGAAACCGTTTAATTATTTTCCTGGCTGCAACTGAACGATTTCTACACGAATTTTCTAAACTTTTATTGTAGCCACCAAAAGTAGTTTGAGAAATTAAAAGAACTTTCTTTAGTTCTTTAAAGATTATTATAATTATTATTATTATTAGTTGGTGGTTTCATACACTTTAATTGATTTTTTAAGCTTTTATTGTATTCAACAAATGCGTAGTTTGAGAAATTAGATGAACTTTCTTTAGTTCTTCAATGATTATTATAAGCCTGTTCCTGTTCCCAGTTTACTGCATCTTATTCTGGTCATCATCTTTTGCTTGTCTTGGTTAGAATCTGCTACTGATTATGTCCAGTTTAGTTAGGTCACCAATTAGTATGCAGTGCCCTGTTTAAAGACCTCTGAGTATTTAAATTCTGTTTTTTACCATGACTATTAAAAATACAGTATTTATGTGTAAATTTTGTTTTTACTACATGCTTCTCCACCTCACACCCACACACACACACACATTTATTTTTTTAATATAATAGGATTTCCTCAAAGCTTGCAACAAATGTTGAACAATGTTGCATTTTAATGAGCCCAATTATGATGTATATAAATGTTTTATATTTAAACATTTAAATTCGAAATATGTGTTTTGAGTTCTCACAAAAGTTTTTCACATAAACCACTTATATAATTTGGATTTTACTAATTAAATATACTAAATAAAAAATAAACAAGTTACGAAATATTTACGCGTTTTAAACGCGTTATAAACCAGCTTATGTCTGTTGGCTTAATGCTCCGAAATCAATTATGATCCCATTGCAGCAAAATAGAGTGCCAAGTTATAAATATTTACATGTGTGTGAATAAACATTTGCATGAATGTAATTAGCGTGCCGAAAAACTCTGGCATAATCCTTGGCAAAAAACAATAAGGACAACAACGGAACGAAGGGATCCGTGTTTTGTGTAATAGAATTTGCGACTGGGGAGCGACAGGACATATAAAAGCGTTTAATTAAAATTTACCAGAGAACATTCATACATGAATAATTAAAATTTAATTTTCGGTCACATATATATCACAGATACCAAAGCCAACACACATATCAACTCCAGCTCACACACACACACCCCATACACACACACCCCATACACACACACCCCGCGACATGTTGTCACCCTCAATTTTGGCTGATTGGGCGCCCGTAAAAGCCCTGCGGCAAATGTAAAGGTAACAAAAACAGTGCAACCAAAAAAAAAAAGCGAATCAAATAAAACATTCTGTTTCCATTCAACGCGGCCTGAGGGCGTCCCTTATGTGCCCCACCCAAGAATAGCTTCTGAATTTTTTGTTTGTAATAATTATTGTTTAGCTTCATTAAAAAAGTCACAAATTCGTTTACTGGAATTTCATATGGAATTCCTTTTGTGCAAGGCACCCAAGAATGTTGTTTTTTTTTCTTGAATTACTGAAAAGGCAACAGGAATTTACCTCACACACACATACACACACGTAAACACACATATACACACATACACACACGTACACACACCGGACAGAGCAAGGAGCTTACGAGTTACGTGCAAGAGTTAATAATGTTTGGCTATATCAATTTTTATGGTCTTTTGGCCATAAAGAATTGAATTCCAAAGAAAATTACAAATTACAAAACAGTAAAAAATATTACAACACAATATTTTCAATAGTATTGGATAAAAGGCAAGGCAAATCTTTCGCATAAATATCGGGAATGAATTGGGGTTTCCAAATTTCTGTTTTAAGAATCGTTTTTAGCTTTAAGACAGATATTACAGTCTATAAAGCTTATTTATATATATATTACAGGGTATTAGTTGGCTGATTAAACATTGGCAGGCTGTTTTTTTCCGCTTCGTCCTATTCAAAGCGATGTTTTCAGTTTATCATTAAATTATGTGTATAAATGAAAAATTACACTCCAAAAAAGATATATGTATTTGTGTGTATGTATATAATGTAAATGCGATTATGAGTGAATGTGGAGATAAATTTGATTTCTTGGCCGGCAAGTGTTATAAAACTTGAACAAAGTTGATTGTTTGTTGAAAATGTTGTCGAAGCTTAATAAATATGCAAATGAGACATGAGAAAATAAATAATTAAATTGATTTCATTTAGTGTATCATTTAAGCCAGCTGTCGATGACAGCATCCTATCTACCTACACACACACACACACACACAAACACACATATATATATATATATATATATGTACTTTCATCAAAGCCGATATCGATTGCGACTCCGGCTCATAATTTGCGCTCGTTGGAAATTGTCACCGGGTGTCGCAACAACTCATCGCATCCTGTGTCCGCCTCTTGCCTCCCCTCGTCTCCTGCCTTGGCTGCCTGGGGCTGACTCGGCTGCAGTGACAGCTGTCTGAAACGATACTGGCAAGTGGGCTAACGAGATAAATTTCAGTTTGATAGCACAAACTCTGAGGAGACGCAACTTCGAAATAATTTGAATGATATGCCAGGTAATGTGAAGAAGCACAAAATGCGACGCCAATTTGAGCATCAATTTATGAATGTAATTTGGAATTATGCTCCAGCCAGCAGCTGTCGACCTGAATTACTTATAAAGCCATCAAATCGGCTAAAACACTGTCCACAGTTTTTTTTTTCAATTTCTTGGCCCAATCCTCTCGTCGCAATTGTGGCATTTGGTAATCACAATAAGCATTTAAGTTGCTTGCGTTGCATAAGCCATCTCATCAACTCCAGCCACACCCCCGCCCCCGTCCCCCATCTCATTCCCTCCACTCGTACCAATTACAAATTGTATATACAAATATTTAAGAGGGTGCAAGTACTCAAATGAAAATCGTGAGGGGTTTTTGTTGCGCAATTGCGGATGCTTTGTCAATTCAAGCGCTGCTTTGTGCAACGGGGCGTATGAGTTTTTCGCTTTTCGCTGACTTTAAGCACAAACAAAATACATATGCACAAAGTCAGATGTCAGACAATCTCTGTGATCTGTCCTAGCATATACAATATGTGGATGTGTCTTATGAATGTCACTGTCATCATCAAGTTGGCTTAATGCTGTCACAAGTCAAATCAAAATGTTGACTGTTTAAGAGTATTTCTAAAACAGTCAGTTTTTAATTCACATGTAGGCATAATGGGGGCTTAATCGTGCCATGTCTTTTGAGGAGTCGTCATTCATATTAAATCCATGCGATATTTGAGTGTCATCAGCAGAGTAAATAAAAACCAATCAGCTAAATTTCAAATAACAATCAATACAAAGCATTATCGAAATGCGTTTGCCAAAGAAAACAAAAATAAAGGAAACATTTTATTTAGAGCAATTAAAATTATTTTAAACTTAAGAATTGGCTTTATTCTTAAGTATATAGCTGAAACCTTCAAGATATAGTTTTTTTTTTACATTTCTGCTTAATTAACATACAAAATTTTTGACAAAATTACTTCACAAACATTCTTTGAATTATTTCCCCTTCACTTTCGCTTGTTCTAGTGTCGAATTGCATTCCTCATTCCCCACACATATGTGGCACATGGATGTCATTTGACGGAGGTGACATAAAAACTGCGAACAACATTTTTTAACTTAAACAATGCAGCCCCTTCGAAAATAAGTAAGAAGGCTATAATCGAGAGAGCTCGACTAGGAGATACGAGTAGTTGATCAAATAATACTTGTATAATTTATAAAATATTTATATTCCATAAATAGTAAAGTTTGATGTGAAATCAGTGTTATGCAGAGCTAAAATCTATTCGAATTAAAAAGCTATATCTTTTGAGCTGTGGGTAATAGATTTTCTTTAATATCTCGAAGAACGACAATATTTATATTCCAAATTGGAATTATGCAGCTGCTAATGTCTCTCAGGCAAATCGACAATTTTAAAATCGACTTGGCAGCAAAAACTGATCAATAATATATATACTTGATCTAGTCAGAGACGTCTCCTATTGCTTGCCACATACTATGGCACAACTTCATTATGCCCATTTTCAATGAGGAAAAAAAAAGGAATGGCAAATCAAACAATGAAATTTGCAATACTCTTTGTCATTGATTCCACAACTGTGTAGTGAAAGTCGTGCAACGAGGTCAAATGGAAATCGCCGCATTCGCATTAACTTTTGACACCACCAACGCCAAGAGAGGACGACGCACTGCCTCCACTTTCGTCTGTTCCACAACATGATTAAGCAGTCAGCCATAGAGGAATATCACGCAACTAAACGAACAAAGGCAGCTTTTGCTGCTTTCCCTATTCCGGTTTGCAGTTGGCACCTCGTTTGGCATTTGGCTTCCGTGACCAGGCTTTTGGGCGGGTTGCGATGGGACTGGTGGGGACTGGTAGATGGGGGTTATCAGGAATGTGGAGCACGTTGGCGATGAAAAATCAACTTCTCTTTACTGTGCTCTTTGCTGATTTTTGCGTTAAATTTGCGAGCAAGCATTGAGCACTTGACATTAGCCTTTATATTTCCTGTCCATTCACAGTTGATGGATTCAATGAAATTCGCCTTCTCTTTCTCTGCCTCTCTCTTTGTCTTCATCAGGAACTGTTGCGGCAAAAAAACTCACGTTTCCGGTTTTTTTTTTCTTATATTTTTTTTTCATTTTTAAAATGAGTTCAATTGCATTACAAAAGCCACTTCAATGAAGCGATCAGCAATAATACTTAACACTACCACCTAAACCCCCTCACCCCCCACAAGTTGCACCATTCAAGCATTAACAGTTAAGTGAGTGTTAGCCATGGTTCGTTTGGGATAAAGTTACCAATTGTTAAGTTCCCAGTGTCAATTGACAGTCGCCAGTTGTGGCTAATTGCTGTTTGCAAATTGGACATTTTCCCAAATGAATACCAAAATTCTTAACCGGATTGTGGTTAAGGGAAAGTGAACGGATATATATATATATTAAAAGTGTGTGCAAATAATAATAAAAAGAAAATAAAACACAAATCATCTAAGGCAAATAAATACCTGCTTTCACTTTAAGAACAAACTTTGTTTCTATCCATTAAACTAATTAACACAAACACAAGTTTAACAACAAGATTAAAGAGTAAACATGAGGCACTTGGGGCTTTTAAAGTTTGCAGGATTTTCATTAAATTCTATATATTGATTTAAGGCCAGCAGCTGCATTGTAATTAAATAAAAGCCTTTGGGGAGCAATTGTTTAATTTGTATTTAAACTAATGACAAGCCAATTTTGTGACATTTATCATAAACTGGGTCACAATGGCAAAATGGCAAACATGCAACAAAATATTTCAATTATATGCAAAATTCAAAAATGCAACAAAGGCTAAAAGAGAATTCATCAATTCTATTGATATTTGGTTAACTGAACACACAAAAAATGTGCAATTTATTTGATTACTGTGCCTGGAATACAAATATCGACGAGGATGCATTGATTACTGTCTGTTTTATGAATGCATTTGCATCAAATGGGAAATTTGCATAAAACATAATTCATATTCTCACACACACACACACACACACACACACGAACACACACTCATCGATGCGTTGTCTCCACTGGGAATAGCTGACCACACGTGTGAAATTGCTTGAATTATTGAAACTGAGTATTTCTCTGCTTGCAACACCGCTCCCCCCTTGAAATGCCAACAACCAACCGACCGACTCTCAGTCAAATAACCGCAATTACATATGCACATTGATGCGAATGTGTATGTGAATGTGAGTGCCACTTACTGTGGCAAGTGAATACACTTTGATTTGCTGACTATTGCCTGCATTCTTCTCGTATTTTATTTATATATATATATATATTTTTTTTTTGTAGCACTTGCATTTGTTGGCCTTTGAGCGCATCTGATTTGTGGCTCGGTGAGTGCCACTTGAGCTTGCAACAGTTTTAATTGCCACAGTTTTTGGTTTTGAATGGCAATGATTCAGTGTCCGTTGGCGATGACATTCGCAACTGAATCAATCGAGTCCGAGCCATGAGGACAGCAACATGAGCTCGTTTTCAAATTAAGACTTTTCAGCTGGCTTGCAGTTCACTTTTGATGAATGGTTCGATGTATTCTCAATCAGTTGAAGCTATAATTAGCAACGGTATCGATAGCAACATACACTCCATGCCACTTAAATAACACAACCAATACAGTCTCTCGCAAAACCGAATGTTTTTTAGCAAGTTTTTTGATGAAACTTAAACTAGCTTAAATATGAAATGAAATATTTGGCATACTTAGTTTGGTGGAGAGAAAACATATTTTAGGGTTGTTCTATTCAACTGGTTAGCAGTGTATAATCATTTATACACACGTGAAGTGATGGCAATGGCCAAAAGCAAAATGCGATGCATGCAGAAAATCCATTCAACGGTAATTGATGAGCTCGAATCTGATGGATTCCAAAATGTACATGTGCATATATTCTATGTGCTTTTTTTTGCTGAGTCAACATGCAACTCATATGGGAACTAGCTCGCCAAGCCATCTATATACATTATGTGTACTTAAAATTCTACACACAAATGGGCGTGGCAACGTGGCGTATTTGCGTTAATTTAATTTACATATAAATTTATTTTTTTACATGTTCATTAAATTGCAAATAACTATTTTTGTACAGCGTTAAAATTGCTATCGCAATAATGAAATGAAACTTTAATTTAATTTGAAATGGCAGCTAAATTATATATGTAAATAAATTTATATTTATATAGTTAAATTTCTTCATATTCTTTTGCAATTTAAAAATGGGTTTCCTGTATTTTTTTTGTGTTATTGGAAAATTTTATTATATTTGCAAACATTTTAATACTCCCAAGTATCAAATATTTTTATTTAATTAATATTCATTAAATTTTTTGTTTTACTTTATATATTTATCGTTTATTATAAACAAATGTGTTTCTTAAATCTTTTAAATAAATAAAATATATATTTTAGTTACTAGTCTACATTAAATAGATATATATAGAAATAAGTAAATACATAAGACTATCCACAACAGTAGTAAATAAAATACAAATATTATACAGAAGGACTCATAAGGGTTTATATGGAGTGTTGTTAAGAATGTTTACCAATTTTCCCTATGCAATGGGCAATCGCTGCAAATAGGCTCAGCATCGGAATGTTTTCAAAGAATTTACGCTTTGTTTGCATTTGCGTTGAATTTCTGCCATTCATGTTGAATAAAAGCCAGCCAAAAAATATGATTTAAAGACCCTTTGCTTTTATTTCGGCAGCAAGCCGGGCTACCAGTAAAAATCCATGTAAACACTTTTCAAGCAAATAAATATTGAAAAACATGGTCAACACAATGCCAAACACCGAAGTTTATATGCCCTTTATAGGATATAAGTTGAATAGAGCTTCATGAAATTGGTATTAATGGAATTTTTTATAAAGTTTGAGTTGTTGGCTTTTGTCGACTGTCGACATAGCTAAGAATGCCGAAATTACAAGAGGTAAAAAACAGTAGCAAAAATTAATGAAACCTTTTGCCGCATTGCTCGAAAAAAATTGAATGGAATGGCTTTTGCGGTGAGTGGAAACCAGAACGGTTTCTTGCCAGGCAGGGATTGAAGTATTTAAAGCTACAACCAAAGATTCCGAGCCATTAGCTAATGAGAGAGTCGATCGCAGTGAGAAATACTTTGTATTTTGGTTTATTTTTTTTGTTTTATTAGGGCTTCTTGGAGGCAGCCCTTACAGAAACAGGTCCACACAAACACGCACACATACACACATACACACATCCAAGGAAACCACCTTTGTGGAATTTAATTAATAAAAAAAAAAAGAGTATTTCAGCTTGCCCCATTAAACAATCAGTCGATGTCGACGTAAATGACGATATGCCAAAGAATGCATTTCAATTTAACTCGGCAACACAAAAAACGCCCTTCAGGTTCGTCCTTTCCTGGGAGCTGTGGTCGCTTCTGCTGCTGCTGCTGCTGCTGCTGTTGATGGTGAGTTAATCAAGGCTTCGGTAATATGTGGAAAAGTGTGAAGTGTTGGCCAGAACTCAATGAAGTGTATTATATGCGCTGTGCACACACACACACACAGCCTGACCACCAGCCCACTGGCCACTTCATCAAGCCAACAATGAATTGCGCACACTCTTTCAGTCTTTCGGATGTCGATGTGTATGAAGGAAGCGCCGGATGAGGTGGAGGCCCGTTGGTAATTTCGAAGGCTGAGGAAATCAGCAGGACTGGACTGGATACTGCACACTTGCTGGCTCAGACTGTGTGTTAAGTGTTTTACAATGGCCTCTTTCTCTCACAAAGCGCTCATCATTCATGTCCATAGCAGACCGTAATATTTAACCAAGGCCAAGCTACTGTCTAGCTTCACGCACAACTCAATGGAATACGTCCATATACATACATACATCAATACATACATTCATATACATACATACATATTTAAGTGTGTTTTAGTATGCATCGATGTGTCTGTGTCTGTCTCGCCTGACAGCATTTGCTATTGACAGTCTTCCAATGCATATGAATCGAGTGCAGGTAATTGAAAATCAAAGCTGCTTAAATTATCAACCAGCTAACTTCAAGAAATCAGTAAACCGATTTCAGGCTTTTAACACTTTTGCAGGGAGACAAAGATGACCAAATAAAATAGTTATTACGATTTTTAGATGCAAAGAGCATAGTTTGAAAGTACCACTTTTTTTAAGTGCTCGAGAGAAGTACTTAAGAGAAGAACAAACCACTATTAATTCGAGTACCAACAGTTTTACTGAAGCTTTTATTTATGTCCTACAACACATTAAAGTTTATACCCAATCCAATTACCAGTTATATCAAATAGATTATGAATAAATAAATAAATCATGCATTCAATAAAATGGATACCATCAGATAATCGTTGTGTGGTTTGGGATGGATTTTTATGTATACAAATTCCACATTTTATAACAATAAATTCATTAAATGTATTGAAAATAATATGCTTTATTCCCTGCACATGTATTGTACATGTATTTTTTATATATATATTAATAAAATTTGTGTTATTTATCATTTATGTAATTGAACTTAATATGAAAGAAGTTCACTTATTGGAAATTGTATTGATTTTTTTGTTATCTAGTGGGCTTATATGGGCTTGTCTGCCAGGCTAGACAACTTCACCTAACTTAGACGCAAATCAAGCTTTGTAGGGCCCACTTGTTCTACTTTATGCACCGCTGCCATCTTCTACTCAAGCATATAGCACACGTCAAATTACGCCGATCGGCCTTGGTGTGCAACAGCGAGCTGCGTGCCGGAATCTGCGACAGCTGCGCAGCTGTGCACCAAGTGCCCGGAAGTGTGGCAAGTGCATCCAAGTGTCAAAAAACATTCTAGCTGACAACACACAAACACAGACACTGACACCCAAACGCAACCCATCCATTTCATAGATAGGCAAGGCAGCCCACCTGTCCGCTCACTTTGCGTGCGCACTGTAACACTTAACAGACAATTAAGTCGCTGACCCACAGAGACCGAGGGACCAAGAGGGATAGCGACAGAGAGGCTTACAGCGAGAAACACATAAAGGAAGAGGGAGAGGGAGAGGGAGAGAGAGAGCGAGGGCATGGGCTGCATTTTTCTGTAAGCAATTCACAACAATGCAAAGTGCGGCGCAGTGGTGGATGTGGTGGGTATTTTTCATAATTAATCCAACGACTGCCGGTGGCATTTCCGAGCATTTTGACTCTGCCTGCGGTGGTTCGGTTGCCTAGTTGCCTCGTTGGTGGTGGGTGGTTGTTGGGTGGTTTGAGTGTTCAGTGCCATTTCAAGACAATTTGCGAAATTGCAGGTGCTGTGTTTACCTGTTTGTTGCTGTATTTTTTCTATTTTTTTTTTATACCCTGTAGCGTATTACAACATTATGTGCCAGAGTGCAAAGTAAATGTCACAGTCAGACTGAGGAATATTGGGTTGTTGAATATAAATTTATGTAAATCAAATTAGAAACTTAGATAACTTTTTTGTTATCATAAAACTTGAAAAAGTTCATTGTAAATGTAGGTTTATATCAACAAAAATAAACAAAAAAGACTCATCTACATAGGAAAAATCAATATATATTTATGTGTAATAAATTTTTATAAAATCCCTAAAAACATGGAAATTTAATTCACCATAGATTTACCACAAA
Source organism: Drosophila fungiperda (assembly GCA_035042345.1). Taxonomy (NCBI): domain Eukaryota; kingdom Metazoa; phylum Arthropoda; class Insecta; order Diptera; family Drosophilidae; genus Drosophila; species Drosophila fungiperda. The sequence continues at coordinate 1,527,067 of JAWNLM010000159.1, read as the reverse complement.
GCTGACAGAGTATCTCGCAGTCGGTAAGGCCTTCTTCCTGTTTGTGCACATGCCTTGCCGCGTGCTTTTTTGCATGCCGGTCGACAGCTCCTGTGCAGCCGGAGCCTCAACAAAACGGAGGTCAAACCTGCAATTTGCATTGCACCAGTTGCAGAAGCAGCCGTAGAAGAAACACCAGCAGCACCAGGAGTAGGAGTAGCAACTTAAATCTCTGTGCCAAGCAAAGCAGTCCAAAAATAAAACGTAAAATGAAACAAGTTAGAATGCTCTAGTTGGGATTGAGATCGACTAGGATGCACACTCAAAATTGCACTTAAATATATAAAAACGTTTTAATCACAGTTTATAGTTTTTTTGAGTAATTTTGTCTTTAAAAACAAGGCAAGGAATGGGAATAAATCTAAGATATGGTTTTATTCGCAAGTTCATCCATTTATTTATGTAATAATCGAAAAGGTGAATAGCTTCGAATACTGTGTTTATAATGTTTCCTTACCGATCTTGATTAAATTTTTTCAGTTGTTCAGTTTTTCATTTTATGTTAAAATTGTGTTCGTTGCCATCATAAATAGATTTGAATAGATATTTGTGAAATTCGATTTTCGTATAACATACGAAATCTTATATTTCAATTCTATATTTTCTAGTTCTTATAGTCTTAGATATCATCATGGAATAGGTCCCGATCAATATTATATATACTTAATGGAGTCTCGCCTAATCTAGATTTGAAATTGGACAACTTTTATTATACCCTTCTTTGTCCATTTTCAAAAGTAAAGCGCACTAAGACGCCGCCTTGGGCGAACTTCCCGCCCACTTTCAGCAGCCATTCCCTGGTCCGGGTGGCCACTGGTAGTGGCAGCGTACTTGGATGACTGCTGGTTTGGTTGCTTAATCCGCTTTGGTTTGTCTGGGGCGCCGTTGATGTCAAATTTGCAAGCAACTCTCGGGCCGTTTTCAGTTTGAGTTTCGCAATTTTGGAGTTGTGGAACCACGCCGCCGCCGACCAAACGCCCATAAAAAGTTTTTGACGCGCGGCATGTTCAGGAGGCAGCCGGCTTTCCATTGTAGGAAAACTTTAATCCCGCTTAAATTATAAATGGCACATTTGGCTTCCAACCCTCTTTGGGTATATATATGGGTCTGGGATATGGCTGTATTTCTACATGGCAACGACTGTGGCAATGTCTTTGGCTGAGGCATTAGGCATGAAGCATGAGAGGCTGTCAGGCCTTGGCAATGCTCGAGTGCTTGACAACTTTATGTGTGTTGTCGCTAGCTTGCCACAGTGGCAAACACACAAAACACAAAACACTTTGTTGCCTTCATTTTGTGAGCTGAGCCGCAAGAAATGCACTGCACTAAACCAAACTTTACGAGTGTGGCACGTTGGGATGGCGCATTGAGTTGCACCTACAAAACTCGACTGAGTTTACGGCAGGCATAAAATTGTTATACTCTCGGTGGACCGAGTAATTGCATATCACATGTATGCATAGGGTTATGTATATACATATATATATATACATATATGTTTGTGTGCCTGATTGTGATGAATTACAATTTTGCTCCATTTCATTCTCGAGTGCAGTGGTCGAGTCCGTGTCTGGTCCCAATGCAATGTCCTGCTGTCGCTGCAGGAAATCAATTACAACTTTGCTCATGTCTCTGGCAAAGGAATGGCTCTATTGGGGGCCCTGACTGTGGCAACCTGGTCATGTTTCATGTTTCATGTGTCATTCGGCTCCAGAGCATTCAACATACCATTCACAGCATGTCATCGGCTGCCTCGGACGTGTTTGACATGATGTGACAGTCTCGACAGCTATTGGTAATTAAACACTTTGTAAAGCACAATTAATAACATATATTTCATTATATATTTCCCTGCATGCTGCCAAATATCTAGCTACTTATGAATTAGCATTTTATATATGTATAGCATAGTTAAGTTTTTGTATCTGTAAAACAACATTTTGATAAAGATATGCATCAATTAAATATTTACATAATCATGCCAAATTAAGACTGAATTAATGAAGACATTAATTGTAATTGTTGTTGATTACAATAATCATTTATTAAACATTCTTTGATCCCTGAATTAACCATGAAATGAACTTGATTAAATTATTGATTACACAGAAACAAGCAAAATCTCTGATTAGTTTTTGCGCTGACCGTTCTCATATTAATCCGTTAATTATCCTTCTAAGTTATTAATCCTACTAATCATCTAATGTCAGCTTGAGTTAAGTACAGGGTATATATAAATTGGAATTACTATTACATGCACTACAAGTGCAGAAAATGTTCCATTTTGATATCGGCTTCAACACTTTCTGTCGCACTAAAACGCATTCGGCGCGAGTTTATTACATTTTGCTAACTTGACCAAATTATGCTGTTGGCACTTGTTTAGTTTGGTGTTCTCTTTTTTTTTTATTTGTTTTTGGTATTTTTTTTTTTGTCTTTAACCTCGTAAAACATTTTTGGGCCATGCAGCCCGTGGCAAAAATTTTAATTAGAGTGCGCCACGCAAACATGAAAAGCGACCCTTAAACTTGCACTCATCCATCGCTTGGCATCGCATCGCATCGCACTAGAAGAGAAGAGCACATTGCTCTCTGGTCGAATCAGGTTCGGTTGGGGCTAAGCCAGTTAAGTTGGAGCTGAGGAAACGATACTTTACGATCTCAATTTCAGCACACAATGTTTATGTTTGTTTGTCATACATAGGAAAGTCTCTGGCGCATTGAACTGTATCCAAATGGGGGCCCAAAGCGTATTGTGCTCGATGCTGTGGAGGATGTTGACAATATGCGACTATGTGGACGTTGGTTACACGGAGAGCATACATTCACACACACACCTGCACACACACCCACACACAACCAAACACACACATTACATGGACGGGAGCGTGAGCAGCCGTTGTGGCCACAGCTGATTGTTTTCCTTCTTTTTTTTATTTCTTTTTTTACCTTTGACAAACTTAAATGTAAATTTATTTTGCCTACGGCTTTGTCCAGCCGTTCTCCATTCCAAAAAGCCAAACTTGAACTTAAAATACACATACAATTTTTTTTGTTAATTGCAGCAATATTTACATGCTGACCACATGTCAACTTTTTTTTATATATGAGAGACTCGATATCGGAGTTTTTGAAGTTCACTGCTGTTTTCATTTCATATATAAAAAAAAAAACACAGATTCTTATGTTAAATTGAGAACATTTTTTTTTTCATCCAAGAATTGACAAGAATTTTGTTGAACAACTCTCAGTGAGGGGCACTGCTGTATATATATATATATATATATATATATTATATTTTATCTATCCATTCAATTAATTTATATATATAAAAAAAAAATCACTAAATAAAAGACTGTTATTATGAGCCTTGCATTGTTATTAATTTTAATTTTTATTTAAGAAAAAAACAAATAATTACTATCAAAAAGCGAGAAGAAAAATAAAAAAAAATCTGATATATTGTATAATAAATAAATAAATATTGTATAATAAAATAAAATAAATAATTAATTAATAAGTGAAGTATTAGTGTTATTATTTTTAAAGTAAGCCTTTTTTCAATGCTGAGCAGCATTTTTTAGAATCACAACCTGTTAATTGGTTTCTAATAGCTAAAGTCTGCATAAGCCGAATATTCAGTTGATTTTGAAAATCTTAACGGAAATGCAAAAGCATTTAATATCAACCGTACCCAGTATAAAAAAGAGACAGATAAAGAGATGGATTCGTGCGCAGAATCTAAGCAAAAATTGGATGGCTTTGCAACTCAGCATCCACAAATGCGATGGGATTTTTCATTTGGCCGTGTTTCAAGCCAAGTTAGTGCAGAAACTGCTGCGGTCGCATTAGTTGCGCGCTGGAGTTTTGACGGAACGGTTCATACCACACGGTTCACAGCTCCGGTTCAGTGAGATGTTTTACTGTACAGCAGCACGGTTATTCTAATTGCTGTTGCTGTAGGCCCTCCCACTCGTGGCCCCACCAACTTCCGGTTCAAGGTGCACTTGCTGGTGTTTGGCGCCAAGCAGCTGCCCATTTCGACGTGGTGCAAAGACAAATTATTTATCGTGTGTCAAGTGTGTGGTGTGTGCTAGGAACATATACCGCTATTGCAGCCCAGTACCAGGCCAGTACCCCCCTGTTACCACCCTTTTAGACTGATAGTCAGTGAAAGTTGGCGTTTCTGTGTTTCAGTGGGTGCCGTGTGGCGCCGTCTGTGGAGTATTTAACCAAACAGTTGGGACGCTCCTCGGGAGACGTTGCCACACTACTCCGCCCCCCGCCTACGCCAACGAGCAATCGTCGCCATCGTTGCTTGTTGTTATTGTTGTTGTTGATTTCGTCGCGCGCGTTTTTACTCTCGTGCGGATCCCCAATCGGATGACATTATCTGAGACCCGCGGGATATATCTGAAGAGTTCTTGTTGTTTTCATTGTTGTTGTTATTGTTGTGGTTGTGGCTTACTTTGTTGTTGTTGTTGTTGTTGTTGTCGCCAGCCAGACTTAAATTAAAAGCGAACTGTATCTTCGCACCTCGGGCACCCCGACGCGATTCAAGCGACTATTTGCCGTCGCCTGCTCCCCCTTTTGAACTGGGGGCCATCATGCATCTTTAATCAGCACTGATGAATTTGGTGGATGTGCAAATGTTTGCAGCGAATGAATAAGGCATTAAAAAAGCACTTCCAGGCAATTGTCGCAGCAGCACAGTGAAAATGAGAATGAAAACGACTCGCGAATATTGAGATAAATTTATCACAATTAAAGCGACATCTCAACTGGATTACTTTTGCCGAACAATTCTATTTACAAGCGATTCAAATTGAATATCTTCAAATATATATCTATCACCCGGGTAAGCTTTATTAATTATACACAAAACCGAAACATTTTAAATACATTTTGTGTGCTTAAACAATTTAATTGCTTTTTATTTATTTTCACTCTACAAGCATAGTTGAAAAGTTGAAGTATTTGCTGACTGTTGTTCAGTCATTAATATTGAATTATTTGACTATCAAAGCAGAGTCGCAATAATTAAACTTCTCTTTGTCAGTGCTTAAGGGCCAAAATAACTCCTTGCTCTTTGTTATATTTTACTTGCAATTAATTGAATAATTAGTTTAAGTTTTGCTTGCTTAACACTTTACCTATTTGCATTAGATATCAAAAATAAACTTATAGGTAATGTTTGGGCAATGTTTGGGCGGCTGTTTGCATTTAAGATTAAGTGCACCTGAGGCAAGCCAATTACGGCTGGGAAATCAAGTTAATTATTTTTACTACAGCAGTCAAATAGATAGTCGCCAGATAAATCGAATGGTCGACTACTTTTTGTATGTATATAAGTAAATCACTTAAATATCCACACTTATCCATTTGGACTCACCGGAATAACTCCCCAGGGGGGAAACAGACTAAGCGAAAATGGATGTTTGTAATTGCTTTTGATTTATTTCACTCTTATCACTGCCGACAGCTCAGAGGGAGAACTAGAACTGGATGAGCCTGGGGTGGAATGTGAGTGTGGAGTGCCATTTATTTGCTGATCTCTGCTGAGGCTTGACGGAATAAAACTAATTTAGATAAATTATGGCCGGAATGCTTATTGATGTGTTCTAATTTGGCTTGGATTTCTATGTCATTGGCATTAAATAGTTGCTTATTAGCTGCTGAAACTCAAAGTGAGATCGCCCCAAGGAGTTTCCAAGTATTTATATCTATATAATATTCGTACAGACCCACTCACAAACCGCAAAACTTCTGACTTATGAAAACCACAAACATGATTTCCACTGAATTTCAACATAATGAATATATATATATATATATATACATAATGTACGTTTGTTGTTGGCACAAAGGTCTCTCTTTTTGGCATTTTCTTTCTTGTGGCCAGCATTCACAGCCCACATTGCGGACAATAAAGGCAAAAGTTTCACTTTTTGCAGCCATTTAAATATGCACATTATTGTATAACAACAAAAACCTGACCTTTTTAATGTATGTGCATATGATTACCCGTACTTTACTCATACTGTATGCATTATGTATGTATGTGTGTGTGTGTGTGTGCGTCGTGTCTATGCCATGTTTCGTATGCCTCGAAAGGTTATAGAAGCCACTCAACTATTTTTGTGCTTCATTTCAGGCGGCTTGCCACAATGCTGTGTGACACTTTGCATCACTTGACTTGAGAATATTTATTTCTGGATGCTTAAATGTTGTTTCACAATAATGAACATATTTAGTTGTCCACAGCTTGACTGACAATTCAGCAAATTCTGCTAATAACCGTCGGGGTCTTGGCTTATGTTTTGATCAATGTAAATGTATACATTAGTTTGCAGGAATTTACATATTGTTCAACTAGCAAGCTGAATTAAGTCATAAATTTTGACCGGAAATTAGGCTTGCAAATTTCAATGAAATATTAATCTGCCTTTCAAAATTGTTTTAGATTGGATACGGGAAAGTTTCCATCCACTTAAAGCATTAAAGGAAACTTTGCCAAACCCATAAAGTATTTATTGGTTTAAATATTGATTTTAGTACTGAACACAACTTTTACAGTTTTAAAGATATTTTGTTGAAAATTTCTTAATTTATCCGTCTCTGTGTTTTAGGCAGTAGCCTCTCAAAATAAATATAATCCAAAATCTATTTATAATAAGTTAAGCTGTGAGCATTGATTTCTTTTTATTCCTTCTAAGTTAAAACAAATCATATTAAGTTTTCTTATCAATATTATTTTCGAAATAAATAAAAAAAAATCTATATAAAATAACATGTGCTGTTATTAAAGTTATGCAGAAATTTTTCACACTTCCAACATAATCGAACGTAAAGTGAAAATAAATATATAATAGGTTTATTTAAGAAATAGCAATTTCTCGCAACGAAAAACGAACAGGTGCATAAGGATAATGTGAAATAATGCCGTTATTTTATCATGCTGCTTTCGTGTGCTGTTTGCAATTGCAAAAGGAGTAAACAGGGTGTCCTGTTCAGATGCGTCAAGAAGAATAAAATAAGAAATAAAACGTTCGAAAATATGCATATATTTTGTACTTGGGATTAAAATTAAAGTAGCAGTAGATTCATTCCACTCCATAAGAGTATATTTAATTTCGGCAAAAGCAAGAAAAGCATTCCTTATTGTTTTTCCATTAGTTTTAATTGACTAGCAGTTGTGAAACAATTTCCGGTCAGGAATTTCATCTGCATTTAGAGAGAGAATAACAACAGATACTCATAAGAGAGAGATGGGCGATAGAGAGTGTTGAAAATGCAGAGTGAGGGAGAGAGAGAGAGAGTGAGATTGGGAATAGCATTTGAATATTCGCATATATTTCCATACTGTACTGCATATGCACAAACGAATGAGAAAATAAACAAACAAGCCATCAAACATACTTGTATAGAAACGTACAAACGTGGGTGGGGGTTTGAGGATGTGGTAGTTACTTTGATGGGTGTTGGGGGATGGGGAGGGGTTACGTTTTAACGCTATGTTGAATTTGTGTGCAGCATGCCCTTATGCGATTCTGCATGCATCGACTGGCCAAAATTTATGGAATACAAAATGTTGACAAAGGCACAAATAATTTAAATGCTGTGTGGAATCGGACGAAATTTCTCATAGGTTATGCGTGCCGTTGGCCTTGTTGCAAGCTCAGCAGGGGCACGTGGCACGTGGCATGGCATCTGTTTAAGCCGACAGCTTTTCAGTAGCATTCACACGTTGCATACATGAAATTCAAGTGAGCCCATTTTCATCATTCAAATGGGCACCCAACGTGAGTCGAGTCAAGTCAGCCGGATGCATCTATGATGTGCCCTGTGACTGATGGCATGCTGGTACCGTTAATACCCTGTGCCTGTCTCTATGCACATTCGACTGCATTTGCATTTCCATATCCATTTGTGTGTTATTTTCTCTTTTTTTCTATGTGTACACTGTTCTCTTGAATAAATTACACAGGCGAGTTTTGCTTTGCATTTGTGATAAGGACTTTAAAGCAAAAACTGAAACGTGCAGGTTGTCCTAAATATATGTATGTACAAGGTATACATACAACAACACACACACATATACAATTACATTAGGTTTACATCCTCCTGCTGACGGCTAGTTCAAACTGTTCACATTTAATAGCTGAAATTGACAGGCTTTGTTGTTTATGGACAGGATGCCTATTACTTCCAGTAAATAACACGATACTTGCATTAATTTTTCTAACAATTTCTTGTATTTATTGTTTGTATTATTATTATTTGTTGCTATTGTTGTTGGTTTCCTGTTGCTTGGCAGCAGCACAAGCAAGCCAAACAAGTGACGCTCGCCAATCACGGCTTTCATCAAATCCTCTTCATTGTATTCAAATTTCTTTATCCTTTATAATGCCAACCCACTTTTAAAATGTCTTGAGCTTATTTCACCCTCTCCCCTCCTCACCCACCGCCACCTTTCCGGTTGGGCATCGCCCACTCTCAGCTGTTCTGCGGCTTCGGTGTTCGCCTGCTTCGTTTTATGGTTCATGTTCATGTCTTCTTTATCTAAATCATCCAACTGTGTAAATATTTGCCTCGCTTCCTGCATTCCATCCTCGTTATACTTAAATCGTGCGTGCAAAGCTATACAAAGCGAAAGCCGAGGATGCACAGGAACGCGGGCAAACGAAGAAGGCGGCTTACCCGCAACCCACAATCCACAAAACCATCCCAACCCGACCGAGCAACAAACCCACTAGCCCAACAACCGAACGGGACTTTATTCTGGGTTAAATTTTGCATATAAAAGACAACGCTACTGCGAGTGTCGTCTTTGCTCCTGTTGCACAGTGGTTATCAATTGCATATTGGCAAACCTTAAAATGCATCAGTTGGTTTAAATGTGCTCACAGTAAGTTCTATAATTATTTACTTCGATTGTAGCAACAGAAATGTCTCTGAATAGCAGAAATACAAATATAAATATACACAAAAAGAGAAAGAAAGTATATTAGGTAAAGTCTCAGTTAATCGGTTAATAAACAAATATACAAATATGCAAATATAAAAAGTGTTTCTGACTAACAACACTTAAATTTAATCAGTGGTAAATCTGAAGAGTACTGGCAGATTAATATAAATACAAATAAAAGTGTACATAATAAATATGTATTGCGTATACCTAATCGGATAAGTTGCAATATATTTAAAGTACTTAAAAATACACAAATATAAGAACACGAAGAAATGTTTGTGAATAGGAATAGATAAATATCTATTCAGAAAAGTTGAAGTAGTGCAAAGTACTTACAAATATAAGAATATGAAATGCAATAATAATAATTACACAAATATGAAATTTTCAAAAAAATAACAATAGATAAGTGGATGTTACGCATACGCTCCACTGTGCACAATTCCTACGGTAAACAATAATCGCAGCATTAATCTGAAAATGCACACAAATCCGTCAAACTCCAAGCAGCAGTGGCTGGATGCTGAATGTTGGATGTTGAATGTTGGCTGCCAGAGCATGTTGACAAGACAAAGGCAACGATAACAACAACAATAGAAAAATAACGTACAATGCCAAACAACATTGTCAGAGATTTTGAGGCCCATGCCATCATTAATTTTAAGAACCTTTGCCACGCTTATCCTTTCTTCAATTTCTCAGGTAGTTGTCTCAGTTCAGAACTTTTAGTTGATTTTCATTTCTTTCATTCTTTTTTTTTTTTGTGGCTCAGTCGAGGGCAAGTCAAATATTAATGTTTCGCGTCATCATAAAAGGCAATTATGCGGCATGACGCACCAGTTAATGGCTGTGAAAATTATATTACCTTTAATTTAATACGTACTATGTGTATATATACTAATATATATAAATTGCCGTACTCCAGAATTTAATGGGGCGTGGCAGCAATTATCCAGCAGCTGCACATTGGTGAATTGGGTCGCATGCCGTGAACATCAAAAGCCGCCCGTCAAATAGCCAAAACCAATCCCATTTGGCCAGTTGTCGATTTAAGCAAATATGCATGCGGGTCAATTTTGATACAAACATAAATACATGTATACATGCAAATACATATACATATATTAATATATATATACTCGTATGTATATATCTGCCGTTGGTTCGTATTTGCTGACTATGAAAACGGATACTTGACATTCTCAAATGGATTCGGTTACTCATTGACGCTGCTGTGCTGGCCAACTATGCTCTTTGGCCAATCTCTGGCATGTGGGCCATTTAGGCGCTGTGTAGCCAAACATAGTTCTGTCTGTGTTAAACAAGAATATTTAACACTACGATAACTTTATTTTCAAAGCGTTTTACACACCACTTGACAGGAATTGTTTTTGTTATATGACTCATTGAAATTTACTCATAAACACAAAAAAAAAAACAAATAAGCAAGCCAGCAATTTTGCTAAACTATTTATTTGCAAAATGTGTCTCTTCTTTAGATAAAAGTATTTTGTGATTGCATAGCTACTACTTATTTGGGTAGCGTAATAAAATGTTGCAAACTTTACGTTCAGACCTCAACTCGAGGGGAAAGCTTAACAATTCCACAGCATACTATTATTATGAAGTTCCATTGAATATTGTTTGCCTTCTTCTTCTTCTTCTTCTTTGCTTGCAGTGGCTGAAACTTGAAGCTCAACATGGAACCCAAATCCAGCTTAAGCACACAGGAGGAACGTGCTCTTAAAAGTTCAGGTATGCAATAAAAGTAAAACTTTGAATTCCACTTTCACAGCTTTTTATAGACGGGGCTGAAGTTCCTTAAAAGGTTTCATTAATTTTATACCCATAAACCTGATTTTGGTCTATGGTCTTAACAAAATTGAAAGTGCATATTGACGTAGTAATACAATTTAAGTATTTTCAAATATTTTGAAGAAAACATCTTAAGACTCTAAAAGTAAGTATATAACAATTAGAGCAGATTATAAAATAAAACAAATCTACAAGTTGTGGTTAAAAGTTAAATAGTTGAGTAACTTTAGCTAAAGTTTGTGAGTGGATATAAATAGATTTAAATTCCTCGAAGAAGGTTCAAGTTGTGAGCTGTCAAGAAGCTGTCACCAATCAATCAATCAATCAATCAAATCTTTTAAATCTGTTTAATTTATGTAGATTAACTAATAATGTAATATTATTTCCGTAAACATTTAAGTCGAGTGGCTTTTGTGGCGCTTTTAAAACGCTGTTTCAATTGTTTTGAAACGTCACTGGAAAGATTTATGTGCGTGAGTGTTTGTGTGTGTATGTGTGTGTATGCTTATGCAAAGGCAACTCGAGCAGCTCCAAAGCGCTGCAAAGAACAATCAAAATGCTTAGCAGTTTCAAGTACCCCGTTTGGGGTGCAAAATAAATTCTAACAGAATAAAGTAAACTTTGCAAAGCGGTGTATTGAGAACACCTCATGCCAACTATGTTGTTGCCTTTGCCACAAACACACACACACACACCACCCCCCTTTTTTTTGTGGCGCTGCTGAGCAAAGCAAAGGGGAAACGACAAACGAGAGATGTGAATTTTCTCAGCGTGGTTTTCTTTTACGTTTTGGCGCTACCTTTTCGACTTGAACTTGTTTGTGCAAAAGTTAAGGAAGGACATAAAGCGACTGTCATCCTGTCGTCGTAAAAACTGTCGTCACACTGGCTGTTACCGACATACGCACAACATCACACACACTCACACACACGCACACACACTCGTACAAATTTAATCATAAGCATACAAGAAGATTACGTCATGCAGTGATAAGCAACTAAAAACAAAACTATTTGTCGTCGGTTCCGTCTCCATTTGAGCTCATTAGGGGTATCGCCTTTAAGGGCACTCGCTTCCCAAGCATCTCACATTGAAATACTAAGCTTTTTGATCATTTTGTCTAGCACACATACAGATACAAAATGTATCTGCGTTAAGTTCACAATCACTGTCCCAGTGAGAAAAATAATCTCGTTTTTCTGCAAATTCAATCTCAACGAGAAGTTTAAAATAACAATGCTGCTGCTGCTGCTGCTGCCACTTCTGCTGCTGCTGCTGCTTTCACATCTAAAGAAGACGAAATGGACAAAGTGAAAACAAAAAGAAACCAACAAAAAAAATACATATGTACATATGTAGGATGGGGGAGTACGTTACGAGGTAGTAACTGTTTCTTTGAATACTTGATGTCCTCCTTGCCGTTGTCGTCATCTGCGGCCTGTAAGCTTTCGGGCAGCACATTTTTTGACTAACGAGCCGCATTTTGGTAATCCGTCCCTTGGGTTTTTCGCATGGAAATGTTAAACCAGCAGCAGGAGCAACATCAGCAACAGCAGCCAGTGTCAGCCACACAGTCAGTGTCAAAGTCGCAGAAAAAAGCAAAGTTTCTATAGAGAAACGACTTTGGCAAAACGATTAAATGAGCCATTGGCCATTGCTATGGCAATGACCCACAGCGTCTGGTTTCCTTTGGGGTCTTATTTTGTGTTTTATATTTTATACGACCAACCATATACGAGATAAGCACCGAAAGAAAGGGTAAAAGGAATTTAATGCCAACAATGCTGTAACACATTGTTTCCATTTAACTTGTCTTCTCTGTGTGCGTGTAACCAACACTTTTTCCATACTCAACTGGAAATTCTAAGCCATGTACACTTCTTCTCTTTGGAAAGAACACACTCAATTAATTAATATTAAAGAGTTAAATTGAGTTGTTCTCTATCAAACTATTTGTAAAGCTCAAATGGAATATATCAAATATTCCTCCTTTCCTAGCAGCTCATCCTCTTTTTAGAATTGACTTTCTTACTTCTTATTGCTATCTTTTACTTTACACATCACTTCACAAATAAAACAAAGCATTGAGAATGTTGCAGTCGGGTGTAACCGACTCCATAATACCACTAAGCAGACAAGATAATGTAGACTTAGACTGAGGTGTAGACTTGTCTGCTTAGTGATAATATTTTGATTCTGGCATATGATAATGTGATGTCAATTGTTTAAATTTTCGATAATTTCACATTTTGAATTTATCATATCGCTATCAGAGTATATATAAAAAAAAGTCAAATAGACAACCAAATAGAATATCTGCACTTTCAACTCAGAAATAGGCAAGCAATTTTCTATTACAAATGTCCATTAATAAAGTTTAGTTTACTAACTGTTTTCGCATTTGTGAGGGATTTAAAATAAGAGATAGGCAACAAAAAGCGGTCAAAACTATCTGGCAACCTCGTTGCCACTGTCCCGATACTATTTAGAGCAACCAATCGATCAATAGTTAAATAAGAGAAGTATCGATATATGATCAAGAGTAAGAGAGTTCGTTTGCAAGCAATGGTAAAGAGACGCATGAAGCGAAATAAAACATAATTTAACTTTTAAGCACCAACATAACTGTATATCGTTAAGCCAAACCTTTATTTGTAAATAAATTTCTTGCATAATTAAGTAAATTAAATAAATGACAGTGTGGAACTTACAAGGATACTTTTGCCAAATTGTGTTCTGACCTTTGATATGCCAAATGTTATTTAAGTGCAGGTGGGCTTTTTATTAAATGAAAATAAATCATGCTCAAGTTGGCGTCATCGGACTGAAGAGGGTTCTTCTGAATAATTGGATGACCGGGGTGATGGGCTTGGTTGAGTGCAGGGTAAGGGCAAATGTGATGCCGGGACCAAAGGCTCATGTTAAGACAAGTGTCTGCCCCTCGGGCATGAAACGGAAATGTAGGCGGGCAACAGGCTAGAGAGAAAAAGAAAGCGAAAGAGAAAGAGAGAGAGAGAGTGAAACAGGGAACTGTTTTCCGGACAAACAAATGACCTGGAAAAGCCAAAGAAAGGCAAACACAAAAGAACTGGAAAAATATGGCTGTAAAAAGAACCAACGAGCAAATAGTGCTGCTGACTGTTGCACAACAATAACAACAACAACAACAGAAGCAACAGTGAAAACATCAACAACGAGTCGGCAAACGGAAACAATTGCAATGACTGAGCAAATGTTTAGCATCTGTCCTGGGGCCACTGTGCACAGGAAGTGCTGCCTCACAAGTATATTTCATGCATGTTTAGTTCGTTACTTGTTGTCGGAACTAGAAAATTAAGTTAGAATTCTCATCGAATGGTTATCGGAGTAAAATACTTTCATTGCTCTTATCAATGGCATTTCCTCAAGTGTTACAGCATTCTGTAGGCAGTTTTGGCACCAGCAGCATGCCAAAAACACTTTAGTTATTTTACGGCTGCCCGTAGAAAATAATATAGAGAAAAGATAGCAATTAGTGCAATCTGATCAAAAATTACGTGGAACAGACGACAAAATAGTTGGAGCAGCAGTTAGCGTAATGGCGTAAAGGTGATGGGAGAGGGGGGTGTACAATGCATACCTAATTAGCTTAATGGCCCATTTTGGCCATAAATTATGCTAGATTAGGGCGCCAAAAAATTTGCATTCACCTGAAACTGGGCAACAACAATAACAGCTAGAACCACAAAACTTTTCGTTCTTGCAACGTGTGGCGCATTTAAATAATTGTCAGCCACGGTAAGCGAATAATGAATATAATTATTATTATTATCGTGGGTGTAGTCGGGTTGAAAATCAATAATTAGCTGCAATTGTGAAATGCATAAAGCGGAAATTAATTGGACAAACCGTAACATATATTTAAATGATGCCCCAAACCAAAAGAGATTTACTGTTTAACACAAATACTGCATTCCAACAGCATCCCATTAAAACAATGCCACATTTGACATTAATTACAATATTATGCAACCATTTAACTTCCTATCTGTTCCCAATATGCAATTTTTGCTGGAAAGGTCTGTCATCAAAGAACCTTTTAAATGCAGATAAAATAATATGTTCACTTTGCACTTTTTAAAATAACGAAAATCGGCATAAATATTTGTGTAAGAAAAAAAAATATAAACACGAGATTAAAGTAAAATATTTGGGTTTCGTGCAAGCGCTGAAAAGTTTGTTAATTTTTGGGTAATTAATTTACTTAATTATGAACGCAAAGTCCTCTTTGAGTGTAATTAATCAGCAAGCTGTGTAAAGCATATTTTGTAACCCATGTTGTCAAATTTATGCATATATGGAAATATGTTGTTGCTTAATTTAATAATGACACAGACACGCAACATTGCCGGAATGTTTTCAAATTAAATTATGCAAAATATTTAACATATAACTGCGAGAATGTGGCTGAGATACTCCGGCGATGGATGTTTTTCTTATCTTATCTAGCTGGTTGGAGATGATGATGATGATGAGGCGTGCTTTTGATGTGGCAAAGGCAACAATTAACACAAATGGTCTACAACGACAGCACACACATACAAATATAGACAAAGTGACTTACTTAAACACACACACACACACACCCTCACTCACACACACACAAAGAAGGGAAATGTGCATATTCAGCTGGACTTGCACTTACCGTTGGACTGTTTATGCTTTTGTCAGTATCAAAACATCTCACAGACATGTATAAAAACATTATATACACTTGGAGAAAATGAGCAGTTGCAAGTTCAAGCACTAACCGTATTAATTCTAACGAATTCCCCTTTTATTAATAAATGACTAATGCAAATTGTTGTGGGTCTGATATGATTTTCTTCTGGGTTTTCTCAATCTTTGCAATAAATGTTGAATTATATTTTTAACTTAGCTTATTACTTTTCTATATAAATGATTTTATATATAATTATTTAATTTAACTTGTCTTTATTCTAAAGTTTTTAAATACTGCGAACTTATTTGAATTTTAAATAAATGCCATTAAATTCGTTTCTGATTAAGCCTTTAAACATAAATGTAACATCTTGCTTGTAGTTTACTTAAAACTTAAATTAATTTGAATTTTTCTTCAGTGTATGTACATAATAACCCCGCTTGAGTGTAACAGTATAGAGTAAATGTATGGAAAAGTGCACTCACTCTGCATACAACTGCAAACTACTTAGACCATATGTTGCTGCCACTGCCAATGACACGTCGACAGAGCCAGTCAGTCATCGGTGCCAGCACTCGGAAGCGGGGCAGTGTTGAAACTTGAACGAAATGGGGAAGTGCGGAAGAGGGGTGTGTGGCTATGCCAGCGGCAGAACAGCAGCAGAAGCGTCAAAGGTGTTAAGAAAGCCATTTCGCCTGCTAATGAGTGTTGGTGTAAAATTGTAGACTCTCTGTGTGTGTGTGTGTGTGTGTGTGTCTGTGTGTGTAAAGGTATTTGTATGTGAGCACAGGTATTTGTGTGTGTGCATGTACAAGTCCTTGTCTTGGCTTACCCTGCCCGTGCCTTGACGAGACTTGAGCTGAAGAGCAAACACAAATGTTTTCATGTTTGGGCATGTCAACAGATTTGTCCCTTCCATGTCTGCACACACCCCCCCTCGACCGACAACCCATAGAGCCTATGCTTGGGTTTGTTGTGTGCAGAAGCATTTTGCTTAATTAGTTACAAACATTAAAAACGGTGAATCCAAAACGGAATTATCTACCTGCCTTGAGGCATACAGCGAACACTGACTAAGTTTAACGAACATGTTTGCAAAAGTTTCGCAAAAGTCTTTGGTTAGAACTTCTTCTGGGATAAGCTCTGCCAGTTCGATTAAGGCCATGTCAGATAACGAACTGATAAATACACACACTCACACACACACACACACGCGCTTGACATCCAAGTTAGCTCGTTGTCAAAGTCAACTGTCATAAGACTTACATTTCAAATTGTTTTTGGAAACTAAAAGATTGGATTTCCCCAAATTTACAAATTGTTACGCTGACAGTTTGCCATAAACAGCCCATATCTGTGTCAAGTTATTAGGTCCATTTATTGCCGTAGATATTTAAGTGTGATTAAAAACATTGTTTCGAGTTAATTCACACATTGTTTTATTGGCTTATGAATAGCTGGTGAAATTTGTCAATTTCCAATTAAATTGAAACTTTTGGTTATCATAGTTTAAAGTTATTATATATAAAAACTAATTGTGAGTGTTTAAATGCTAAAATAGAGAATGTGAAAAGGCAAAATATAAGCTAAGTCTTTGATGAATTTATAAAGCCTTTGCTTTTAATAAAGAATTTACCATATTAAAGAACTATTTAATTGCTACATTTAGTTAAGCACTATTTAAAAGCTGAACTATTTCTTTACGAATATTTTTTACAAAGAGCATTTTAACATTAATATAAATCAGGCATTTTAAATTTAAATGTTAAGTAAGTCAAATCTATTTACCAGATGCTTCTTAGCCATGTTCTGTTCAACATGTGCGCTTTTTACAAAATTCTTACTTAATTATGTGAACATAAATCCTTTGAAGAAAGAAGACGTTGATAAATTCAGCTACTTAAATATCAAGTCCCAATGCGTTATTCACTTTATGTTTATTATTATTTATTCATGAATGTCTTTTACTAACTGACATACTTTTGGCCCGCCCATTGCAGAGAAACTGAAGATGCTGGATATCACGCGGGACAAGCCCGTTAAAGTGTCCGTTAAAGTGGCTGTGCCAGTGCGGGATCACCCCAAGGTGAGTCATTGTGTCATAGATGGATGGTAATCGTGATTATGATTAAATAACTTATTGGCCATTTTGTGTCTGTCTCCCCTATCTTTTTCTCTGTTGGCAGTTCAATTTCGTTGGCAAGCTGCTGGGACCCAAAGGCAACTCAATGAAACGCCTCCAGGAGGACACAATGTGCAAAATGGCCGTGCTGGGACGAGGTTCGATGCGCGACCGCCGGAAGGAGGAGGAGCTGCGGGCCAGTGGCGACAGTCGCTACGCCCATCTCTTCGAGGACCTGCACGTCGAGATTTCAACGTTTGCGGCACCCGCCGAGGCTCACGCTCGAATTGCCTATGCATTGGCGGAAGTGCGGCGGTTTCTGGTTCCGGTGAGTTCGAAAGACCCCAATTGGGACTTAATATTCCCTGGCATTTCAGCTGATGCTCACTTTTGTGCAAGTTCAAGTTGTGAAATAACTTAAATTTACTCGAGCAAAGAAACTTAATGGCCGGTCGCAGAGACACTGGCTGATTATACTGCTCCAAGGTTGCACTCGTTATCGACTTCAGCTTCCGTGTGCTCCTGGCACCTGCCAGCTGCCAGCTGCCAGCTGCCTTGCATCTCAGCAGCACCAGCAGAAGCATCTACCTTCAGCTTCCTTTCTAGGCATGCCACCACGCGTCGCTGACTAAATTGCATTGTGTTGTAATTACATTTACCCACCCACACCCACACCTACATCCCTTTTCCACTCGCCAAGCGCTCCATAAACTTTCGTACACTCAAAAAAAACACAATATATAACTCAGAAAATTCACCAACTTTGATAAATTTTGTTCTCTTGGAAATAATTTCTTAACTATCGCCAAACATTTCTTACACGTTGGAGCACTGATAAAATACCTTGAAAAGAGTTTAAAAAAAACCCCTGAAATATGTATATAATTTTTTCTTCTTTTCTGGGGCTGCGGTTTAATGACTATAGAAATATAGACTTTTGCTCATTTACTTTTACTTTTAAATACTTCTAAGACCACATTTACAACTTGGAAATATATGAAAGAACCTTAAACAACTTGAATTCTCTATTTGACTATAAATATCTATAGATGTTATTACAAACTTATTTCAATAATAATACACAAAAAGCGTACTCCAATTTGCGCAAACGGAAATGCTTTTCCTTTTCATTTTCAAAGTGGGCGTCAGAATGCGCCAATTTGTGAAAACGGAAAAGTTTTACATAAATTGGCGCATGTCTGATAAGTAAACATTCAGAAATTTGTTCATTTAATTTTTGTACATTTTTAACAAAAACTTAGTTTTGTAGAAAAAATTCTACAAGTAAAAATGGCTTTTTAACATTAAATACCCTTAAAGATCCAACTTAATTTGCTGAAAATATTATATTTTACTCAGGATTTAAAAATTATTATTATGTTTTATTATTCATTATTTTAAATTGGCTTTATAAATCGGCTAGTCATGGTTAAGCATATACATTCTCATGGGGTCGGAATCATCTTCTTCAAAATGTTCAAAAATAATAGCTCTGTTTTTGTAAAGAGAAATTTCAGTAAAATATTTTTTTACAGTGTGGCCGAGCTCGGCCGTATAGCTGCTATCAGCTCTGTCCATTGTGTGGGCTCTTGGCACGCTATCGCCATTGCAACTCCATCACCATCTCCATGACCATCACCATTTCAGCGCCATCTCCGTTGCTGGCACCATCGTCATCACCATCGCCATTCCATTCTCGCATCTCTTATGCACTAACATAGCTCCAGGTTTCTGTCTGCTCCCGTTCCCATTCAGCCCCGCTCACCCCTCGTCCACTCGGAATACAAACGGTAACCGTTTACAATCCTCGATGCTCGTTTACAATGCACCTGCTTGCATCATGCAGCCATGTTCACATGCCTCGCCAGGATATTTATTTATTTATTTTTGTGCTTTCAATGAAAAAATTCGTATGTATGCAGCTTAAATTACAGTTAACCTCCACCTCCAACTCCAACCCAGCGCAACCCACTCGCTATCCCTGTGTAAGTGACCCAAATATCTGCAAATTTCTCCAAATAAAAATATATTACTTATGATGCTTTAAAGTAGCATTTTAAAAGACTTACTTTAACTAGATTAAATGCAAAATATTATAATACAGTTTTCTTACATAATTTATAACTTGATTAGAGGCAAGAATTAAATCAATATTAATTTTATATGTATTCTAAAATGTACTTATAAATACGTTTAAGTCGAATTTTATTATCATATTAAATTGCTTGTCTTTCTAAAAATGCCTTCTGCTCTGCTTCGAAATTGCCTTTTCTGGGCATAGATTTAAAATGTAAATCGACCAGCAACACCACTTGAATATTATTTTGGGGCCATGTTGCTTTCACTGTTTCAACAATATATGGGTTGAGTTTTGGGGAAGCCCACACTTCACACACACGCACACACAACCTGTGACATACAACTGTCAAAAACAAAAATTGTGGCTGATGGAGTTTTCTGATCTGATTACACTGAGAAATTTGCATAGAAATTATTTCCATTTTTGCTGGCACTTCAAAACATAAACTGTTTCAATTTGATAAATATGCACAGCTTATGTTTGTACGTGTGTAAGAGTTTTTTTGTGTGTGTGTGTGTGTGTGAGTGTGTAGGAGTAGCTGTATGTGTACAAGCTGTTCAATCGTTGAAATCTGACATTGTTTATGGCAGCTGACAGTGCAATTTATGAAGATATTGTCCTGAAAGTAGGCAGCATTTTTTTATGAATAAAATTATTGGTTGGATTTTTTGGGTGTGACACAACTAGGGAGTCAAATCTAACTGATTGCTTGGTAAGCAAAGAACATTTCAATACAATATCCAATTTAAGTAGTTCAATAAATATAGGCTTTCATTGGAAGCTTTCTCTTGCTGAGAGCTTTAAATTTCAACTTAAATTTTCGCATTGCTTAAAGGCAGATTCTTCAAAAAGAACATGTGCAAATAAACACATTTTGCTCTTGCAGCAACGGTAACTGGTTTAATGTGGGCAATGAAAAGATACACTCGCAGGCACCTTTAACACTCCCTGCTGACTTCCATTCGCAGATGGCAGATGGCATCCCAAAAAGCAAGCTGTGTTTCAATTTTGTTGCTTTTCACACGTTGATACGCCAGCTGGTGCTGATTCAGCATAATTGCATTAAGCACACACACACACACACATACGCGCGCACATGTAGCAGTAAATACATCAGCTGCGAGCAAACAGCTGCCTTAGCATGGGGCTCGCAGAGCAGGGGTACTCAGGCTAAGTGCGTGTGTATGTGATTTATGTCGCAGGGGTAGTCTGCAGACCAGCGACGAGTGTCACACGAATTTTTAATTGACATCCAATAAAATTCGCATTTATTGCGCGCATTTTGCGCTCTGCGCAGTGAATGCCTGAATTAAATTTAATTGCTCAGCGTTGTAAAAAGCAGTCTTCACTCGTTCGCCTGTCCCGCCCAGCACACGCCCACTATCTGTGAAGTGGGCGTATTGCTATTAGGAATGTATATACTTTTACTACCTCTATTTAGTATTTTATACCTGTTTGGTGTATAAACTTTATACACTTTCACTGCACGCAGGACTACCATGACGATATACGGCAGGAGCAGATGTGGGAGATGCAGGCACTGACATCGACGCCAACGCTAAGCCACCTGGACGACTCGCAGAGTCCGACAAATACCACACGCGGTCTGGGCGGGGGTTTGGCCGACATGGACACATCGAACGATGAGAAGTCTGACAATGATACCAGCGGCATGGATTGCCTCTCACCGGACAAGCTCGATTGCGGTCAGTCGTGCAGCAGTAGCGACACCCACCAACACCACCATCAGCAGCAGCAGCAACAGCAACAACAGCAGCAGCAGCAGCAACAGCAACACCATCATCATCATCACCAACCAGCGCATTTCCATCAGCTACTTCAAACGCATGGAGGCGCCAGCGCAGCTGCCTCCGCCATGGCCTGTGGGGATCATCTCGCTGGACAGGCGAATACGGCGACAGCAGCAGCTCGTAAGTATAAATAAATTAATAAAATAAAACTGAAAAATTTGTGAATTGGCCATGATAATGTTCACCTTTGCAATGCGTTTTAATCAATTGCAATTTGCGGCATTATTCGAAACTCGTTGAATAACAACAACAGATTATGGCGCAATTCAGTTTTAAGTTTTTCTCTGATGCACTTTGTGGAATATGAAATTTACATTTTTCATGGTGAAAACATTATCATCACTTGTAAATTAAATTATCATTTAACTTCGTTAATGTATACTGCTGGAACATGCTGTTATTCTGACCCCATTTTTAATACATATATTTATTTAAATATACATACATAATTAAGTAGACACATTTCGAATTAAATTTGTATATAATTATACATTTAATATACAATAGATACAGACAATAATATAAATAAATATATATGCAAAATTAATTCGAAAAATTATAAAATTACAATTAAAAAAAAAAATAACTTAAAATGCAAGATATATGGAAATACAAACATGTACGACCCAATTAAAATAAATTTAAAAAAAAGTTAGTAACTTAGTTAACTATTTAAATGGATACCAAATGCATTTAATCAATAAGTGCGCCAATCTGAGAGCTACCAAGGGGTCTATCATTTCTACTACTAAAAACTTCTAATCAACATTTCTATGCCAAGTGCAAACAATTTGAAACATAAGTGATTTAGTTTCGGGATCAAATGAATGAGAAGTATCTAGGAGAGGGTGTCTTCTAGTCGATCAATTCTACTGCTCTTATCAACTACTCCCATTCTATGGCATATTTTAGTACACACAACAGCGATGGCTGTGGCGTTGCAACATCAACTGACTGCCGCAGGCATAGGCGGACTTTTGAAGCCGGCACAGGGCGTGGGCGGGGCCATGTCTGGGCTGGCCACAACACCGAGCAGCGCCACAGCGTTGCAGCTGACGGGTGGCGATAATGATGCCAACACATCAACACTAACGCTGCTCGATCCACCGGGGAATCTGTTGCATCCAGCACTGCGCAACGTGAAGACCATCAACATAGGTGAGTTGTCCATCAACATAGAGGAAAGATTGGGCACTGATGCTTTTTGCAGGCGGAGGACTGGGACGCAAGCGACCGCTTCTGGGCGTACCGCGCTCCGGCATGAATCCCACAAAGCGCACCGTGATGAGTTTGCTGGCGCGTGCAAAGAACTCCCAGGCGCTGCACACAGTACGACATCCCATGGTGACCACCTCAACATTTGGCGAGTAAGTTGTTTTCAGAGTCGGTAAAATGGATTAATAATTTACAAAATACCATAAATTTGTGTGCAGGCCACTGCAGATGCTGGCTTCACCATTCATCATTCCGCACCAGGGCATGGATCAGTCGATTTTAGCGCTGCCCAAGGAGAGTCTCGCCCAAGGCGTCTAACCCTATGACTTTTATATGCTGCGCAGCACTGATGGTCGCACCTGACCGACTACAATTTGCCCCGCCTCCTTCTTCTAAAGACACAACAAACTGGAAAAAACAAATAAGTTAGGATTACCAGAAAAACTCTTTATAAAAAAGGAAGAAGATTCGATTCGAGTCCTTCGACTAACAAACACTCTTACACACACACACACAACACACACACACGTCAGCGAATACTTTGCGCGTTTTGTGCCCCTTTGGGTACACATTTGTACGTCTTTGAAGAAGCACCCGTGCGGAACTGGGAAACGTCTGATTTCCCTGAAATACCAGAAAGCCTGTCTACACACGATTTGTTCTAAGTGAATTATAAATAAACAACACAAGTATTTTTAATGCGATGTTTTATTTCAAAAAACCAACAAAAAAAAAATTTA
This sequence comes from Drosophila fungiperda, assembly GCA_035042345.1. Classification (NCBI taxonomy): domain Eukaryota; kingdom Metazoa; phylum Arthropoda; class Insecta; order Diptera; family Drosophilidae; genus Drosophila; species Drosophila fungiperda. Next base: position 1,503,573 of record JAWNLM010000159.1, on the reverse strand, counting down.
AGAAAAACTTAACCAGTAAATATCTAAAATGCATAAAAAAAACAAACTAAATTAGTGTCAAATTAACGAACAACTTTTAATAGAATTAAAATGTAAACGCAATTACTTTAAATAAATTACTTTAAATAAATATACACTCACAGTTGCAAGTACCATAAATATATATATATATATATATATATGTATATATATATACATACATTAAACAAAAATATATATACACTATGCATACTTATATGTACTTAAATCTATATATAAAATGTGTTAAAGTAAACCTATAAAAAATGAAGAAAAAACAAAAAAACAAACCTAAAAACACGCCACTTAAATTGATAATAATTTTTGGAGTACATATTTTAAAATGAACTAATATGGAACTCAAAATAAAGCATCGACGGAGTTGAGTACAAGAAACCACAAGCCAAACGACCATAATTCACAAATATTTTATCGCATCGAGAATGATACAAAAGTTATCAAAATTAATTTGCATAGAGAAATATTTGAATGCAACACAACTTATTCCAAATCTTGGAATTAAGTGATCACAGTGATCCCACCGCCTTCAGCTTGTTTTAATATTGAGCCCCAAAGCAAATTAAGAACAAAAAAAAAAAACATATTCGGTTTCAGTTAAAACACAAAATGAAGTTTCAACACATCGAGTCCAGAAAATATATACAGTTCTCTGAGAATAGCTACAAAATTCTTTCAACTGGGTGCCTTCTTCAGATCATCCTTATCGATATATTCTCACTTAAAATCCTCACTTTTCAATGAGTTTCTGCACAAATAATGACAAAATAATTCTTGATTGATATAATTAAGAGTAGAATTGACGAAACGTTATCTATTTTGCACTAAATGAAAGGAATTTTACTCAAATGTGTGGCATTCAGAATTGATAAGCTTCTTACGAAAAAGCTGATTTAAAATACTCGTTATACAAATAATAGAAAAAAGATAAATGGAAAAGCAAGTTAAAAATCGAAATGTGCACTCAATGCATTCATAGCTATGTATAATCTCAATACAAATCGAATACAAATACAAATACATACAAAATATAAATAGTATATGCATTAATGTTCAACAGTTTAATCAAAAATGGCATATTTACATATTTACAAGCAAAATAAATATATTAAAAAGAAAACATTTAATAAAACAAAATATTGATATTGATGTTGAATGAAAACAACCGTGTAAAGTCCTAAAAAAAAAAAAACTAAAACAATGATTACTCGTACCTACATAAATAATTGTATGTAGAAACTCAAATACGAATATGCAAATTTAAACAAATAATTAACTTAAACGGTACTCAAAACACACAACAACACACACCCACACTCCAAAACACACACAATATTGATGTGAGTAATTGCAGCAACACCACCACAGCTTCGAGCTATTCAAAAATAAATGCAATATTTTAAAAATACAATAGAAATGAATTATTTATTTAAATTAAGTTTAATATTTAGTAATATTTACTTTTGCAGCAGGAGTTGCTTATAAATACATATATCCAAAATAGGTCTCATGCTCAAAACAACTGCCACGAAAATTCCTCAATACATATCGACGATTCCATAAATAAATAAAATAATAACAATGGCCAAATATAGCAAAATACCGGAAAATAACTGTTAAGGATGAAACAATTATTTTCTTAGGATTGATTATTCACTCAACTGATGACGGTGAGGAAAAACCCAGGCAAAGAATTTTGCCAAAGCAATGGCTAAAAAGATTTGCACGTCCTGTTCTGGCCAATATGGGATTAGTGCACTTCAAAATTATAAAGATGACCAGCAGATTGTGAGCCTCACTGGTCCGCAAAAATAGTCAAAAATGAATAACTCTACGCTAAAACCTATGAAAACTTTCCCATTCTTTGCTATGAGTCGACCAAACCGTTGATGGAATAGTCGTACTACACAACGCTGAAGCCAATTAAAGTTCTTGGCAGAAATCCATTATGGGCCATGTCAACAAAGTGGACAATAAAAACGGCACAGGCCTCAATCAAATCCATATGAATAAAGGCCACAATGATAATGCTAAAAAGTCAAATATATAGTTTGATTCCGAAGATCTACTGACAACAATTATCGTCTGTTGATCTGCAAATCTTCAAAGATCTTGGTCTTCTACTCCATTGGGTTTTCTTTCGGTGGCTCATAGAACAGCGACAAGGCTGGCTAGATACAAATGTTTATGTCGATTTTCTGATATTTTTCGACAGGAAAATATAAATACCAATCCTGCTGTATATAAATTAATATTTTTCAAGTTAGACGATTTTTTAAGTTCCAATACTTTGAAACATAAATTTCCAGTTGAATTATTATTGCAGGTTTGAATTTTGAATTTTACTCAATATTTTATTCCGATTCCGCTTTGAAAAATAAACATAAACTAGAAAATTTTGACACCTCTCGGAGAAAGATATTTTGTGTGTATTTTTATTGCTATATTCATATATATGTTTTGGCAAGTGAGCACATATAAAATCGATATGACATTGTTTTTAAAATCAGTAATAATCGTAAAATATTTTCCAATGTTGACACATAAAGTGCCGAATGCGACATCTGTATCCTTTGGCCTTGTTTAATGTTCTTGTTGTTGTTGTTGTTGTTGTTGTTATTGTCATTGAGATTGAGAATGAAAACGAGGCCACATCGTGCCGTCAAGTGGAAAAACAAGCTAAAAGATACCTTTGAGAGAAGTTGCCATTTCCATAAAATTGATATCGCTTGTTGGTTTGCGTCGTGCTTTATTGCCCCATTTAATAAGCCATTACAAATTTTATTGCGCCAATGTAAAATATACATTTGTATGTAAAAATACGTAGCTTCATAAAGACATTTGTACGTAGTACAAGCCACATAGTTGAATCTATAAAGTTGTGTTTTATTTTTTGAGATTACAAATTTACATGAATTTCAGCCATTAAACTTGTTCTCAATTTTAAATGCAGTATTTTTCTAGATGACAAACCATGACTTTAAATGTATTTCTTTAGAAAATTATTTCAGTTTTGAATTCATTTGTACATCAATCCATAGATATACGTTAATCTTCAGTCAAAAGTTTAGATTAAGTTTTGAAAAATAGATGAAGCAAGCCTTGCAATACCAAGTAGAAACCTTAGCATAAATTATCACATATTCAGACTAAACACAAACTTAATTTCGAAATTAGCCTAGCTAGAAATAATTTTTAAAAACACGAGAAACACTTAAGAATTGATACCTTTAACCACATTATACAAGAGTTTAAAATTACAAGTGTTTCTTTTTAATGAATTTTCGATAATTAATAATTTCAAATAATTATGAAGTTTGTAATTTTCATATTCTTCATCGCAGGAACTTTGCTCTTTAGTCATGCCGCGGATTCAGAGTGTAAGTCGACTAAATATGATATTTTAATGGAATAACTGCAGAACTTAACTGTAGATAAGGTATTTTGCCACTGGGATATTGAGTCGAACAATCGGAGGTCCTTTAGCTCATTTACATTATACGACATTGATACAAAGCTCTGCAACCATATTGTTTTTGGCTCGACCACAAGTTTGGATCCAAAGGGTTCCGGAGAATTACGCATTACCAACGAGGAATTGCTAATAAAAAATGGTGAGTCGCAATTGAATAGGATCCTAAAGTAATAGTTTTATATTTCAAATTTATTAGGACTCTTGGAGCTAATCGTAAATATGAAACGTGATAATATGAGGACAATTCTCTCGGTTGGCGGTTGGAGGAAGTTGTTCTCCGAGATGGCAGCGGAGGAAAAGCAACGCGATAAATTCTATGCATCGCTTATCAAGTTCCTCTACAAATGGGAATTCGATGGCATCCTTATCGACTGGGAGTACCCAACGCAGGACGACCGCGATAACTTCGCCATATTATTAAAGGAGCTCCGAGTAATGTAAGCAACAAAATACTAAAAAAAAAAATGCGATAATATTTTCAATATCCTTGTCCCAAAGTCTACATGAACATCAATTTATGCTTATGGTTGTGGTTTCTGCCCGCTTGGATGCAGTGACTCTGGCTGCCTATGACATACCCCAAATAGCAGAGAGTGCTGATTTTATTGTCCTAAATACCCATGCTGCTCTCGATCCGTACAGCCGTCAACTTAATTACAACGCGCCGCTTTATGGCAATGGCAGCCGGAGTGTGGAGCGCAGCGTCCTCCACTGGGTAAAGCACGGCAAGACACCTGCCAAGCTACTGCTTGGTCTGCCGCTCTTTGTGCACACCTACACCCTGGATGAACTGGGCAAAACGATGGTGGGTGCTGCAAGCACGGGACCTGGTCGCCAGCATGAGTATTCCAGCCGGCCGGGATTCATGACCGTTGGTGAGTTCTGTCTGCAGGCACCAAAGTGGGAGAAGAAATACGACAAGCTGGCCGAGGTGCCCTATGCCTACAGCGATGACCAATGGGCCAGCTATGAGAATGGACGTAGCCTCAGTGCAAAGTTACATCTGGCCATGAAACATGGTTTGGGCGGCGCCATGGCCTGGTCCATAGATGCCGACGACTTCGAGGGTAGCTGCGGTGAACGCTTTGGACTGCTCCGAGTGATCATCGCGTTAATTGGCGATCCAAACACGCTCACCACTCAGGCGCCAACGACCGAAGGTTTCGGTCTGTGTCCACAGGATGGACTCTTTAGGCATCCATGGGACTGCCAGCTGTATCACGAGTGTCGTCATGCTCAACGCACCGACTATGAGTGCCCTGCCGGCGACTATTTTGATGAGGAGCTTGCTCAATGCCAGCCCTCGAAGCAAGTGAAATGCAATCAGAACTTTGTCACCTGGCGACCAGGCGATGCAGGCTACAACTTTCGCAGCCTGCCACTGAATCTCAAGATTGTTCAGTGAGAATCTACCAATATTTATAAACAATAAAATTTCTTGTGTATTTGCTGATCTAAAAATGGTTTCAGCACTTTACTAAATCGGCATAGTTGCAGCTATTCGAGCTGTAGTCGAACTGGAGACCTGTGGGACAATCGAACTTGAAAGTGGTGCCAGCATTGCAGTAGTAGAACTTGGAACAGTTGTGCGCATCTCGCAGATAGCCAACATCGGCGGGGCAAGTGTAATCCTCGAATTCGCTTTGTCGCTCTTTGTTCACCAGGCCTGTTGGGGTCTCCCTGCCAAAGAGCACCCGGTTGATTTCGCGCAGCAGGGTATAACGAGTCTTGTTGCCATCGCAGCTGCCTCGGAAATCATCGGATTCAAGTGACCAGATCATAATGCCGCCTAGTTTCTGCTCAATGGCATATTGTGCTTTCAGTTGCAGGCTGCGCCCGTTGTCGTAGCCCACCCACTGGCGATCTTTGTATGCGTAGGGCACCTGCTGCTCTGCCTCCCACTCCTGCGTCCAGTTCTCCTTTTGCATGAGGACGCACAACTCGTTGTAGCCCAGGACACCGGGCTCTCTCGAGAATGGTCCCGCAATGCCGCGACCAATATGTGCAGCTCCTGGCAGATGATCCGCGTCTGAGGCCAGGGTGAAGGTGCGTCCGTAAAACGGCACACCGAGATGTAGTTTTTCGGGCGGTGCTCCGGCACCCAACCAATATTTGATAACGGCATCCACATTCAGCTGGTCTTCCCGATTCGTTGCATCTTTTGCTCCAGAGTAGAGGGGCGCATTTATGCCCACTGTGGCCTCCCAGGAACCATGCAGATCATATGCCATCACGTTAATAAAATCCAGATACTGCGATAAGGCGGGTATATCATAGGACAGCTTAGCCGAAAACTCAGCTGATCCCACGGCAGCGCTAAGCATGTAGCCAAAGGGATCCAGGCCCTCCTTGAGTTCCTTGAGCAGAATTATATAATTCTCGCGGTCATTATTCTCAGAAAGTTTGTGACGCTGTCCAGGATACTCCCAGTCCAAGTCGAGTCCATCAAAGCCATGACGCTGTATAAACTGGACGATCTGCTCAATGAACCGAGCACGTTTCTCCGCATCGCTAGCCACAATCGAGAAGTGCTTGGAGCCCTCATTCCAACCGCCAACGGCAACAAGTGTTTTCAGTGTCGGATTCTTCAACTTGAGCGCATTGAATTTCTTAATATTGCCGCGACCACCATTATCCTCCAGATCCAGATAGGCATCAATGACGCGCAACTCGCCAGTCTCATTTATACCGAGGAAAGCGTATACCAAGTGGGTGCACAGAAACGGATCAATATCCTCCACACCAAACTTACCCTCACCCGGCCGATAAACGCTCCACGTTCCCTGATAGCAAACAACATGCTCTAAAAGTGAATATAAAAATTAATGTTTCATATAAATAATAAGCTCGACAAAGTACTTACTTTCTGGCTCCGCTGCTCCTGCACCTGTTTTAAGCAGCATTGCTATTATTAGTAATATAAAAGACACCATTTCAAGCGACTCATTAAAAATCTTTGTTCATAATTCAATTCGATGCTAGCCTTTTATACATTTCACAATATCAACAAGATACTCGCGTTAAGTGCAAGATGTTGTAAAATAAAAACGATTGTATACATGGTTATTATTATGTACATAAGAATGCTACAACAACGTAGCAATAAATATAATCAATGTGTTTATTCTTGCACCAACAGCAAGGTAAATACAACAATGATGACCTAAGACAACGACAACAAGGCTGTTACACGATTTGAAGGCCAAACTGCCAAGCTGTCTAGTGTGACCTGCAGCTGACGAAATTAAAATCCTGCAGTTAAAACTTTTTCAGCTTAGACAGTTGATTGTTGCGACGCAAAGCCATTTTACGCAAGCGGCGCCAATACTGTTTGGTATCGGGATCTAGCTCATCCAGCGGCACAATCCGATCGGTGTTGAGCGTCCACAGCCAGTCAGGGTATTCGGCGTCCGGTTTGAGCTGCAAGAGCAGATCACATTTAATAATTATGGAGCTTAAATGCGCTGGTCACTCTCACCTTAATGTCCTCGCCAGCTTTCATATAGTTGCTACCACACACAAAATTTACTAGCTTATTGGCATCCGTTTCAACGGGTATTATCTTCTTCTCCATGATGGGTCCCAGCTTGCCGAGTTTCTTCTTTTTGCCCGCTAATAACGAAAAAACATGCTAAGACATTGGCCACATTTCTACACACACTTTTAGACTCACCTGCTCCCACAGCCGCCGGCTTGACCGCATAACAGCGAGCAGCTGTTGTTGTTGCTGTTGTTGTTAGTCGCTGCCGCAACAAGTTAAATGCCATCGTTAAACTGTTCATTTTTGTGTTTTCTTTGAATTAAACTTCAATAATAATTGTATTTATATTATTGTATCATTGTATTTAAGGGGAAAATGAACGTCGTTCACACAGTTGTTGTATAACAGACCAACAAATGTGCAAACGGTCACACGTGGAAAGCCTATCGAAATCAACCCTGAACCGGTAATAATCCGATAACAAAATTATAAAAGTCAACAGCAAATGCACTAAAATGCCGACAATAAAACTGCGACTGCCGTCGAATCGAACGCTGGGTAATCTTTGCGTCTATGGCGCCGTGATCTCCATTTCGGCTGTGATGTATATGCGATGGCGGCTCGAGGATCGCGTCCGTTCAACCGAATACTATAAATTGGCACTGCAAACACTGCGCCAACACAAAGGTAAAAGTCGTAAATCTTCAATGAAAACTTAAACAAATATGACTACTAATATTTGATGTTTGTAGGAGCTATCGGTCTGCTGGGCGAACCCATTAAGGAATCCGGTTTTGACATGTCCAATGTGAATAACACTTGTGATGCAAACCAGGCACAATTCGAGATTTCGGTGCGTGGACCCAAGGACAAAGGCACCGTCTTCTTCTGGGCCACAAATAAGCTGGAAAGTGGCTGGCTCATCGATCGACTGGAGCTGGAGGCGAAACAGCATCCCAACAAGCGTTTCCTGCTCAAGAAACCGAATGACTCCGAATTACCTAGTGATCCGGAGTACCAGCAGCAAAATGACACAGAATTACCATCAGATGATCCGATTTTTACAACCCAGCAATATCCACAGCCAATACCTTTACATCTGCCGGAGGAACCGGCGCCATATGTGCACACGGCGGATGGTGGTCGCATGGGTTAAAAAAAAATACTTGTTGAAATTTCTTTAATTTATTCTCATTAAATTTGACTATGCAAGCATTCTTAAACATTTAATATATTAATTGTTAGTATAAAAAAAACGTTCAAAATACAAAACCAAAGTCTTTTGTTGCTAAACACAAAGAACGTTTTGTTTTGCGATTTATGTTTTGTTTTTTATTATTAGGTGTTGAATTAATTAAATTATTGTTCGTTTTTAATAAAAGTGTATTTATCGTTATTTGCTTTTTGTTTATACTGTTATTTGTTTGCAAGTTTCCGTCTCACTTATGATTTAGCTGATGCCAGCTCTTCTAAATTTATAATACATTATTTGAAAGTGCATGCATTCCATTATTATTATTATTATTAATAATATTATTGTTATTGTTTTCATATTAAAAACACGCGCTTAATTAAACGATAAAGGCGACTGTTGGCGGCGATTGTGACTGTAAAATGCAGATGCAATCAACCAAGTTGAATTGATTTCATAGTAGATTTACGCATATATATCTATATATCCACTTTCATCGTAATATATATAACAGATAAGAAATGTATGCATGTGTTGTATATATATGTATATATGTGTGTATGTGTGGGTGTGTGTATATATATATAAAAAAAGGATTAGCAAATCAAAGACAATTATTACACAAGCGCCAAAACATTTAACGATCGTAAATAGTGTTTTCCTTATGGTTCCGATCAGTGTTCATTATTTCTCTCGCTTTGTTATCGCAAGTGGAAGACTGTTGGGTCTCTTGGGCAACGGGGATGCTGGCGTGTCACATCCACATCCACCTCCTCCTCCGGCTTCCGCTTGCTGCTCCCGTTCTTATTGCGTCTTCAGCTCCTTGCCAATGCTGTACGAGACAATTTTGCTCCAATCGATCTTGGTCCGAGTTATGGGCAATTGTCGTCGCATCGCCTTGAACGTGGTATCCGACATCGTCTGATAGTTCTCCGAAATGGCCAACTGATACTCATTCTCGGCCTCCTCAATCAAACGAATGACCTCATTGGCCAACTGCTGTTCGTTGGACACCACGACACTCTCGCGACAATCCTTGGACGAGACCAGCTGCACATTGCCATCCTCATAGTAGTGCACTTGGACCTTTAGAACACCCTTCAGCTCCGCTGTGCCGCTGCCCGGCTGGAAGCTAACGTGCCACTGCGAACGCCATCGGCCATTCCAATAATTTTTCGGCTGGAACTGATGATCCTCAATGCAAATGGTCAGCGTCACCTGATTTCCCTGCGAATTGCCAAAGACCGAGCTGACCTACAAGGAATAAAAATATAAATATATAAATAATAGCTTTAAATATATTGATTAACTTACGCCATGTCGATAGTGATTGGCTGTATATGCAAGCGCGGCGAGATCGAGAGCAGCGCGCCACGTTTCTGCATTGGCATCGGCCTCCAAATCCTGATAGTCTGACGCCTCTTTGCGTAGGTGATCGTATTTGAAAGATTGCTTTGTGCGAGGATCATAGAAGCGACCGTTGCCTGCAAAAAACAAAAAAATCAGAAAATGGGAAAGATAATAAATATAAGTGATAAGCGAGTGCAATTTGATATCATAATGACAGTATATTCGACTTTTCGTATACTTTACTAATTGAAAATATGAATAACATTCTCAACAATTTTCAGATAGATTTTCTAAAGCATATACAAAATAGTAATCTTCAACTATCAGTATATTGGATTAAATTTGAACAGAATGTGCATTTTGATCATATTGAAACTAATGTTTTATAATATTGTCAACAGTTGCCACACTTTCTATATAGACTATATAAGGAATATTAAAACTAATATCTCATTTTTAGTACTCCAATCAAAAGAAATTTGGGAACCCTGCAGTTCTTGGTGCATTTGTGTGTAGGGTATTCAAGTGTGTTTTTATTTTCTGTATTTATGCCCATTTATGGTAAACACAAAATCAAAAGCGAAACAAAGCAACTCTAAACTCCCCCTTCCCAACCCTAGCTCATCGACAGCTGGTGAATAGTTGTTGTTGGCATACGCACCCAAATCGTTATATTCAGAGATGATCGCATTGTGTTCGCTGCCCTCAACGCGAACGGGAGTTAACTGGTCTTTGTTGTATTGGGAGAAGGCGTGGCTGGCGCCATCCTTGAGCAGCCCATCGTTTTTCAGCAGTTCGCGGACATCGTTGAACACCTCATTGAATTCGCCGGGCGGTGCATGCAATATAAAATCGGACACAATGCGCACCTTTTCCGTGTCTGTAATCTGTGTTTGTTCCATATTTGTATTATTATTGTGATTATTTCGTTGGGTGATTCACGACTTATTTTTGGGGCAGTGTTTGTTTTTTCTCGCTGCTGTTGTTTTTCTTGTTGTGGTTGTTTCTCAAAAGTTATAGAAACTTTCGGTATTTATTGTGTGTTTCGCACATGTAATTTTGCTTCTATTCAATTGTAGTTAATTGATATAATAAATAAAATAAAAGTTAATCCGGTCTTTTTTCTTTTCGTTTTCAACCAATTAAAGAGAAGACAATGAACGATGACGATGACAGTCTTTTTTCGCTTGGTATTTTTTGATAGTATATTTGCTGGCCACTCTGTCTAGGGCTGCAAAAACTATCGATTACTTAAGACAGATCGACAAGAAAATAAGCCGAGAGTATAGCATATAAAAGCTAAAATTTAAATTAAATATTGGGATTATGATAACAATAAATCTTTATTAAAAGTTTAATTAGCGAATCATTTCGTCATCGTCTGGGTTATTTGCTGGCTTCCTTACATTATACATTGATATATCTGTCCGATAAAAGGCCAAAATGATTTAATGTAGCATTTTTTTTTGGGTTGTTATTGTCCCATTAGGCAATATTTCGACATCGATATGTTAATGCAATTTTATCAACAATTCGAAACAATAAACAACGAGTAGAAAATGTAGTTTTTTAAATTATGAAGAAATATGATAATGTTAATATTTTGCAACCATACAACATGTGCGCTGAATCAATTCAACCAATTATCATAACTTTCGAGCACACTGTATGAAAAATACGAAAAAAAATTTAATTTTCTGAATGCTGTTTGAATTTATGCTGCTTAAAAAGTCGTTAAGCTACTTAGATGTTAACCGATTCGGAGGGGAGTGCTGTAAACGCAACTGTCAGTTAACATTAACGATTACTTACCCCTCTTATAATGATGGCGATATATATTCGATATATTTTAATGAATTGCCGCTTTGCTCGCCGCTTATAGGGTTGCCGCTTACTGACTCGTCGCGCACTCGCCGCTCATTCTGTCTGTTGCTGTCGAATCGTGCGGTTGCTCGTGCGGACATTCGTGTGTATTACGCGGGAATTGTTGTGTTAACCGTTGCTTTCAAACACGATCGTGATGCTCTCTGTTGTTGTGTGTTGTGAATTAAAATTGTAACAAAACCAAGAAAAAAACCGACTGAATTTAAGTGCTGTTAACACAATTCAACGTTTCAAAGCGTGATTGTGACTTGCAAACGTCACTATAAACCGACAACAAAAGTGCCTTTGTACTCACACACACATAAAAAGATAAATGTATGTGTGTTGGTAACAAATCCAACGCTCTTAAGCACTCACACATGCATACACACACAAGCACAGAGAGTGTATGTGTGAGAAACAACTTTTTACCTGGATTTACCTGTTTCTGTCTAGTGAAATAAGCCGCAGAAGCAGCGAACAAAGCGCACTTTGCAAATGAATAGCAGAGCGAGGCAGAATTCAAACAAGTGAAAGAATCAAAACGAAATAAAATTAAACAAGCACATAAATATATATATATATAAACAAATAAAAATTAATTGATTTGGTTTTGTTTGTAATTGGTGTAGTATTTGTGTTTGGCATCGGTTGCCATGAAAATGCAATCTAAACAAACTGCGAACACACACACACAAACAAACAAATACTTGTGAGTTGAGTTGCGTTACATTTTGAGGTGAATTAAAAGTGTGCAAGAGAGGGAGAGAGACAGAGAGAAAGAGAACGAGCGATAAAGAGCGCAAGTTCAATAGAAATCGTAGCGTGAACCTGTGATCGTATCATACACACATACAACCATCAAATACCAATAGAAAAAATACTGGGTGATTCATAAAAAAACCAGCGATGATTTCAACTACGTGAATGTTACAAACCCCTCCACAGCCCCCTCTTCCGATTCTTAACAGTGTGTTAACAGAAAGTAATGCAACAAAATGTCGTTACGAAACAACAGCAACAACAACAATAATAATAAAATTAATAATAATAATATAAATGCGAATCCCGCTCAACAACAGCCACATCAGCAGCACAAAAGAAAATGTCGCCGGCAAACAACAACAACAACTGCAATAACAATAAATCGCACCTGCCCACATTTGCCACGCCCACTGTTGGCAATAGGCTTAATTATCCTGCTACACACAATTCCCGCCCTCGACGCACTCGTTTCCAGTTCGAGTCCGTTGCGATACGATAGTTTTGCGGACAATCGAAAGCCCGCCTTCAAAAACTGTGCGGAATATGCGCCATCCGTCAAGGAGGAACAGCCGGAGAATACGTACGTGTTCACCGTGCAGGCAGTGGATCCGGATCCGAATCAGGAGATAACGTACAGTCTCGTTCAGTCCGCCTTCGATCGACCCAAGTTCGTTATTCATCCCAATTCGGGTGTTATTATGACGGCGCACACCTTCGATCGGGACGAACCCATTCACGAGAAGTTCGTCTTTGTCACCGTGCAGGCGACAGACAATGGACTGCCTCCGCTGGACGATGTGTGCACCTTTAATGTGACCATCGAGGATATCAACGATAATCCGCCCGTTTTTAACAAGGCGCGCTACGACGAATCCATGTCCGAGAATACCATTGTAAGTATTCCCAATTCACCTATCCTATATCTATCTATCTCTCTCTCTCTGTTGCGGGTCAAATGCGTGGACCTCGGATTACTGCCGTTTGACCTGCTCGGAGAATTCAATTCTCGCTGATGTCATATTTTTCTTTTTTACTTGACAATTACATAAGTTAAGATTCAGGCCAAAATAGTTGTCAGAATTTTTATGACATTTTTACCTGAACTCAGTCGAAAACACGCCCAAAAACACATATTTAGCAACGGTTCATGGAACAGAACAGGAATTCTCTAATTACTCAGAAAACAAACCACACTGAAATGTAGAAATTTTCACTTATATAAGATTTTTGCTTAAGCATAAAAAACTATCATTAAATTATAAGAATCTGTTTTCTACATTTTTGAAAATCTAAGCTTGATCTAAAAAGTATAAAAGCAAACATTAACTTAATTTGTGATGATAGAAAGTATATTATTAATTATAAAGTAAAGCAACAAGTATAGATATATATATAGTATATCGACAACTATATGAATATATAGTATTTATATTAAGTAGCTCTAGCAATATTAATTGTAGGGTGCTCTCACAAACTGAAAAAATTCCCCCGCACACCACACACACGCACACACACACACAAATAGTTAGTTAGTTAAGTCAGTTTTACAGGCAGACTGGAGACTCGTTTGGCAGCTTTCATGAACTGCAACAGATACAAATAGAGATAGAGATACAGATAGAGATAGAGATAGAGATAGAGATAGAGAGGTTCAAGGGGCTTCAAGGTTTTGCGATTGACTCATCGACTCCAACGAGAGCGAACAATGAACTCAACCTGTGGCCAAAACGGAGACCAGCTTTTCCAGTTGAACGCACAACTCCCACGCCATAATACCAATCGCAAAAATAGAAATAATTGAAGGCATAGGACAATAAGTATAAAAATAAACTTAGCCAACTAAGTTAACATTTTTTTATAAAAATAATATACAAAGTTTAATTTGTGGTTCCACAACTATTAAATATAAATAGTCGCATACATTTTATACTTAATCAGAATAAGGCCTTGAACTAGTCTTATTTATATTATATTTATAGATATTCTCTTTTGTCCGCTATTATTGATTTTTACAAATTGTGTTCGACTAATTTAACTAGCATAAACTAAACAAATGCATGGCGAATACAGTGGTCGCAATCCTCCGGAAATTATATTTAAAAATATTTGAAACGAATAGTCAAATTAAACTCATTTTATAACTCATATTAGATATATTTATTGTTTAGCTTTGCAGTTTAGTAAGACATTTAAAAATAAAAATAAAATCAATATTTTTATTTATTTAGTATTAGAAAAAGGCAACCACAGTTGTTGCACTCGTAATTTCTGCATTAGTCGAGGGATTTCCGCTGTTCGTTGGACTGTTTTCTGGTTAAGAGCTTTCAGTGCAGTTTGATACCTTAAATAAACCAGTGAAAATAGAACAGATACCAATTTAACTGAATCTTAATTAAAGTGCTAAAAAAAATGTGCATTTTTGTGTACTGGCTTCAACTGAGAAAGGAATGTATTTTTTATTTTCTTTCGTTTTACTATAAAAACTAAAAAAAAAAGAATATTAAATAAATAAATTATAGTTTTACAGTTTACGTTACATAACCATGAATAGTTTTGTTTATTTGATTAGTGTTTTTTAGGGTGTTTTTTTTTTATATTGAATTTCGAATCGAATTTTCTGCTTTTTTTACTTGCAGCCTGACGCTGTCGTCATGTCGATCAGTGCGAGCGACTTTGATGATCGCAACAACAGCATTGTGGAGTACGAGATATTGAGGGAACGTGATTTCCAATACTTCCGCATCGATAAGGAATCGGGCATTATCTATCTGCAAAGGGCGATCGATCGTCGGCCCGGCCAGACATATACGATAAATGTGCGCGCCTATAATATTGTGCCAGATCCGTTGCAGGAGGCGCACATTGAGGTGCGGATCCGTGTGGTGGAGTCATCCATAAAGCCACCCTCTTTTGTCGATCCCATTGACGAACCAATCTACCTGAAGGAGGATCTCAAGAATTTCTCGCAACCGATTGCAACTCTGCGAGCCGTTTCCAATATGCCTGACAAGCCGGAGGTGATCTTTGAGCTGATCACGGGTAGAACGGAGCAGACGAATAATAAGAACACGTTTGTGTTCAATCAGATTGGCAACGAGGTGACCATCAAGCTGGGCAAGATGCTCGACTACGAGGCCATCACGGATTACACGCTGACGATGAGTGTGCGCAACACCTTCGAATTGGCCACCGAGCACCAGATCAAGATCAAAGTGGAGGACGTCAACGATAATATTCCCTTCTTTACGGAAGTCAAGTCGGGCACAATATTGGAGAATGAGCCACCCGGCACACCAGTGATGCAGGTGCGAGCCTTCGACATGGACGGAACACCAGCGAATAATATCATCACCTTCGAGTTGGCAGATAACACGGATTATTTTGCCATCGATCCGCAGACGGGTAACATTACGGCTCTGACCACTTTCGATCGGGAGGAACGCGATTTTTACAATGTGAAAGTGAGTGCAACGGATAATTCACCGTCGAGTCTGTTCAACAATGGGGATCACAATCATGGCAATCAGGTGTTCCGCATCTCCATTGGCGACAAGAACGATCACAAACCGCATTTCCAGCAGACCATGTATCTGGCGGATAAGTTGCTCGAGGATGCGAATACCAATTACGAGGTGATCGAGGTGAAAGCGGAGGATGAGGACAACGCCTCTCAAATTGTTTATAGCATCGAGAGTGGCAATGTGGGCGATGCCTTCAAGATTGGCCTGAAAACGGGCAAGATTACGGTTAATCAGCGACTCGACTATGAAACAATCACCGAATATGAACTGAAGGTGCGTGCTTTCGATGGCATCTACGATGATTATGCCACCGTTGTCGTGAAGATCGAGGATGTCAACGATAATACGCCGGTGTTCAAGATGAACTACACTGTCACGATCCAGGAGGGACCCGTGCAATCGAACGACTGCATTCTCACCATTGAGGCCTACGATCCGGATATCAAGGATCGCACTGCAGATCAGCACATAACATACTCCATCGTCAAGGAAGATCTCGAGCGACTGCTGACCATCGATAACAACGGTTGCCTGCGTCTCATTCAGCCCCTCGATCGTGATCCGCCCAACGGACATAAGACATGGCAGGTGCTAATCTCGGCCAACGATCAGGATGGCGTTGGCACCACCCTCCAGTCGGTGCAGTACGTGATAATCACACTGGAGGATATCAATGATAATGCACCGTTTCTCGTCAATCAGATGCCCGTCATCTGGCAGGAGAATCGCAATCCCGGCCAGGTCGTTCAACTGACGGCCGATGACTACGATGAGCCCCAGAATGGACCACCCTTCACGTTTGGCATCGACAGCGACGCCTCGCCCGACATCAAAACGAAGTTCAGCATCGACAACGATTATCTGTTTGCCAATGTCCAATTCGATCGGGAGATGCAAAAGGAATACTTTATACCCATAAGGATCAGTGACGCGGGCATTCCAAAGCAGAGCTCGGTGAGCATTCTCCATCTGATTATCGGGGATGTCAACGATAATGCCATGACGGAGGGTTCATCCCGGATCTTTATGTACAACTACAAGGGCGAGGCGCCCGACACGGATATTGGACGCGTCTTTGTCGATGATGACGACGATTGGGATCTGGATGATAAGCACTTCCAGTGGAAGAGCGGCATTCCACACAAACAGTTCCGTTTGAATCCCAGCACAGGGATGATCACCATACTCGAGGGCACCGGCGAAGGGGAATACATGCTGGTGTTCACTGTGACTGAGGACTCAACGCTAATCCCGCGACACTCTGTGGATGCTGATGTGACTGTGTTGGTGCACGAGTTGCCCGAGGAGGCAGTCGATAAGAGTGGCAGCATTCGTTTCTACAACATCACCAAGGAGGAGTTCATCAGTGTGCCGCGAGATGTGCTCGCAGATGATGCCTTCTCGCTGAAGGATCGATTGCAGCACTCGCTGGCCCAACTCTTCAACACATCCGTCTCGAATGTGGACGTGTTTACGGTGCTCCAAAATGAGAATCGTACACTAGACGTGCGCTATTCGGCCCACGGTTCACCCTACTATGCGCCGGAGAAGCTCAACGGGATGGTGGCGCAGGCACAGCAACGGCTCGAGAACGAATTGGATCTGCAAATGCTCATGGTCAACATTGATGAGTGTCTGATTGAGCGCAACAAGTGCGAAAGTTCCTGCACCAATGAGCTGCACAAGAGCTCCGTGCCCTACATGATCTACTCCAACACCAGCTCTTTTGTTGGCGTCAATGCCTTTGTGCAGGCGCAGTGCTTTTGCAATGCACTGCCTCCGATCTCGCCCTGTCTCAATGGGGGCTCGCGTCGTATTGGCGAAAATGATGCATGCGATTGCATCGATGGCTTCACGGGTCCGCACTGCGAACTCGTCTCCGTTGGTTTCTATGGCAATGGCTATGCCTTTTATGAGCCCATCTCGGCCTGCGACAACACCCGCATCAGTCTGGAGATTGCCCCACAACACGAACAGGGATTGATCATGTATTTGGGTCCACTGAATTACAATCCGCTGTTACCGCTGACAGACTTCCTCGCGCTGGAACTGGACAAGGGTTATCCAGTGCTCAGTGTGGATTACGGATCGGGCATGGTGCGCATTAAGCATCAGCATATCCAATTGCAACCGGGTCGATCCTATCAGCTGGACATTATACTGCAACGAGCAAGCATCGAGATGACCGTGGACAATTGTCGTCTCTCTACCTGCATGAGTTTGGGTGCACCGCAGGGACCCAATGAGTTCCTCAACGTCAACTCTCCCCTGCAGTTGGGCGGCACTCCTGTGGATCTGTCGCAATTGGGTCGCCAACTCAACTGGACGCATACACCAAATCACCAGGGCTTCTTCGGCTGTGTCCGCAATCTGACCATCAACGAGCGCACCTACAATCTGGGCATGCCCTCGCTCTCCCGAAACATTGACAGTGGTTGCCAGCGGGCTGTGGCTGTTGCCGTTAGCTTTGGCATCGATAGGAATTTCATCATAGCAATCATCACATGCATCGCCCTGCTGCTGATCATCCTGCTGGCTGTGGTCGTGCAGAAGAAGCAGAAGAATGGCTGGCACGAGAAGGACATTGATGATATACGCGAGACGATCATCAACTATGAGGATGAGGGTGGCGGCGAACGGGACACCGACTATGATCTGAATGTGCTGCGCACCCAGCCCTTCTACGAGGAGAAACTGTATAAGGATCCGCATGCATTGCATGCAGCTGCAGGCATGCGGGATCCGAATGATATACCCGATATTGGTGACTTCCTCGGTGGGAAGAAGGAGAACTGTGACAGAGACACGGGCGCCAACACCGTGGACGATGTGCGGCATTATGCGTATGAGGGCGATGGCAACTCCGATGGCAGTTTGTCCAGCTTGGCCTCGTGCACCGACGATGGTGATCTCAATTTCGACTATCTGTCCAACTTTGGGCCACGATTCCGCAAACTTGCCGATATGTACGGCGAGGAGCCCTCCGACACCGATTCCAATGTGGACGACGATCAGGGCTGGCGCATTTGAGCAGAACAGAAATACAATAAACAAAAACAAACAGAAAACAAAAAACGAGTACGTATATAGCGAGTACGAAATCGAAAAGACTTTTTTACGATAAGTAGGCAGGAGTAAGAGGAGGAGTAGGAGTAGGCTTGGCGCCCGGAACATCGATACGCCGGCTTAGCTGGAACGTATCCAAATCAACGGTGTCATGCGCTCCTGGGAAGACATTGCAAATATATATAGATTTTTACTATTGTCGAGGCGCATTGCAAGGGAGCATTTAGTAGGAACACTTTTTTCGTTTGTTATCGCAAAAAAGTGATCTTGATCTTACGTAAAAACTACAAAAAACACAAAAAATTAAAATGGAGAAAAATCCAAGCTTTGATTTAGCAAAAGCAACGGCGAACAAATCAAAATAGAATTGTTGTCTGTATTTTTGGAGAAAAAAAATATAGCACTAAACACAAATATAATTTAGAGTACATTCAAAATCCGTTCACATTGATCACATATATTTAATTTAACAAATATATTTATATACGTATATATATATATATATATTTAACAAAATCAAAATTTTCAACAAATATTCCTACGAAATATATATTTAAAAATAAATACACAGTGCATTTGATTTGCATATTCCCAACAATATATTATTAAGCTGTAGTCCTTAATCTTGATTTAAGTCTATAAATAAATATGTTCAAGTACTACAAAAGGCATTTTAAAATACTTTATGTTTAGGCAAAATAAAATATACAAAACACAAGAAAACTACCAGCTCCAAAAGTATTCGTTGGAGCCTCATTAAAACTTCCGTATTAAAATAATCTAATTTATATATAAAAAAAAAACCAGAAAATACGAAAAAAATGAACACGTCTTAAAATTTCACTGTACATTTCGTATACATATATTTTTTAATATATATTTATGTTTAAATATATAAAAAACTTATGTTAAAATCAAATCTATCGAATTGAACAGTTTTTAGTTAGTCGCTGTAATTATGAATTAATCCAAATGCATATTTACATAATCGATGTAAGCGTGTGTGTTCCATATAGAAAGAATTCGAAATAAGAATATTACAATTAGTAATAATAATAATAGTAATAGAAAACAAAGTTTTATGTGAAAAATGTTTAAATAAATAAATGCGATATGTATTTTTATAAGTCGTTTTTCGTGAAAGAGTCCTAAACTAAGCGAATTTTTTACATGCCAACGCATTATGAATAACTGACAAATTTATTTATATACGAATAAATTTACATTATCAATACACACAAAAACACACACACACAACAATTGTGTACAAATAAAAAACAAGAAATATTAAAAAGAAATTGAAAAAAAAAAACAAGCGCATTTTACATTCACGATTTACCATTTAACACCATCTCAAAAGTGACCCCGTGAGAGATAAGATGGGAGTAAGTATTTACATATGTGGCTAGTATATAGGAAGCCCAATCAGTCGAATCTGGGAAGAAATGAAAAATAGAATACTGTACAGTTTTTAAATTGTTCAGTTTTGTAAAAAGCTCAACAGCAAAGATGTGTTGGAAGCACATGGTATCATAAAGATCGATAAGACTGCCAGAAGTCATACAGATACACTGGGCAAAAAATACAGCATTTTCTACATAAATTAAAATAAATAAAAGTTATGTATTTTTGGTAAAGATTACTTTTTCACCGAGTCATATATTGGTTTTTATTTTATATATATATAATAATATTAGGAAATAGTCGAGAATTATAGAAGCAGATTGTATTCTATGGATTTATAACAGCGCTTTTCTTTGAGTGTACACTTATACATTATGAAAGCTTCAAAATAAACACCGACACATAATTCTAAACAAATACAGCGAGCACTAAGCAAATGTTTTTTTATAAACGCACTATTTACACTCTGGAGAGAGAGAGAGAGAGAGGAGAGTTAATTCTGTTCCGTTCAGTTCGGTTCGTGTGCCACTACGTGGACTGGGTTCGCTGTCATTCATTTGGCGTCAGAGGAAAAGCCCCATTATCTTATCAGCGAGTCGCTGTCGAAAGTAGGCCGCCATGTTGCCCCCGGCTTCAAAATTGTGTGAATTGTGAACAAATCGATTGCAGCACGAGCACAAATGGATTATCAACGAATGAACTGAACGAATGAAAGAATATCGAACGGGTGCAATAATTGAGTGCAGTCTGAAGCGAATGCAGGTGCAGCAACCAATTGACTGCATTTTTACATCTACATGTCTACATCTATTTACGTATATAATTAAGCAACAGGGTCATTTCTGTGAGCTGAGTTTTTAGATCACAACTGCAGCTCCCGTTTCGTATGATCATCGATTTTCCGACAGAAAACACATGCATTTTAATGCATTTTTTCTACCCTCCTTTTTTTCGAATTTGTATATCAATCTTATAGTTTTTTTTGGTTTTTATTATACTTTTACGATTTTTGAAGCGCAGTAAAATGTTCATTAATTTTATGAATATTGCTCTTCAATTGCAATAGCAAATATTGTGAGTAGCTTAAATAATGTTTTAGAATTTGATTTCAGTTTCCTTAAATGCCTAAATGAATGTAAAAGTAAATTGAAAAGAATTCAATGTGTTTGTGGATTGCGGAAGGACCCAAAAATATAACTACAGATGCGTTTCTATCCCGGCCAAAACCCGAAACCAAACACACAAAAAAAGGTGACTACACAGAAAAAACTGCAAAAATTCTGATGAACATGACAAGGTTTTTGGGCTTAAGCAGAAGGCCCAAGGGCCCAGGTAGGCAGTGTGCAGGGCACGCTGGAGAGGAAGCAACAGAAAAAATGGCTGTTAAGTAATCAAATAACCTTTTTGACTACCTGTCCACTGACAACTAAGAGCTGTGCGCAGCTGCAGCTGCCGCTCAGGTGTGCATGTGAATGTGTGTGTGTGTGTGTGTGTCTGGCACGGGATTGGGAATGGAATAGAGTCTCGCTGGGATGTTTAGCCAGTGGATTAACATAACAGCCGCAGCGAAAGAAGCATATAAAGAAGAGCAGAGCAAAAGCCGAAGCAGAAGCGAGGCGAAAGAAAGGCAAAGCCAAGTTGAGAACACGGCTCAGAGATGAGGACAGACGGACTACCTGGGACACTCGCAGCTGCTGCAGTTTGAATACGAACACACACAGACGCACACACATCCATATATCTGTGTACATTTGTGTGTGTGTGTATTTGTCGGATACACACACGAACTCGCTGCGGCCGTTAACGGAAAAATGAAAGCAAATCTTTGTAACGAACTTGGCCGCTTGTCGCTGAAACCAGTATTTTTTTGTTCGAGGTGTGTATCTGTTGAATGTATTTTGTTTCTCTTTCTTTTGGTTGTATGTTCTTGAGTGAAGTTGTAGTTTTTTGAGTGCATTCACAGTTTGCACTCGTTTTTAGTGTTTTCTACGCTTCTCCACTCATTCGCCAGCTGCCTGTCAACTTCTTTTCGCCTCTACACAGATTCTTTCATTCTCACTGCTCCCATTTCTCACTCTATCTCTCCCTCTCTCTCGTTGTTTCTTTCGTTGAGCTTGAAGCTTCGAACATGTCACGCACGAAACCATTCTATTGTTATTGATGGGCACGTCTTGGCGGTTTACTACCTGTTGATGAGGATGCTGCTGCTGCTGTTGCTGTTGCTTCTTCTTTGCTGCACCCCTCTTCTTTCCCAGTGCATACCCCTCTGTTCAGCATTGTCTCTGCTGATCGCTTATTGCTGCAATTTTGCCTTTGGTGTCTGCACAAGATTAATAATAGTCAAGTAGCCAGTCGAACTGACCATTAAGGCATCGGTTGCCTCAGAGCAACAAACTAACTTACTGAACTTAGCAAAAGTGCTCATTAACACTCGTTCGACTATTCATCACATTTTCAATTATCTAGTCGTTGCAGAGATGCTGACACTCTTCTTCCTCCTCTTCTTCTACTGCTACTCAAATATATCGCACAATGCGCGCTCATTGTTCATATATCTAGGCACACTTATTATATTTGTCTAAAATACACATCTGGCTTATCTGCATGTTGATTTTATTACTTATTTCGAATTAGCATTGAAGTCATCTCTCTCCAGATTTCTTTTTACTTTCTAGCGTTGGTTTTCCGGATTAGCTTATTAATAAATAAATAAATATTACCTGGATTCCTTTAACTTTCGAAACATAAATTACCCTATGCTTCCTAAATTTTATTAATACTTAAATTGTACATTGAAATTACCGTTAAAAATTATAATTATGTATTTGATGTTTTTGTTAACTATTTAATGATTTTCTTCGATTTGCCCAAAGTTGATCAGCATTTCAATTACCCAATATGGGTCTTCTTCTCTTCGATTTATTTGCCCAATCCCTCTACCCCTGGTGTCTTGTGTCTTTTGAGACGACACTAATAACTCTATGAGGCGAGATACGTGGCTATTGTATTAAGTCGCCTATTAGTTGGCCAACATGCCAACAGGTAGCCAGCAGGCCTGGTCAATAATACAGATCGCTCATAAAGGCAAATTTTCAACTTCAATTTGCCGACTGCAGAGGCCTATTGTAATGTCTACTCGGACGTGCCGTGCTGCGGTTCTCGTCCAGCAACTGCTTAGCCATTCCCGGCACGTACAATACATATATACATAAATATATATGCCTATAAGTATATATGGACGATATGCAGCAATCGCTGCTGTCAGCCAACAAAGGCAACAGGCCATTTCCAATGCAGTCTAAAATTGCTTTTAAGCATCCAAAATAATGCCAGTTTTAAGCCGCATATAGTATAAGCAAAAAAAAAATATTCATATTTGGTCAAATGAGGCTTTTGATCCGAAAATATAGAAAAAGTTCGAAGTTGCATTGGATGACATTAATAATGATAGAAATGGAATGCATTACAAGTCTAAAATTGGTTTTTAATAGTGTGATTTAAAACTTTATTTATGAACTCATATTTATTTCCCAGTAAAGTAGGAATTTAGAGAGATATATATACATATATATATATTTATATATATATATATATATATATATATTTTATATATATACATACATATCTACAGTCGTTGTTTTAAAGTATTGCCTTTTTCGGCAAATGTTAAAAGAGTTGTATTTATTTTTAAGGGCGTTTGAAAGCTGTTTGTGGGCTCAACTCTCAATATGTATTTTTTTTGTGTGCATTTGTATTTTGTTGTTGTGTTGCTTTTGTGTTGTTGTTTAGTCTGTTTTGTTGTTTGCGTTAGCGTTAGTTTTCACTCACAAGCTCAAAACTGAAGGTGAAAACATGGCAAAACTAGTTTAAGACCATATTTTCTGCTTAAATTGCATTGTGGCCAACTGTTTCAGTTTTCAGATGTGGCCAGCCAAGAAGACATCGACTTCAACTAGTGGCGATATCACAGCACTTTGCACCTGGTCTTTGTATCTGTTTCTGTTTCTGTTCGTGTTTCTGGCTCATTTGCATTTGTAGAGTGTGAATTTTTTCACCTTTTTTTTTGTTGCATCGACTTACAAAGAATTTGGAATTCCATGAATTGCTTTTGGCCTTAGCTTCTCACTGCCGGACCCTTTTCCCATAACCGAACTTTTGGTTTGCCAATAATTTGCAGAATATATAGCAACATAAATATTGCGATAGATAATTTTGGGAAAGAGATGCAAATTTATGCAGTTGAGCAATTAATACTGCAGAAATGCAATGGGTATATAAAAACAAATCTAATTTAACGTTGAATAAAATATAGATGAAAACTTGCAGATTATTCTATGTATTTCTATAGAAACTCTACCCCGTACCACATATATATGTATATATATGCCTAAAAAAAACAAATGAACATTTGCAATTTGTAAATAATATCCGACACAAAATCTGTTGCGAATTTTTGTACAATTTGTGTGTGCATTTGTAAACTAATTAAGCATGACATAATATCTGACATAATCTATGATAAAATAGAAATAGAAATCAATATGCCAGCTGTCGAGAGTTTTTGGCTATAAATGTGCGTCAACAATTGTCGATTATTAATAAAAGGAAATAAATGGGGGAAAAATGCACATGAAGAGTCTGTCGAAAAATGCGGAAACCAACGAAAAGCTTTTTGCACCATCCCTATTATGCTGTGGCACAAGAATGAACCCAAAAATAGCACCAGAGACCGCAGGGTGGAATTTATACATACTACAATATATAAATATATATATATATATGTAGTATGTATATATATATGTGTGCAACTAAAATCGTGGCACACCAAAAACAATGCACTCGCCCAGCGCTGCTCGAGCGACAACAATAAAATTAAAATGAAACTTCGCTGGAAACCCTACAAGTGAAATATGACCCTAATACAAATTAGAGTCCCCCCACAACACACACACACACGCACACACATGCATACATGCATACACAAAAGCGCAGTAGCAACCCTCGCCAAAGGAGACCCATAAACAATAATTCATGAACAACAATGCCAAAACCCAACCCAAAACAAGCAATATCCAAAATCGAAAGGGCTGCAAATTTATGAGTCTGCTTGAAATTCAGATCAAAACTGGGAAACAACAAATGCGAATGCGAATCCATCTGCGCATGAGCAACGATTCACATTTTAAACGTTAATTTAATATTTCAATGCGAGTAAAAACTATTTCTTTGAGTGCATAAAAAAAATATATATTTGATAGCAATCAATTGTTGGCAGCTGGGATAATTGATAAGAGCACCGGATATGTAGGTCGTTAGGTGCGCACACAGATACGCCCAGATATACAAACACACACACACACACATGTGTGTGCGCTTCACATATCACTGCATTTGACAAATGCGAAAAAAGATATTGAAATTCCATGCTAGCTGCGCTTATCGAGATGTCGCCTGTTTTTTAGTTTCGTCTGCTCTTTTTTGTGGCCTGCATGGATTGGGTTATGTACAGGGATAAGTGTATTGTTGATGGCTATGGATGTGGTTGACAATGTGCATGAGTATCTTCATCACTTTGATAAATGCCGCATCGTGACAAGAGCGCCGAATGCGACGTGCTGCGTTGCAATAGCTGTAAATTATGTGGTCATGGATGGGTAATCCTCAAAGTAAAGGGCGATAAAGCACCATTTAAAACCCGTTAACATAATCAAGTAAATCAGGTAAGCCAAAGGGAACTTATAAATAAAGATTTACAATCATAATTCAAGTTAATGGAAAGAAGTGCTCTCAATTCTTGACCTGGTAGATATCCTATATGTCAAAATGGCACAAATGCTTCAACATATTAAACTCAATTAACAAGTAAATCCAACATTGAAAAAATCTTTTCTATCTTGAAACTGAAACATAAAAAAATTCTAGCTAATCCCAGCTTGAATTTCTAAAATTATGCCAACCAACAAATGGATCCTTAAGCACGTACCCCAATCCACTGCGGATCTTCGGGAAAGTAATGAAATATTTGTTTTTATATATTTATTTAATATTGCAAAACAGACCTTTTGATGCTCAACGTACGAGTTGAGTAAACAAATTCTTTTAAATCTGTTTCTGACAAATATCATATTCGAAAAGTTTCGTTAACGCTGCAAAAATACGACTTGAAATAGCGCTTAATTGAAATAAAAGAAACAAACTGCGACGGCAACTGGAAGTAAACAAAATAAAGACATTTGAGACAGCAAAAAAATTAAAAACAAATAAAAAAACAATAAAAAGCGAAAAACAATTAGAGAAGTCGGCGAATTGGAGCCATCAGCAAAGCAGCAACAAACTCGTTAACCAAGCAGCCTTCGTTTCTGGAATTGGACTTAAGTCGGAATAGCGCACAAATGTGGCCAATAAACAAAAAAAAGCAATGACACAAAAAGAATCAGTTTACAGAGTGCATAAGGCGGCCAAATGTGAACGCTTCTAAGGCTGCCCATAAACTGGAACGGAGGTCGCCCAATGTTTGGCTGGTCAAAGTTCACAGCAAAAGTATTTATACTGAATCAAGTAACTTGGCTCTTTCTATAATAAATCTGACAGATAATCATTTTTTTTATTAGTCGTCTAATTATCTCTAGAAAAACCACAAATTAGAAATATATACGATTTGTACAAATAAACTCATGTCTCACACAACAATTTCAAACACTCTTCGAGGAGTGTCTTGAAACCATTTCAATTACTGCAGACCCGGTTTATGAGGCACTTAACCCAGACGGGGCCACACAGCGCGAAATCTCACACCGAATGCTGCCACACAACACAGATTAACTTGAGTGCATCGACAATGGGGCAGTTTATAATTGACACAGACACACACATGTTGCATGCATCTAACAACCGCAAGATGTGTGAAATGAGGCTGGAAATGTTTGAAATTTTAAATACAGTATTGCATTTATATCTAAATCCTTTTTTTTTATTATTATGTTTTATTTTGTAAAGTGGTTTTTGAATTAATTATTTAGCTGTACATATTTTTATTAATAACATTATATTTCAATGGGCTTGAATAATGTTTTCTATATCAATAATATATTTCAATGGAAATGTTTTATTGGATTGTGTTAATTAAAGCTATCAATTGTAATAAGAATGTACAGTAATTGTGTATATTATATTATATTATACTATATTATACTATATTATATTATATATTATATATTATATTATATTACATATTATATTATTTTTATCACACTCAAAAAATATTTTAAGTAAGAAATATTTATTTGTTTTATTTTTATTTTGTGTTAGAATTGAAACATAAAAATCGTGCTTCTGCATCTCATTTGGGAATGGAGTCTATATTGCTGTATATTGAAAGTGAGAGCGAGAGACATCGAGAGAGCGAGACAGCGAGAGAGAGAGGAAGACAGTGAAGGGGTTCCAGAAACTAGAGAATCCATCAGCCATGCGTGCATTATTCAAATCCGCTTAGTAAATAGCTGCAGCAACATTGCACCTCGAAACATTGCCCAACCAGGCAAAAAACATACAAATTGCTTTTACATCAGACTTTTTGTAAGCTGTTCTGTCAGTTGCAGTTAATTTTTATTGAGTATTGTGTAAGTTTTTATAGACGCTTATATAGAAGTGTTTCAAGACAATGTCGAATTTATTAGAGATCGGTTTCAAGGCAATCTTCAGCAGATTACATTAACATAGAATTATATAAATTATGCATTATTAGAAGACGTGTTGCACTGCACAATAAAAATAAGTGAAATAAAACTCAAGCTTACCTCACTTTTGTGTGTGTTGCAGATATTGCAGTATGTGCAACTAAGAATAGTTTGTTTTGTTGTATTTGTGTTGCGCTTCGCATTTAATTCTTGTTTGGCATTGCATTTTGCATTTTGCATTTTCTGCGTAAATTGCATTTTACGCAGCTTTAAAGCCAAGAATGAGGTCAGCTGGGGCTGAGCTTGAGTTCCGCTGCATTTGAGTGACAATGACTCAAAGTGCAATTGTCTATTTAAAGTGCTGCTGCCATTAAAATAACTACAAAACAAAATCTTTTCAAGTTTGCCGTTTCGCTGTTAATTTGGAGCTGGACGTGCTTGCCCCAAAAGCACAGCTGCTCGCCGCCACAGACGGCGGCTTCAAAGGGGCCAAGCCAAAACCAGCTGACAATGCACTTCCGTTTGGACCTAATAGGCAAGGCTGAAGGGGGTGTGAAGAGGGTGGTTTGGAGTTGGGTGGGTTGCAATCGTATATTGGCGCGTGCGCACGCACATTCCGCGGCACATTTTGGGGCAGACATTCGTTGCACGCATTTCAATTGCTTCCTTATGAAGAGCACTTAAACAAATTAGTGGCCATTGGAAACATAACAAAGCATTTGCTTTCAATGGTTGCCGTTTGCATTGTTTATTGAACCGGAAATTTGAAAACCGATATCCAAAAGCAGTTGAAGCGCGAAATTCGGACAAACGCTTCAGAAAATATTCACACGCACTTTATAAAAACAAAAACTAGAAAAAACATTTGTTTAACAAACCCAAAGAGTATTAAACAACTTTTATTATACTTTCCCAATCTGCACATGCTTGAGATTATTTTATAGAGAATTTGCTTTAAATCTAAGCAACATTTGTATACAAAATTGTAGATGTGTGTCAGATCATCTTTAAATTCTAAACAAAACATAAAAAAAGAGCCATCGCATAAAATTCTTGCATATTTTCACATAAATTCTGCAGGCAGCAATTTGAAAAGTGTTGGCAAATCCAAATTCCCAGCGAATTGTTTATACTTCATGCCCCCAAAAGGTGCCTCCATATTGTTGAGGGCATATAATTAGTTTCGCTTGCCTGAAGCTGCCAATAGATAAACAAAAGCCAAATACACACACATACACACACACACACACACATGTATATATGTATGTAGTTGTAAATATTTGTGTTGCTTTTGAAAATCTCTCAGCAAAGCGTCGCCTTTTTGTTATGCAAATCAAGTGTTGACATTCAAAAGTCAGTTGTAAAATAACCATAAAATGAGTCGCTTTGGGATTTGACAATTGAACAGTAGCCAACAAGCCAGCAAATGCATATAATTTGTTATTGCTTTCGTTGTGGGCGTGGCTGCTTATTTTTGTATATTGAAATTCCATTTTCATTTGCTTTTGGCCGAGCTGTGGAAATGTGACCGAAAAAAAGGTCAATTACGCGACTTCTCATTAACTGTTTTCCCAGGCCCAACGAAGCCAACGAAGCGAAGCGTGAACCTACAGGGCTCAAAGCAAAAGAATCCACTACCCCCTCCCCTTGTTGCACCACACGACCCAACCTGGCCACGCCCCGCACATCCTCACGCGACCTCAACGCCACTTTACACAGTCGAGTGCATTTCCCGCAGCAACGCGCTGCAATTTTCTTACTTTTTTTTCAACACTTTAAAAAATAGTTGGCATATAATGTACTTTTGCTAAATACTTGAAATTATATGTAAATGCTAATTTATTTTTAATTGTTAAAAGTTTGTCCTTAATTCATAAAATACATGTCATTTTTTAAGGATCATGTTTCCAAAAATTGAAAATAAAAATCATTTTTGATTAATGTTAACATAATTCTACTTAAAATTCAGTATAATTTTAAATATTTAATTTTCAATTAAAAAAATCATTAAGTATTTATAAATCATACTATACAAATAAATGCACTTTCTGAAAAATAAGAAACACATAGCTCAATTTTGCTCAGTGTATGTGTCTACAAATTTTCGGTGACTAGACCCCTAGCTGTGGCTCTTGCTCTTCTCTTATGAGTTCATGTCTGTCGTTATCATGATAAACAGCGATATACACACGCACACACACACACACACAAACATACTCACACACGCCCACACCCATGCACTTGCCAAGCGGTTCCCGGCACAGGTGTCATCCGCTTTGCTGGCTGTTGATCAACCTTCTGCCTGAGTTCTGGTATCTTTTAGTGCTTCGAGTGCACCTGCTGTCCACATTCTGGATGCCCCTTGCTTATCTGGCTTGTTGTGAGCCAAAAAGTATCTGAATTTCGTAATTAATATTTGCTTGCCTCTCGAAAGTAGGCAACACAAATCTCACTTCAAATGCGATCGTATTTCTCGACAATTGAGTTATTTGATACTTATAACTAAGCGTCAACATTTTGCTGATTTATTTTCGCTTTTTTGTTGTTGTTGTTGTTGTTTTATGAGCATTGCACAAGTTTAGCAGTGAACAGCAGCAACAGCAATAACAACAGCAACTTCAAACTTTGTGAACCAACTTTTATGGATCCATTGTTAATGCTGAGACTACGTATTGGGCTGAAATGACTTCCAGCGAATAATTATGAAATGAATTCGTTATCTCTTAAAATGACGGTGTAAACAAGACAAGAAAGAGCGACTATCTTTGGAACACCGATGATTAGATACCCTTGCAGGAACGGAATCAAATTAACCTAATTTAAAAGTTGATTATAAACTAAAAAAAAAACATATATGATGTAGAAATATTTACTGATTATAAACTAAAATAAACCCTATATGATGTAGAAATATTCACTGATTATAAACTAAAATAAACCCTATATGATGTAGAAATATTCATCAATCGTTCCCATGGCAGCTATATGATATATTCGAGGGATATGTGCTAATTTTCATAAATGTAGCATTAAAGCTGACGCATTGATTTCCATACAAGCAGGTTGATATGAATATGGATGGATATATATATCTAGAGAACATTATCAAGAATATATTGAGTCAGAAACGCTTCCTTCACCCCAAAATTATAATATTCATTGCAAGGGTATAGAAATTCACATCAAGTGTCGACTGTGGTGAATTTGAATGAAATGTTAATTAGTGAATCACCCAGAAATGGCCGAAAACACTCAATCTGCGAAATTTCGATTTCATTAGTGTTTTTTTCTCGGGCATTTAACAAATCTCTTTCGACAATAACGGGTTTATTTTCGGTAGAAACTGCGATGAGACAATGTCTTTGCGTATTTTCACACGCTGCGCCTGCGCACTTTACTGTTATTTTATTATGTCACTTTTGGCAGTTTCATTGTGTGCCAAATTTGCATCTTGTTAGCCGCGTTTTAAAAATAAAATGAAGTAAAGTAATTCTGTGACATTTTCACATTGGTTAAACTAGTTTTGTGTTATTAATTTGATTTAATGGTATTTTTTAATTGACTACTATCAAATGATTACCAACCATTATGCAAAATATATTTATATAAATTTTGTTTTATTATTTATATTTTATTATTTTCATATCGTGGAAATATTTTCAATATAAAAATATTCTTTGGAAGTCAATCGCAGCTTATCACTCATGATATCTGCTATCAGCAAAATGTGATAGCTTCTTTTTATAGAAACGGTGACAGATAGCATCATGACATCATGGGAGATATCATCAAAAGTCAACCACTTGAGATGGGATTGGCTTCAACTGTTAAATGTTGTAAAGTTGA
Organism: Drosophila fungiperda; assembly: GCA_035042345.1. Taxonomy (NCBI): domain Eukaryota; kingdom Metazoa; phylum Arthropoda; class Insecta; order Diptera; family Drosophilidae; genus Drosophila; species Drosophila fungiperda. The sequence goes on along the minus strand of JAWNLM010000159.1, from coordinate 1,471,898 downwards.
GGCAAGAGCAATTTTATTTAAACACTGATTGGCAAGAGTAACTAAAAGAGTAACTGTTGCTGGAATGTTTATGTTTAAGTTTGTGAGTACACTCGGAATCATATCTTATCATATCTTTAACAAACAGAGTTTAACAAACGCTTGGGTTGGACATGGGTGCTGTTTCATTCAATCAACATCCGCTGCGCCCAGGTGCAGCTCTTTGTTGGTTCGTTCAACCCAGCCCGAACTCTCCTTCATTTCCGACCACGTTAACTAGGAACAGGCCAAAAAGGCAAACAATAATAATAAAACAAATGAAAACTGGTTAAACTAAAAAACAAACCCTCGAGGGGTAAATTCAAATGCAAAAGTCCGCAACGAAATGACAACAAAGACACAACACAAAATGAGAGGCAATGCAACAGGCAACGATGCAGGTCAGGCTCGGATCGGGTCGGGTCAGGCTGGAGGGGTCAAGCTTGAACCGACATGCAACATATGCTATGCTCCTGTGCCTACTTCGACTTCCGTTGCCAGCGTCCTGTGCTCCAAAAGAGTCATCAAACCAGTTTTCTACACTTCAAAATATAATTTAATATTATAGAAAAAAGAAACAAATTTAAGACATACAAATTTCTCAAAATCAAAAAAAACCAAAACTATCAATTCTAAATTAAACCAAATTTTTACATATAATAGAAAATATATAAAATATATTTTTTCTGATTTAATATTCCCAAATTTATTTTAGCATTAAGGTAGAAACTACTTTCTTAACATTATTTTTATATGTTTTAAGACTTGTTCTCTTCAAGAAAACTCGTGAATTTTTGAAACTGTTTTTGAATAAAGAAATTATTTCCATAACTTAAATAAATATATATTTTCAGCCAACAATCGTTTTTAACTTTTAAGCAAAGCTGTTAACATAAAAATTATATTTGCTTTTCCGTTGCGACTTTCTATATTCGAGAATTTAGAGCAACTCTTTTATGCGAAGTGTACTGCATGAAAATTGAGACACAGCAATTAACCCGTCCAGTCGACGCAACGTTACTCTTGCCACAATCCAGATCCCGATCACTTGTGGAGTAAGGCACTCAGTAAGGCTTGCATCTCCTGCTCCTGCTACCCCTCTGGCGTTGGCAATCAAGGCGTGCGGCGCATGCGCGACCTCCTTTGGCTTCAGTTCGACTTGGACTCGACTTGGACTCTTGTTTTATTGTTGTTTTTGTTGTGGTTGTTGTTGTTGTCGTTTCTGCCGCAGTTGCGCATAATTAGCAACAATAACAACAAGTCGAGCGCTTTTTGGCTCATGCTGATTTGGCTGCAGCTGTCGCCGTTGGCTGCATTCATGTTGTTGTTTTGTTTATATTCGCATTCTGTTTCGGTAACCGTTGCAGATTTATTTGTTGCACACACAAATGCACACATATACACAGAAACACACACATACACACACAACACACTCTACACTCCACACCATTCGCTTCCCTTGCCACGGGGTCACCCTCATTGCACTTATTGCACTCGATTTATATTTTTTGCCGCCACTTCAATGACTATAAATAAATATTCGAATATTTGTACATAAAATCAGGAGCAGCTGCGCTTGTCGAGCAATTGCAATTAGTCTTACATACATATATATAAATAAATTTATATATATATATACATATATCATAGAAAGGGTTGCTCTTCCAAAGTAGACAAGAAATCGAAATGGAAACATCTCATGGAACTAGAAATTATGTTTCTAAGCTGATATTTTACAGTTTATAAACTACGAAATATAATTTACCTAAATGTGCAATATTTAAGTTAAGAAGTTAACTATATTAACCAAAATGCTTTATCATGTTGTAACAAATTTAAAAATTTCTCCGACTATTATCCAGAATATCAAAGTCACTCCAAAAACTTGACAACGAATGTCAAAATCTAGATTTTTCGTAGTAAACATTTAATTATTTTAATTGATATATAGTTGCTATTATTAAAAGAAAGTTTTGCAATTGTAGTAAACTAATTGCTTAGTCACAATTTCCCTCTTTTTTTTTTGTGTGTTGCCAGTGAACACCAGAAACTTCACACCTTGTTGGCGCTCAAGTGGCAATGACTTTCACACTGAGGTAAACAGAAGAAGAATCTAACAAAAATAGACGACGACTTCTTGGGGATGGGTAAGTGCGCATCATATGGATTTGGAACTGGGCGACAGCACAGGCACAGGCACACACAACTAGATTATAGAATCTGAATTATATGGCGAATCGGCAGACGCCGACGTCATCTAAATTAAGGCAAAAGTACGCATTTAAATTTTATGACAACGAAGTAAACAAACTGGAAGATGCGTAAGAGTAGGTAGCAACGGGGGCAGAAATGCAGCATGCTGCATGTGGCATCCCCTGCACATCTGAGTTTGGAAAAGCGAAAGCAAGTGTTACCCCAGGCGACAACGCTGACGCTCTTCCCCTGCCCCATTTTAGCTGCTCCTCCTCCTTCCTCAGCTGCTGCAGCTACTTTTAATGTTTTGATTCCTGGTGTCGTTTAATGGGCAACTGCCACTGTCAGCGCATGGAGTCGGGGCAAGCGGGAAACTAGAAGATTTATGGGCAATTACAAATCTCGTGCGTGTGCGGAAGAAAATACGGCTGGCATTGGAGATGTGGATGCAAAGCGCCGCATTCTGGGAGAAGTGGCTAACAAAAATAAATAAGCAAAATAATGTTTATTAAAAATGCAAAGCTTTTGATCGACAAACAAATGAACTGGATTTCAGTTTCTCCCCCTCTCCAGAAATGAGCACAAGCTCATAAATAATTTGAAGAGGAGGAGAAGAGGGGGGGGGGGAAGCGAAGGCTCTTAATTAAAATTGTTGTATTAACTTTGGTTGCCCATTTGTGGGAAATATTTCACTGACACTTTGGTAAATGAATGCGCTTTGCTTTGGTTTATTTCCTGCATTTTTGATAAATGCCCAGCATATAGATGATAATTAATATGATTTTTATAGACATGCCGAGCGTGCATGATCCCCGAAATAGGCACAAACTGGAACAGCGCACAGCCCTCCCAGAAATGCAAATTGATTTGAGTTTTTCCCCAGCGAATAATAGAATTCAAGGCAAAATACTTGCAACGAAATTTCTAAACAATATGCCGCCATGCTGAGAGCTGTTAATAGATTTGGTTAAATTCGTAGAATCGAAGACCTCCTTGGAAAACTCCAACTCGCCTGCCTGCCTCTGTGTCAATACGATTTTGTGGCAAGCACCCGGTCTGTCAATCAGGGTGAGTTTTAATTGAATTTGAAATAATCATGTTTGTAAGTGTGTCTGGCGGAGTTTGGAAGAGTGACTGCCTCAGCTTGACAGCTCAATGACGTTTCAGTTCGCTTCAAATTGTGTACTGCGACACCGAGATCAGTGCCAAGTGCCCGCTTAGCCAGACCCAAAACATTGAAGCATTTCACAATGATTATTTTTTTGAATTTGATATTTTCTAAGACTCTTAAGCTGGTTGAGCTATTCACAATTTGTATATTTAGACTCAGTGTTCCATGTAAGGTTACAGTTTCAAAATGTCAAACGGTCTAGAAAATTTATTATTTATCTCCGATTGCGTTGGAAAAAAACACAATATTTCATTTTTGGTGGCATCATTCTAAAATATTAAAAACAAAAAAATGTTTCATTGTGGTTCCATGATTTATTCGCATCCGCCCCTTTCGTGCCACCCCCTATCGAGTTTCCATTTGATTAATTTGAAGATTTAACGAGTTGAACCAGGCATAAACATGTTCCAAGGAACGCCCGCATCTCTCGTCCAAAATCATCAAAACCTAAAAAAAAAAGTGTTTAGCTTTTTTCGACTGTTGTAAAAGTAATTTAAAAAGGTGTTGGAATAATGATCATAAATTATAAGCGTATAATTACAATAGGTGTGAAAGCATAATTTTATCTGTTGGTAATTACCCTTCTTTTTGGGCGTTGAGTTTATATAAATTTGGGTACCCCGAAAGTATTATATAAAAATAGACACGATCAGTTGTTCTGTTTTACTTCAGAATAATATATCAATTTTTGAGCCATTCGAAATGTGTTGGTAAGCAGAAAACTGGAAAATCACTGCAAAAATTACATATTATATTTGCTGACGTCTGCTCACACATGCATATAGGATATATATATATATATATATATATGCCGTTTCTGGACTGGCACTTAACGTTCTCTATCTGTTGTTGTCTGTCAAGATTATTAATAGACGCCAAATGCAATTTGCACCATAAGGCAACTGTTGGCAAATTAAATGAATAATTAACTTATATACCTGGTAATGAGGCGATTTTTCTAGCTCCGTCAGTGGGTTTATGTATAATGTAAATGTAAATATGTATGTATGAAATGTATGTATGTATGTATGATTTTCTTTTGCATGTGACTGTGAATGCCGTGATCAACTTTGACCTCTTTTGCAACTGCCAAGCCTCATTTGATTGCCAGCGTTTATGTTTATGCCTGCTGCTTGTCTCTCTTTTTCCGTTTTGTGCATTTTGTTTAAGTTCGCCAAACCGGTCTTTTGCTCTTTCTCTCACTCTTCAGGCTACCCACTCCTTAAGCCAACAATTTCCAGTTTTCAAGTTTACGTACTGTTTGCGTTGCTTGTTGGCCAGCTTGAAAGCCACAGCAACAGCAGCAGCAGCAGCAGTAACAACAACATGGCTCAAAACTTAACACGACCAACTGTTGACTAACTTACTTTCGACGCAGTCGCATTTCAGTTTAACACCCTCAAAAAATGTTAATTATATTAACAAAAAAAATTTAAATAAAAAAACTACTAAACGATTTAGTTTCTCTTTACTGCAGAATCGTTTAGTTTACACTGCAAATTTTTTTATGAGATAATTTTTGGTAAACTAGGATTTCGAATACTAATTAGATTAAATTACTCTTAGATAACTTGAATTACGTATACTTTATTAGAGTCTCCTTTTAACTTAATTTGGGCACCTTTATTATTGCAATTAAGATGCCCTCAAGAACTTAGAGTATTTGCAGTTCGTCGTTAATTATTTTCTCATATTTATATTGCGCCTTGTTTATACATAAAAATGTGTTTTTTTTTTCAATATTGCAGTTTTTTTTTTCAACGTTTCTTCTTCGAAGCCTGTCTTTTCAGAACCTTTGCATTTTGTACACGAATTTAATTTGATGTGTGTGCGCTTTAATAAAAATAACTTCGTTATCAGACTGGCTGGAGGAAATCCATCACATTCCTGATATAATGTAAGTAATCGTGGCTTACTTGAGCTTGAAATCTGACGTCTAGAACTGGAAACAAAAGCCAAGTTGAAAGTCGCTCTTTTATGCTAGAATTTTTTAGGGCTAACGGAAAATGCGAAAGAAAAAACCCTTTAACAATCTATAATAGCTTTTCACACTCTCCAACAGCTGCGGCTGCAATTGGCCAGTTTAGCTGTTAGCCAGTCTAAGGCCTCTTCAACTTTCCCATCGCATTGGGAATTGTTTTGGCGCGTGTTTTCGTGTTGAACAAGTTTTCCATGGTATTTTTCCTGCACGATCTGCTGGCCAATTCATTGCCATTTATATGCTGTCAATGTGTGTATGTGTGTGTGTGTGTGTGTTTGAGTGTGTTTGTGTTTGTATGTGCCCATAAGCTGTTTTCTATTTTCCTTTTGCGCTGGCATGCGACTATCCATTAGCGCTGGACATGGCCAATTTACACTTTAGGGCCTCCTTCTCTCGACTTGACCGGCACAAGTTTCACTGCCGCCAGGCAAGATTACTCGATCCCAAATGTTGCAGACACCACGTACCAGAGCCGTTAAGACACCTTCGTGGTCAATGCGCAGTTGCAGTTCAAAGAAAACAAAGCAACAAAATACTTGGGTCAATTATTTAGCGCACTTAAAAGATCAAATTTCGAAACTACAATACAGAATTAACCTACATTTTTACAAAATATTTTTAAAAAGAAATGAAATACTTTGAGTAAAATATGATATTGGTAAGTCAAAAAGGTTAATTGTATATTTTTTTTATACAAAATATAAAAATATATCTATGACTAGCTCAAAGATCTGAGTACATTTTTATAATTGGGCTTTTAATCTATGCTTAAACTTAAATATAATCTGTAGACTAAGCCTACAAAACTAACATATTATCTTAACTGGTTTTATGAGTAATTATAAAGAATAATATCTAAGAAACGGAAATGCGAAATTGTGTCGAGTACCAACTGTTGACTCATTCCAACATAACGTCTTATAAAAATGGTGTATCTTATGTTATGTTCATATATACATACATATACGCTATATATTTATGTTTAAGCCACGCCATGACATATATATTTTTTTTGTTATGCTCACTATTCATTATAATAATTCATAAGGTACGCGTAACAATGCTTTGTTGGTAATTGTTTTATAGACACTTAATACAGTCGCACATAAAAAACACATAAACACATACACACATACTTAAAGTCTTTAATTGTTCCCCCACTTCACATTGACACTGAATATTATTTAGGATGTAATTTTTTTGCAGCCTATTCAGTTTGTGACCCACACTTTAGTTGTTGCTGTTGCGCTCTTTACAGTAATTAAGTTTGCGGTTTGTTTTTAAATGAATTTAAATTGTTCTGCGCATCGACAGCAATTATGATAGGCTCTCTCCCAGTCTGACAACTGTCATCTCTTTTTAGCGACTGATCTTAGAATTAATGTCAAGGGCTCACGAATAGCATGCTCTACTCTCTGTCGCATACTCTTGCTCTCTTTCCCGCCCTTTGTCTTAATTGCATTACGCAAGTTTTCGGTTAACTGTTCTTGAAAAAAAATAATGCTAAAGAGAGAGAGAGAGAGACAGTAAAATATTCAGAACTTAAGCATAGGTGGCTTGTGTGTCTTATTGTGATTTATGTACAATGTCACACCCAGAGCAACGATAAGATCTCGATTAGCCACAGCAACAGTTTGACGCATGCATATTGCTGGAAGTCCATGTGTGTTTGTAGGTGTGTGTGTGTGTTTTCATTTATCAATTTCAAATGCAACGGAGCAACAAAGGCGTGATTCAGTCTTGAGCCCCAGCTTGAGCTCAGAGTTCAGTCTTGGGTTTGAGGTTGGCATTTGGCATGTAATAATAAATATGCATGCAAGTAAATATGCAGATATGTATTTATGTATTCCATGTACGTGACAATTTCCTTGAACAACAATACTTAAGTTAACTGATAACAATTCCTAATTTAAATATATGCATACATAAATATATATTAATGCACTTTTCAAGTCTGCATTTGTAAGTGACCACTTGGAAGAAACAACCCTGTATTCGTTTCTTGTCATTTTTCAACACTCCCTTTTAGTGCGAGGGCCGATCATAAATAAATGTCATAATGCAATAAAAGAGAAAAGTGTCACATTCGCCGACATGCACGCGGACATGCGACCCCAATTTTGAATGCAATACACACACACACACACACGCAGAGACGTACACACACCTACGCAGCTACATACCATAAAATCCAGTTCCAACTCCGCAACGGAATTGCGTGTAAAATGCAAAAGATGATGTTCAAAACTGTGAACTTGCAACGGAAAAAAGAGTATATTAATATGATAATTCATACTTAAAAATGTTTCGAAATACATCTTGAACATGTGTGTAGGTGGTACTGGTTAAAATGTAAATAAACAAGAGTGCTGCAGTTACAAGTGTGTGACTGCAACATACCCTGTAGCCAGTCGCAGTCTAACTCTCAAACTCAACCAGATCCAATTAAATATTAAGCAAATTAGCGGCACGTTTGTTTCTGTTAGTCACGCCAAAAGACTCAGCTCCCAAATTTGGATAGACCACTGGCATATACAAGTTTAGCACAGCGTCAAAGTCAAGTTTTGGGCACCCACGCAAACTTTGGCGATGCAGAGAATTCATATTATTTTTTTTAACTTAGGTTTTTTGTTTGCACGCAAAAGGTGCTCAACTGGAACCAGAACATGGTAGTGCCGGGCAATGTGCTCCGCGACCCGATACGACATGTGACTTTGCTGACAAACAATTCGCATAAAATTGCAAACGACAAAGTTGTGAAATTCTTTTGGCCCTTGAGTTTTAACGGATTAGAGTTTAGCCTTTGAACATACATATATATATATATAAATATATATATATATTTACATATATCACTCGCTTTCTTTTCCAGTCAATGGACCTGCAAAAAAAATTCAGTCTTTCCGGTCAGTGATTCTTTTTGCTTGCCGCATTTTGGGTGAAAATTATAGTTTATGATTATAATTAATACGGGTTAATGTTTATGACTGGCCAGTTGTATAACTTGGTGAACTTTCGCTTTTGATACAGAGCGAATTTTGAAAGCGAATTGGCGCAGGAAAACACACTTTTTCTAATTGAATTTTGTTACTTTTGCACTTTAAATGTAATTTTAACTGCATGCAAAAAAAAAACTGCATCGTAAAAAATAACCTGTCAAAATAAATTATTTTTATAGCAAGAAATAATACTCTAAATTTTTTTAATATGCTTGATTTATGAAAATCAGCCCAAAAAGATTCGTTTTTTTGTTTATTTAAAAAAACAAACATCTTAAATCTGCAAAAGAATCATAAAGTTAAGTTCCATTGAAAACAATGTTATGAAAAGAATTCAAAAGCATTAAATTGGCATTGGAGGCAATAAACATCCCGAAGACAGTTCTGGAGTAGTCCCGAGGGTTGTATTTGTTTATGTTGACTTGCTGCAGCGAGGACTTAACTGCTGATAAGCGGCAACTTTACAGACCACCACATAAAGGCCACAAGGCCAGACGTGTGGGGGGAGAGGCCATCAGGGGTTGTCAAAACAATGGCCGGGCGTGGCATGGCAACCAACATGGGTTTAGTGCAACTGAGCAAGTAATGAAATCAGCGAGCTGTATCGAAGACCAGGATCTGAATCCAGATGGTCTGCGCCCATGGCATCAAATGCAAGTTCAATTTCAGCCCTTTCACTCCCGCTCCTCCGGCAGCTGCTTCTGGGGTTAGTTTGCTTCCGTTTTTGCTAAACGCGTGCGTCAGTCGCATTACTCAACAGGCTGCTACTCAGCAGGATGCCCACGGAGTGCTGTTGTATCCTTATGCCGTGCCAGTAATTTCATTTAGTTTATTTTCTTTTCAACGCGGGGTTCCCCATTTTTATCGTCTACTCCAAAATTTATGCAATGCAAATAGAAAAAGAAATGAAAGAGAAAGTCGAGTGTGTTATAGGCTGGAAAATTAAGGGAGAGTTTAGAATAAACAGCGTATGTTTACATTTTTCTGGTCATGTTTATCCAGACCAGCCCAGATTTCCCCTGCTCTTAGAAGTGCAAGTAGTATATGGAATCCAATTGCTCTCTGGTTTAATTTACTTTGTTATTGTGACAGCTTCTGTTCCAGCTTGTTTGCTGGGGCGGATTGCGTTACAAATTGCTCAAGTGATTCGATTTCGATAATGTTTTCGGCAACAATACAAAAACAAACTACTGCAGTTATAGCCAGCATATGAGGGTGAGCAATCTTTTAAGAATGCAACTAAAAATAAATATGCATATTTAAAAATGTATTCATTTGGTTGTAATAAAAGTGAATGTGATGAAATCTGATGAGCGTTTTATATATACAATTCCATTATTATTAAATTTAAAAATATTATTTTTATTGAACAAAACAATAAAAGCTGAATAAAATTTTAAACTCAAAGTATTTCCTTAAATGAGTTTCTTTTAAATTGCCCATTAAGAAAAATGAAAAGTTGGCGGCTGTTTTTTTTGTTTTTTTTGTTTTTATGTGAGATGTGCGTGATGGTAATAATTACCACATTGGAGTTCCACATGCTCCACGAGTTGTCAGCGACAAATCTTCGATGCTGGCCATAAAATCAAAAAACCATGTCGAGAAGTGATAATCTACTGTGTTGAAAATCTAGCGGCAGATGTTTATTAATTTCCCTCCAGGCAGCCAAGCTCGCTAGCCGGGAGCAGTACATTACCAAGAAAGCTGTAAATTACCCGTAGGGCGTACAACAACAAGAAAACTGTAAATTAGAGATGAATACCATGAATAAAAGAAATGGGAATTGTCACGAATTGCTGCGCACATGGTCACCTGTGCGAACGAGGGAGAAGCAAGAATAAAAGCAAGACAATAGTTAAATGCGTATTTTGCGTGTGTGTGTGTGTTTGCGTTTATGTTTGTATGCGCCTGCCAATACGCAATAATATTGCGTTTCCCCAACTCTCGAGCCAACCCACTCTCATCACTCGCCGCAGAAATGTCCAAACTGTACCTAATAAGTAGCGCACCCATTGATAATAAAAACGATAAAATGCGATCAAAACTAAACAGCCAAACAATACCAAATTGGCGCACTAAAATTAGAATGAACTGTGTTGGAAGTCGACCAAGAAATACCTCGTAAATAGCATTTAAATTAATATAAATCTTCATATATACCTAAACTTATAATCTTGATTGCTAACAAGAATTTTGTCTTTTTACGATCTCCTGTTAAATACCTAGAATTTTACCCTTAGCACCCTATGATCATCATTTGTTTTATTAAGAAATAAAAGACAATTGCTAATTAAAATAGTTTCAAAGCTTTTTTAATATAATTTTCAATAATCAACTGTTAAATACATTAAAAATTCGATTATTAAGCAACTTTGCTTAGATAGACAGCAATCAATTTGTAAAGGAAATTATTACCATAATTCCTTTTTTTAGCTTGCTACAAAATAAAATATCCCCTTCGCATGTCCCAAAATACTGGGTACGAAATAGCAGCCCACAAAAACGGAAGCTAGCCGAAATTGAAGTAACTGACGACAGATAGTACGACATAACAAAACGACAGATAGGCAGACAGGCAGACAGACAGATAGACAATGACAATTAAAGCGTGACACAGTGAAAAGCTTGCTAGCTGGAGACAGCTAAATGTGTTCAATAGATAGCTTCACTGCCGGGGGGATCCAAGTGAAGCACCGCAAATTGAACGTTGTCTTGTGGATGTGTCTGGCCATGTGTAAGTGGGTCTCCACAATAGTTGTGGAAGACACAAACAAGCAACCACAAAGTAAAAGTCTCGCAGACAAATCGACAGTCAACAAGCGTCGCCCTCGCCCCAATTGTGTCGATTGAAATGGAATCGCCTCAAAAGAGATGCCAGAATCCGATATCACTATGAATAATGCTGCATGTATGCATTTTTCTTACTCCAGAAGCAGTTCTTTGGCATTTGTAACACTTGAAGCCTGTTTCTTGATTGGAAAATTGCCCAGTTCAGCGCATACTAAAATTCCATTGGAAATAATAAACTCTTGAAATATGAAATACTCCAAGCTTATGTGTAAAATGGAGCAGTATTTCTTTTTTTTTTTTGGTTATATAATACACCAGATATCATTAAACATACTTAAAGGAGGCATTGGTTTCATTAAATAGCTAAAAATAGTTCTTATATATCTTTCTTGTTAATGCAGTATTTTTTAATTACTTTATTAATGACAAGTTTAAATTTATTTATTTATTATTTAACAAATGCTTTTAATAAATTATAAATAAATTTTACTTAACGATAAAACCGTTTTATTGTTATTTATTTGTGTAGAATAATTCACATACATATTTTTATATATTATATATTTTTTAGAAATGTTATTCTTGTACGTAATATATACAAATTACGGATTTTCTAGCACTGAATTGGGTGATCCATCAGCAACTCTCCCTTTTCCAATTTATGGTGACAACAAGAGTTAAATTCTGTTAACAAATGGACTTTCGACCATTATTCAATTTAGTCTTTTAACGCGCAATTCACAAATTTCAGAAATGATAATGAAAGCAGTCAAAAAACTGTCTGTCATACGTTGATGAATTTCCATTAGGGCGTCTCGACTTCTTAAGGGCTTAATGCGGTGCCCATCGAGCAATTGAAATTGAATCGTGAGATTTTATCAAACAAAAATTATGATTTGCTCCGCATAATTGAATCAATTAACTGACAGCCGACCAGAACCAAAAATATTATGTTACCAAAGTAAAAGAAGAGTTGCTGAGTGTAGAAATACTCTGTAGTTGTGAATAAATACAAAAGCTTTGAAGAAATTTAAATTAATGTTAAAATAGAGTATTCAATAACTTATTCACCATACTTACAAGTTATACTTAAAACTATTTTAGCACTTATACTCAACTTTAGTTATAAATTAATTAAAATGTGATAAAAATTAATGGTTTATTTTTATAATATTTACATATTGTACTTTAAGCTTTTTCATACCCCTTACAAATTCTGATTCATGTTTAAGCTTATATATACTCTTACTTATGTTTCGTTTGAGACTGGGTATTTTATTATAAGTACATAATTAATGCATTCAAACAAATTTCGGCCTGCAAATGGAATTGTGAACAATGTGCAACAGAGATTTTTTGATTGCCAGCATAAATGAGCAAATGAGTGGCATGAAATGCAGTCAAATAAATAAGGGAGTAGCAACTACTGCAGTAGGGAGTGAGTGGGGAGTGAGTAAGGAGTGAGTAGGAAGAGGAGTATTCTCAAGTGCCCCCAGTAGCAGTAGTAGCCGACTTTCAATTGAAAGCTCCCAAAGTTGCTGAGATTTCAAGTCTCTGTGGAACAGCAATTGATAAGGCCATGGGGCACGGGGCACGCTGCGACTGCGCAGCACTTGTGTATATGGATCGATGTCAATCGACTGCCATCGCGGGCACTTAATGGAGACGATGCAGTCTCGGAATTGATTTTAAATGGCCAACAATAAAAACAAACAAAAAAATGCATTTCGCGTACTTAAAAGTTTTGATTTCTTACGCGTCGTCTGAGGTTACGGTTGGGGAGGCATGCGTCACGACCAGTTCCCGGTTCGCCCACTAAAGATTTACTGTGCGACCGATCCAGCCACAGAGCGGAAGCCACTCGAGCCACAGGAATGAGGCAGCCCAAGAATGCCACTTGAGCAGACAACGACGCCACCAAGTATTCGTATTCCTACTCGAATGTGTGTGTGTGTGTGTGTGTGAGATGGCATCGAGTGGCCAGGAAGATGCACAGCATGCAACAGACACCCAACAATGGAAATTAGCAGCTTCCACAAGTCTCATAATTGAATATGCTGTAAGTTGGCAAAAGTGCCCACAATCTACGCTGTCTTCTGCCTCCAATTGCTTGCCACGACACAGATAGTAGGAGCTGGAGCTGGAGCTGGTGTCTGATCTAGCCAAGTAGTTGCAACAGCCTAACCACAGCCAAGTGTCGCACTTCATTTGCAACAAATGTTGCATGTCTATACGAGGCAGACGGCAGATCTGTATGTGTCTGCCCCCAAGCAAAGAGTCGTGTGTGACGAATTTAAACTTGATTTATGCATTTGCATTGCCTCTTTTATGTGCCACATTAACCCCCTCTTCCGACTCCTCTAACCATTGTGCTGCGCTGGTGCGATTTTATGACCAAATCAGAAACAATTCATTACAAAGTTGCTACACGCTATAACCAAAGAAGATCCCATAAACATTTCCATCTGCAGCCTGTTTGCCATTCCCTTCAGTAGGGTGACTCAAAATAGCAAGCCAAAAAATCTGAAAGTTCAATAAGTAAGTGCAATCTGCAAGAAACTTCAATATTTTACGAATTTTAGACAATAGAAAATAATTCTTATTTTAAAACAAATATTATTCAATTATTGTATAAATCTAGTTATATTGTGTGCATATTCAAATGTTTAATTTAATGTTTATTTTAAATAAGAAAATTCATTAAGTAAACAAGAATTCAGCTTGATCGGAATATTTATGTTGGACATATACAACTAAATGATTGATTATTTAAAAACCGTTTCCAACATTTTGAAGATCAAATCGACATTCAATTTATTCCAACTTTAATTTGGAATATCTTCAGTATGTAGCCCTGGCAATACTTTGAATGCTGAGCCACCCTGAGGAGCTGCAAGAACTGTTGAACAACTCCTTGTTGGGCTGCAACATTTTATTGTCAACGAGATATGCCCTCGGTCCATTGAAAGATGTCAATCAAAACAACTGGAGCATGAGCATCATCCCACTCGACAAGACAAGGCCCTACACATTCCACGGCTCGAGTTCGACGGAACGATAAAACATATGTGCTTATAAACAAACACATATATATATATATATATATATACATATGTATTTACGATACATAAGTATATTGAAAAGTGGTTGCCACAAATGATGGATGCGAATAGGAAACGAAAAAAGAAATCAATCTGTCGTTCAGGGGGGATGGGGACCAGTTTCTCCTATCTTGTTATTCAACTTCCCGACTCAAATAAATGATCGGTTAGGAGACCCCAACGCGTGCTATTGTCGCTATGTAACAACCAAATAGCTCCCCCCCCTCAGTCTCTCTTCATCTCTCTCTTTCTCTCTATGTTTCTTTCTCCAATCCCTTCACGTGTTTTCCCGCAGCTGCAAAATGCATTCAATCACTTCATTCGTTACGTCTTCCATCTTCTGGTCCAACTCAAGAGAAGAAGAAAAAAAACATTGTATTTTATTTACTCTGCACTTATGACCCCCATGCCGGCACTGCTTGTCGCCGATCGGGTGAAGTAAATCTGATACGGACTCCGGATTTTGTTGCTGGTTGCATTTGCATTTCGAAAGCGTTGCTGGAAGTCGAATTGTGGAATTGTCTGTTTAGCCGGCGGCCACTCCGAATGTCATTGCAATTGACAATCACGAAAGAAAACTCTCTCTCTCCCTCTCTCTCTCCCTCTCTCTCTCAATTATTCTCCATCTCTTTCTTCTGCGGAGCATCGTCCGCAGCACCTCAAGCTTATGCTGCAGCTGCAAAGATACTTTAGAATGCATAAAGTGATGGATTGTGTCCCTGGCCCCATATGCCATATGCATCTGTGTGCATCTCTGTGCCCACAAAAGCAGTAGCGAAATCATCTGATCGGCAGCACACGTACACTGCCAGCCAAAATAGTACTCTCAGCACACGTCTCGACAAAAGTATTTTGACAGAATAACACAATAGTCAGTTTACCGCATAATATTTTATACAAAAATTATATAATTATAATTATACAAAATTATAGCATATATTAAGTTCATTTAAATCACAATAATATAAAAGATTAAATATAATTAAATGAAAATATAATTTTATTAATTTATTTTTGTATAGCACTTCAGACGAAAAAGGGATTTTTTAATATTAAGGCGACTCATTTCAGAAAATTTATTTTGTCACAATTTCTATCTATTTTTTTTTATAATGCTTAACATAAGCACAATCTACTTTGACCCACTGTGCGCTGTGGCAAGTCGCTGCAGTTTGACACCGATTCAATGACAACAGCAGCAGCAGCATCCAAAACAACTACAACAACAAATGTGTGTTGTTGTGTTTGCAGATGCAGATACCCACAGCTCTACACACACGTTGTTGTGCGTACCTACATGTGAGTGAGTGTGTGTGTGTGTGCGCGTGTGTAGCTTCTTTTGTGTGTGTTCGCCTGCCTCGTCGCTGATCTTTAATTGCAGAATTGTGTTTGCCGACCCATAGATGAGGATGAATGTGACTGTGTCTGTCGCTGCGGCTGTGGCTGTGACTGTGGCTGTGGCAAGCCGGGCATTACTCCGTTGCACATCTACCGCCCATCTGCGTCTCCGATCTCTGGTGATTAATTGACGCTGGTGTCGCGTCAGTTGCGCGGGCTTATTAAAAGGATTACAAGATGTGAATGTGCGAGGCGGCAGCTGGAGTCGCAATTCCATAAATGCTAGGAGGCAACTCGTAATAAGATTAATTACGAACGCATCGTCCCAAAGTGCCACAGTGGTACAATGTTTTGACACGACAATTACAAAACTGAGCTCCGACATTGTTGCTTCAAGTGTCTCATTAATTTGAAAGCCCTAAGATCATTGGAGTTGGGCCAAAGCCAAAGCCAAAGCCACATCCATAAACTATACAATTCCTTTCGAACGAACAATTACCCAAGGGAATAGTGCCCTATAATCCTTGCCTGACATTAGCATACTTAAGTTTTGTATCCTGTTGACACGCGAACCCACGGGGCAGGGGAAAAGGATTGCGCCAGAGTGGAGTAGCCAGGATAAGTGTCATCAGGGGCGCAAATAATTGACTTTTAACGAAGGACTGGACTCTGCAGCAGCGTTACGCCAATTAGTAAAAAGTGCCATAAAGGGTCGCAGCAAAATATTCAAATTCTATCTGAGTGTGTGTAACTGTAGTTTGGTACACTCAAAAAAATGTATTGAGGTAATTTAAAGCAAGGAGAAATAATACATATTTTATTTATTAAGCTTCCATATTCTTTTAAAGTTTGAAGTTTATTAAGAACCACAACAGATATTCATGTTATGACATTCTTTTTGTGTTTACATTTAAGACAGCGTTTTTCTCCGAGTGTAGGAAACTCCTCTCGAAAATATTATATATGCATATTATAAATGCGTCTCTGTTGCGCCCCACTTCGCAGCATATCCGTCCGATTTTTAATATTCCCTGTCAGCGCGTGCGGAGAACTGAAAAGTGAGATACGTAAAATGTGTTGTGCAAATATGCAATTTATTCAAGATTTTAATGAACTCTTTTTGTTGGCATTGATGATGAGGATGATGTCATTCGGCGAGCATCCAATAAATCATGCTGCGATCGCCGAGTAGATGCTCATGCTCATGCTCATGCTCTCTGACAGCTGGATACCCAGCTAAGTCTATGGCTGCACGCCAAGAGAGTTGAGGACAGTGGAAGTGGAGCAGCTGCCAGAGATTAGTCAGTTCTAGTCACTGGCGCACTTCAAATCTCTTGGGAGCAGCCAAGCTGCTCAACTGGTTTGCTCAAAATGGTTGGTGTACAGGAGATCGGGAGTTGGAGGGGGAGCACTGTTTTATTGAAGCAGCGTGCACAAAGATCAAGGTGAGCTAAGAATTCATTATGTCTGTTAAAAAAAAGCAACAGGCATTTCTTTAACACTCAATACTCCAGCCAAATGAATATTAACCCATTAAGAAGCCAATTTCCTATTGTATTTGCAATTATCTCTTCAAGATATTCGTTCCGAACTCGTGTTTGTTAGTTGCTATTGCCAAAAGTGTTTAATCAAATCAATCTAATTACTTCATCGAGATATCTACACAAAATATTAAATAAGTCATTAAGAAACCGTAAAAAATACAAATCTTATTATGTACGTATGAAACAATAACAATAATCTTACGCAACGCAAGTTTAACGGTTCCCAGCTTAGAGGTCAGTCACAGAAACCAAAACTTTCCTCACATCAGCAAAAACTAAAAGAATCAACGGAGAACACAATGAAACCGCATAATTTATAAAACACTAAAAATGAAGAGGTCTTAACCCTCATTCGTAGCCGCAACTCTCAAGACTTCGACTCCAACTCCGTCTCTTTCTCTCAGCACTTCTCATTCTCAGCTGAACGAATCGCAGCCGAGAATAGTTTATATTTTTCAGCAGAAGACACAAGATCTTGGTTGGCTGGCGTATTGCAAATTTCCATGTTGCAGCAGCAAAACAGCAGCCCAAAAAGAAACGCACAATTATGAAATAAAATAAAATAGTCAAGTTTAAAAGTTGGCAACAGGAAATGCAACGTTAGTAATGCTGCCTCACAATTTCTCAGCATTTTGACGGTATTTCCTGTGGCTGTGTGTGTGTGCGTGCGTGAAAAATCGCTGCTTAGATGCGACCAAAGATATTCGCTGGAAAACCTGTTCTCCCATTGGTCACACGCTTGCTGGCTAAGCTAGAATGCTTATTATTGTAAGCTGATAATAATGTTTACTTTGCAACACGTTAGCAGCTGATTTGTTTATCTATGTGCACTTAGGTTAATGCCTAGTGCCCCCAGCCACAAGCGATTTATGTTGAGTTTTCGAAAAATGCCAGCTCAAAGCATGTCTTTTATATACACATATATTTAAATATATATATACCCATATGCCACATACATATTTATGCTGCATGACTCATTGTCACGCTTAAGAAAGGTAAAAAAAAGCATGAGAGAAAAGAGCCAAATAAAAAATGACTAAGTGCACATTCATGGTTTTTTAAATGGGACAACGAAGAATCAAAAAAAAAATAAAATAAAAAAACTGTTGGCTTAACTGTGAGCGTGACTGGATTTCGAATCTTGTCTGTTATCGTTGTTGTTGTTGTCTGTTATGTGATCTTCGGCTTATGGGCGTCAATAAGCTTTCAGTGACATGTTGCAATTTATATACTTTTGCATATCTTTCGCTTTCTTTGCAGCTGGCTGGCAAACTCTTGGAGACTGACATATGCTTTTAGGTATCACTTCTCACATGGCATTTATTCGGGTTGCATTTGGTTTTTGTAAGCTACACAAAATTGCCAGTTTCTTTTCGGTAAATTATTGACTAAAAACAAAGCGTGACATGTTTGTGTAATTTTTCTATTTTTCCGTTGTCCAGTTTTTGGAACGCTCTGCCATAATGGTGTAATCGTTCTGGGCAACATTCAGTGAGCCATATTGATGCGTGGGTGAATCGGGAAAGAATTCCCAGCCCTGTTCAATGGACATCTTCTTGATGACACCGGCTATGCCTGAAGCAGTAAAATATAATATTTAACATGAGTGAGCATTATATATATAAATATATATATAGAGTTAATCTCACCAAGGAATAGTCCAGCGCACAGGCCAGCAACGTGATTGCGCTTCCATGCACCAAAGACGCCTCCAGCAGCAAACCCACCAATCAGATAATTTATTCTGCAAAGCAAAAAGTTAATCATGATTTGGATAAACAAAAGTCAAAGGATCATCTCACTTATCATCCTTGCCGCGCATTTTTGTGGCAGCTAGCGTTGTTAGCGTAAATGCCGTCGCCATGCCCATCAGTGGACCCGTATTGTAGGCGAATCTTCCAATTGTGGGTATATAGCCCTGTGGCTTGGACAGGGTCAGCACATCCACTGTGGACCACGCCAGACCGGCGGCAACAGCGTATCTGTTCGTGGCCACAATCTTGCCAAAGGCATCTTCGCCATCGGGATGGTCGTAGTATTTGGAGTGTAAGATCGACATAATCGGCTACAAATACATGCAAATTATATATATTTCTTTAATATGTAAATAATCATCCCAAACAAATTGCACAGTGAAACTGAATTTTGTCTATCGCTCAAACATTGAGCACAGCGCATTCACAGTGCGCTTTTGATATTGCAGCATACTTTAGACAATGCTTTGTTTTACTTATGCGTTGCTTAGTTGATTAGTTCACGGTAAATACAATAATTTACTAACCTGCCGAATTTACGTAATTATTTCCAAACGCAAAATAGTTTGACAAATCAGCTGTTGGTCAGTGTGTACCCATTGGCAAAAGTTGAAAAGTATTATACCATAAAAAATACTAGCATGCCATTTTGAGTTAACTAGGAATGTCCAAGTTAACACTATGTTAAATAACAGAGGCTCAGAACTCGACTTTGTCCAATTCAAATAAATCAAAAACTTTATTATGCTATATATATATGTCCACAAGCCAGATATGTTTTGTCCAATCAAGATTAAAAATTTATTTTCATTTCATATGTATTCTGTTTTATTTAAACTAATTTCAAAAAACACTGGCACTAACATTAATTACATATTCGTTAAACATGAGGTGCAAAATTTTTAAATGTGCTTCAATGGAAGGATGTAAATTATTTCGAAAACGACCATTTATAATTATAGACGATTTTGATTTTAAATATGAATACGTTAAGTTCTTAAATCGATTGGGGTAGACTAGTTTAATTTGCATTTCAACTAAATAATATACACATAATATCTTGCGATTTAAGTAAGGAGTACAAATATCCATTCTATGATTTTTGTTTTTTTTTTTAGCGTACACTTAGGAGTTTAGTTGACCAAACAGGAGCAGACACAAGGCAAAAATCTAAATGATTTCGAAAACAAAATCGATATAAAGAACAAAACACGCACGATACGTTAATGAATATATGTAAGCAATAATTATGTACAAATCAAATGTCAAATCATGATCAGGTTCTATTTTTTTCTCTTTGTTTAATCAGTCATAATATTTGCAGTGAATTTGTCAAATTTCACTCATATCTTTCAAACGTGTGGCACTAGTTTTTTTAAAAAAGACAATGCGATTGTTAACTGCATTATCATTTTGCCCTAACAACGATATATGAGCATAACAAATATATATATATTATATATAGTTGGCAATATTTATATGAACACAAAGCTTATTGTTCGTCGTGTCCAATTATTTCAATGTCATCAGCCAAGGGACTCTCGATTTCCGGTTTGTTATCGTTACCATTTTGTTGATTTGCATCCAAATGAATCAATGATAACGTCATCTTGCTGCTGAGTATGACCTGGTAAATATGGATAGTAATTAATTGGTGTATATAATTGTGAGCAAAATTTGTCTTACGGCCGGCTCATCAATGGATCCATTGAGTTCAGAATCATAGACCTCTTCACGTCTCGTCTGTGAATCGGCCACCAAAATCTGTGAGTCGTGTGCCAAGGCGCCCTCCAAGTAAATGGACTGCGGCTCGGGTAGTTTTTCATCCAATTTGGACTGCAAATAATGAAAAACCACAAATATTATTATTAATAAGTTTAGTTAGTTGATAGTTGTCATAAGCACTTTTGGCATTTCAAAGCTGTTTCGCTGTTTGGAAATTTCTTTGAGTGTGGATTGGCAGGATTTGCAGTAGTCGAGGCACACTTACATATCCACTATTTGTGCGATAAACTGGCGTTGGAGGTCTTCCGGTCCATCTTTGACCGCCCTCGCAACTAGCTGTTAACTCCATGCCAAGAACCTACTCCACATATATATACAGTATACATGAATCATGCCAGTAATTATACAGAAATTATAAAATTATATACACTTTTTTCTTATTTATTTCTCACCGTCATTTCGCGCTCAGCGCTGATGTCGCGTTTTTTCCTTTGTTGTTGTGGTTGCTGATTGGTTTTAGCCTTGTTCTGCTCTTGGTCGTTTGTTGTTGTTTGCCCATTGGAAATGTTTTGGTTTTCTACATTTGTCAAATTCGTTTTTTCGTTGTCGTCCTTTTGCTGGTTTTTGTTTATTTTGGAATACAATTTTGAAACTTATTATTTGTGGGAGAAGACTTGTAAAATGCAACCAACCAAAAATTGAGCATTTCTAGTTTTGGTTTTGGTTCAGCAAGAAAAAAAACGCATAAATTTGTTAAATCAATATTAATTCATTTTATGAAAAACAATATTTACTTAATTGTGGTTAAAGAACGCAACAAAAACAATATATTAATTTTAGGGGAAGTACTCAGTTACATTTGCTGGTGGTTAATAAACGAATAACAAAAGAGAGTTAATAAACAATTTCAAACGATTGCTGCAACGTGGCCCGTTCGTCGGCGCTAACCTTATTTAAATCAGTTTCAGTATCAGTTTCAGTTGCACTCCTCGCCCCCTTCACATCTCGAACGTTCAATTGCTCATCGGCTGCGTCTATAAGACCTTGGATCGCCGTTACAACTACATATACGGTAAATTGTGCAACATAACATGTTTTTTTTGTTTGGTACAATTTATAGTACAAGATTGAGAGATGTATAGGTATATATATATATAGTTATATAGTAATTGCACATGTGTAACATGAAAACGAAGAAACGACAGAGAATATAAGTAGATTTTATAAACAATTTTGGTTTTTCAGTTTTTGGCTTTTGGCTTTTGCATTTGCTCTGCTTTTGACAAGAAGCTTTGCTAAAACTCTTCGATGTTCGCATGAATTTGCTGTTTAATGATATTTTTTGGCATGAACATGAGCTATGAATCGAAAAGTTGCTAGTATACACATAAATACATATGCATATATATGTATGTATGATTTATTGTATTTAAACCGTTTTGTTATGGTTTCTAAAATATGTCCCCATCAAAAGTATTGATAATGTTTTAAAGAAAACTACAGACACAATTACGTATAAATATATTTAGTATTTCTGGATAGTTAGTAGGACTAATACAATATTCGCATGCTGATCGAGCAGACGAGCAAAGTTAGCATAGAATAGTTTAGTATGAGTGCAACAAAGAGAGAAAGACACACAGAAAGAGGCAGAGAAAAAGAGAGAGTTGAATCGAAGCCCACACACATGCAACAGTTGAAGCGTGAGAGATATAATATAGAGTTTTATAAAATTTCAGATACTGGATGAAGGCAGGCTTCAACACGAACGTAATGCAACGCATTCATAGCAACGATCAACGATCCGTTTTAATTTGGATGCGCTCTCGCATGCATGACACAGAGCTGACAGATATGCAACTGTTTGACTGTTAAACCGTTCCGAGGAGTTGGGGCTATATACATGGAACATGACACAAATAAAATTTGGGTACATTATTTACTAGAAATGAAAAGTAGAAACGAACTTGTATGGCTTGTACTTAGTTGTGGTCTTTTTTTCTGTGATTTGATTGATTTTTTTGATTGTTTTTGAGTATATAAAAGTTGGTTGGATTAGAAATGTTGCTGCCGCTTGAGAAAGTTCAGAGCAATCATCTTGAAAATGAGAATACAAATAAAATATAGCATATATTAATAAATGAGATCATAATGCGCATTTTTTGAACACTACTGAACGCATCAACTAAAATCTCTGCGAGAAATCTAAAATGATTCGTGGGATAAAAATGTAGGATAAATGGAGTACTACGATTTTGCCACAAGAGCTACGATTTTTTTTCAGTTTTTTTTTTTTTTTTGATAAATGATGCTAACCTTTGCCTCACACTGATCGGTGTTCATTTCGGCAATTAATTTTGCCATCTCACGCTCCGTATCCTCGAGTTTCTGTCGCAACTTTTCAATTTCCATCAACTGATGCGTCTCCTTATTGCACAGCGATTTATCGACCTCGGAGTGGCTCTTTGGCCCTGTGGTAGCACTGTGGCACTGCTCCTGGTGAGCCCTCATCGATGTGGATAGATTTGCGGCCAGTGCTGTCGCCGATAAGGTGGCATTGTAGAGTTCCTTATCGTTGTTGCGCCTGTTGCCATTTGCTGCGCTCGTCGCACTTCCTAAAAAGGTGTTCGTAGGATTTGTTGCTTTAACTGACAGTTTTGTGGCATTGTGGCAAAGACAAAAACGAAAAAAACTAGCAAAACAAAGTGTATGTACAGCAAAATAATAAACAAGTGATCAGGTGACTAAGTTTCGTACTATGAATTCTGTTGGAAAAATATTCACGAACTACTCAAATGTATTTTTTTTGGTTTGTTTGCGTGGTTATGGCTGGTGAATTAGTAGACACTTATATAGTACATACGTATAAAAAAGTACAACATTTAAGGATATATTTATATATGAGTAAATACAAAATCAAGTTTGAGCCTTAAATGCATTTGTTTAGCAGCTAAGCACACCAAATGAAGAGGACATATTTTAAAAACTCAACAGAGCCAACTCTCGCGTACTTAATGTACTTAATATATTCACACAAAATTGATCATTTTTAGAGAGTCTTGTAACAAAATCAAAAATAGATTCCATCTTACTTGTCTGATGTTCGCGCCAACCTTTATTTTGTTGTTTTGCAAAATGTCAATGCAGAATAATACGAAAAAAATCAAATGTGAACGATTTTTAGGTTAGTTGTTTTGATTATGAGTTAAGTACGTGTGTTGCTGATGTGTAATTGTGTGTGTGTGCTTGGGTGTCGTAGTCTGTGTTCTTAAGGATGCAGTAGTGCTAACTACAAGGAATCGTTCTATAACTCTATACAAAAATGTATTTCTATCTTTAATCTTAACTCACCCAATTTAGTGCCGCCCAAATCCTCCACTTGACTGTGATTCTGCTGTCCAAAAACTTCTTGGCGGAAACTCGGATCCCCTGGAGCGGGTCCGTATGGAGCATTTGGCACTTGCTTCTTAAACGCAATCTTAAACACAATCAATTTATTAGTTATGCCACGTTAAAATTAAATTAAGAAATGCTGCCAAACCTTCATAATTGTATAGCCAAAGAAGAGAACGATTCCAATGGTATACAGAGGCATCAGGAAACCCATGCTACTTCCAGCTCTCTGCTGGGGCTGATGAAAGGCACCCGCTCCCATTGGTGGTCGCATTCCCGGAATCGGTCCAGGCTAAGGGCATCCAAATTAAAAACATTCATTAGAAAATGAATCATATTAATAATTAATAATATCTTTCAATAACAAAACGATACATTATGATTTACGATTTTCAAATTATTATTTTTAAGAATTTTTGTTTGTGTTTTGTCTATTGTTTGTAAACAATTTAAAAAATATATTTTGAAATGAAATAAACTCGGTATGATTATAATTTGACAGAAATTATTTTAACAATGCATTTAAGGTAGGATATCTGGAATTGACAGGCTATATTATGTAAATAAAAAACATGTGCATCATGTGTCGAATATCGGAACCACGTACATCCCATCTAATGTCGAATCGTACAACAAGTAGAGGCGCGGAAAGGTGGCATATAACATTTGGCACAAGTTCAATATGAACAATATTTTTTTTATTTCTATTTATTTTCTTTTTTTTCTGTTCTCAACCCACTCTTCCCTTACAGCTTCTTTTGTATATTTTTGTTTCGGCTGTCTTTTCGCCTTCAATTTGCGTGCAGTGTCATAAAAACAAAAAAACCAAATCCAAATAAACTAAACGAATCTATTTATAGCAATTGGCCGATGTCTCATCCGCAAACGTCCCAACTCGTCCATGCCCAATGCGAAATGAAATGTTTGACGACGCGTCTTTTCGTCGTCAATAGAAAATTAGCTGCAAATTTGAAGTCATATCTCACCCGCCCGTCGACGATCCGTGGCGGTGGATTACTAGGCGAGGTCTTGCGCTCTACTATTGGGATGGTGGGCGTGGCGGGTATTGCCCGCCCACGTTCACGCATCGCCTGATATATGGACTCCGGATGCAGGTGGGCTGGTCGCTCCTGACGCAGACCTATGTGCAAAATATTAAAGTTACAACGATTTTGGGTTTGGGTCAGCAATCATAAATGTTCTTAAATCTTTTAAAGCAATTAGTATTCGCTTGATTCTAATCAATTATAATAACGAGAACATAAAACAAAATTACAATACATTAAAAAATCATGATTTTATAATATTTATGGAAAGTTATCTTAAATTTTAAGATGCAAAATTACCAAAGTAAGTTAAAATCAGTTCTAATTCCATTTATCGAGCGATCACTGTTATTATGTGTATAAACATAGGCCATAAAGCGAAAGTTTCAAATGCCGTTAGATTTGTTAGGTTGTTTGAGGCAAAACGTGCCGTTAGCTAAATTAAAACAGTTAGTTTAAAGCGCATTTAACGATTGAACGGCTTGCACATTGGCGCCACCTACTTATTTCGCCTGTGTACAAATTGATCTGTTTGCGATACAAATGTGGACCAAACGGTTCGGGGCTCGGCTTTGAGGCATTCATAAACTGTTCCCGGTCAAGCACGACATCACAACAACCTGACCCCAGTGAGTAAGACAACACCAACACACACACACACACACAATATTAAATAATAAATAAATTAGATAAATTAATACAAATAATAATATTGTCAGAGGAACAAGAACTCAACACTTACCGCCTGGTCCGCCACGCTGTTGCTGATCCTTTAAGTTTGGCTTGATTGGCGGCACTGAGCCAAACATCATGGGATGGAATACTTTTGGCCACAAGATGGCAATGCAACCAACCACTGTTACGACCGCAATGATGCCCATTTTCTTGGGTGACATGCTCACCTCCGATCCATTCCGATTCTTTCCCTTCCCCTTCCCCGCTGCTGATGCTTGTTGTTGTGACATTGTTTTGGACATGTTTGCCCTTTCCTTGTTAAAGCTTTAATTCTTAAGGCAACTCTCCGTTTGTGCTTGAACTCCAAGTTGAGAATTGTAACGGTGTTTTAACTGATGCTTAATGATATTATTTATATTTCTTGTTTTGTTAGTTTTTTCGAATATTTGAGGTTAGCTTTGGCGTAGGCGCATTTTGGTTACGTTTATTTATGCAATTTTCTTTATTAAATATTGCATTATCTGAAAAAGAAATACACTTATTCATTTATACATCTGTATAAGCACAATTACACATACATATATATATTTATATATATATATTAATATATCTGTACATATTTAAAATACTTATGTTGTAACTCATTTGTCATTTGTGTTCTTTACACATCACTTTAAGTGATCACAATTGGGAGCATATGTGAATATTGATCTTTTTAACAACAACAGCAAGAACAACAATTTTTATTACATAAATAGCGGTCCCGATTATTTTATTTTTAGCGCTCACACTTTTCAGTCGTTTTCACTGGCTAATAATTTATTTTTTCCGTAAACCATATATAATTTTTTTCACAATCAAACCACAATCACATTTAAACGAATGGGGTAAAATAAGTAAAATAATAAAACACAATTCTAATAATAATAAATGGAAACTATTGTGGTATCTGCATTAAGTTTAAGCGAATGGCGAAACGACGAATGCTTACGCAAAGCTCCAATGTTGTTTCCGAACTGGCCAAGCAAATTTTTGAAACTATTAGCGAATTTTTAAAAACAGCACAACGACGACAGCACATTTCTGCTCGTTTTCTTGGGCCCAGTCGGCCATAATTTGAGCATTTGTCTGTTATTTTTGCCGCTAGCCGCTGAAATCAAAAATATATATAAAAATGCGACAAGATAATTTGCAACAATTCGCCCTGCACTTGGCGCGCATATTCTGACGAACCCCGGTTCTGGTCCCCTGGTCCCGGATAATAAGCGCACGCGCTGATTACCCTTATTTTGGGTGCGTCAGTATTTTCACCGATGTGTGTTATGTACACATATATGATATGTACATTTATAATTGTTTACTTTCATAGCATTTAACACGATTTTCGCGATATGCACTTTTGACTCTTTTACTGAGCATTGTTGCATATATATTCGTGTAACCGTATAATCGTTCATGTATATAGCTATGTATACAGCATATACATCATAATGACGTTGTCCGGTGTCTCTCTAGCAATTTTCAATTCACTTTCGTGCTCATTAACTGGCGAAAGTACTGAAACTGCATTGCACACATACATATTCGTATAATTGTTTTGGTTTTACTTTTCACAAGTCGCATGGCCAACAAATATATCTAAAAACACTATGGCTTTTGCTATGGTCAACAAATATAATTCATTTTCCATGTCCAGCACACAAATTAGTTTTATTTTTAGTACCAGTGGCATTGTAACAATTCAATGTCGCACAGTTCACAAATGTTATTCATATTTTATTTATAAATACATATATAACATTTTTTGTAACGCTTGACTAGATACCGTTTTGTGCTTCGGTTGTGTGAACGAACATATTTTAATAACATATGCGATGTACACTGAGTATAGCAACCAATCTATTTGAACATTTACCATAATTTTGATTAAGTATATCGTCAACTCTTAAAGACTAAATTCAAACTACAAGTTTGTCGTTATGAAGTGGGTCGGAAAATCAATAGAAATTCAGACACATATATTGGATTACCACCACAGTTTATCGACAGTATAATCGATAGGCAGTCAGTACTGTAAAACAACTAAGCAATTCAAAATATAATTTTTTCAAATTTAATAATACTATTAAGAATGCATATTTATTGGTTTTAGCTGTGATAAATCGAAAATTTCATTTCCTTAACGACAACATACCATACATTTTTATGTATAGATTCAATAAGCAAAAAAGTCATGGTGAGTCAAAAGTACAAATGCCAAATGCTCATATTTTGGGTTCGACTGGGCTTGTGAATGAGAAACGCAGCCCTGGTATCTGCAATCAGCCGGCTTAAATGTCCACGCGTGTTTAGTTTATTTAAAATGCAAAATAATAGTTAAGTAATTAATATAAAAATAAAGGCATTAAAATAATTAAGTTAAAGTACAAAATTGAAGGGTGAGTTAACTACCTGGAAATTTCCTATGCACACAAATTATGTGTTTGTGTTGGGCTCCTCATTAAAAACAGCTGTTCAGCAGACTAGAGCTGTCATCGTGTGCTAGGAAAAATAAGGTGAACCGAATGACAACTCTGGTAGTGATGTTTTCTTTGTGTTATTATTGTGGACAAAAGTCAAAATAAAACTGCGAACTTAACGAAATAATCGAATAATTTATTACATTTAGTCTGCAGTGAAAACTGCTATTGGCGGAAAAAGAAAAGTGTGTTGAAAGTTTAAAAACTGTAATTGACGGAAAACCTAATGCGAGCTTTCGATTGGCGTCGGTCCAAATTGTCCAAATTTAACGTTGAGCCACAGACAGGGTTGGCCATTATGGGCGACGAGGCATGTGTAACGGTTGAGAAGGAGCTCGATCGCGTCGTCAGCAAGCTGGAGCAGCTTCACGAGATCGCCTCTGCCGAAATCGGAGATGTCGCCTCGCTAATGTCGCAGCTGGTCAATGTGCTGGAAAACGCAGAGCAAAGTTTGGTCACGACTCTAAACACTGGGACGCAAATGAATGCACCGGGTACACCAGGAAGCGTCGATGATCCCATGGGCGAGACTGTCAACATGCAGGTGGAGACAGAGCCATCAGCTCCACAACGCTTAACGGAAAGCCAAATGGAGATAATCCGTGATGCCATCTCCAAATGTAATTTGCGCGTACAGAAACTATCGACGGAGCATCGGGATTCGCATGGTGCCGTTTCGAAAATTGGCAAGGCCATCGATCGGAACTTCAACTCCGACTTCAGCTCGACGATGCGTGTGGATGCACTGCAGGATGAGGACAACTTGATGCTGCTCAATAAGGCGATTGCCAAGCACTATTGCCGCCAGGGCATGGACGAGGTGGCCCGCACACTGATCAAGGAGTGCAAGATGAGCGACAACGATGCCCAGGATGTGTTCGACTCAGAACGTGAGTTCGCCGAAATCTACAGCATTTGGATACAAATACAGAAGCGCGAACTCACCGAAGCCCTCAAATGGGCAGTTCGTCACTCCACACAGCTCTTGGAGCGTCATTCGCTCATCGAGTTTCGGCTGCATCGCATGCGTTTTATGCAGCTGGTCTCCAACGGTCTGGAGTCGCAGCACGATGCCATCGTGTATGCCAGGACCAATTTACAGAAGTTTGCCAAACGTTACGAGCACGAGATTGCCAACTTGATGGCCAGCTTTATCTATCTGCCGGGTGGCTTAGAAAAGACACCCTACAAGATCTTCTTAGCCCAGGAGATGTGGACGGAGCTATCGTTCACGTTCCTTAATGATGCTTGCCAGTTGCTGGGCATCAGTAAAAACTCTGCCCTCTCCGTGGTGGTCAATGCCGGATGCACCGCTCTGCCCGCCCTGCTTAACATTAAGCAAGTGATGCAATCGCGTCAAGTACTGAGCATGTGGAACGGTTGCGATGAGCTGCCAATTGAGATTGATTTGCAGCCAGAGTTTCGGTTTCATTCTATCTTCGCGTGTCCCATTCTGCGGCAACAGACAACGGAGGACAATCCTCCCAAGAAGCTCACATGCGGTCATGTCATCTCCAATGATGCCTTGCACAAACTGAGCAATGGCCACATCCTCAAGTGTCCCTATTGTCCCGTTGAACAGAATGCCGAGGAGGCCGTTCGTATTTACTTTTAATATACGCATAAACCTAAAACTAACCATGCATAGCCCGTGAAAAATTACATCTAAAAATCATTATAAAAACTATATAATCAGATATAATAAAAAATGGTGAGACAGCGGCTGACAATGTTGGTATTTACTTTTCCTTTTGCGGCAGCTCCTTCCTTAATGCAGTTTGCTCCTTAGATAAATTGGCAATAATGAAATCGAAACTAAAACGCATCTTAAAACCCATTAGATCTTAATAACATACGTATATATAATAAATAAATAAAAGTTCATCTTAAAAACAGGACTCAATTGTTTTAATTCGAATTTACAATTTAATAAGAAACAAATAATTGGTGTCGTCTGTTTTTACAATATCAGGGAATGAACGCTCTCGCTCAAGGCTTGTGTTACCACTGTGCAAACACTGCGCTTTTGCAGCCGTCCCACTGTGTGCTCGGCTTCTGCAGTTAAACCAGTTTCGGGTTTTTTTTTTCGTTCGTGTCTCGCCTCGAATTTTCAACGTGTTGCGTTCGCTTCTTGTTTAAAGTTTTTTTGTGTTCAGTGCCTTTCAGACAGCTGATCTGAAACGGTGTTCGTTATTGAAATTATTGCAGTGCTCTTTGCAAATTTTCTGTTGCTATTCTCTCCCTGTCTCTCTGTCTTTCTTCTTGTTTAGTGGTTGGCAACGAACTCTCGAAATTCTTAAGAATTCAAAACAATTGAATTGTTTCACAACTTAATAAAATGAAAAACGTTTTGGATGTCATGTCGTTGCAGCAGCACGTGGAAACGAGCAAAGCACAAAATATGAAGCCCATTGATTATCGGTGAGCAACACTTCAATCTGCAGCAGCAGCTGCAATAGTTTCAATTTTAACTTCAATTTGTACATAAATGTTGCAGGAATTCGAGTAAACCTGGTCTGGTGCCACTCTACATCTTTGAGTGCGCCGCCAAGCTGAAGATGAAGCCACTGACTGCGGCCTGTGCTGCCATCGTTTATCATCGCTTCTTCAAGGAGGTCAAGCCGACTGACTACGATGAGTTCGTGAGTATTGAGTTGATCTCCTTCCCGTTTCTATATCTGAAAGTGTTGTGTTCCTGTTACAGCTAATTGCTGCCTCATCGCTGTATTTGGCTGGGAAAATCAAAGACGACGACAGTGTCAAAATACGCGACGTCATCAATGTGGCATATGGCACTCTGAATCGGGGTAGTGCACCGCTGGATCTAAATGATGAATATTGGGCCATGCGGGATGCCATTGTCCAGGCCGAATTGCTCATAACACGCACATTGAGCTTTGATCTTAATATTGAGCTTGCGCACAAGGTAGGAAGCTGCCAGTTATTACAACATTTTCTATCCCCTTTTGTTTTTCATTTTTCAACTTTCTCTTTCGTTCGGTAGTATTTGCTCTACTATATGAAGACACTGCAAGATTGGGTCGGTATAGATGTGTGGAACTCTGCGCCGATTGCCAAGACGGCTGCCTCGTACTTACAGGACTTTCACCATAGCGCAAATATCTTAAAATACAAGCCCACGCATGTGGCAATCGGTTGCCTCTCGCTGGCACTGCAAACCTATGGGGTGCAGGTTCCCCTGACCGACGAATCGGACGAGGCTTCCATGTGGTATAAGCCACTGGTCAAGGACTTCACCCGAGAGAATCAGTGGGAGATCATTGAGGATGTCATTGAGGTCTACAGACACGAGGCTTCCCTAAATGCCAGCTAAACCGTACAACTAACCAATCCATTAATTATCATCAACAATGCCGGACTTAATCGCCATTTCCATACAATTTAATTTATTTGAGGAAGCCATTTAAATTTACAAATATTGAAAAGACTTTTGGCTGTTCACTGAATTACACTGAATATTATTTACTTTATTAAAATACGCAGCATGAATTTCTTAATGGCGATGCTTGTGTTTGTGTTTGTTGTTGTCCGAACGATGGCGGGCTGGTGGCGAGCCGCTGCCTCGTCGCCCCGCACGAGAGCTGTAACTCGAGGCGGGCGTTGGGGATGGGGATCTGCGTGTTGATGAGCGAGCAGATGGACGATCCGAGTAGCGCTTGGGCGAATCCGATTGGCTTCGAGAACGATTGCGCTTTACAGATCTGCTGCTGCGACTGCTGCCCTCGCCGCAACTGAACGGTGAATGGGAGCGTTTGCGACTGGTGCGCAGACCGGGACTCGAACGGGAGCTACTGCTGTAGTGGCCACCGGAAGCATGCCGGCCATCGGGACTCTCGCTGCGCTGCGAACTCCTCGACTTGGTGTTTATATAGCTTAACGGCGAGTCCACAGAACCCACCTGTGAATTCTGTAAGCACGACAAGTGTTTGAGTAGATTGTAGCAAATAGTTTTACTCTTTAGATGGCTTACCCGCTTTAGCAAACGCTTGCGATGATATTGAACCTGTTCGTGCAGTGTCCAGCCGGGTTCTAGGCGCAGCTTACCCGACTCTAGCTCATCCTGATATTCAATAACTTTCAGTTCGATTTCACGCAACTTTTGACGCTTCTCGTCATCGAATTTCTCTGAGTTGTCATCGTCGCTCTCCTCGTCCGAGCTGAAGAACTTGGGAGGATCCGGTGGATCCAATGTGTCCCACTTGCTAGTCGTTATGGCTTGTGCCTCAATTTGTGTGGGATCAACCGTTTCCCATTTGGATGGTATAAAGCCGGGCATTTTTGGATGCGACTTGCTGTCTGCGGCCTTCTGTACGAGCTCCATGGGCACACCATCAAGGTCATCATCCACTAAAAGGATTCGAAACATGTAAAAAATGTATGGACATGCACGGCAAATAGAGGCTTACTTGGAACACCATCGATTTCATCAACATACTGCTCTCGCAAGGGCGTATCTCGCTGTTGGGCAGTGGCATCTGGTAGGGCCAGCTTCAGTGCACTCTTCAGCAATGCAGCACCGTCCAGGGGCACACCATCCAAATCTTCATCGTCTTTCTCCTCGCCGGACAGTGGTGCCCCATCTATGTCCTCATCGAGAGCCTCCTCTGAGCGCGATTCATCTGCTTGGAGCGGTGAGGTAGTCTGCAAAATAAACACCATAAATATATATAATATGGTTAGCTATAAGTGTACACATACCGTTCGACCCAAGAACACCGCATGCAATTGGGATAGGAAATCCTTTGGGTAAATTGTCCACTCCTCCCAGGTGCGTATTACATTGCAAACTCGCGTCTTGAATCCCTCCGCTTTTAGACGGCTTTCTATACCCAAATAATAGGTATGCAAGCTCTCGAATATATCCAGCAATTGTTTCTCAACGCTGTAAGTAAGTAAATCAGTTAACGCCTATGACTCATCAAGCTTTCCATCGTCAACATACGATTTGCGAAAGAACGAAGCGTTTGACACCTTAACAGTGCAATTGTGTAGAATATCGGAAACCAGATATAGACGAGCGATCTTCTTGGAAGCGGGAGTCTTCAAATTTGCCAACGATTCGGCAATGCATTCGCAAATCTCGTCGGCGGCATCGGCATGCTCAATGCAAAAAATCATTACGTCGCCAATGCGGGCGCGCTCCGGTGTCAAACTTCGTATCAAGTCTTCGAGGCGATCACGTTGCCTGCCAGCCACAAGAAATCATAAAATCATTAAATGAACATACACATCAAGTTGCTTAATAGACAAAATGGGATTTACGCATTAGATAAGGCACCCTTGTGAACAACGGGTGCATCTGGATCGACGACCAGCTCATCGGGCATGCCCTGCGTGTAGAAATTGGCAATGGGCGGCGTCCACACGGGTCCATCTTTGAACATGCGAAACTGGTTCTCGCGCCACTCGCTTGGTGTGTCGCCCTGCAACAGGGAGTACAGCTTCCAGCGATAATAAATGTGAGCCGGACTCTCGTTATCGAAGAGAAACGAGAAGAGTGGATTCTCCATTTCGCGGCTCATTATCAACGCCTCAAACATGGGTCCCTCGCGTATCACGAACTCGATCATGCGATGTATGATATTCAGCACGGATCTAAAATGCAAACATCCAAATTAAAACTAAAATAATTAAAGTGACTCTAAGTTAATCCTACTTTTCCGTCGGTATGAAGACTTTCACCACGCAGTTGCCCAGAATCTGCAATTTATAACAAATTTGGAAAAAAAACTTAATGCTTTATAGACCAAAGTGACTTACCCGCTCCATGTTCTCTTTGTCTTCAATGGAATCGTATTCCTTGTAGTTCTTTTTGGGCAACGAATTCGCCTCGCTAGGCGGTGGCTGGGCATTGAATGGTAGACCCGACGGCGGCGGAGGCATGGTCAGCTCCAGCAGTGCCTGCGGCGCAAAGATCGGCGTATTCATAATAGGCACCGTTTTGCCCCAGCCCAGACGCATCTCATAGCCCATGACGTAGCGACCGTTCAGGGCTCGTAGTGCACGTTCCGCATCCTTGCGGCTCATGTATGCCACAAAGCCACAATTGCGACCACGTTGCTTCTCCTCCTCGGAGCGGGGCCACATGATTTTGATGCTTGCCAGTGGACCATAGCGACCGAAAATTTCCATTAGTTGTTGCTCAGAGATCTTAGGATTTAGATTTCCCAAATACAGATTGGTTGTATTCGGATCACCCGTGTCAAAGGAACCACCATCTCGAGCATTGTTCGCCTGTTGGGAACTGCTCGACGAGGGTTGCTGTTGTTGTTGTTGCTGCGTCTGTTGTTGCTGCTGCTGCTGCTGGGAGGAAGAAGATGGCGTACTTGGCACCACCATATGCTTGTACTTGTGCCGCTCCTCACGCTCCTCCTGTATTCTATAGAAAGTATACATAATGGAGATTATCTCTTCTAGTTACAAATTTCATTCTGCTTACTGTCTTAATTCCTCCTTGAACAGTTCCAAATTACTCTTTTTCTTCTCCTGGTTCTTCTTTTTCAATGGCGCCGGATCCTTTTTGAGATCGGAGGCCAAAAGTTTTGCATAATCTTCCGCTTTCTCGGAGGCGCTCTTCTCAGTCAGCTTGGAGCCCGGCTTGTACAATTTGCCCTTCTCACTTTTATCCTCACGGCGGGAGCCAGCATCATAGGTGCCGGCCTTAACCCACACTTTGGAGGAGGCAGTTGGCGCCTCCTGAAACGTCTCCACAAACTCCTTAAATGCCTGCAAAAAGTAAATACAGAATTACTAATAATAAGTTTCAATTCGCCAACATTTCTCTACTCACATGTGCCGCAGCTGCCTCATCTTCCTTCTTTTTTTGTTCTTCAATTTCTTTTTTGGACTAAAAGCAGGTATTTTTTTAATTTGGTTAAATAAATAAATTAAGCGTATACAGAACTTACCAATTGCCGCTTGGAAAAAGTGCCAACCGTAAAAGCCTCTAGCTTCTTGTCACTTATGCGCTGAATATAGAATATAGTTAAATACTTGACAGTGGTATGTGTCTTACTTTTATTTACCTTCATTTTGCAATGTTGTTGATTTCTCTATGAAATTTATGTTCTTTATTTATTTCTCACACATCCTCACTGCATTTAGCTGCAGAACATCTTTTAGTCGATATTGTTTTCATGCAACATGCAACCCTAGTTTATGTATAATCTGCTTGATAGTCTGCTGCATGAAGAAATTGCACTGAACAAATCGATACCGTCACATATCGGCTGATGCCGTCTATCGATGATTGATAGGAATTGATCACCCCTAAATACAATTAAATTTACATTTTTTATACAGTAAATTAAGACTATCAGATCTCATACGCTGGCTGCAGCGCTTGCAACTTAATGATAAGCAATGGAACCGCAAGTATGTCGACTATGCCTGCGTGGTTGTGGTTCCCAGATGTGCCTTCAAATATTTAATAGCGATGCAGGTGAAGCAGGTGCAACAGCAGCTGCGGCTATCGTGCCAAATGTTGCTGAAGTTCTCCGCCAGCACTTTTGGTTTGAGGTGAGCTGCAAACACCCATACGCACACCCATACAAATATATAAATATAATTGTTGCCTATTGTGCAGTTATTACCAAACGATGCCATATCGAAAGTGGTTTGCAATGTGTGCTGGACGCAAGTCTCGGAATTTCATCAGTTCTACGTATCCATCCAAGACGCACATGTGATTTACGCCAGTGCGCCGAAATTCAAACAGGATCCGGATCCCGAAATTATGTGCACCCCCTGGCCAGAGGAAGTTATGATGCCAGCGGAGGTGCTAACAATCGATGGCGATGTCAATAACGATGGCAGCAACAGCAATAACCCTCTCGATGAACTGGACGTGGAGATGTCCACGTATCAGGCGGATATAGAGTCAGATAGTAAGCCGGACATTAAGCTGGAAAGACTGTCGCCAGATGATTACGTAAAGGATCAGGATGATGATAATGTGATTGTCACACGCAGTGGCCGAAAGTGGAAGCGGGAAACGGACGCCTATGAAAAGCTAAAGCCAGTAAAACTGAAGAAATCCCTGCAGTCCAAGGTTCATGACAAACGCAAGTTTCCAACCAAACGGATATTCAAGAAGCATCAATATCCACCATTCTGCAAGGAGGATGAGGATCTAATCAAGCAATATATTGTTATGGGCTGTGAACTGTGCATTTTTCTGGCCGATGACTTTGATGGCATGCGGGATCATTTCAAGGATAAACATCCCAACGAGCGACCATACATCAAATGTTGCGGTCGAAAGCTAAGCAAACGTTGCCTTATCGTCGAGCATGCGAGACGTCACGAGAATCCAGAGTATATTAAGTATGTATCTTCTTATATTTGATGGTATACATTCTATATATAGACATGACCATCTATGTTATGTAAGTTTCAACTCCTTTAAATTGAGCTCCTGGTGCTTAGCTAAATTCTTCTGCTAGAAACACAGCTATTTATCATGATTCAATAATATCTGCATGGATATTTAAGTTTGTTCATTCTTTTAATTATTTATCTGTTTGTTTCCAGGTGCGACGACTGCGGCAAAGTGTTTGCCAATTCGAGCGTGCTGCGCGCCCATTGGCTGGTGCACCATGTGCCGGACGAGGAATGCGACTTTCAGTGCGACGAGTGCGGCAAGCGTTTCTCTCGCCAGAATCTCCTGGAGCTGCACAAGGGCTCGCATGTGCCTATCAGCGAGCGCAAGTTCATTTGTCAGGAGTGCCCTAAACATAATGCGTACGTCTAATTATATCTATACCAATTAACATATTATATTTAAAATTTGATTGGATTTGCAGCTTTGCTACTGAATATCACATGCAAGTGCATGTCAGCATGCAGCATCGTAAAGCGGCAAATGTGTGTCATGTTTGTGGCAAGGAAATCAAAGATAAGGCTGTCTTTGAGAAACATGTGCGACTGCATTTTGAGGAGAGTGGACCACGCATTAAATGCCCACGGCCCGATTGCGAGAGCTGGCTCAAGGACGAGGACAATTTGAAGCAGCACTTGAGGCGCCACAATGACGAGGGCAAAACGTTCATTTGCAGCGAGTGTGGCAAGAGTTGCAAGAACTCGCGTGCTCTCATCGGACACAAGCGCTATTCGCACTCTAACACAGTCTATCCCTGCGAGCAATGCGGCAAGACGTTCAAAAAGGACATCAGCCTTAAGGTTCCAAACTAAATTAAATATATATAATATTAATATTTAAAATAACTATTAATAATATATGATTGCAGGAGCACATGGCACAGCACACGGGGGAGCCACTCTATAAGTGCATCTTCTGTACGAGGACATTCAACTCAAATGCCAATATGCATTCGCACAAGAAGCGAATGCATCCAAGTGAATGGGATCATTGGCGAAAAACGAAAACGGGCAGCTCGCAAAAGATGCTCCCCAGCGCTCAGGTCTCACAAATGCTGAGGGAGGATTCGGATCCGTTTGCCATTCCAAATACATCCAACGTATTTTAGAACATAGCTATCCCTCGCTTATTGTATATACATTTTTCTGAAATATTTAAATAAAATGTACATACATATATAAAAATGTTATTCAGGTAACTTAAGTTCCTCAAAATTTTGATTGAACTTACTTTTTTCACTATCGCGAACTTGCCTTAGAAAATATATTTTGAAAGCATTCTTTTAGGGGTAACTATGAGGCCAGGAAAATTGCTTTACTGGACAATAGTTCAAACTCGTTCAATTAATTTCATATTTTCAACGAACAAGGTGCGTACGATTAAGTTAGGGCATTTATTGTTGTTGAATTGTGGATATCTTTTGAATTAATTAATTTTATTATAAAAATAATAGCACAAATAACTTTGCTTAGTAACCAATGATTACTAAACATTCATATTATATGTAATCGATAAGAACTGTGCTTATATCGATGAATCGGCTGCACATATTCATCGAAAGTTGTGACGTATCGCGTGCTACCTTAGAGCACTTAAGACACTTGATACAAACAGCAACGTCAACAACATTAAAATGAATGTAAGTTAAAATATATCACATTTTTACCATAAGTAATACTTCCAAATTATGGAGCTTTATGTGTGCAACTCTCAAACGTATCTTTACTTACACCAAATACCAGGAATCAGAGATACCCATAGATATCCACACGCTGAAGCTGCAGGATTGGCTCATCAGCAGACGGATTGTGCCCAAGAACATCCAGGCACCAATCAAGGATATACATTCAAGGATAAGCAATGCGCTGCAAGATATGCCAGCCAACGATCAACTAATCAAACTCTTGTCTGGATCCAGTAGGTGCTCCTTAGATGGACATATATTTTAGATTCCAACTAAAGGTCGCATTATTTTGCAGATATAAACTATTTGCATGTGAAGGAGATCATCGAGATCCTGAAGCAGACGGAAAAGGATACAAAGAGCGTGTTCGGCACATATGGCAGCCAGCGCATGAAAGACTGGCAGGAGATATGCCGTTTGTACGAGAAGAATGCAACATATCTGGCGGAGACAGCGCAAATCTTCGTGAGGAATGTGAACTATGAGATTCCCGGCGTGCGCAAACAAATGATCAAATTGGAACAGCAGACGGATGAGTGCCTGAAGCGTGCCAATGATATGCACAAGCCAGAGGCTCAACTCCTGGCGGAGCACGCTGCTCTGCTGGAACAGCTGGGAGTCAAAGGCGAAAATCTACATGCTGAATTTGTTGAGGTGCTTGCAGGTCTGCAGAATCTATATGCCAAGTCCTTGCAGAACATTGGCCGCGTGCAGGCTGGCATTGATCTGTATGCCGAGGTCAGCGGGCAGCAACAATGCTTGCCCATACTCCGGCATTTGGTGGAGCATGGCAACACAACCGTTTATCAGTACATCCATAAAGAGGCGCCGCTTGCAATTGAGGAGCCTGAGCTGCGTTTAAGCATCAGCGGATCGAGCAGCAGTAAAGATGGCAACGATGGTAACGAAATCGACTTTGGCACTGATGACAATGGCGGCACATCATCCACAGTCTCGGCGGAGATTATCGACTATGGTGATTTTCCGGAAGCAGACGGTGGCAACATAGATTGGGGTATCGAAAGTGCACCCACAGATGCTGTCGAAATCAATTTCGATATACCCATCGAGGAATACGGCATTGTGGTCGAGGGCACCGGCATGGATGGTGGCACTGCCAAAGGTTGGCATTAACTAGTTAATGATTCCATTAGGATTTACTAATGTTTAATTCTTCCTTTAGGTGACCAGGCCTATACGCTGCTGGACTCGCCCAACTATCGAGATCGTTTTCTGGACGAAATCCACGAACTCGAGGCATTCCTGCTCATGCGCCTCTATGAGCTTAAGCACCTGGAGTCGTCGAATAACATAATGTTCTCCCTGATGGACAACATGGCGACGCACGATAACGAGACCATTGGCAAAATTTTGAGCGATGTGGTGAAGATCATTCAACAGGTGTCCGATGAGCAGACACGTCATCTATTCCAGCTGAAACATTCACCTAAATATGCAGATCTGCTGGCCAGCAAACTGCAGCAGATGAAAAAGGCCGTGGAGAAGCTGCGAAACACGCGCGATGGCCTCAAGAAGCGTGCCGTGGAAATTCGCGAGCAGCGCCAGAAATTGAATCCCGTCCTAGATGAACTGATTGCGCAGACCCGCAATCTGCAATCATACATCGAAAAGGATATATCCAAACGCTATAAGAATCGTGTTGTGAATCTTATCGGCGGTGTTAACTAGATATTTTTATAGATTTATACAAATTGTTAATCAATGGAAACGAATGGAAAAGTGTTAATAAATTGTTGAACATATTAACAAATAATAAAATTTGCTTGAAATTAGTTTGCATTGAAGTACAGTGGGTAATGGCTAAATTAAATATTAAGCTTTTTGAAGGAAATCAAATGGTTTGTTTTAAAAGAATTTTATTTATTTTTATTTTGCTATTTTTATTAAATATACAAATTTTATTTATATTTTTTGTGTTTTGTTTTTATTGGTTTTTTTGTTTAATTTTTGTTTTTGCTTTTGCATTTGCATTTGCTTTGTTTGTTGCTTATTATTGTATCCAGAATACAAATTTAATTTAATGTAGTTGTTGGTTGCTTTTTTGTTTATAAAAGTAGCCTTACACTTGTATCGTTTTAAACTTTCTTTCACTTATGTAATGTTTTTCTTAGCTGAATTGAATACACAATTTGTAAACAATAACAACACTATAACTAATATGTTTATGATAAAAACTTAAGGGGTCTGAAACAGGGGAGCTGGTTAAGGAAATACATACATACCAATCAATAATAAACATATTTAGTTGCGTTTGGAAGCGAAGGAAGTAAATAGATTTAAAGGGTTCGCTTAAATCGCATATATATCTGTGTATAAGTGTGTAAGTTAAAAAAAAAAACAAATACATACACGCACATATCTCGGGGTAAACGAGGCTGAGAGCAGGCTGTGGGGGAAGCAGAGGGAGCAGGGCATACCATAATAGCAGCATGCATGATTTAATAATAATTACAGAAGTTTTGGGTGTAAAAAGCCACAAAATGGGTATACATACAATATATAGATATATACATACATATATATATATATATATATATATATATCAACTAGACTTAGGCACTAATCTAACAAAACTGTGGCGCTACAATTAAGAGGGCTCAATCGGCATATTGGGGGATCATGTTAATAAAATATGTGTATGTATTTATGTATGTATGTATAATTATTGATTGTTCAACTAAATAGAAAATAACAAGCTGTATCCAAATTATAAATGATTGATTTATATATAGATAATTAATGTTTTTTTCGTCACGGCAAAGTGCCTCATTGATATGGTTGTGTCTGGGACGATCTGCCCATCATCTATACAATATTTATATGTATATATATATGTATATATATATATATATATATATATGTATATGCTACTACGTGATGCAGGCCCCCAAGCATTAATTCTTTGAAAATAATTATACAATCTGTTGCGACTTATATGTGGATACATTGTATGCGTATGTATTGTATATAAATATACATATATATATATATATATATATATATATACATATATTTATATATATATATATATAATTGCTTTGATAATATATCAACAACGTACGTGTTTGTGTCCATCTCAATTTGTTTTAAAGTTAAAGTAAGCATAAACTATGTTGCAAAAATTTGTTCGAAAGTTGCTTGTTGGTTGTTTGTTTGTTTGTTGTGGTCTGCCGTTACTGTTAGTTAGTACTTGCTTACAGACTACATATTTTTATTACATTTCATTTACGTAATTATTCATAGTGTTTCATTCCATTTTGTTTGTTTTTAGCTTACACGCTACTATTTATATATATTTATATATGTCTGTAGTCATGTTGTTGTTGGTGTTGTTGTTTAACTCTTTAGATTTGATTTAATGTGAGTGTTTGAATTCAGTTTATTGCATGTATACAAGGTGTATCATAGCGTTCGGTCGGAGTAGATAAAACTGAGCATCGAAGGCCCCAATCTTCAATAGTTATTGCTCTATGAATTTTGCATAACAATTTGTTATCCTTATTGTAAAAATCTTATCTAGTTAGAATCATCTTTGTTTCTTATCTACACAAGCACTTTTCTGCTGCTGCTGCTGCTGCTGCTGATGTCCTCCACACTTAACAGACTTAACAAAATGTATATTATATAATTTTGTTTTATAATATTTTTTTGTTTTTGTTTTGTTTTGTTTTGTATTTTGTGAATGCTTTTCAATGAAAAACATCGCCTCTCTTGGCGCCTAAACATGCTGCTGGTGCTGGCCACCAGCGCGTATGATTATGATTATGATTATTATCCGCGTAGTGGTTGTGTTGCTGCTGCTGATGATGCTGGTTGTTGTTGT
Source organism: Drosophila fungiperda (assembly GCA_035042345.1). Lineage (NCBI taxonomy): Eukaryota > Metazoa > Arthropoda > Insecta > Diptera > Drosophilidae > Drosophila > Drosophila fungiperda. Next base: position 1,429,722 of record JAWNLM010000159.1, on the reverse strand, counting down.
GTTGTTGTTGCAGGTGGTGCTGCTGCTGTTGCCCTGACGCACCACCCTGCGCCGGCTACTTTGGTTGTCAATCGTTCTTCACTGGATAGTAGATTAGATCGGGCTGCTGTTGCTGCATATGATGCATATAGTCATTGATTGGCGGCAACACAGACTTGCTATCATCGCCGAGCATGGGATAACCACCGACACCCACACCCACACCCACTGGTGGTGCTGTACGCTCATAGACGCTGCCATGCGGCGGTGGTGGTGGCAACAAATGTGTGGCGCCCGCCAACGAATGCAACGGCTGCTGTTGCAGTCCATGCGGATGCGGATGTGGATGCGGATGTGGATGCGCATGTGGATGATATGGCTGGAAGCTATTGTGCTTCTGCTGTTCGCTGACTAGCTGCTGCTGCTGCTGCTCGCTCAGCGCACTGTGGTTGTGGTTGTGATGCTGCTCGTAGTAAACGTTGCCCGTTGGAACTCCGTGCCGCATAAGGCCGGCACCGTAAGCAGCAGCTGCATTGTGATGTTGCTGACCCGCCTGATGTTGCTGCGACTGCTGTGGCTGCTGCTGCTGCTGGGGTTGCTGTTGCTGCTGCTGCGATTGTGGCATTAAATCAAAGTTGTACTCCAAAGGCGTGGGATTTGTGTCGATGAGATTCGTCAGAATGCTGCCAATATTATTGTAGTTGTGTGCATCTCCCTGACCCACTTGATTCACCTGCGGCGCTGCTGTTGCCGGCTGCTGCTGTTGTTGTTGCTGCTGCTGTTGCGGTTGCGGCTGTTGCTGCGGCCACATGTGCTGGAAGCCCAATAGATCGCCAGCTAAGGCGGGATCTTGTGGCGCCTGTTGCTGCTGCTGCTGCGGCTTGTTGCCGACGACAACAGCGGCTTGCTGTTGGGTGGGCGGCGTTGGTGTGCCCACGTTCATTGGAAGCCCGAGAAACTCGGTCGAGTCGACAATGTAGAACTTGTTGTCCTTCAGCTCGACCGGTTGCGTGTTTGGTGCCCCACCAAAGCCCATGTTGCCCCATGAGTCAGTCGCTTGTTGTTGTTGCTGCTGCTGTTGCAAAAATTGCTGTTGTGTTGCTGAAGCAGCGGCCGATGGCGACGGCTGTGGCTGTGGAGATTGCAAACGCGAGTGTTGCTGATGTTGCGGCGAATGACTGTGACGATGCTGCTGCAACAGCAACTGATGCTGATGATGCATTGGTGGCATGTGATGCGGCGAGCTAAAGTGTTGCTGCTGCTGCTGCTGTTGCAACTGCTGTGCCTGATGCGGATGCGCATGCGCATGTGGATGTGGATGCGGATGTGGGCTCTGTGGCGTGTGGCTGCGCATATGCTGCTGCTGCTGTTGCTGCGGTGGCTGTGGCTGCGTCGGCTGCTGTTGTTGTTGCTGCGCTTGTTGTGCCTGCTGCTGTTGTTGCTGCTGCTGTTGATACTGATTCAAGACCTGATGTTGCTGATAACCGACAGCTGGATTGCCGGTGGGCTCGAAGTGAAACTGGCTCTCCGGCCCGCCAAAACTGTTCATTCGCTGCAGATGCAGTTCCGGCGTGCTGTTGTTCGGCGTATGCGGTGTATGCGGTGTGTGCGGAGTATGGCGATGATGCGGCGGCTGCTGCTGTTGCTGCTGTGCAGTTGGCAACGCTTGCTGTTGTTGTTGCTGTGGCGTTGGTGGTGGCGTTGCTGCCGCATGTTGCTGCTGCTGCTGTTGATGATGCAACGCATTCTGCTGCTGCTGTTGTTGTTGCTGCGTCGGAGGCTGCTGCTGCTGCTGTTGCAACTTATCGGCACTAAAGCTCTGATTGTACATGGAATTTTGCTGAGATTCGCTCGTGGAGACCGAGTGCTGTGACGTGGATGCCGTCGATGATTGTGAACTGTTGCTGCTCACAATGGCGGCATTGAACGGGTCCTGCTGCGAGCAGCCAGGCGTCGTTGACAATGGTGGCGGCGGTGTGGGCGTTGCTCCTACACTACCACCCTTCCCAACGCCCGACTGCATCTGCTGCTGTTGTTGTTGCTGTTGCTGCTGCTGTGTGGCTGCAGCTGCCGCACCTGCTTGTGACTTTGCCTTACTGACCGCTGACTTTTTACTGGCCTTCACCGGCGGCGGCCCCGGCATATCAGGCAGTGGCAACATATCTATAATATTAACACAGATGAACAGTTAATAAATTGTGCAGAAATTGAGGATGCATCGCAGCACTTACCCTCTTCGTTAGCCTTGGGGAAACGCTGTTTGCCCTTTTTGGGTGGCGGCGGTTGATTTCCATGCATCGTCTGTTTATGGCGCACCAAATGCGTCTTCCACTTGAAAGTCTGCAAAAAAAAAAACAAATATTATAATAAACAATATACTTTTTTCACACATTATTCCACAAGTTGCTAGATTCTATTTACCTGATCGCAGTGATTGCAGCAATGCGGCCGCTCCTCAGAGTGCGATGGCAAATGGCGTTGCAGTGATTTGGCCGAACCGAATCTCTTGCCACAAAGGGTGCACTTGCACTCGGAGACATCGACATGGGCATTGCTGTAGTGCTCCTTGAGTGCGGGATATGTAAAATAGGAGGAGCCGCACATATCGCACACATACGTGCGCTTCACCTCCGTGTGCAGCTGCACATGCCGCTCCAGATTGGCCTTGAGCGTGAAACGATTCTGGCAAATGTGGCACTCAAAGAAATTGTCACGCTTGTGCACCCGTATGATGTGTTGATAGAGGGCATTCTTCGATGGAAACTCGGCGCCACAAACCTCGCAGATGGCGCCATCGGCCTTGTGGCCGGTCTCCTCAAAGTGCTGCTGCAGCTTCTTCTGCGACAACTTCAGGCCGCACTCGCCGCACGGGAAGACTGCAAGTCCAAATACAAAATTGGGCATTAGTTCAAAAGCTTTTGTTGTGTTCGAAAATACAAAACAATCAAATAAAAAGAAAATGCGCTTTCGCCTGCCGTTGGCTTTGGTGAAATTTACATTCGGTTCGACTCACTTTTGAAATCCTTCTTGTGCGACTCCACATGGGCATGGAACTGCTGTCGACGCGAATAGGATTCACCGCAGGTCTCGCACACAAACGGAAACTCCTTTACATGCATGGTCCGATTGTGTTGAATTATCTCCTGCAATAAAATGAAATATGTTAGCCAATATTTATGGTTTAAGGACGCGTTCTTCTTACCTCCAGGGTGTTACCATTGGGCTGACCACAGTCGTGACAGTAGCCGGGATGCATCTTGTAGTGGTCCAGCAGCGATTTGCGCTTCCGGTACGACTTGGGGCACAACAGACAATTGTAGCTGGGCTTGTCCTTTTTACTGCCGCCGGGCGTATGGCTGCCGCCGAGCTGGGAGGGTGGCGCTTGCAGGGAGGTGCTGCTGCTGCTGCCGCCATCAATGAGCTGCTGCTTGGCCGCATCCAGCTCGTCAATCTCATTGTCCAGGTCGTCGTCATCCTCCTCGCCCGACAACTCATTGTCGTCCAGCTCCAGCGATGAGTTCAGCTGTGACGATCCTCCAATACCACCCGCTGCACCCAAATGCGTCGTTGGCTGCGACTGCGAATGTGGATGTGATTGGGGATGCGGATGGGGATGGGGAGGAGGATGGGGATGCGGATGCAGATGCGACTGACGGTTGTTCATCAGTTGGGCATGCTGATGCTGGGGAAATGGGCTCTGTTGCTGCTGCTGCTGCTGATGCATTTGCATTTGCATCATTTGCTCAATGATTGGCGGCATCGAGAGCGGATTATTGCTTGAATTATAATGGTTCTGGTTCTGACTCTGCGTCTGGTTCTGGTTCTGCGACTCGTTCTGCAGCTGAATCTCAGTGCCAGCCATTAACTGCGTTGTCGCCGACATCGCAACGCCATCGATGCCATATCCGCTTCTCATTGGTGGCATCGATAACTGTTGCGAATGCAACTGCATCTGCGCCTGATGATCCCGATCCTGATGCGGCCCGGACTGCTTCGAGGGATGGTCAGGCGCCAGCTGCTGCTGTGAATTGAGCGCATTATTGCTCTTGTTACAATTAATGTTGTTGCTGTGCATATTGCTTGACGTAAGGCCATTGATCACAAGATTTCCACCACTACTGCTGCTGTTGCTGCTGCTGTAGATTAAAATGACAAATATTTATATAATTGAATTCATCAATGTAATCAAATAAACAACCAAGCTAAAGTTCTCTAATTGAAAGTCTACAACTAGGTTATCATATAAATATGTCTAATGACATTATGGGAAAAAACATTTTTTAAATTGTAACCAATAACAGATCAAATTACATGAATTCCTCAGAATCGAATATATAGCATATATATACATATATATTTTACTATACTAAAAATCACTCTCTCTCTTTTGGCTGAAATTATAGATTATTTTTCTATTAACTATTACACTCTTAAAAAAACTCGCCCTAAATTTCAGTAATTTCAGTAATAAAATTAGTATTTGCATTTTAACTTTTTCCAAATGGTTTTCTTAGTAAGAGAAAATATATATAAAGCAATAGAAAAAGATTTGGGACAATATTCACTAAATATACTGAATTTTTACTTCTAATGCTTTAAAAATATTTTTAAAAATTTTAATTTAGAGTGGTTTATTAAAAACTTAACGCCCTTTTTTGTGTTTTAAAAAAACAAAATTTACTTATGGAAATTAATAAAAATACTATGTTCTGCAAATCAATTCTATGATTCTAAATAAAAATCTCGATTAGAGAGCTCCTTGGTTGCTTAAATGTCAATTTCAATTGTTTTAGCTTACAGATGGTGCGAATGAAGCTGCTGCCCATGGCTGGTGTCCATGAGGAGGGAGGCGATACCGTTGTCGTGAACGGCGCTGCTGTTGCTATTGCTGTTTCCACTGCCGCTGCAGGTGCCCGTTCCGCTGCCCAATCCACTGCCGCAGCCGTCACCAACGTCGCCAGCGCTGCCACCGGCACCAGCCAGCATCATCTCATCTATTTCTGGCTCCATTTCGAGCCCATCGATGAGACGACCTGCGCCTACACCATCATCAATGAACTCCTCAAACTTCATAATCTCCTGCGCCGTCGACGATAGCTGTGATTCCGTTTCCGACTCCAGCTCCGAGTCACCAAACGAAATGGATCTCAGCTGATGCTCTGGCTGCAGTTGCAACGGGGACACATCCACATCCAATTGCTGTTCCAACTGCTGCTGCTGCTGCTCCTGATGCTGGATGTGCTTCTGCTTTTCCAGCTCCAGCTCCAGCTGCTGCTGCTGCTGCTGTTGCTCCTTCTGCTGTTCCAGCGCTAGCCGGGCAGCAACTGTTGCTGCTGCTGCCGCCGCTTCCTTTGCAGCTGCTGCTGCTGCCGCTTCCTCTGCCGCTGCTGCTGCTGCTGCGGCGGCAACAGTTTTCGCCAACAGTTTGCGTTCGTGTTGCAGTCGCCATTCATCCAGCCGCTGCTCTCGCAGCTCCTTTAGCACCCGTGTCGAGGGCGTGGTGCCCAGCAGCCGGCCGGTGATCACAAAATTCTCATAGAACTGCTTAAGGAACGGCTTGTGATGTTGACTCAGCGCCAGACGCAACAGCAGACGAAACTGTGCCTTGAATGCCCGCTCACTGAACTCGCCGCTGCTGTGATGATAGCGCAACGTGTACTGGTTGTCCTCGTGGAACACATAGCCATCGCCTAGACGTGCAGAACGTGTGGACAGCAGGTGGACAGATGGTGAGATGATATTGCTTCTGCTGCTGCTGCTGTAGCTACTGTTGCTAATGTGATTGTTGTTTCGCTTTCGTTTCGCCAGCTTTTGTTGCCGTCGCATTGAGAGCACCTCATCCACCACCTGATCCTCCGCCTGTTCTTCGTCCTGCCCCGCCTCTTCATCATCGTCTCCGTCATCATCTTCGGCAAATGTCGCCGCATAGCGTCGCTTCACCGTGTGTATCAGATCGAGTGGATCAGCACTGGTGAGCAGCACACCGTGGCCGGCAACTCGTCGTCCGGCAATTCCGACATTAACATTGTTGTTGCGATGATAGTGATGCAGTCCATGTTTGGCAATGGAAGATGAGTTCTCTTCTGTGTCAACATCCGCATCCAAATCGACATCCGTATCAGCATCGGCCACATCATTATCGAGGAAATCATCCTCCTCGTCGAGGCACATAAACTCCTCCTTGCAGAGAATTTTCTCAAAGTTTTGATTTAAATCGATCGCGGATGCTTCATCCTCGTTCTCTAGCTTGATTTTCACAACCCCGATTCCAGTGCCCGGTTCCGTCTTCTCCTTCTTCATGGCAGTGGAAGCAAGCAGCAGCTGCAACTGTTCTCTCTTCGCTAGCTGCACTCCGTCCTTCTCCTCCTGCTCCTCCTCCACCTCCGCACCGGCGCCATTGTCAGTCGTCGGCTTACTGTGACTACTGTTAATGTACAGACTCCTGACGACTCTGTCGCAGGCCTCTGGATATTTGCACTTAAGCGTTTGCAGCAGAAACTTAATTGCATCGCACCGCGACGCAGCGTTCAGACTGTCCAGTAGATTCACTGACTGATCCACCTGCAAAGGTAGTAAACAAATATTGTGTAAGTCAGAGTAAAAATTTTTAGGGATGAGCAAGTTTTGTTTGGGGACTCGTTTCATAAGATATTTAATATTTTTTATATATATTAAAATAGGGTAATTCAAAATGTAGTTTTTGTGGCTTAAACATAAAAAAAGTAGGGAATGTAAAAAACTTCAGTATGGTAAGTACTTTGTTCTTGAAAGATAGAAATATATCTATATACATGTTTTATTCTAAGCATGAGTCTTAAGTATAAAATCAGATTTAGGTTTAGATTATGAATAGAATAAAATAAAATAAATATGAAATACATCCACATTTTATTACTAGTCTATATAACATTGCATCATTCTGTTTATTTTCGTAATCTTTTAAATCTTTCGTCTTTTTTTTACTTCTATATAACATTTTTCTTATAATTTAAAATATTCATTACTTTAGAATGACTTTAATTGACAATAAATAAAGTTGTCTTATTTATTTGTCTAAAGGAGCTCTTGAAAAATTTAATCAAAAATTTATATTGGGTAATTTACTAGAATTTCTAAATAAAATATGTCAGATTTATAGTCTAACTGTGAATGCGAATAATAAATGGAATTGGGTTGGAATTTGGTTTGAAAGACATTTCCGTGACACCATCGACTAAACTGGTTTTTTCGTATCGATTTTCTGACTGTCATTAAAGCGGGAATTAATGTATATAAATATATATATATATATATATATATGTATACAAATATATGTCTACAAGATACTTGAACTCAATGTGAATGTTAACCTGTTTTTTCAAATGAGTATTGATAGTTTTTTTTTCTTATGTTTCTATAGTGTCTCATGCAGATTTCCAGGTGCGGCAGCTTGTTAACCATCTCAATTAAATGTTAATTACAATTTCGCGTTAAAAAATGACTAACTTCCGCTAGATTGCCCCACTTTGTAACTACATCGAATGAGTATGATAAATAAAAGAGCTGCAGCGTTGCCACGTGTTCGAATTAATTAAGCACTCCAATTAAAACGAGTAATTATGTACATCAACTTATGTAATGCAATTGATTGTATATATTTGTTTTTCATTCCAATTAAATTTAACAGAGATAATACACAAACACCAAGCCAAACACACACACATACACATGTTCTCTCAAAAACTGTCATCAAATGCAATTACAGATTATGATTTTCCAAACAATTTAATGCAATTAGAGCGGGAAGAGCGCGCACTGTGCTCAGCTTAGCTTCAGTCGGCGTCAACGTCGACTTCAGTGAAACCCGTCAGCAGACATCGCGGCGACAGCGACATCAACTGCGCTGCCAACGCGAACGATTAGCACACAGCACAACAACAACATAGCGAAAAGGAAGATGGCAAAGGAAAAAGTGTATAAAAAATAGCATGAAAAATAAAAACAGACTATACACAGACACACACATACATATACAATAATAATAAAAATAAAAAATAGCTCGCTGCCAGCGTCGATGGCAGCAACGAAAAGGGGGAGCAAAGAAATTAAAACAGCACACAATTTGTGCTACTTTTCCCCCATTCCACAAAGTTGCCATCTCTTCTCTGAGTATATTATGTACACATTGTATGTATGGAAGTGTGCGTTGTATGTTTATATTTATGTGAGACTGTGTGTATATGTGTGTATATGTGTGTGTATGTGTGTGCATTTGTGTGCATGTGTGTGTATGCGTGAGTTAAAGCTGCGAGTCAACAAATTATTGTAGTTGTAGTTGTAAAAACATGATGGCGCTCTCTAAATTACTCTCCCACAACCCACCCACTGGCGGATATTTGTTTTGAGAGGGTGAGGGAGAAAGGGAAGGCATATATATATATATATATATAGGATGAGGACACAGCACTGAGCAACACAGCTCGGGTTCGCTGGCAATTTTTAAATACATATTATTTTGGCAGCAGCATTAATTAATTCAATGTTTGCGAGAACTTATTCCCAACGAGTTCAGCAAAAAAAGGAATCGAGTTTAATTTTAAATGAAGGAATATTGACACTAACTATGTATATGTGTGTATTGTTGTATGTTTAGCTGTAAAACATCTTATGTATTGCCTCATTAAAAGAACAAACAAAAATTGTAATAACGAGAATGAATTGCTTCCGAAATGTTTTTATTAGGAATTAATAATATATTTCTTAAGAAGTAGCAACAGTCTCTCGCTTTGTTTGTATTCTGCTCGTAATAGACAGTTGGACACTGATGCCAAATATGAATATGTCCACGTGCGTTTGTGTACGTATTACTGTGTTGATATGTGCTTTACAAAATGCATCTTAAACAGATGGAAAGAGAGACATAGAAAAATAGGGAACGAGAGACAAGGATTAAGAAAAATATTTAAATATTTCCAAAATCATGTATATGCTGTTCTAACCGGTTCTTCGATTTTAGTTTGACTAATAGTTACTTTTAAATACCTTTTACTGCGAATAGCTAAAAATTTAATTGCTTTAGTTTACCAGTTTTCTTAGCATACAAAAATAAAATATTTGCATGTAAAAAGTTCTTTAAATAACTTTGAATACAATTGAGCACATCAACTACAAAAGATATGTATATACACATAAGTAATGAGAGTGCATAAGTATCTGTTAGTGCATGTATATTTAGTATTTACATGTGAGTATATGTGAGTATATATAAATATTTGAACATAGGCACAAAGGCTTAAAATCTCTATGCGACACAACAACAAAAGAAATATGTACAGAAATTTTTGTTTGTGTTCTTTTGTCTTACACAAAATTTATGGGCTTTTCGATCTTTGTTTCCTCCTTTTATCGCATTTAAGTAGTAACACGAAGCTCAAACCACATTTGCTACGAAACTAAATTTTAGCTTTTATCGGTTGTGTGTGTTTTAGGAGGGGAAGTGGGGAATGGGATGGTCGGTCATTTATCAAGATATGTTTTAAAGAATGGGATTTACCGTATGTGCATACGTAAATCTTACTGCACTGAGAAAACAAAACATAGATTACGGTAAACATTAAAATAGGTAAATAATTCAGATTAGGGTATTCAATAAACTATTGTTTTTTTGTAAACAGTTAATTTTTAATACAAATACATTTGGTTTTGATTTATTAAACTTGGGTGCTGCTGCTGCTTCATCATTATCTGCTAGTTCATTTTAATATATTGTAAATTACCTGTTCAACATACGCACAAACGGTAAAGCAACAGGGAGAGCAAAATACAATAGAAAGATAGTGAGAGACACATAAACACACAAACAAACATACATATTTAGAGATGAATTTGTTTACATACATAACGCATGCTTATTTAGGTTGCCAAACTGTAAACGTTGCAGCTGTAACTGAAGTGGGGCAAGAATAGCGGCTGCATTTTTAGCGAAAACTTATGTTTTATATTTTGCGCTCATGCACAACGTGTACCCGCACACACACAGCCATGCATTTAAGCTGACACACACACATATATATATATACATATATGTGTATCTAGTTATGTAGTTTTACTAATCAAATAAAAATAGCATTTACGTTGTCCTCCTTTATTAATGAAATTGGCGCAAAGAGAAACAAAACTAGCAACACATACACACATTCGAATGCATACATGTATATGTGTGTACAGTGGACCGTAGTTTGAGTCTCCCAAACTGTTTAGCAGAAATCCACAAAAAAAAAACCGTTGAAAATAATTCTGATATATAGGCGTAAGTAACATTTGTACTTTATTTAATGAATTTATGTGCAGTTTTGTACCAATTTTCTATCAAGTTATCCAACTGTAGTTAAACTCTTTAAAAAGATTTTTTTACGACGGAGTAAACTCAATTAGAAGCGGTAAAAGTTTTAATTGGGAAGCTCAATTAATAAAAAAAATATAAAGAAACTCCCATGTATTAAATGGTTTTTAGGAGTCCCCAATTGGCCTCTTCGCCCTCCTATTTAGAAAGAGAAACACGAGTTTCATCTTCAAGTGCATTCCAACAAGAACAGTTTATGAAAAAAGAGCCTAGAAGCCTGTTATTATACCACTGTACACGCTGTTTACAATTTTTTACTTGTGCTTTGCTCGTTCATTCGCTCTCCCCCTTACACAAATACAAACACAAAACAGAAACACAAACACAATCAAATTCAGCTCTCTCTCTCCCGCTGCTCTTGTGATGTTGTTGTTGATATTATTGTATTTGTAGTCAGAGTGGCGCGCACAAGTTGAATTTCGTAGTATTCGTAGTATTTGTGTACACATACATAGATACAAACAAACATGCTCACATACATACATATTTAATAGTATGTAAATGTCATTGTTCATATTAAGCATAAGATTGCTTACGATTTGTGTATGTGTATGTTTGTGTGTGTGTTCGAGTAATGTAATGTAGTTATAAACTAATAAAATAAAAATAAATATTTTCTCAAAACGACGAGGATAACAAAACAAAAGTGAATAATAGCCAGCCCCACTATAACAATAATAATGAATAAATGGGTCGAAAGTGGGAGAACTTAAACCTAAAACTGACTGGCTTCTGTGGATTAAGGAAGGTACAGGGAAAGAGTGGGAGAACAAAACTACAATTTATTTTAGAAAAAAGAAAAATAGAAAAAAGAAGAGAAGAATGCTATTATGTGTGGCACGGGTTGAGGCAATGAGGAAAAGGAGTGCTATGGGTTAGTAGGTGGGCGGCTGGGATTAGGGAGGGAGGGGGGAAGCGGCTGTGTAAAGGGGGCAAGGGCGAACAACACTGCGGAAGTTCTTCATACACAAACTCAAACAAAATGTCTGTCTGTGTGAGTGTTAGTATTGTGCAAGAAGAACCAATTGAAAGACTAGAATCGGAAAGGGAACAATGAGAAGGTTCAACGAAGCTTTTTATTTCTTTTTTAAATAATCGGAATGTCTGTTCCCAAAAGAAGGGCTAACCTATAAAATAATAAGTATTGCTCTTTATAAACACATCAAATATGTATCACTTTTTAAGTTTTGTTTATATTCACGGTCGCTGATCTCTTTACAAATCTGTCAATATTTTTAAATATTTACAATCCAAACCAATTTCGAATAATTTGATAAAAATATAGAAAAGTCTACATATTTTTATTTATTATATTTAACATAACATTTTTAATTATTTAAATACAATACAGATTAAAATACGCGGCTAGTGCACACTGTACTTCACTTTATTTATTATCTTTCCCTCTCTCTCTCTCTCTGCTTTTGGATGGCTGCTCTGTGTGTGCTCCGCTGCCGCTCTCTTCTTTGCCTACGCATTACACGTTGTTTTGCCACTCTCTCATTTGATAGTCACACGGAATGTAGACTTACATATACAAACAAGCATGTGTTTGTGCATGTGTGTGTGTATGTAAGTATGTCTAAATGTACATATTTATTTAGTCGGTGCAGGGGGAAGTGGGGTATCAGGGCATTTAATAGGAAACATTATTTAATTACCAGTAATTTAAAATCCAACTGTGTAGTTTTGTTATCCATTTTGTTGTTGGTTTCTGCATTTGGCTGAATTTTATTTATACGTTTCACTTACACACACATATACAGCACACAGACACACATATACACTTGCAGCGAGCATACAAGCACAATATCTACATATATACAGCACACGTACACGTACACGTATTTATGTATGCATGTGTGTATTTTATTATTTCGATTTTTCTTTGCTTGTGTTTCGCGTTTCTTCTACTTGCTCGCCACAGCGCAGCTCTTTTTTTCCTTTTTTCTTTTGATGTTATTTCATTTTCTTCATTTTCTTTTGGCTTTTATACGTTGTTAACGTTGACGGCTACTGCGGATGTCGTCGCTGCTGCAGCTGCTTCTACCCAACTTTTCACTGTATTGACAACATTGAGATATTGCCATTGGTTTCACATATTTCACATGCACATTTTATTATTGCATAAATCTATACAAATATCAAATGAATTACGAATATTCCTCTCTATTTATATATAGAGATATGTATATAAGTACACTTAACTATTGCTGCTGCCTGCCTGATTGCCACTTTCTGTGGCACACGCACGCACACACACGTACACATACAAACGCACGCACACTGTCTCGCACGCGCTCATACAGACGCGCGCTCAATGATGATCTGCTGCGTAGGAAAAATGGCTTTGCTTTTACTTTTATTGGTTTTCCGATTTGCGTAATCTATACGCGTACTATTCCGTCATGGGAAACCGATTATTTACTAATTTTACAAATATATTTTACTTTTTTGGGAGCGAAAACTGCAAAAAGCGACGGAATTTCCACAAAATGTTTTGTACAGTATTTTTTTTATATTTTTTTTGGTGCATACGTTAAAATGGTAATATTTAGTAGATTTTCGAGACCGGAGCTGCCAACTCGCTAGAATTGCAAGAGTTGCCACATCATCGCAGTTGTATCGTGATTGCCTTTTGAATCGCATTTTCTATCCCATAATTTTGAAATTTTATTTCACATACAAAATTAATCATCAGATTAGAATTACAAATAAAATATGTACCAAGGACAATGGGGTAAAGAAAAATGCTTATGATGATTTTGACTGCTGGGCTTGTTTCTCCTTCTTGGCCGCCTCGGCTTCCGCCTCCAACTTATTGTATTTCACAATAAGCTTCTCCACATCGGATTTCTCAAGGACATTGTAAACGGTAGCATTGTTGATGCGCTGCAGGGTGGCCATTTCCACCTTCTCCGGCGTTAGTTTTGTAGTATCCAATGTCTTGCTCAGCACTTTGACAGCCAAATCCTTGGCCTCCTCCAACTTAATGTTATCCTTATCGGCCAACTCCTGTTTCAGCATGGAAATGGCGGCGCCAAAATTATTGCCTATACAGGTGGCCTTCCAGCCGCCGTAGTTGCCGCTGGGATCAGACTGATAAAGCTGATAGCCATATTTGCTGTCCCAGCCCATGTACAGCAGCGAAACGCCAAAGGGACGCTTGCCACCGTACTGGGTGTAGGCCTGCTTGATGTCGCACAGATGCGAGACGAGTTGTTCGCAGGGAATCACCTCGCCATAGCTGAACTGATAGCGTTGGGCAATCAAACGCAGCTCCGACGTCAGCACATTCGCATCGGACGTAATCCCAGCCACAGAGCAGACCATATTCCTTTAAAAAGAAATTAGTATTAAATATGCACATGTTGGAATTTGGATTCAAGTCTTACTCATTTAATTTGTAGATTTTCTCGGACGGAATCGCATTGTCCAACAATTTGTTTGTGCTGCGGCATTCGGCGGCAAGCACAATGCCATCTTCGGCGAGGATGCCGAGACATGTGCCGGCATGCGATATAGCCTCCATTGCGTACTCTACCTGATATAGACGCCCCTCCGGCGAGAAGATCGTGGTGCGAGAATCATAGCGACGCGCCTAAAATATAAAATTGCAGAATAAAATAAAATTTTTTTGCCGTAATTAGGCAAATTGCACATGCAATTTATTGACATATACGTGCGTGTTGTGTTCAATTGAAATGTACTCATTGCATAGACTTGTACTTAGTCGCGAATTTAAGTGAACTTACCATTTTGTTTTAGTTTTAGAATTTACGTATTATTGAGAAAATCAAGCAGAATTCCGGCGTCGAATGTTTTCCCTGCAAATTGTACTTGTCATTCCCGACCAGAGTTGTCAGTCTTGCTCGAATTAATGTTTGTTAGAAAAGCCATCGATATATTTGCAATCACTAAATGAAGAAAATACGAAGTCATGCGGACTCATCGATAAATGAAAGCGAATAAGTATCGACAACTTTATAAATGTTGTAAGTCTGGTCACTCGAAAGATATTTGTGCTTCTAATTGGCGGCTAATATTTAAATTGTTGGGCAATTGAAAATGCTGTAAATATTATTTATTTTTGATGTGTTTCTGTGCGGATGTTTAATGGCGACAATAATTATACAAATCATTAAAATAATACAAATTAAATAATTGAATAATAATAATGTTTGAATTATAGAATAAATTATAATAATAATACAGCTTAGTCAATTTTGAAAATGAGGTTACACAGTGATTTTCTGATAAGTGGCAGCAGTCTGACGAAGCAATCTGAAATAATAATTGAATACAAAACTAAAAGATATACGGTAAGTCAATTATAATAAAGTTATATACTTTATTCTGTTTTGAATCTCAACATTAAATAATGGTGAGTTTCTAAAGCCTTTTCGAAATGCCAGAAAGACTAGGCAAACGCACAGGATTCACTGGGCCATAAACACTGCTGAAGCAAACACGATTATTGCTTAGACACTGGAGACCCGCAGCGTACAACATCGAGACGCTTTAATTGTTGGTGGCACGCGACACACGTTTTTTTTTTTATTGTTAGACTGTTGCTCCTTTCGACTGGCAAACATTTTAAATTCAAATGCATTACAATAACAAAGAGGAACCCGTTGCCCAAGTGTCTGTTGTTGGCTGACATTGCGTCTTCTTGTGGCAACCTTCGCCTTTCGCATTTAAATTGACGATTGCCGGCACCAAAATTCAGTTTCTGTGGCGCCACCCACTGACGATTTTGCCGAATCGAAACGAATGACAGCCATTGGTTGTCTTGCTTCGGCTTCTGATGCTTGCCGCCCCCAAGTGTCCTGCTGTACATCCTCCTGCTGCCACCCCGAGCATTGGTTCCTATATAAAGGGTCCAGACATTTGCCTCTGGCCTCATTCGTTAAACGCGCCTTTTAATGTTCGGTCAAAACTTTACTCGGAATAAGTCAAATCCTTGCCTTGGAATATTTTCTTCATTTAAAGTGCAACCAGTGGCATTTCATTAGAAGTAACTTGCAAAATGTAATGCAAAGTGATAAGTTCAACTATTGAGTATAGCTTAAAGAGATTACGGTCCTCCATTAAAGTAGCAAAAGTTTCGAAAACATTTTAAAGCAAAAGAGCTGGAACATTTTCTTAATTTAAAGCTGAACCTGTTGAATTTCATAAGAAGTGAATTGGAAAGCTAAGTGCAAAGTTGAAAAATTTAATTATTGTGAATACAAATATAGGATTACGGTCTTTGAATACAACCCCCTTTTTAAAGTGGCAAAAGATTCCGAAACACTTTAAAGCAACAGCTCGAAAAAAATTAGGTGCGCATCATTATCTTTGTGTAAGTGTTATTTGAATTAATTTCTCATTAAAGTGAATTAATTGAATACATACTATTATTGTTTTGTTTTGACTTTAAGCATATTTTTGTATTTCGTTTCTAAGAAGTATATTCAGAATGTTTTTAATAATGTTGGTGTGATGCTCAAAATTTAGTTTAAATTAAATATGATATATGAATTGTGTGTAATTTAAATTGAACAAGAATTTAAATTATTGATTCATCCATTGATTCAAGCACAATTCAGCCAAGTGTAAATTATATTTCGAAAATTAAAAATACTCTTGGTAAACCCATAATTTTGAATAGCACGATGTACAATATGTTGTGGATTAAACAGATTATATATCTGACTACACTGTTGCCCCATGTATGGGGTAGTGATAATGAGTCGTGGGAGGAGCAAAGCGTATCAACCATGGATAGCATAATGTATCCATACAGGAATGGCAATGAAAGCATCGAAAGCACCTTTGAGCGCATTCGAGAGCCCAAAAATCAAAAGGCTTCATTCAACGAAGTGGACATTAGCAAGATGCGTGTCTACAATGTGGGCGTCCTAATGGCCTCCCATTTGGGTAAGTGAACTATGTCTGCTTTTGGGAAAACAATCGGAGACAGCAATCGGAGTCGGTTTTCTTGCATTTCAGATTCACCTTTTGATCTGGAACGTTGCGGTCCTGCTGTCGATTTGGCCTTGGATCAAATTAACAAACAATTCCTCGCTCCACACAATATCACGCTGGTGAAGAAGATTGCCAGGTGAGTGCTGGGTGGCTGCTCGTATCATTGACTCCAGTCCTGATTTTCCCACTTTGGGTAAATTAAAGCTGTGCTCCATCAATGACTCCACGACTTTTTAACCTTTCGCCGCCTCCTAATGCGTCCTCTACACTGACAAAAAAAAACACATTGCTCCCAAATTGCAGTAATTACTGTAATTAATCTTCTTTTTTAGTAGTTTTTTTTGTTTATTTACATTACGAATTTTTTTAATAATAAAATGTTTGTTTTAAAATACGTTTTTTTTTTAATTATACATTATTTTTTCTTGAATCTATTTATTTTTTTCTGAGTGCGCTTCAAGATACACTCTCAGCTTGTTGCGTGCGGCACGAGTTAATTACTCGAATTTCATGGGCGCACTTGGCTTTTAATCCCCAACCCCAACCCCATATCCATTCCCAACCCCCGAGCTGTTTGCAGTGCATGTATTCCACAGAAAATGGCTTGTATCTTTTCAAACGCGCGCTTTGCTAACCAGTCTTAAACGATTACCTTTTTGCCATTGCCGCCCGCCTGCTCGCCACTCCGTGATAGTTACCCATCGTGCTCGGGAGCCAAGGCGCCAGGACTGGCAGCGGATATGCATTTCAAGGACGATGTCATCGCGTTCATAGGACCAGCGTGCGCATTTGCTCTGGAGCCGGTTGCCCGCCTGGCCGCCTATTGGAACACGCCCATTATAACGGGAATGGGAGATCAGGTGAGTATCTGGATCAGTGTGTGTGCTGCGTGTGTGAGACAATCCTGCCTGTGGTTTGCCATGCCAGCACGTATTTGGCGAGCACACCGCACAGCAAGTGGCTTTCAATTATGTGCCCCACTTGGTAGCAAATCCATCGACCCTCCTCCAGTCAAATTGATTGCGACACTTAACAATTAAACACGACTTTAAGCAGCCACTAAAAGCGGTCATTTTGCGACGAATCATTGCTTAAACATATCTCAATCTCTTCCCTTCCCTTCCCTACCCTTCCCTTCCCTTCCCACATAGCCGCCTTCATCCGAGAGCGAACTTACTGTCACATCCGGAATACTGGGCAAAATACACAAGAGCACGGTAAGTGAACTTATACACATCTAAATTAATTACTTAGTTAATTAATTAATTAATCAAAAAATATATCTCGTCTAGAAGTTAATTTCAAGTATTTTAATTTAGTTGAACTTTAGATGTATTCATCAATTTAATGTTTTGACTTTTTGTTTCACTCAACACTCATCATTCAAAGCTACACTCAGAAAACAAATCGACATAATATCAAACATTTATTCTAAAACAGCAGATTTTGTCTATCTGAAAATCCGTGTATATTTTAAAGCTAAACCAAAAAGTTTTCGTATATTTGAAAGTCGTTTTTAAAGAACAGTTTTCACGTAGCTCTAAATTTTATGGTAAACTTATAATATTTAGTTAAATTTTTTTAAGTGTTATTTCGGAATGTTTAGGCCTTAATAATGCTATTATAAAGTTAATTTCTAGCTAATACTTTGCCTTATCAATAATTGAATTGCAGGGCATGTTCAAGGATAAATCCAAGTATCCGACACTGACACGAATGTCCTATTGTCAGTGTCGCCTGAAGCTGGTCTTTGCCAGCATTTTCCGTCAATTCAAGTGGAAGCATGTGGCACTGCTCGTCGATCGTTCCGAGCTGTACTCCTTGACCGTGGGCAAGAATCTGGAGTACGGTCTACAGCAGGAGGGACTCTTGAGCTTTGTGCGCGAGCTGAACGGCAACGAGGAGGAGATCTATGAGAACTATCTCAGGGATGCGAGCATGTATGCACGTGGTAAATATACAGATAAATTTATATATATATAAATATATATATATATTGTATATGTTTAATATAAACTACGTGTTTGATTGCAGTGGTCATTTTGTCAGTGCGAGGTGTTCTCGTGCGCAAATTTATGCTCGCCGCACACAGTTTGGGTATGACAAACGGGGAGTGGGTGTTCCTCGATGTGGAGATCTTTCAGAGCGCCTACTGGGGCGACAGTGACTGGAAGCTGGACGATGAGAATGATATGCGTGCCCGCAAGGCATATGAGGCACTGTTGCGCGTCTCTCTGCTGCAGCCAACTAGTCCCACCTACCAGGACTTTGCGGAAAAGGTCCGTGAGATTGCTTTGTCCGCGTATAATTACACGTTTGGCGAAAATGAGGAGGTCAATTTCTTTATTGGCGCCTTCAACGATGGTGTCTTTTTGCTCGGCTTGGCGCTGAATGAGACTCTCACGGAGGGCGGTGACTTACGCGATGGGCTGACCATCACTCGACGGATGTGGAATCGCACTTTCGAAGGCATAACGGGACAGGTGCGGATCGATGACAATGGGGATCGCGATGCAGATTACTCGATTCTCGATCTGGATCCCATCAATGGCAGATTCTCAGTGGTTGCACATTACTACGGCCTTCACAAGTGGGTTGCATTTAGTGTTTTAAATAAAAATATATTTTAAATTTTTTATTTTATTGCACTTGCAGGAAATATGCTGCTGCGCATGGCAAGAAGATTCATTGGCCGGGGGGCTGGGAGGGACCGCCACCAGATGTGCCACCCTGCGGATTTCTGGGCAATGCTCCAGGCTGTCATGGAAATGGTAAGCTATTTTATCTAATTAATCATTTTTATCGAAATATTAATTAGCTTTCTTTTTTTTAGGGACCACAATTATGTATTCGTTTTTTGGACTAGCTCTGTTTTTGGGTCTTGTGCTGCTCGTCATTTGTCTGCTGCAAAAGTGAGTAAAAAAATTTAATAAAACTAAACCAGAATTAAGCAAATCGTTTAAATTGTAATTTGTAACAAAAAAATCATAATTGTTCCACTTTTTTGCCAGGCAAATGAAGCTAAGCAAGGAGCTGCACAATATGTCCTGGAGAGTGCGTCCCGAAGATGTCCTCATCGAAATGGGCGGCATGTTTGGCTCGAAGGGTGGACTACAGCGCCTCGATGTGGAGAATATATCGTTGCAACAGTTTGGCATACATTCTGGCAGAGCTTCGATTGCCAGCTTTGCATCGCTGCCACCTCAAGTCTACACAACGATTGGACAATTCAAGGGCGAACGGGTTGCGATCAAGAAGGTGAATGTCAAGAAGGTGGAGGTGACCTCAACACTGCTCTGGGAGATTAAGCAGGCACGCGATGTGAGCCACGAGAATACAGTGCGATTTGTGGGTGCCTGCATCGATTTGCCACGACCCACTGTCCTCATCCTAACCGAATACTGCTCGCGGGGCAGCCTCAAGGATGTACTCGAGAATGAGGCGATTGAGCTGGATTGGAACTTTCGCATGTCGCTGATACACGACATTGTCAAGGGCATGAGCTATCTGCACAACAGTGATGTTGTCGCCCATGGAAAACTCCGTTCCTGCAATTGTCTCATTGATGGACGATTCGTGCTGAAGATCTCCGACTTTGGATTGAACACACTTACCACACCTTCAGACTTTGTGCGCGATCAGAATTATTATACCAGTAAGATAACTCTTGAAAGTTCCTTGCACTTCGAGATAGTGGATTACCTGAGTGTTCCCTTAACCTTTACTTCAGAGCTGCTGTGGATAGCCCCAGAGCTGCTGCCGATGACCTCAATTCCCGGCTGTCCAGCGACTCAACGGGGCGACGTTTATTCCTTTGGCATCATATTGGAGGAGATTGTAAATCGAGGTGGACCCTATCAGGAGGCGCGACAACAGGGCATGGATGTGCACACAATTCTGCATAAGGTGCGCCAGTGCGAATATCCCCCATTTCGACCACTCATACGGGAGAGGGAATGCCCACCGGATCTGCTTGTTCTGATGGAGAAGTGCTGGGCTGACAACCAGGAGGAGCGTCCAGCATTCTCCATAATAAGAAGCAACATACGCACCATTATGAAGTATGTGGATCTCGGAATTTTTATTGTATTTATTCTTATATTCTTTGTATTGAATTCTGCTCTGTTTTTTTTAGAGGCTTCTGTGAGAATCTAATGGACGATCTGTTGAATCGCATGGAACACTATGCCAACAACTTGGAGACGCTCGTGGAGGAGAAGACGCGTCAGCTCAGTTTGGAGAAGCAGCGCACCGAGGAGTTATTGTATCAGATTCTGCCACGTCCCGTCGCTCAACAGCTGATGGCCGGAGATCTGGTGGAGCCCGAGGAGTTCAGCAGCGTTACTATCTATTTTAGCGATATTGTTGGCTTCACCGAGCTCTGTGCTCGCAGCACGCCCATGGATGTGGTAAATTTTCTCAATGATCTCTATAGCACCTTCGATCGCATTATTGGCTTCTACGATGTGTACAAGGTGGGTTAGGATTGTTATGGATTTAAAGTGTTAAAACTGCAATATGATATTTTTATTTTTGTTAGGTGGAAACCATTGGAGATGCCTATCTGGTGGTCTCTGGTCTACCGGAACCCAATGGCGATAAACATGCCCGGGAAATTGCTTTGATGGCGCTGGACATCCTGCAGGCTGTGTGCTCCTTTAATCTGCGACATAAGCCCGATTATAAAATACAGATACGAATTGGAATGCATTCGGGTTCCGTCTGCGCCGGCGTCGTCGGCAAGAAGATGCCCCATTACTGTCTCTTTGGGGACACAGTAAACACCGCTTCACGCTTGGAGACCACCGGAATGCGTATGTCATCAATTTAGTAATATTGCAAATAACTTGATAAGATTGTTTCCATAGCTGGCAAGATTCATGTTTCATCGGCCACCAAGGCCATCTTGGACAAGTTTGGCACATTTAAATTGGAGCACAGGGGCGATGTGGAGCTGAAGGGGAAGGGCACGGTGACCACCTACTGGCTAAATAGCACCACCGAGGCGGAGGCACGTGCTCCAACTCCGCCGCAATTAACAAACGACGAGGTGCCATTCCCCCTGCTCTTTGCCGGCATGGGGAAGTGAGGGGAAATTATGGGCGAATATGCTTTAAGTGCCAACCAAAGTATGCCAAGTACAAATCTAGCTTGATCTCTGTCTATTAATGATTAATGGCTCTCGAATTTAATATTGCCAAATAGTTGCTCAATTTATTTTTGATTTTCTACTTGATCAATTTTATAATAATAGTTAATGTTACCTGAAAAAGAACAAAGTATTTTCAAAAGTCAATAATTAAAAGCGCTGTGATATTTATGAAAGCTAAGCGCACAAATTTTGAACAAACAATGAACATAAAAATTACCATCCAAATTACAAATAGCAAAACTATGCAACTTTTACAACATTCCAAAAACATTTAATAATCACAACAATCTGAAAGATCTGGGCGCTATAGCTTAAAAGATCTTCGAAAAGTTGATCCTTACTATTTGGAATATGTTATTTGATGTTTTTATGTATTCAAATATATATTTCTATTATGTGTATAAATGTTGCTGTGGATATTTTGAAATGCATTCAATTTATATGCTTATAAAGGGTACATATATTATTTATATACATATACAGTCTACTGTTTATCATTATATTATATTTATTTTTTTTTTGGCAAAGATAAAAACCAAATATTTATTGAACTGAAAATTCGAGTAAATTGACTTGACTATGTACTTAATATATATTAACAATTTGAGAAAGTATTTTAGTTTCAATAAGCTATTTATGTATATTATTTTCAGCATATTAAAATTTGTTTGTTGTATTCTAATATTTCTTAAAATAAGGGGAAAGAAACTACAAAAATCAATGATAAATGTTTTAATTATCAAATCGAAAAGGACTTAATTATAAGAAAACTACAAATAATATTTAAAATCGTAAAATCGATTAAATTATCGAATAAATTGAGTTCTCTCATATTGAAAATGAATTTTAAGCTCATCTCATCAAATTAAGGGTATGTTTTCCGAAAGCTCGCTTCAAAAGCTGCTGCAAGGATGTGTTTAACGGAATTTTAGCTGGGGGACAAACCGGATTGGTTGGCCAACCCCTGCAGAGAAACAGCTGTTTGTGCGCTGTAAAAGCTTTGCTGACATTAGAAAAATATCTTTGCAAAGCTAAAAGCGAAAAAGGGAAACTGAACAAAAACAAAAGTGAGAAAATATTAAATGAAATGTTTTTGCAATTGAAAATATACATTAAAGTGAATACGAGAGAGTCTACTGTCGATGGGCTACATGGCCAACGAAATTAGCGACGTAGAACCAATAGATATCAGATCCCAGATATAGCCACAAGTGCAACCTGTTTAGTTCATTCGCCGCCAGCATCCCGGGAGCAGAAGAAGAAGAAAGTTGCCAAGGAACTCATCCGGCAATAAGATGAAAATATTTCGATTGCGCTTGTTTAAATTGCTTCTTTTCGGTTTCATTATTATCAATCTGATTCTGTTGTATTATACATGGAACTCGCTGCTCTGGCGACGCATCACCCGAGCACTTGGCGGCAGTTCGGCCAGCGAGACGAAGCCAAAAGCGGATGCGGTGCACGGTGCAAAGCTTTCGCCCAAGGATAAGGCAAGGAATACCAACAAACACATACGCAAGTCCATCACAATTGTATTCTTTGGCCACTACAACTTCGAGCAGGATCTGCGACCGAGCATCGAGAGGTAATAATTTCGAATATACATGTATCGTTGAGTTGGCAAATATATTGTATATTCATGTTATTATTAGCATACTGGATGTGGTGCCCAATATGCCCATTCTGGTGCTGCAGGAGGGCACCGCCGAATACGCCTATCCACCCATCAGCTTCGAGCGGAATTTGACCACCGGCGAGGAGCAGACGGTGCACTTTATGAGCCTCGCCTTCGATGTGCGCCGGACACGTGAACAACTGAATCCATTGGCAGCCATACACACCAAATATGCCCTGATAATGCCGGACAGTGTCCGGTTGAGCAGCAAGAATCTGCTGCAAAAAATACTGCGTGAGATGAACACCAAATCGGGATCACAGCAGCAGCGTGTGACTGTCGCCATGGAGGAGACAGTGCGTCGTCTGTTAATCATTCCATTTGCGGGAAATCAGAAAGCATTTAGCAGCTGCGCCAAACTTAATCTGGATTTACCCAACTGGACGATGAAACTGGATGCTCGCAATGACAGCACACATTGTGACTTGGTAGGTAGATAGACATGACGTACATAGATATATATATAATAATCTTGTGTTTCTTCCTCAATAGTTCCTGCAAAAGCATGCAATTTTGATAGACGTTGCTGCACTTGGAACAATGCCAGAACCCTTCGCACTGCCCTTTCCGGAGATGCTCTACGTGCAGGCCAAGATTGCTGATCTAACGGTAGATAACCTTCCTTTCCATTTCTATAATTATTATAATTTTCTCCAATTGTAGACGAGTGTGTTTCCGCACTCCTTTCTGGAGGGACGCCGTCTGTTTGCCTCGTTCCACACGAAGCAAAGGAAGATGGAGTTGCGTCGTCGCCAGTTTCGTGAGATGTACAAGAAACTGCAGATCAAGCGATTGGTGAGAAGAACCCACAAGATTGGTGGTAAGGCGACAGGACGACAGGAAGGCAATTGGCAGCCGCATAGTCCTGTGCTGGACGCCCAGTTCTCCTCGTCAAATTTCTCGCTGCCCCTCAACACGGATATCGATCTGTTTGGCTGTGAGAGAACCACCAAATCGTGTATAGGACAAGTCTACAACAATCGTCCTTTCTATTATTATCTGGGCAAGCATACGCCGCCGTGCTGCCTGGACAAACTGAAGACCACCTTTAATCATGTGCTCGAGGAATTTGAGAATGTAGGAATTCGCTACTGGCTGGATAACTATGGACTCAAAAGTGCCATCGAGACAAATCAACTGTCGCCGGATGCCTACGATATTGATATCAGTTTCAATGTCCAGGATCTGGAGCGATCGAATGCAATGAAGAAATCGCAGAGTAAGCCGCATGTGGATGGTGAGGGCTTCTACTGGATAAAGGCAACCGATGGCCATTACTTTCGGGTGCAGTTCTCCAAGGTCAATCAAGTGGGTGTTAATCTGCTGCCCTACGAGATAAATGGCAATGAAGTGCGGGCAAGTGGATTTTTTGGCTGGAAGGCATCGACCTTCTCGTCGGACTACTTGCATCCAATGTCAACGGTGCTGTTTCTGGGCAAGAGCGTCATGTGTCCCAACAATGTGCTAGAGTATCTGGATGCCAAAAATATTCGAGTACTCGCCAATGATGTACCCATTGAGGAGGAGTAGTTAATATACCTTTCAAATCTCCTTTCCACTTAGTATAAATTGTGTTGACTTCAATTTTAAGGATATTAGATTAATCAATCAATTTTTTTAAATCTGTTTTTTATCTATACATTCTGTGTGTACTATATGGTTGATATTTTTAAAATATATATATATGTATATATATATATATGTGTATATGTATTTTTAAATTGAGGTTCTGTGTTCCTTATTTTGTGTGTGTTTTCACGTTTATGTTATTTAGCCAACTTGCTTAGGCTTATAAATATATCTAAGTTAGTTAGTATAATTTCTTAAGCCAAAGTTCTCGGAACTATCTATATTATCTGTGTAATATATACTTAGCCGTACAATAAACATCTCTGTACCAGTCGTACTTCTTATATATGTATGTTAACTTATTAAATATAATACAATTAGTAAGGATTTCATTTTAAGATCGCACCGTTGTAGCTGCATCTGGAATTACGGTTCCCTCGGGTAACTCACGCACCAGGGACAATAGCTTCTCCAGCTTTGCCGTCTGCAGAGTCAGCTGATCGAGATAGAGCTGCTTCTTTGGCGGCTTGACCATGACACGCAGATTTGGTGATAGTTTTAAGGATGTGGTTACTCCCCTGGAATAAAAGGAAACTGATTTAATCAACAGGTACTAGCAAATTCTGTTTCTAACTAGGAATTATGATATATATGGGAGTGTTTCATAGGGTGTTTCACACCATACTCACTTCTCATCGCCCACCACAATGAAGGGCAGCTTCTCATTGAAGGCGAGACGGGTGAGCTTGTTCTTGCGCTTGGGCACCACAGCCTGGACACAGATGGGTTTATATTTGTTCACATTGAGATCGAAGACATGCACTTTGCCCTCGTTGGTGACGGCAGCGAATACGGTGCTTGAGTAGGGTGCCCATTTGACATCGCCGACGGCTGATCCCAGATCGAATATAAAAAGTGGATCTTCACGCATATCCTCCCAGACCTTGACGCGCCAGTCACCGCTGCAGGAGACAAATATATTCGAGTCGAAGCGATTGAAGTCGATGCGATACACGGACATATAGTGTGCATTGTAGGTCATCAGATACTTGGAGCTGAAGGCTGTGCTGCATTTGTAGATCAGGCCACATTCGGTGCCAACAAGGAAAATGGATGGATTTGTTGGATGGAATTGTACACAGGAGCCGCCGCTCTTGAGGACGACTTTGGTGCCATCCGGTCCATCAGTGATGCCGTTCTCTAAATAAAGCGTAATTATGGTGGTTACCCAAAGTTTATTTTGCATCAGTATCCAATTGAAGACGCATCCATCAGAGGATACCGAGAAGAAGTTGATTTCGCCATCCGCCATATCCGGACCCCATTTGATTTGCCAGACGCATTCGCCGTGCTTGCACTTAACTCCCCTCGAGACATACATGGCTTCCTTGCAGCCATCCCGTAGATCATAGACAGCCACATTGCCATCGTACAAACCAATCACTACTAGGAATGGATAGCTTGGATGGATATCACAGCACATGACACCACAATCGGCTTGAACTACAACCGAAAGGATTATGAGGAAATGCCATAATAACGCAACATGGAATTCAACTCACTTATGTAATCCGGATAGGAGGGATTCTTGACGGTGAACAGGCATAGATAACCCTCGTTGGGCTGTTTAAGAAAATCATCTGGAATACAATAAAGTTCAAGTGTGGATTTCCAAATGAGTTACACAATCTTAACTCACGTGAACCAAAGCAGACGGCAAAGAGATCGTAGTAGGAGGGATTGAATGTGATTTCGGTGACATTCATTTTCTTGGTCTTCTCGTATTGGAACTTCCAGAGGGGCAGCAGATTGCCCTCGCCGTCACGAAACTCATCAGCCGGATCCTCCCAGTAGCGATAATCGTTGCCAATATCATCGAATATATTCTGATTAATCATCCGCTCGAGAATCTGCCAGCATCGCATATATTTCCGATTGAGCTGCTCCGCCAGAGCTGTTTTCTTTTTATAGCTCTTTTTGCTGGAACGAGTCTTGTTATCGCCGTGCGGATTGGTCGTCTTCTGTGTGGCCTCGTAATCCTCCTGATACGTATCATAGATGACCCACTGCAGCACATTGCCCCCGAACGATGAGCGTGGCGGTGGAATCGTTTGGGTGTCCACACTCTAAAGGAAGATTGTGAGAAGAGCTTGAATCTTTGAAGGACTTGCTACTTACCCGCGTGGGATTGTTGTAGGTGAGAGTGGCGCGTTCACAGTAGTTGAATTGGTTGATGAGTTTTCGCTTCTTGCCTGGTGCAGCAGGTGCCGGCTGTACTGCGCCTGCCCGCTCCTCATCGTCGCCGCCTGCTTCTGTGGTCGGTTCGCCTTCCGCTGCCTTGCCCTCTTCATCCTCCTCTTCTTCGGCTTCCTCCTCATCGCCAGCATCGCCGCCGCTAGTTTGTTTGCCCTCCGTGTCAGTCTTCTCATCGTCTTCGCCCTCGCCCTCCTCCTCGCCATCGACAATAGTCTCACGTTGCTCCACCACAGCATAGTTGGGCATGGGCAGTGGATAACCGATTTCATCGGACTCCTCAATCTGACGACGCGCCTCCTCAGAGTCAACGTGCAGCGAATTGCCCGGGAAACTAATCAGGGTCACCGTATTGCCAGGCGGAGGGGCAAGCACATATTCCCCTTCCTTGAAGCTGTACACAACCAGATTGCGGAGCACATTTGTGTTTGTCGGTGTCAGCATCTTGCTGACCTCCTCGCCCAGCTCGGCCTCCGTTAGGTCCAACTGGTCATCTGGCTTGACCAATTGGCGCGACTTCATCCAAGCATCGAAGTCATCCGCATCGCCACCACCTCCTCCTTCTCCCTTCGTCTTCGACCCTCTATTCTGTTATTTATAATATATATAATTAATGAAATGATTTAATTATCGCATCAATTGGATTACTGGGAGTAGCTGGAGTGTTAGGTGAGTTATGCAACATTGTTAAAGGTGCACGTGAATCTTTAACTGGTAGGAGCAGGATACAAGGCGAACTGGTCAGTGACTTACCTTCGGTGCTAGGATACTTTACAGGAGGCATACATCAATTGTTTGAATAAAAGGTGCTTTCGATTTTGAAGTACATTTGTGATTATGTGGATTTCATTCATCTGGTTCAATAGAATCAGAGCCACGCAGCATGCAAATCTTTTAAATGTATGATCTAACTAGAATACTATAGCAAATATATAATAATATACTCTTTCCAAAATTGTGAGATTTACGGAAAGGAAGTTACTAAAAGGTACACTAATATTTAAAATGTTATTGCTTTCATAATGAAGTAAATTAAATTGTATAGATTAAAGTTTTTGGTATATTTTAATATACTCTATTGTGTACCATCTTCATAATTAATGAAATTTAGATAAGCTAAACATCTTTATAGGTAGTATTCTATTTCTAAAATAAAATCGAAAATACTTTGAAATACCATAGTAAATAGTATTAAACATTATATAAGAAGTTAGGATGGTGTTTTTTTTCGCATATCGATCATAAGTCGAAAACAATTTACTTTATTGAAAACATTTGGAAAGGGCATATGTATTCGGTGTACCGAAATAGAAGCACTTCTCTGCTCGTTCCTCTGTGCATTGACAGCTTGGAGTTACCTCGTCGAATTGCAGTTCTTCCATTGCAGCCTCTTCTGCTGCACTACCGGCACAAGGACGAGCCTCGTCCTCCGGCAATTTCGCTAGATCAGCGGCTGACATTTCTTATTTTTATTTTTTTATTATTACAACAACTTTACAAATACTAAACACTAATTGATCGAGTGCGAAACAGACAGCTGGGAGACGTGGTTGAGCTACTTATGGATTGAATATAATAGATATGTTTATATATATATATACAGTATGCAGCAGCTGTCGATTGACCGACTGAATGAGTAGATCTACAAATTACTGAGATTGAAAGTTGGATTCATATTTACAGATTGTATGCAGAGTAAGAGCAATGATTCAGAGCCTGGCTTGTATTTACATGTTCTTTGGCTACTTTCATACCTATATACAAATACACACAAGCACACCACTCACACACACCACTCACGCACACACACACTGAATTTGCACTACTTTTTTTTTTGCGATAAAAGCAACTTTGCATTCTAAACTGATCAGAAAAATGCAGATACAGATACAGATACAGATATAGATACAGATGCGTTTAGAGATCGCTATAATTGAATACTCATGCATATACCGCCATGGCTTTGTTAGCTAGCTTCCACATCTTGACCAAAAATCTGTTAGGGGGAAGAGAGCACACTAAGAAACACGAGACGTGCCTGAAGACGATGACAACTCGCTGTGGGAAAAGCACAACCCGACTGAGACCTGGTCGAGAACAGTTTCGAGTGAATACTGCCAACAGCTCAGGTCCTTTTCGCAATATGACTAAAAAACGAACCTGATGACGTTCGCAAAAAACTTGCGACTCGCAATCAACAAAAAAAAAGCTTAAAACAACAAAAAGAAACAGAAAAGGTAAACTTTCCTCGTTGACGTCTCTGCAGCACGTCATAGGTGAGGATGCGATTGGAGTAGCGGGGTGATGACATTTCCGGTTTTTGGGCACAGGAGCTAGGAGCTGGCCGCGTAAATAAACAAATTCTACACAACTCGATTAAAGCTCGCAAATACGGCGGAGGACATGGAGTAGAGTCAACTTGAGGCACTAGCAACCATCTAAACCATTACCAAAGTCAATTACAATTTACACACTCAGAGAACTAAAGGTTTACGTTAGTTGAAGTTCAAATAGAATTTAAATGCTGACATTTTCGGGTTTCTTTTTTTCGATTTAAAATGAAAGTAGTAGAACCTTAATAGTTAAAATAAGAGTTATATCTTCTCCAAGTAATTATGATCTTTATGAATTTTTTAATTTAGAGATAAGCTAATTTAGAGTTGATCTAGTTTGTGATTTGGTTTCAATTAATCCATAAATTACTATTTTTGGATTTTATCTGAAAAGAAAAAGCTATATATATATTTTTTTTCTGAGTGCATCAGGCGTCAGTTTAAGTAACATATTTATATTTTTATGAACCCACAGTAAGGGTGCGCTCAGAGTCCAATTTCCATGACTGATTTATCGACTCTTTTATTGCGTTGAATCAGACGTGCAGACGAGGGCGACATTGATTGCCATCGACACTCAATTGGCCCTGGCTAGTTGAGGAATCCATCGAAATTGTGGATATTCTTAGATAATGTTGAATTTACCAATTTGATCTACTGTGTGCCTAAATTTCTGGCAGTTCCAACATTATTGTTGTTGTATTCTTTGCCAGCACGCACATGCCAAAAAGCCACCCGGCTTCCCCCAACCGCCCTCCGTTTTGGCCACCTTGAGCAAATTGCAAATTATGTTTCGTGACAAAGTTCCATCAGAGGGCCAATAACTTTTTCTACGCTACGTTTCAGCGAACTTATTAAAAAGTAATCGCAAATTTTTAAATACAAAAATAGAAAAATGTAACGAAGGCCGCCGACAACAACTTTTACCTATTTTTCTTGGTATATCTATCTATATATAAGTATATGTATATCCATGGCAGAATCACAATGCTGTCAGACCTCAAAGTGTTCGGATGTGCGGAGTGCACAGTAATCCGGTCTCAATTGTGCAATCGTTCAGTGTGTTCTATATATTTTATCTGTGTCACAATAATTGCTATTATAATTGATTTACCTTCTTTTGTTTGCCCTCCTTCAGTTTAATTTCCGGCATAATGTTGCTGTTACTGGTTTTATTTGCTTAATTGTGTTGCTTGTGTATAATTTTTAGTAATAATATTTAATAACACTTTTAACACGCCTACTAATAATTTTTTGTATTTTTGTTTTTTCACTGTCTAAACTTTGCGTAATTGTGAATTAGAACAATAGAATGCGCCGCTTGCTTTTCCTTTCGATACGAGACTTGATTTGTTTACTTGAGTTACTATAGAAATTCGCTTTTGCCAGTTTTACGCACTAGCTGCACAAATTTGCATATCGATTTGACAACACGATAAGTTGGTAGTGTCAATAACCTGGTACAGAGCTCCGCATTTGTTACAATTGTTAGTTTCTTGAATTTGGTATACATTTATTGGCAGTTTGATATAAACTACTATTGGGAAAGCAGTGGAACGCACTCAAAATCACACTAAGGAAGGTAAAAACTGTTTCTGAAGTTAGTTCATTTGAGTCTGTTCGGATAAAAGTAGCACTTCGAAAGCTTTTGCTCTAACTTCCAAGTGTATTTATTATTGTATATTGTATTTATTTAAATAATATAAATATAACAGTTAGACAATAATAATCGTGGCAACTGCAGCAATTAAAAATTATTCATTGATATTTTTAAAAAAGAATAAATTCCATTAGTTTAGTTACGTCATATTTATCGATGTTGATCATATATATTATTCGCACGATGTCAACTGAGCGAGTAAAGTTCAACGCTCGCTCTCAAGTCGAAGTCTTGTGCAAAATAACAAATGTAGTCCATAGAAGGCCAAACATGGGTTCAAATAAGGCGTAGCTCCCAGACAAATAAACCTCTCACAAGATCGCTGAAATCATAGCTTTGAGTGCCGAGAATTAATTGAGTACGACTGCTGAATATTCCACATCAATGCTTTTATTGTAGATTGGTGGAGATTGATATTATATTGATTATATGAGTACATCACTACAAATATCCGTAATATATATGTATAAATATAGTCTATGTGTGTTTATGTTAACAATTAAGTTGGGTGTAAAATGACCTATGTTTGCTGTCTCAAGCTCTTCACATATCGCACTGGCAACTCGGGTAGATAAACGCAGACAAAGAACATCAGGGGTCCAAATAGGATCATGCAGATTAGCCAGTAGATTAACTCAAAAATTATTATCGCGTCCATATAGAAATACGTGTTTGAGCTTTAGGGATGATTGCCAATCTCGATCAGACAAATAAACAATGTGTTTGTATAATCACAATTTACGAAATTACAAAATTTAATAACTAATATCACTAAACACCGGGTATTGGAGATTGTGCAATAGTACAGAATACACCTTTTACTGCACCGATGTTTCTAATTATATAGTTCAGTTTATAATTAATTTCTTAATGTTATGTCAGATTTTTGGGGTTGTAACTTCAAGCCCGCCACCTGCAAAGAATATGAAAAGAGATCATTAGTTTGATTTAAATAAGTTAAATATTTAATTAGTGATTTATTAAATTTAATTAGGTAATAACCAATCTGATCTGATATTCAAACTTACGCTGCAAGTAATCTTTCCCTGCCCGTTGGTTAACTGTTACTGTTGCAACTGCTGTGCTGAACCACGTACTTTATACAACAGCGGCAAGCCCAGATTGATATATTTTTGGATATTTATTAAGCCAGTTCACAGTTATAATCGGGGCTTAACCACAAAAAACCTCTGACGCTCTTGCCAGCTAATTCCAAACTGACGAGGGATCGAGAGAATGTAGTAAATCCCCCAAAAGCTGGTTCTCTCTCTCATAACAAAAGTTCTATATGCAAATATTATCCAATCATTTACTCAGCTCTGGAGCGTACACTCAAAAAAATATAGCTTATAGCCTAAAATTTCATTTTTACTGAAAACAAGTAAAATTTTGATTGTTTTATATTTGGGATTAATTCTTATTTACCTAATAAAGTTAGATACTAGTATGACAAGCTCTAAAACATTCTATAATTTAATGGTATTTTTATTGTGTGTGAACTAAAAGCTTTTGTCTGAGAACTTGAAATTGATCGAGCATAAAGTGGCTTTTATATAAAATACTGGTATTTTTCAAGGCAATAACAATGACTACGCCAACGACCAGATTGAAAAAAAACTGGTTTACCAAAGCTAATAGAGAACATTTAAAAGCTAGCATTAATTACCTTCCTATACAAAACTGTAAACAATGTTTGCTGTTGTCGTAGTGCATTTGGAAATAATACCTTATCAATTTGACAACGAAAACAAAAAGCAACCTTGGAAAATATGATAAAAGATATCTCAGAGGATTGGTATTTTGTTGACTAGAAAATGTTCTTATAGTCATAAATGTTTGGCAATATCTATAGTGTTTTACCTTACAGATATTTTAATTTTGGCTACTTACATAATGTAAAAGTAATTATCTTTGTCCTTGGGCTTGACGTCGCCACGGTTAACATCCCTCAATGAGGCGTTCACCGAACCCGGATCCGAAGCCGATTGCAAGTTCCTATTCCAGGCTGACCAACGTCCACTTACGCCATTTTGCTGGTGTCCGAGATTGTTTTCTTTGTTTGTATTGACAAAAAACGACCTGACGCTGTCCATGACTTATTTTTATTATTTTTAAGTGCTCAAATAGCAGAGATACGGCGAGCCTCCAAATTGTCAACAAGTTAGAGAAGCTAAAAATATACAATCAATGATTTGTTTTATATGAATTTAGGTTTTTTGGTGAACTCGTTGCCAAGTCAGAATAATATATATAATCTAGTGTATATAGAAATATTTGTATATATAACGGTATTTGTTGATTGGTTCTAATTGTATTTCTTTTTAGATAATCGTATGATTTTAATGCAAAAACAAGATTATTCAATGATGAAAATACGATTTAAAGCTTTGGTGGAACCATTTGAAGTTCAGCCATATAAATATTTTGCTTGTTGTGCAAAAAGAAAGTTAATGATAAGAAAAATCAAAATGGTTGCCTCAAAAAATGCGTCTTAGATTCACTGCGGGCAATTTCTCAAGATTAGCGCTCTTTTATTTATGATGAATGATTCGTCATATATATTATCAATTAGTGAACTTACATGTTCAAAACAGTGGACTTCACACCACTGATAAGACTTTTGGCTGGCAGCCAAAAAAACAACAAGGGCTTCAGCACGCGCCACAATTAAAAACAATTTATTTGATTTGTGAGAGTGAATTTCATAATCGTGGCATATCCTTCAAATAACTGTTGGGCACTTGCATGGGGTAAATAATCTTACATGTGTTTTTATATACTATGCCAAATCGGACCTACCTCAAGGCTCGTTCACACAAGCAGTTGTTTGCTTTTGCTGTAATTGAAGCAAGTGATTGATGGTATTCTTATTTATTCGCCTCAGTTGACGCCCTTTTTTCCGCACGCTTCGTAAATTGGCTTGACACAGTTACAAGTTCCAACGACCGATTCCAATTCCAATGTACGTTCGACGCTCAGAGCTCACAGACAATGCGACCGTTTTGCACAATGACTGCGATCGCACTGAAAACCAAACACCGAACTCTGAGCAGCCGCGGCGACAACGAGGCACGTCGTTAAATGCTCAATGCTCGATGCCGGCGGCTACGTAGCATTTAATCAATTGCGAAGGCGTCACAACACAACATTGTATATATATATATACCTCTTTGAATATGTATATATATATATACCTCTTTGAATATGTATATATATATATACCTCTTTGAATATGTATATATATATATACCTCTTTGAATATGTATATATACAGTGTGTGTGTGTAGATACACAGCAGATTACATTATGTGTTAAAATGCACATGGGTTTCTTTGCGTCTGTCGACATCTGGCAGTGTTTGTTTTTTTTTTGGTGTTGTCTTATGTTTTTCGTCGTGGTCGGAGCAGTTTTTCTTGTTTGTTGTGATCGTTGTTTCTCTAATTTCACTCTCACACAACATGCACAGGGTGTGTTTCGTTGTACGACATGGCAACAGCTGGAATTCTTAATAATACCCATTATTTTTTTTCTGTATCGTTAGCCTCTTATTTTGCTTACTAATTTACCAGGCTTTCAGATGCAAATTAATGTTTTTGCCAAATCAGTTTGTGATACGATTCCAAATACAATCGTAATATATGTTAATTGACCCTGCCTGCATTCGTATTCGTATCGTATAAAACGCACCCAGTATAAATATAAACACATTTCAAGCGCAGTTGCTTTTTTTTGTTTGACTGTACCGTAAGTAGATATATATAAATATATATATAGCTATATATTCACACGAATATCTGTCGCACTTCCGCAATTCGAGTATTTTTCTTAAGCCTTTTGTTGTCATTAATAAGAGAATACCATTTTACAACTGAGTAAACTTATAGGCTATATACAAGTTAATATATATATGTATATATATAGAGGCTTGTTCGCCCGCTCTTTGCACTGATGGACTTTGCACTTCCCACTTTTTTACTCTCATGCGCAGTACTACATGGAACACCGATGCTATTTAAGCGTGCACAATTATATATATAATGAATTATCTATGCAAATATGAATTGTGTTTGTGTTTGAAATGAACGCCATGCAATAAAGCAACAACAAATTGACAGATTTATGATGTTTAAGCTGGGCCCCACAAATAACATGATATAATCGACTCGAAAATACTCTTTAACCCATATGTGAAATACCATATGCACGCTTGTATATAAACAAATATATGAATATACTTCAAGTTAAGCGATTTCCAACATAATGAAACTTTTTTCTTTGGAGTGCCCTTGCAGGCAACTAATTAAAATGCTCCCACGTTCAAGAGTTTGTTATCTAATATTTACAAATATACGAATTGTCAATGAATTTAAATTTCTAGAAGATTTAATGGCAGCTTGTCATAAGAAAACTGTTTTTTACAGTATTGGCCTTGAATATATAGTAAAATACAATAAGTAACTATAAAATGTAATTGATTTATATCTTAATAGATTGTTGCTGTGTCGAAAATGTCTACAAATTATAATAATCAAAGGTGAAATTAACACGAAAGTTATAAAATTTGTTGAATGCTAAAATAAGAATCAAGTATTTATATAAATATACACATGTATATAGTTTATCTGAACAATGTGATTTGCAAACGACAAGTTAGATACTCTGCAACGCAGTTAAAAGTTTTTTAAAGCATACTTTTGGGCTGACGAAGTTTAATTGCACAAGTGCCTCCATCTGTTGACTAATCAAGTATTTAATTGTTGCCTATAAATTAATAATTTACATTTACAATGTGCGCATTTCTTTTTTACAAATACTGCAGACAATTTTACATGTTGCAGGACCGCCAACGCCGACTCTGTGGTAGACAGTTGCGGCCTCCTCGGGTAACATCAGTTTGCTCCTGCCGAGTCCTGTGTTCCGGCTGTTTTGCTGTTGCTTCTCCGATTCGACGCAGCAGCAGAGCAGAAAACTGAGCGGCACCGCCTCCCCCTCCTCCAGGGTCTGTGGCAGATTCTTGCCCCGCGTCTCAGGCAGAAAGAGACTGGCAAAGCCGCCCACGATTAACAGGGCTCCCATCACAATCAAAGGCAACACCAGCATCTGCTGGCCCTGCAAAGGATTTGATTACACATTACGAATTTGCGCTATTCTAAATCTCAAGCCTTACTTACCATATGATTGATAATGGGTATAATGATGGGCCCCGTCATGGCCACCACAGAGCTGAAACTCATGCCCAATCCACGCACCACAGTCGGATACAGCTCGGAGGCAAGCAGTGGGAGGACAACAAATGCCGATGAGATGCCCATTTTGCCAATGCAGTAGAGGAGCAGCATCACATCCGCCTGCTCCTGATATAGCACCGTCGTCACACAGGCCACGCCCCCAACAAGCATCGATATAAAGAGTATCCAGCGCCGTCCAAAATAACTCAGTCCTGGCCAGAGTAGTAAGTAAGTTGGCAGCTCCACTGCTCCAGCCAGAAAAAAATTCCAAATCTCATCGCCACCCAGTGCAGGTGCATAGTAACTGAGTCCCACATAGACGCTAGTGTTGGCAAACCAGATCAGGGTCACAATTAGCGTCTTGCGTCGCATATTCGGTCCACGGAATAGATCCATAATACCATAGTGCGTCGCCTCCACTGGCTGTGTTGAGTGCAACCGCTGATGCAGTCGGTCCACAAACTCCCTGCCCACATGGACCCCATTGACGCGAGCCATCACCTTGAGGATGCGCACGGCTCGCTTTGGCTGTCCAACTGCGAGCAGCCAGCGTGGCGACTCGGGCAGCACAAAGAAGCAGGAGAAGAGCATCAGCAGTGGCAGGGATACGGCCAATGTCAGATATCGCCAGTCGCGCACCAAGTAGACAACTCCCTGGAAAAGATTATCCATATTTGAACTGCTCGAATAAATATTTATATAAAACCAGACTCACCGCAAGTAAGACCAGGCCCAAGGAGTAGGCAATGTTGGAAACGATGGTGCAGAAGACGCGTCGCTCCGGGCCGACGAGCTCAATGGCCAGGACATAGGGACTGGCCAAGATGGCCGGCACAGTGAGGCCGACAACGAAGCGAAGTCCCAGCCAGGAGTAGTAGTTCCAGGCAAAGGCGCTCGCCGCACACGCCACAACCTCCAGCAGCAGGTAGGCATAGAACGAAGGACGCCGTCCCCAAAGATCGACCATGTAGCCAAACACATAGTTCCCAATTAGACCGCCCAGGCCAAAGATGACCAGTGCCAAAGTGACATAAAAGCTTCTGTCACACACCAGATTCCACTGCAAAGAGCCAGCAGAATATTAATCCAAAGTAAGTTTAACTCTCTTCAGTTGGACTCACCTCCTGCACCACGGTGCTGGGATACATGGATCTGTCGTAGTGCCAGCCATGTTGGCAAGGAGCAACTGCATTTTGGTCTAATCTTAACAACTTGAAAGCCTGCTCCTTTTGCAGCTCATATGGCGTACGATACTCCAAGTAGCGCACCTATGCAACACAAGACACACATGATTATATCTAAATATGATAAAACTGATAAATCTTTAATCTGTTCCTTGCATTGAAATCTATTTTAATTTAATTGTTTTTATTTACTTAAAATCGTTTTAATATTTCCACAGTTTTACATTCATTATGCGCTCGAACTGCTTTTGTACTGCTTAATTGCACTATGAATAAGCACTGCTTGCTTTTTCTAACAAACTCGTTTATATGGCTATTATATGCCAGACAAATATGGCAAGTAAAAGTTGTTGCCAGAAATATTCTTTTGAAATATTTCAATAGATCAAAATATCGACTTGTATTCCGAACTGCCAATTATTTAATAAAACTAAATCAGTTATTATCTTTGCCGTTCCAAAACTGCAAAAAAAAAAAAACTATACGTTTTAATGGTGTCTATCAATTAAATAATAGAGTTATTTTTATGAGAAGATTCCTATTTAAATAAGATTTTATCGACTGTATAACTTTCTAGGCACCTGCATGAAACCCCCGCGGATTTGTATATACTATATAAATAATATATATATATATATATATAATATATAATAAAATGTACGCACTATTTCACTGTAGTTGCGAACGAACATGGTGCATTCCTCGAAGGATCCCTGTTTGTCGCGTGGAATGCTCAGATTTTGAACGAGCTGTATGTAATCCTGTGTCCATGGCTCGAGTTCCGGAATGCGGCACCAATGCTTTGGCGTCGCTGCAATAAACAACTGACTGCAAAAGAATGTGTTAGACTTTGGTTTGAACAGGGGCTAATCCAATTGGAGATCCGAGATCCGAGAGTGAGCCTGTGATCAGAGAGGGAATCGAATATCCGACCCACCTATAGGCGTGAAAGGCGCAGGGCAAGGCGGCCGGCAGCAGCACCGAGCAAATGATAATCTTTTGATATAGACCGAAAGCTCCCACCTCCTTAAGTACTTCATCGAAATCCATAGCAGAATCCGCGTCAGCACCCGATACCAAATCGCGCACAACTGATCGTTAAGGGGGCCTTGCGCATTTCCCGGCCCCAAAATAATCCGGGTACTGTGTTCCGCCACGCGGCTAAATCTCAATTGGACATAATTACATTACGGCCTTTCGTATGCTTTTAATTAATTGGACACCGCTGCGTGAGACAGGGTCGCGACCAAATCGCAAAACTGGGAGATCGCCCAGCGGTCAAAGCACAAAACAAAAACGGTCGCCAAAAAACCCACACAAAAAATACCCATCGAATTTGGATATACTCTCGAGAATCAAAGATATTGATAATATTTTGATAATATATTAAAACAATGACAATAAATATGATTTATGAAAAACCTCATCTTTCTTCCAGATAATATCAATATATTAAACAGGGAGACTATTTTTCAAATGTACCTCGATATGCCTACCAATTGTACATATATATTTTATATATTTATCGGAGATATCCCACAACGATTCTATAAAACCCCCTCTCGATGCAAAGGGTATTCAAAAACGAGCAATATACTTTTATATATAAGTCAGCTGTATTTGTATTTCTTGAACAATTCCGATACGTAATCTCAGTAGGGTTATATAATAATAAATAGGTTTAGATAGGCGACCATATTCAGTCTCTGGTCATAACTTAGCTGCGGGCCAGTCCAATGATGGTCAGCAGGTACATAAAGATGTTGATAATGTCCAAGTAGAGATTGAGTGCGGCAAAGATGTACTCCTCGGGACTGATCGAGTACTTGTGATTGCCACCGAGCATCAACTGTGTATCGTAGACCAAATACACCGAGAAGAGCAGAGCACCCAGCGAGGCATAGACCAGTCCAATGATCTTACCAGGTATAAAGATGGCAATGATGCCAAAGATGATGAACACCACCAGGCAGGCAACCAGAACTCCGCCGCACATGGTGAAGTCATATTTGGTTTGTAGCGCGAAGATAGTCAGGCCCAGGCTGACAGCTGCTGTGATCCCAACAGCCATGAGGACCTCATCCGCCTCATACGTGCCGGCAATGACGCCCAGCAGAAAGGACTCCGCCAGCGTGAAGAGGAACAGAAAGATGAAATTCAACGGAGTCTTTCGGCGCACACTTTCACAGCAGGCCATGCAGATCATGGTCACAATTAGCACGCCCTTAAATCAAGTAAAAAAATACCAATTGAAAACTGTTGCCAAAATCCCATTTGAAGTCATAGTACTCACCAGTGCCACCCAGACGAGCCAGTATTTGGTCTGTGCCCACTTCTGTGTCGCCTCCGAGAAGGTGAACACGCTCACAAAGCCAAAGGTGATCAGCAGTTGCACCTATTTGGGAATAAGCAAATCGATTAAAATATTGAATATATAATATATATAATATATAATATGTACATATATATAATATATAAAATTATTCTTGACTCCAATGTGATATATATAAAAACATGACTCATGAGCAAATTACTCATCATAAAGGCTACAATTTTATTGGCTTAAATTAAAGAAATTGAGTTAATGCAAAGCGATTCTGCATTATTTTAAGTTGCTATCCGATTTGGTTGCGCAACATGAAAACTTAATTTAAGAAATATATAACTTACTCCAAGTAAGGCAACTGTTTTGACAACTGTTGCAACTGTTGTGTTTGTTTTGCTCAGTGTATAAATTATTCATTCACTTACCATGAGTATGAGGTAAACCTTGCGTATGAATCCTTTGCGAATAGTCTGGTCATCGAAGGCAAAACTCTTGTCCGCCTCCGCATCCGAATAGACGCCGTTGCCATCGCCTGTTATGGGAAGAGAACAGATATTAAAAGAAGAGCAAAAGGAGAGTAAATTTGTTCAGCCAAACTGACCATACTGAAAGTGGGTGTCACCCATGACTATAGTCAGTTCTGATCGTGATCGGGATAAAGTCTAAATGCGAATGAGTTGTTCGCTTGCTGAATACCTTTTTAGCTTTAATAATTCTCCAGATTAGCTGTTCGCTATCAGACGCACACCAATGCAATGCTTCTGATAAGGAGCTGGGAGGGTGGACAGGAGAGAAGTTTTAACACCTCTGCAGCTGCTGATAAGCACATTGGTGTGTGTGTGTGTGTGTGAGAATTGCTGATAACGAATGTGCCACCACACGTGGCATACATACATACAAACATACAACAAATTGATTGGAAAATTGTGTAAACCTTTTCCTCTTTCTCTCTCTCCCTTTCTCTCTTTCTCTATCTCTTTATGAATCATCCATTTCTAGAGTCTTTTTCTTATCAAATTGCTTTGATTTAAAATAAAAGTGCTGATATTAGAAATTGTTTAACTGATTTTAATTAAGCAAATTAAATTGTTGTTGCAGAGTTTGTCAAAAGATCGAGACGGAATCACATTCACCTGGGATTACCACAGTCAAGCTTCTGCAACGTGAATGTTCTGCAATTCCTTGACTCTCAAACAGACTTTACAATTTATTTGTAACTAAAACTTTTGTTTATGGGTAGCTAGTAGCCAACTTCGATTAAAAACAATAAAATCCAAAATATTGATAAGTCAGTTTGTACTTCAATTTATCAACGTATGACTGTATATTTATATTTTTATAATTTGACACACTCCATGCTAGGGCCTATCTTATCTTGAGTACCTTTTCACATTGATTTTTGTATTTTTTTTTACTCAGTTTAGATACTTGCCTTGTTGGTAGTGATGCATTTATTGGCCGTAAGAAATTCAAGATATTAATTATATTATCGTTGCTCCTGGCCGTCAATCGTACGCACAACTTTTAACTACCGAATAAAACTGACAAAATTGTGTTTTTCACTTGCACTGCTAACGCAAATATTCGAGAAAAAAAACCACTTATCGCTAGATAAGAAAGTAGCCCAACTATGATAAGTATTTTTATGTGTCGTTGCGACTGTTTTGTTTTGCCTGTTGACTAATCCACTGCTGGCAAGAAACTACTGCTGTCAGTTAACTGTTGCATTTACTGCCTGCAATAGCTGCTCTAGCTGCCAACGCCCCACTTGGTGGGAAGACCCACAAGTTTCGCAGTCAATGCATCGTCTTTGAGTTTCGCCTTTCAGTCGCAATCTAGCATTCGGCGACAGTTGCTTATTCGTTTTCTCCATTTTTATTTCTTTTAAAATAAATAAATAAATTGATTCGCTTTATTGTTGACTTTCGAGCAGTGTCGTTGCACTGTTTATAGTAGAATAATCTTTGGGGAACTTTTGTTTTTCCTTAGAAGTCTCCATTTAATAAACAGTGTTACTTTTCAGTATATGATTAACAACTGCAAGCGCAACGCAACGCTTCATAAATATATATATATGTAGAGAGGTATGTATATAATTATTGTATTATTATGCGAATACATATACGACTATTTATTGTTTGTATGTGGTAATTATTTGGTTTGGAATCATCCATCAATCGAATTAATATCAGGTATGCAGAGCTTTAACAAAAAAATTTTGAAAATACATATAATTATTATAAGAAAAAATAAACAATGTGCATATCTTCATTGTATGCGTAACAACTTAAGAATTTTCCCATTCAATTAACCTTAACAATAATACGATCTATATAAGGAAATTAGTTAATTGATAACACCAAGCACTGAAAACGAATACTTGATTTGTACAGCAACCAAAAAGATTAATACAATATCTGAACGCTTTTAGGAGAGATTACGCGATTATCAATAACTTATAGTGGGGAGCAAAACATGAATTAGCTTTCAATTAAAATCAAAATAACTTTCAATCAAAACGTTTTTAATTGTGCGCCCGATTTTAATCCCGCGAAGCGCCAATTATGGTTAGAATGTAGATGAAAATGTTGATAATATCCAAGTAGAGATTCAGTGCAGCAAAAATATACTCCTCGGGACTAATCGAGTACTTGTGATCACCGCCCATCATCATCTGAGTGTCGTATATCAGATACACCGAGAAGAGCAGCGCACCAATCGATGCATATACAAGCGTTATAATTTTGCCCTTTATAAATATGGCCACAATGCCAAAGATTAGAAAGACGACCATGCAAGCGACTAAGATGCCGCCCATCATGGTAAAGTCCACCTTGGTTTGCGTAGCAAAGATCGTCAAAGCGAGACAAACAGCAGCCGTTATTCCCACAGCCAGTAGAACCTGCCACATGAAAGAGATAAAAACATATATTTATAGAAATGACTGTTGTTAATACTGATAAAAAGCGAACGCACCTCTTGTTGACCAAAGCGACTGGCCGACACGCCCAAGAGGAACGATTGAGCTAGTGTAAACAAGCCGAGGAATATAAAGTTGGTTGGTGTCTGACGTCGAACGCTTTCGCAGCAGGCCATGCACAACATGGTCACAATCACAACGGCCAGAGCTACCCAAAAGAGGTAGCTATTCCTTTGTACAAACTGCCGGGTGCCCGCGTGAAAGGTAAACAGTGCAACAGCTCCAAATGTCACCAGGAGTTGACCCTGCAAATGCAAATGTAAATAAACTCAAATTAGAAACAAGCAGGAAATAGGGAATAATGATTTAATACATACCATTAGGATAATGTAAACTTTGCGTATGAAGCCGCGACGGATGCTCTGATCGTCGAAAGAGAAGTTCTTGGGCTGACCCTCGGGATCATCGTAGGCGCCGTAACCAGTCGTTGGCGGTGGTTGAATGAAGCCCGGTTGGGGTGCATATCCACCGGGTGGTGGGCCCTGACCATATGGATTTTGGCCGTATGACCCCTGCGGATACGGCTGACCGCCACCCTGACCGTAAGGCGGATAACCGCCCACCTGTGGTGGTCCTTGCGGATAGCCACCCTGGGGCGGATAGCCGCCCTGTGGTGGATAACCACCGCCGTAGTTGTACTGCTGATTGGGATCTGTATGGAAGAGAGCAACTTCTTTAACATCGGACAAAACAAATGGATTTGCACTTCCATTCCGAGCTCCATACACCTAATATGTATAATGTTTATTAAGTAAATTCGATGAATATATTTGCAAGACATTTAAAAAAAAAAACTTTTACCACATATTAGCTAAGTCCTAAAGAAAAACTACTTCAATTAGCTGAAGAAAATGTATGCAAGGAACAACATAATTATTGGATATGCTCTATGAGTTTCTAAAAAACTTTAAAACTTTAATATAAAAACAGTATTCATTGTAAAGGATTTGTTGGGAAGTCAAGGCTTTTAAATAAGAAGTAACTTTTTAACTTGATGTGTTTCTATTTCGATACCAAAACGAACAGTTAGTAAATAATGTTTTCTGCTGAAAAGAAAAATAATATTTTATTTGTCATCTGAGTGAGTTATTCTATGAATAAACGAATCTACAACGATAATATTGTATATATATATAATATTGTATATACTGAGGTTTCTCAACTACTAAAGAAAGATATAGTTCTTGTTGCAAGCACAAACAATTTTAAATGATGACAAATGCATAAGGGTCTGAATAACAATACCTTATTTCAAGATAACTGCATTATATGCACAAGAAGAAGAAGAAACTTAAACAATTTCATGTAAATATGAATTTGATTACATTTATAGATATGTTTAAATGATCAATGTGTACGATTACCGAAATGAACCCACAGATAAGAAATGACAACTAAAAATAGGTGGCCGATTTACCCAAATGGGCTGCAAGACTTAATTAATGGCAACAGAAGCATGCGAAGAGGGAACGAAACGAGACAGCCAGCAAAATTAATTAATATGCACAAAAGTAACCAATAAATGAAAAGTCAATATAAAGTAAACCTTGGTATTGAGGATATTGGGGGACACTTTGCCACGACATTTTTGCTGTGCTTTTTGCTTTTCTGAACTGAACGATCTGCTCCTACAGATTAGCTACAAGGGAGTATTAATCAACCGCTGTGAAGTAAATAAAGACCCAAAGAAACTGTTAGTTAGTTGAGTATGTTCATCAGGACTCACCGTGCATTTTTTTTATATCGCTTATCGATAGAGCTCGATTTCGATTACCTGCAAAATGAGAAAGAGAATGTTATCATAAGTGAGAGGTAAATAATTCACCGTTTGGTTTTTGCAATTTGTACTAAATTCACTTCGATAACCGGTCGGGTCTCTTTTGATCTAAATAAATTTCAAGTCATGAAATACGTGGTTTGTTGTGGCACAACAAAAACAAATAGTAAACATGTCATGACGCACAAACAGCGTCGTACGCAGAAATGCCCTTAGTCTAAAAATTGGTCAATTTTGACGCCCACTTTGCGAATGCAAATATACACTTTTAAATGTACATATACATGAATATACGACGCAGCATATTAAATATGCATGTATTATTTGCAATCACTGTTCTTATCCAACATATATTAATTTTCCGGGGGTTAAGACTTGT
The DNA here is from genome assembly GCA_035042345.1 of Drosophila fungiperda. Classification (NCBI taxonomy): domain Eukaryota; kingdom Metazoa; phylum Arthropoda; class Insecta; order Diptera; family Drosophilidae; genus Drosophila; species Drosophila fungiperda. The sequence goes on along the minus strand of JAWNLM010000159.1, from coordinate 1,384,876 downwards.
CGATTGGTGACTCACGCGTCACTTTAGCCACTTGGCTAATTAGTCGTGAAAAAAGGAGAGAACAAGACACCTGTTTTGTATCTGTTTTGCAACTGCGCGTGTTCTAAATTTAGAAAACCACCGAAAATTACCTTACTTAATGCGCACAATAACAATATAAGCAAGTAAAACAATTCTCACAACTGTTTTTTTGTTGTGTGATTTCTAGAAAATTGTGTTTCTTAGTGATGTAACATGAGCACATCGATACACAGCTCCCACACAAAATACATCGATATAAAGTTGAGTATGCAGCTCATAGTTATCGTTGGAAAAAATATCACTGACAGACAGTAAAGTTTTGGTAATAAAAATAGTGAATAAATATGAATATTATTTATCAACTGAACGCTAAAAGTTCTTAATATGCCCATATAAGCAACGCAGTCATATGTAAAGAAATCCTCTAGTAATTCCCATATATCGATACCAACTATCGATAGCCTATCGACCTAAATGACACCTAGTTGCATTGCAGCCGAACATGCTGCAATAGTTGCCGACACTCTTGAAATTCATTCGTTTTGTGTATTAAAAGGGACAAGAATTGGTAAGCAGAATTGCAAGAGCAAACACAATATCAATAAGTAAAAGGGAGCAGTGCTGAATTCTGTCAACTATGTGCGTTTAGTTTAGGTTATGTGTGTTTGTACCGCAGTAGACAAAGAGACCATGTCGACTCACTCCCCTCACTCCCAATCCATATGTATTGAGTTGAATAAACTGCAGCAAAGAGAAAACCGGCAGCAAAACCGATTTCAATTCTAAATGTGCAATATGCTGAATTAGTGCTGCTATTAATATGCCCATGCATATGAATGTGTTTGTATATACGTGACGCAATAGTTGAGTACCAAATGAGTGCTGCACTCTCCCCCTCCGTATGTCATATGCTCGCCTGTTGCTTATCAAGTTGTGGTTTATACGAATAATAAAAATATATATTTTTTTACAGCATTCCAGAATGGTCGAGGAAAAGGAGAATATTGCCAGTGCGGGGCAGGAGCCGGTCTCCAAGAAAGGTGCCAAGAAGCAAGCGAAGGCCGCCAAGGTGAGCTACGTGGCTGATTTTATAAAACTGATAAACATTGTCTATAGTATTTTTCTCACTCTCTTTCTCTCTCTGTAGAAAGCTGAGCAGAAGGCAGAGAACGCTGCTGCCGTTGCCGTTGATGCTGCTGGTGATAATGCCACTGATCATGCTGCCGATCGTTATGGTCTTTCCGAGATGATTCAATCCAAGGAGAAACGTAGCGAACGTCAATTTGTCGCCGTGTCGGAGCTGGGCAAGCATGTGAATGACAAGGATCTGCTGTGGGTACGTGGACGTGTGCACACATCACGCGCCAAGGGCAAGCAATGCTTCCTCATTCTGCGCCAGCAGAGCAGCACCGTCCAATGCATTCTCGCTGTGGGCGATGTCATCTCCAAGCAAATGGTCAAGTTTGCCGGAAAGTAAGCATTACAATTAAATAACTTGACCACTTAAATAATAAATTATTGTTACTTACCCAAGCATACCCAAGGAGAGCATCATTGATATCCAGGCCAAAGCGGTGGCTGTGGCCAATCGCATCGAGTCGTGTACGGAACAGTTGTTGGAGCTGAGCATCGCGCAGATTTTCGTCATTTCGCAGGCGAAGGCACAGTTGCCGCTACAAATTGAGGATGCCTCCAGGCCGGAGAATGCAGATGATGCCGAAGGACTTAATATACGCGTCAATCAGGATACTAGATTGGATAATCGCGTGCTCGATCTGAGGACACCAGCCAATCAGGCCATTTTTCGCCTGGAAGCAGGCGTTTGCCGTTTGTTCCGCGATATATTGACTGATCAGGGTTTCACCGAAATCCACACGCCCAAGATTATTTCCGCTGCCAGTGAAGGTGGCGCCAACGTCTTTACTGTCAGCTACTTTAAGGGTAAGTTCTGCGATTTATAGCAATAATAATGAGATATTTGCATAGTCACAATTGTGTACATTATTTATTTAGATTAAATATACCCTTTTCATATATGTAAATCAGATTATTGATTGCAAGGCGAAGACTGCTTTCAACAGTTTGCATATTTCACTTTTTTTTTCTGTACTAAATTTAATTTCTGACGCTTCTGTTGCAGAATCGGCATATCTGGCACAGTCGCCGCAGCTGTACAAACAGATGGCAATCGCAGCTGACTTCGACAAGGTTTACACAGTGGGAGCTGTGTTCCGCGCCGAAGATTCAAACACGCACAGGCACTTGACGGAGTTTGTTGGTCTTGATTTGGAGATGGCCTTCAAGTACCACTACCACGAAGTGCTGCACACAATTGGCAACACGTTTACGGCCATCTTTAAGGGACTGCGCGACAAATACAGTCGCGAAATTGAGGCTGTCGGACAGCAGTACAAAGTGGAGGCGTTCAAGTTTTTGGAGCCCCCGCTCATCCTGGAGTTTGCAGAGGGTGTCGCAATGTTGCGTGAGGCTGGCATCGAAACGGGTGATGAGGAGGACTTGTCCACGCCAAACGAGAAGTTGTTGGGCCGTCTGGTGAAGGCTAAATACGATACGGACTTTTACATACTCGACAAGTTCCCTCTGTCGATTCGTCCGTTCTACACAATGCCCGATCCCAGCAATCCGATCTATTCCAATTCGTATGACATGTTCATGCGTGGCGAGGAAATCCTCTCGGGTGCCCAACGTATCCACGATCCAGAGTACTTAATTGAGCGTGCCAAGCACCACAATATTGGTAAGACTCTACATATTTGAAGTATAAGCCTCATTAATCTAACCATTTTTTTTTCTAACTTGCAGACACCACAAAAATTGCGGCTTATATTGAGTCCTTCCGCTATGGTTGTCCACCACACGCTGGCGGCGGCATTGGCATGGAGCGTGTCGTTATGTTGTATCTGGGCTTGGATAACATTAGGAAGACTTCGATGTTCCCACGTGATCCCAAGCGGTTAACTCCTTAAGTGTGTCCAACACAACAACATCATTAAAATAACAACAATAATTAATTAAATTCGAAACAATTTGTATGATTTTCCCCAACTTTCCATAAATGTGAGCCCAACTCTGAATATATTAATTTTTGTAGACCCCCTCAACCCAGAATCCATCCCAGTTAATGTTGGTATGCTCTATTTTTTTTAAGACTCATGCTGAAGGGTTGTCTGACAACGAGAACTGTAAAGACTGCTTAGATTCAAATTGGTTTAATATCGTATGAAATAAATCTTTGCCAGTGTGTTTACTAATTAATTTGTGCTTAATTTATTGGTGAACCGGAGATGGGTCAAGTTGGATGAGGATGGACAGACAAAAGCCGATATTCCTTAGATTTGAAAATATAATCCTATCTGTCGATGATTATAAAGAAATGGCTTTGAAGTTGCAAAAAGGAAATAATATTTGTTCGTATATATTTAAAGTTAACATAAACTGCAACTATGTCTAAAATACCAGTCAATCAAATATCAATACTAAAATCAATTCTCAAAATCTCAATTAATACTCTAATTAAAAACCATCGTTTCGAAATGCGACAATGCAAATGCTTTGAAATACTTGCTGCCAGCTTCATCTTGGCACTAACATTAAATAATTAATATATATAAAAAATAAATTTTACCTTTGTACAGTTTTCAATTCTTTAGAAGTCTCTTGTTAACTCTGCAAACACCAAAACAAAATCCATTTCAAATTTGTTCTCTGGACATTTTTTTTTACATATATAATGGTAACAGATAACTTTTAACTGATAAATATATAATAACTTAAGTTTTGACATGTAAAATTATTAAAAAATAGATCCATCCAGGAGAAAATTTTACATTTTTGACGAAGGCTTATTACATTTGTTATATTAATCAAGCTGGAAAGCTGTATCTTCAGCAATTTCTAAAGAACACTTTATGGAATACGGAATACAAAGGTAAAGTCCGACGAACTGAAGAGAAACATTACAGATATCCACTCGAAAAATATATTGACATATTTCTATGAATATTAATATATAGAATGAGTCTCGCGCTTTTGAAAACTAGACAAAAAATTTGGAACCGGACATCTCATTACTATCTACTGCCTCTATAAATCTCTTCCTTGAATATTATTTTCTACTCGTTTAAGCAAACAGTAAATCAAGTGAACTAAATTCGAGTTGAAATTAAGGTGGCTAATTTATCACAGTCTTGTTTATTCAACGTTTAAATCGATTTTTGAAATGAATTTTAATTGATTTAATGAAGTGTTCATTCTTAATACACGTCGCAGTTTATAGTGACGAAGAGTTAATTATAAAGCAATCATGCTAATGCATTGTCCTCTGGATGACGAAGATTTCTCACTGAATCTTGACATACATGCAGATACACACAAGCAAATGTATTGAACTTATCGGACAAGTGTTCGCTGTTCTTGTCAGCATAAGCAACAGCAACGGCAACGGCAACAACAATAGCCACACACAATAAATTGTATTCGCTCTCAATCAGATTATTATCAATAAACAAGTGTGTACTTCTCGCATACGTCACGTTATGTCCAAGAGGAACACTGTTGACACAGTTGGCAAATACTTTTCTGGCCAAATACAAAAGGACGAATACGAATACGAGAATTCCTTTCAATCTGTGTGTTGTTTGTTGCACAGCGACTAACTCTGTGCGTTGATTCCATAGCTATCGGCAAACGAACTTTAAAATCAGACAATAAGCAGAAGCACAAACAGAACACAACAGAACAGAAAGAGAGAGGCGAACACAGCAAGCAGAGGCAGGCAGGAGCAAATATTTGTTGCTGTGCGACTCTGTCTACTTCAAGACACAATTGAGACGCACTCCATTTTATTTTCACACCGCGGCATCGTTAGTTCAGACACCGTAACAACAACAACAACGAGAACAGCGACGAAAGCAACAATAACAAACCACTGCACAGCTGCACGTAAGAGGCACACATACTAAAGCAGGTTCAAAGTGGGCGTCGCTGAGTGCTCGCACAGCGTGTATACAGTGTTTGTCTCGCTCTAACCCACAAGTGCTATGTGCGCGACAAGGGAGATGGCAAGCGTTCGAAATGCCATTTTGTTTGCGCTTCTGCTGCGACGCTGTTGCCGTCGCGACTGCATCCATCGAACAGCAAGCAAGCAGGCAGCCAGTCAGCCAGCCAGCAGTTTGTTTTCTCCCTTCCAATCGAGCGGCAGTTTGGCGGTTACGCATTACGCCACACGCTCCGCGTACTCTTCTCTCTGAGCGTCCACACACCGAAGTGAGCGATCGCAGCAAGTGCAGCGTAGTAGTTCAATTTTCTGAGTGCATGCGCTGGCAATTAAAAGATTTATTCGATTTATTTGCCATGCACATTCATTTTAAGCTCAAGTGATGCTGCATACGTGACGTAAACTAATGTGAATTGTGAGAAACGTCTACGTTTACGTTCTACGTTCTACGTACTAGTACGTTTCCGTCGCCGTCTTCGGTCGCTGTCGCCGTCGCCGTTTGCGCTGCGCTGCCAACTCGCAAAGAATTTATGGAATTTGGCATTTGTGGATTTAGCGAAAATATTTTCATTGAGTGCGCGAGCAAATGTTTTTGTGTACGCTTCGTTTTTCACATCTTTCGCTGCGCTGCGGGATTGCTGCCCCTGCATACACCCCACCCTCCCTTCCTTATTGTCTGGCCACAGTCGCCCCCGTTGCAGTCGTAAAGGCAACGCTAAAATCTTAAATATTCACGTGAAAATGTCGGTGCTTATCAAATTTAATTACTATTTAAATTAACTGCAAAGCATTTCGTGCAAAAAAGCAAAAAATATACAAAAAGGAAAAGCGTGCTTTTACGACGGCAGTGAAAAAAAAACCGTCTCTGTCAGTGAAAATCAAAACCAAACAAAAGTGATCCTCAAGAAGAAAAGTGTTTTCTCAATCTATGAGCATATAAAATACCGAATATAAGTTCTCAGCTTATTGTTAAAGTGCATAAATCATAAAACATTTTTGGAACAATTGGATTATAAAACGAAAGACTTTAAGTGGTAAGTAGCTAAAATGAATCTCCTATTATTGTACTACTGAGATGAACGGGGTTTAGTCATGCACCTAGTTTATAGATTAGCTAAGAATGTATATTTAAATAATTTGTGTATGAATCGGGCAAGAATAAGTACTTTAAATATCAACAAACTAGTTTATTATATATTATATTTCTGACTTACATCTTCCATTGAGGCACGCTCTTTCGATTAGTTATTCTAGTCACAGCAAATAAGTGCATTTTTCATTGATTATGCATTTATCTGTAAAGTACTTACCGATTATATAAATAGAAATGATAATCTCTAAAGTGACGATTCAAAATGAATAACATTGCAAGTTCTCGGAAGATAGATTACATAATCGCAATTAGATTGTTTACAAAATTCAAGTAATTTGTTTACGCTACAAAGCTTGAGACATTAAGACGTTAATAAACAAATCGGAAAATATAGGATAAATAAATCAAATAATATTTGCTTACAAAAACATCGTTATTCCAAAACTGGGAAATAAAATATGCCGCCGGCCACTATCAGCTTTCAAAAATATAATTTATTTAATTATAGGATTACTTTCAAGTTGATATATACGATTTGAGCTATTTCAATAGTATTATTACAATACTTAATACAAGTGCGTAACTTTGGCAAACAATTAAATGTAAATAGCAAATATAGAATCATTGTCATTAATTAATTTTAAATGCGTTTTTAAACGATTGACGACTAATAAAAATTTTAAGCACATTCTGTCAACGTCAATAATATCAGAACCATATTAAATACTCAGTTAAAATAAATGGCCAACGATTAAGATTAATGTGGCAAATAGGATATTGTTTGCAATAAATTAGGAAAGTGGTCCATTTATATTATATGTTTATATATAGCAGAGGTATTTTTATGCAGTGCAAGGCATTGTGGATGTGATTATGCATTTACTTCATATTAAAAATAATGAATGCACAATTAGAATCATTATTAAGAGTGGGGCATTTTGCATAACATCTAACGATTACTAAAGATGTGTCGGATTTTATATTTTTGACGCAAGCAACAATTTTAATACCTTTCATTGCCTTGTCTTATTTTCACAGCTTGCAATTTTTCAACGGAAACTCGGACAAGGGAACAAGGCCTGGCCCCCATCATGGATGCCCGGAAAGCGGCAGCGGCAACAACAATATTAACAATAACAATAGCAACTAGCACCAACAACTACAACAGCAACAACAATAATAATAGAAATAACAACATCTAACAGCAGTCAACAATGTGGAAATGATAATTGCAATTGCCTGCGCATAACAAAAGCCAAGCAAAGCGGGTGAAGAAAGTTGAAGTTGAAGTTGAAAAAAAAGAAAAATACAACAACAAAAAATCAAGGAAAATTCATAGAAAAAGAAGCTTGCACACAAAAGAAAAACGCAACAATCGTCAGAGCAAGCGAAACAAATCAAGAAAAGCAACTGAGACCCAAGCAACAACAGCAAAGCAGCAAAAAAAAGCAACAAACAAACGAAAAGTAATTAAAGCTCTTGAAACAAACGCGATGGTGTTTTACAATATGTAAATATAATTAGCCGAGCGGAGTTTTCATTCCTGGAATTCGCCATTGCCAATCGAGTTGGCGGCGATAAAAAACTGGCTAAAAAAAAGTATAAAAAAAAACACGCCACTGCAACTGCGACTCTGAGCCGGTTTTATAATTACTCTTCACATCACTCGACTAGCCGGCGGCTAAGTTTTTTTAATAGTTATACATATATATATATTTTTGTATTTGCTGCTGTTGTTGGTGCTGTCGGTGTTGCAGGCCGAGGCTTTGAGGCCCAGGCGCAGGCGCGGCCATTGCAACTGCTACTGCAACAGCTGAAAGCGACTCCAAAAACAGCTAACAGAAAACGGGAAAATAGTAAAGAAAAACACAAAGACAACACACGGCAAATTGTAGAAAAGTTGAAGGCAAAAAACAAACAACAACAAGAAAAAAAAAACTGTGATTACTGTGATTAGTGTATTGTGTGTGTGTGTGCGCGAGTGTGTGCGTGTGTGTAACAATTAGAAACGATAGATTGGGTGTTTTGAGTGCTGCCACTGCAAACTGCAACTGCGACGATGGCAGTGTCCTGCCCAGAAGTTATGTACGGTGCCTATTATCCATATCTGTATGGGCGCGCAGGACCAAGTCGTTCATTTTATCAATATGAGAGGGTAAGTTCGAGCAGTGTATATAATTCATCCTAATAAATCCCACTCCCATTGCCAGTAATTTTCTATTTGAATCGAGAGAATAACTCCTGATATGGAACAAAAGGAAATCTTCCATTTAGACAGCTTTCTTATCTAGGGAAAATGTTGCTATATTGCTGATTTAGATATATTTCCATTCATTATCTGCATTAAAATAATAATTGAATTCAAGATGTTAATTATTATGGGAATGGGTCATTCAAAATTCGATTTCCTGCGATTTTCTGCGTTTCCCTTTTGGGTTTTCATAACGGAATTCCAGTCGCTACTTGACACGATCAGCATTAAAGTCAATAAACTCATTATAATTGCTATTTTACCTCAAAATTTAGAGTCTTTATATTGTTCAATATATCTATTTATCTTGAACGAACTAGGAAAGAAAAATATAAGTAAATTATGTTAAAACATCAACCAATTCGTTTTAATAACCAAAGGATACATTTTTTTGAGTCCATCTATACATTTGTATCTATGTATCTTTTTATCTATACATGTTCTATTCTCAAAATATGTAACTACCTATAACTAACTTGTTGAGCAGCTAAGATCTACTTCGAGTTAAGGTGAACAATTGTCATATTAGGCACATTGAAGAGAGATAAATTAACTTGAACTTTGGTCCGCAATAAAATATTTCAATTATTAAAAGAGGTCACCTAAACAGCGATTAATATATAAAATCTTTGAGAAGAGCATAACAAAAGATAAATATTATAAATATTAAAACTAGACGCAAGTAAAATATTCCTAAATATTTAATCATATTTAGCTTTTTATTACAATAATTTGTCAGATCATAAATTTTTTTAATTGTGACTTTTACTCAATTATGCTTAATGAAATGCGCATATTAATAAACGTTAACAAAACAAACAAATAAACACGCACAAAATTTCACCCCGCCAATTTGTTTACGTTGTGGATTGGAGCATATATATATATATATATATATATATATAATTAAATCCAGTGAAACAAATCATAAGAATTCACGCAAAACGCAAATCGTTTTTCAATGTGACTGCGGTTTGCAAGATTTCAAGGAATTCCACAAAGCAAATGTCGCTTTGTTTGCCGTTTGTCTTTCTTTATTTTGCTGTTTTTTTTGTTGTTTTTTTGTAGTTTTTTGCTAAACATTGATTTCGAAGATATCTGGTGATTTTTTTGTGACAAGTACAGAAAAGTTCTCACGATGGCCGCAGCTCGATCTTCACAGTTTTGTGGCCCAAAAGGGACACACAGTAAAGCCACAAGCTGAATCTGAATCTGAAGCTGAAACTGGGTTTTGTGTTTGGGCTTTGGGTTTGGGTTTTGGGACTCCATTGGACACCACCGTCTGCATGTCGCTTTGGCACAAAGAAATTCTTGTGTCGCAAGTTCCAATTATACAAGGCCGCGGCACCCAAATCGAAATTGGCCTTTTATGTAAGTAACCGATACGAACACGATTCTGATTCTATGCTTTTGCATGACCATAAACAGGACGCAGAAAGAGAGATAAACTCCCAAGATCACCGCACGACGCTCCTGGGCCAACTCAGAGCCAAAAGCCATAAGGGTAAAGGGTTCGGTTCGGTTTCGCTTTCGGGTTTTGGGTTTGTAGTTCGAGCCAATCGCAGATTGAGTCAGCAGCGCAGAGACCAGTCTGCTTTTGGCTCATGGCTCTTGCCTAACCAGACCAGGTGACCGCTGACCGGCTGAGCGGCTCTAAGAGGTGACCGGTTTATTTGCCCGCGGAGGCTACTCGGCAGTTTTGTCGTCCCGTCGACACTTTGCTTATTTCTCATTGTTGTTGTTATTTTTTTTGTGTTCCCTTTCTCTTAATTTATTGCGTGTATCGCCATTAGTTCTTGCCGAGCACATCAAAAACGATCAGATAAACCAACAAAAAACAAAACAAATAAAAAAATCTATTGTAGGCACGCCGAAGCTGAGATACCCTTGCCAAACAGAGTCGGCGAACACCTGCCAAGATCTGAAATAAAATTTCTATTTTTAATTTTTATTTTATATAAGTTAAATGTTGATTAAAGTATAATAATACTTGTAACTATTAAGTTTCGTTCAATCTTCAGTCTTATTATAAACCACACAACAAATTAAACTTACTAATTAAAATAGTTCCAATGGGACTTACATATATAGTATTCCGATTCAGCCTAATTGGAAAAGGAGACATCATCTCAATTTCATAACAAGCTCAATAAGAAAATGATACAATCCTTCTGCAAGTGTATACAAAGCGAAGCGAAACGAACCAAGTGAAGAAGTCTGGGAAGGGATGTCACAGGTTCCTCGTCCAAGTTGGTGATTTATGCCGTGTGAGCAGCCGAGTTGATCGCTCAGCATAATCGAAATATCGCTGCAGCTAATAACAGTGACTATATATATGCAGCAGTTGCAGCCAAGTCGATTGCCAACCCGGCCAGATACTTTCTGTATCTGAGCATTGTTCGCACATCGTTGGCTACTGCACTTTGGCCCAGATCGTGTCGCCTGATAAGGCAAGCGGCAAGCGGCAACAACAGCAACAGCGGCAAACATATTGATTATGTGCTTAAAACGATTGACAGATAAAGATACAGATAGAGATACTTATTTCGAGTGCAGCATGCTGCATGCAACACGTTATCCTTAACGTATCCTGCTGCCATACTGCCAGCTCACGCCCGCAATGAGTTGGCGCTTTTCGATTAGCCTAATTAGGGCACCCCTTAGCACTTTGGGGGCAAACAAATTAAGACTTTGTAAACAAGCCGCAAGCATAAAAGTCGAAGTGTCAGCAGCTGCTGTGGAATGTATCTACAAGATACTCGACACACTCAAAACAAATTAAGAGCACGTTCTTCTCAAATCTATGATTGAAATCCGAACAAAGAGAAGTAACTTTATTTTTCAAGAATGTTTTCTTTAGCCAAAAATACTTTAGCGTTTTATTTAGATATATATTTGAGATATTTGTTTACTTTAGATAACAGAGTTCCTTCAACACTACTAAAATTATTTGACATCAAACTTAGTCAGCTTAAATCTTGAATTAAGTTCTGAAATTTAGAAAAAAAAATGTTTCAAAATGCTGCAAATAAATTTATTGTCTTTACTGGAATTTAATTTCCAGTTATGCAATTTTAAAGTTATGCTTCAAAAAAGCAAGGAACAGAAATTCGAATTTTACTCTCGGTACTTTTGGATCTATGTTCAAAGGTACATTTACTATTATTCCGAATTTTAAAATTTCAATTAGCTTATTTCCTAAAATTTTAAATGAAAATATTCCAAATTCAAAACTCCCCTTTGATAATAATTAAGATATTTTTGACTTTCGGTCAAGCGTTTTGAAACACGACTTACTCAAATGTTGGACAAAATATAGTTTTCCAAGTGTAAGTATCTGGCAGATACTTCAGATGACACCCACGCCAGCCGGCGCATTGTTTGCTCCACATAAATCATTACCATTGGCCCGATGGCTGTCGATGCTCGCTGCACTTTTCAAATGGATCGTGATGGTTAACCCATTATTAACCCCGAGGCCAGCATCATAATTGGAGTGCGTTCCCCTTCTGTCCTCCCTCTATCGTAGGTGTGTGGAGTGAGGAGGTTTGGGAGCTGGGGGCGGGGGCGGGAGCGTGTTTAAATTTAGAAGCGTTTTCGGTGCGCTCGCAAATGTGGCGAAACGGCAGCGTGCCCCTCGGCGGGTTATCGGCCACTTATAGAACGCTCGCGCTAATGGGCTCATTAAAGACACCGTGCAGTACACTCGCAAAAATAGGGACTACTATTTAAAAAGTCTTTGTAAAGTTTAAATTTACCTGAAATGAGAATCGAGCTGAAATTAAAATCGCAATGAAAACCAAAACAAGTTATCTTATTTATCACAGAAATGGAAAGATATGCAAAAGTAGATTTCTCTTAATTGAGAAACAGGAAAAATTTTGTATAAAAAAATAATTAAACTTTGAATTTTTAAAAATATACATTTAGAAAAATATTCAGCTAGAATAATGTAGTCTAAAAGAGGCTCGTCTAGAAGGTCTTAGCAGGCATCCAAATATTATTTTATTATTTTTTCTTTATTATGAAAAATAAGTTTTACTTAACAAAAAATCAAGTTTCTAACGGCAATGGGTATAATATATATTAATTGAAGGCTATATCTATACAATTCTGTATTTATTTATTACTATCAAAAATTTATCTGAGAACTGGCATTTCAAATTTAATGTTTTTAGTTCTCAAAGTGAACTCTTTTTCCATTTTCATAGAACTCAAGAAATTAGGTCTAAGTTTCATTATTTTCTTTGAGTGTAGTTGCAACGCTGACAGTGGCAGTGGGAGGTAGGGGTGGAGGGTTGGGTGTAGGTGTCGCACTGTGCTCGTAAATTGTCTCGAGCGCCGCATTATGTTTGACACGTCGCCAAGCTGGAAGATTGCGGCGTGATTATCGCTGCCCTGTGAACGGCTTTAGACTGTGACCTCCTTCCACAGCGCTACCCCACCTCCCTCGGCCTAGGCCCTAATTTCCTGCGTGACAATATGCGAACGCTCGTAAATTTAATGGTCTCACTCACAAATTTTTTTCTCTTCCCATCGGCATAAATTTACGTATTGTGTCATTTTCAATTTGCAGCAAAGCGCCTCATAATTTATTTTACACTTTTCAATTTTCTGTTTGGAGTTCGCCCCCTCAACTAATGCTATATTTGTGTCTTTTCCAGTTCAACCAGGATCTGTACTCGTCCTCGGGCGTACAGCTGGCCGCCTCGTCGAGTGCCTCCGGCAGCTCTCACTCCCCCTGCAGCCCCATATTGCCGCCGTCGGTGAGCGCCAATGCGGCAGCAGCAGCTGTTGCCGCCGCTGCACACAATTCGGCAGCAGCAGCCGTTGCAGCGGTTGCGAATCAAGCCTCCTCGTCTGGCCTGCAACTGGGCGCTGTGGGTGGCGTCGGTGGCGGCGTCGGCGGGGGAGTGGTCGGAAGCGGTCCACCAAGCGGATTACTCGGCTCAAATCTGGCACCGAGCGCCGGTCTGGGCATGAGTCCGGTGCTCAGTGGCGCCGGAGCCGGCGTTGTTGGACATGGCATCCACAGCCACAGCCACAGCCGAACACATCAAACCAAAGAAGAGGATCTCATTGTGCCGCGCAGCGAAGCTGAAGGTAAGTGTTCCATTTAATCAGATATATATATATATATATATACATATATATATTGAATAAATATTAGTTCTATAGAATTGATCACAGATCTGGCGATGATTTCAGTAGAAATTATTAGATTTATTCTATTGATATTTATTCGATTTATTTGCTTTCATTCATAAGAATAAGATATAAATATTTATAGTATCATAATATTATTACCTACGAAAGTAGCAAAACATTGATTAAATACGTTATAAAAAAAATAGCTTTAAAAGTTGTTAAAGTCCCCAGATTTCTAGTTTATTGAAAGCCAAAAAAGCAACAGTCATAAATAATAATAAATATTATGATTTAATTAATTAACTAAACTGGTATAAAATGAATATTTATAATAAATCTTATAAGACTTGGCACCAATGCAAAACATATATATTTATGTAAAACGAAATATCAATAATAAATCTTCTCTAAAATTGTATGCCAATTAAACAAGAAATTTAGCGCCACGCGTGAAATATTATTATTTAAAATGTATTTTGTATTGTTTTTAGTTGCTTGTTGACACAGTTAAAGTTAACGTAAATTCTAGAATGCATTATATTTATTTTGGTATTTATTCATTAACATTTACTTAAGTAAAAGATAAGCCCATTAAAAGATAAGCATGTTTCCACATTTTTGCTGTCAGCATCGAAGATCGATTGTTTGCCATGTCTGTGGAATTTGCTGCCGTTTTAATGTAGTCAGAAAGAATAAAAGAGCGAGAGAGTGAGATAGAGAGAGAGGGATATTTAGAGGGAGATAGAACGACAGGCTAATTAATTTGCACATTTTTGAGATTGTTCGCCGACATTCCGACGAGTTAACATTTAATAATTTATAACATATTTTATTACGGAAATGCAACTCGAATAACTTGCAACTAGCCAATGAACTTCGCAGCTCTTTCTCTCTCTCTCCCCGTCTCTTTCACTCTTCTGCTATCTCTCTCTCTCTCTCTCTCTCTCTATCTCTGTCTTATTGGGTTGCCTATAATGAAATGCGTATTCAATTGCAGCGCGCCTGGTGGGCTCCCAACAACAGCATCATCATCATAATGAATCATCCTGCTCCTCTGGCCCCGACTCGCCCCGGCATCCGCACTCCAATCATCCGCATTCGCTGCACGCCGGTGCGGGGGGTGGATCAGCGGGGGGCGTCTCAGCTGGCACGGGTGCCATGTCCAAGGAGCTGCCACTGGACACGAGCAGCAGTGGAGGAGGAGGAGGAGGAAATCAAGGACGCGCTCAGTATCTGTCGGCCACCTGCGTTGTATTCACAAACTACTCCGGCGACACGGCCAGCGTTGTGGATGAGCATTTCTCCCGGGCGCTCAACTACAGCAATAAGGATGCTAAAGGTAGCTACTACTCCATACTACTCCATATATATATATATATATTTATACATATATCTAAATGATCCATGTCATGTGTTTGTTACTCCCCAATCCCACATTCAAAATGTGGATCAAAAGACCCGCTCATGTCATGTACTTGTCCCAGCTGTCAGTTTGCGTGTTGGCGTTCACAATTACCCAGAACCAGGGCCAGAACCACCACGAGAATCAGTTTCACAGCGCCAGAGCCACCACTGCCAGAATGCTGGTGCCAGGCCAGACCAGACCAAGCCAAAAAAAAGTATCTCATAATTAGCCAAGAATCAGAGCGGAGTTATTAAAATGTCGCGTGCAATTGCTCATGAAAGTGCAAATGGGAATGGCAATGGAAATGTCAGGGGTATGGATTGAGGATTGCATATAAGAAAAATTTAATCCTCTAAATAGCAGCTCTAAATTTCTAGGAAACCATATTTGCAATTATTGTTCACAACTAAAGAAGAGGTTGGAAAAAGATTTGAAAGGAACATAACTTGATATTTTTGTGGATATAAATACTTTGATTGAAAATTTGATAATTATATTAAATCTGGCAATATTTCAATATATTGAAATATGTTTCAATCCAAGAAGGATTAGTTAATAGTAAATTCTTAATTAAACCTTAGCATGTAATATTTTGGGGCAATTTTCAAAGAACTTGAATAAAATTAATAATATTTATTAAACCAAATAAATATATATAAATATATATATATATATATGATGAATGTTAAAGAAAACTGATTCATATATTTATAAATTATGTTTAATTCTTAAAAAACAGTAGACTGTTTGTAGTTCAATTCTAGATGAATATTCAAAAGTACTTCGCGTATTCTGCTCTTCAGCAGGCAATACAAACTTGCTGCGTATTCCTTCCGAAGACCCCGATGCCAGCATAAGCAAAATAATCCCCTTCCTTCTAGTGGATGTATCGTTGTTGTCACTGAATGCCAGTGCGTCGCACAATAAACCAAATAAATCAAGTTGCCACTTGCCACTCGGTTGTTCTTTCGATTTCAAAATTAATTACCTCCTTTAATGAAGATAAACGTTTCGTTTGTTCATGCCTGTCGCACTCCTCCCCCCACAGCCCCTGTCCTGTTCATCTGTCTGCCTGTCCAACTTGTTGTATCTTTTGGCTGCTGTGCAACACAAGTTCTTTTTAATATTCCACTTTATTTATAAAGTTTCTCTGACTCTTTGCATCTGTTTAGATCATGCACAAAAAATCCAAACAACAACAGAAAAGTATTACGCTAAATTCGAATCCTCTCAATTTGTAACTGTAAGTCTCAAAAATAGTGTTATTTATTGTTAATTTCGTTTTTGAGTAGAATTTATCTGCAATTTTATTTAGTAACTAATTAAAATTCAAGTCGAGCTGCGGCTCATTGCTCAATCAATCGATTATCGCTTTTATTGCAAGCAGATTTGCATGCTAAGCAGCAAACCGCCGCCAGGTGACGCTAATGCTTTGTACGTGTCCTGGTATTGGGTGCTCAGCATCAGCAAATCAGCAACTCCACCCACAACATTTGGCCAATCAGCGAGCACTCAAACAATTTGTGGCGTATTTTCTTTTTACCACTAATCGCAATCGCAATCGCATTTATTGCTCCAGCTGCCTTTTATTGAGTTTCTGTCTGACTGCCAGAAAACTGTGAGTGGCTGTGTGGGGTGGCAAACAATAAAGGGGGTGTGGCTGTGTGTCGGTTTGTCTACGTGGCACATTGATTGTGCAATTTCAGCTTAGTACGCTTTTGATTTGATGCGCGTTAATTGGAAATTTACGTTTATAGTTTGGCAAATAAATGCTCCCCGATTAATTCAATTAAATTCGATTCGCTTTTCCATTCGATACGATTTCCCCAACAATAAGCCAAAACTAGCCAAATTTCGTAGAAGTGGATTTTGTTTTGTTGTCTTAAATTGCTTTTATCTTCATCTCTGTTGCAACTAGTCGTTTTTGTATAGTTTTGACATGGTTCAAATGGATCTATAAAAGTTAAACTATTTTAATTGGATAGATGAATGTAAATATTTTGATCATCATAGTTTCTTGAAGAATTTTAATTTTTTAAAATTATAATGCGACCTAAGTTTTTGGCTTATATAGGTTTTATTTAATTTGTGTACAATTTTCTTGTACATGTTAGAGTAAAAACTAAAAACTATTGTTAGTAAAGCAATTCAAATCCATAAAACTGTTTTATACAAATATTCATCAAACAATAATAAAATAGCAGCAATCTAATTAATATGTGTAGAAATGATTTATCAAATTAATTGAGCTATGCACAAGTTTTACTCAAAATGTTTTCGCTTATAAAAAATTGTGGTTGTGACAAATATGATATTTGTTGTGGTTATTATTGTTGCCAAACCACTCACCCACTAAGCCAAATGCGAAACTTGCGCAATTCCAATAACAAAAATGAAAACAAGAAAAAGTGTAAAAAAAGGCAGCAAAGTTTTTTATAGTATGACGCTACTTAATGGTATTTAAAGTTCATTTTAGCCATTTGTCTATTTGAGTGGTTGGCACACACACACACTCACACACACACATGTTTATTCTGTGTTTGGGTACTTTAAAAACTATTCAGCATTTATATAGATTTTTCTCTCTCTATCTTGATGTGCAGTTTATATTTTTTTGTTGAATCTGCACATACATAATGCTGTTGTTGTTGTTGGTGTTGTTGTGCGTGTGTGTGAGTGTATATATCTAGTTGGAATGTGCTATAAAATGTCGCCGGAATGCGATGTGGTCGATGTTGTTGTTGTTGTTGTTCGTTGTTGTTGTTCGTTGTGTGGTTCGTCTGGCGGTGCCAATGCCGAATGCCGCATAGATTCCTCATTACGGTTTTAAAATGCATTTCAATTAACTGCTCACTCGAGATACACTCACATTGCATCGCATCGCATTGTACACAGATACAAATGCAGATGCATACGCTCACACAGATACACATACAGCTACAGATACATCTACAGATACAGATACATATTCAGTGTGGCACGCTTGCACTTTCAGTTGTTGTGGCTTCTGTTCGGTTCGGTTTGGTTCGTTTCGATTCTGTTCTCCTAAAATATATCGCCGTCATCAGTGCGACCAAACACCCCGAAGATCCACACATACATACACTGTGAGAAATTAAATAAGTTATGCTTTTCTTGACTCTTGATTCAAGTGTGAACTAATCTCATTTGTAGAATAACTCTTCTTAAGTTGAAGCCAAATTTGATTAGAGTGTTTGTGCTGTGCTTTAAAGTCAAATTAAACTTAGTAAAAGAACACTTAAGTTTTTAATTAACCATAAATTACTCCTACTAAATAAAACTTTGATTGTTAAAAAATAAAAGCAATGCAAAATCGGTGCATTTTCTATTTTCTGCTTTTCCGTTTATTTGGTTTCTCTCTTTAAATAAATTTTCTGTCTTTAAGTTCATTTTTTTGATTTGTTTTTACTTATTTAATATTTATATTAACTTGTATAAGCCTGTCTTAAAATAATATACATATATATATTTTAATCAACATTTAAGGCACATTTAAAATGAGATACTATTTAGGTTAAAGTCAATAAATGTTAGCCTGATTCGCTCTACAAATTTACAGAAATTTGCTTTGAGCTTGAAAGTAAGCTGGGTTTTTTTGCACCAGCTCTTTTCTCACTGTGTATGTATGTGGCAACACAGAGAAAGAGCAAGCAATAGCGAGAGGGAGAGAGAAGGAGAAAGAGGGAGAGAGAGAGAGATCGAGATGTGCTCAGCTGCAGCCTTCAGTTTGTACGCCGTGCCTCGTTTGCGGTGTTTGTGGCACTTTCATATGATATTCGAATGCTACGCGTATTTAATTAGATGCCCCGAAGAATTCGATTTAAAATTCCTTGGCACCCGCCGCTGCTCGCAGATGCAACAGAGAGCAACAGCGAACAACTCGTACCCCTTACCCCGCACCCCTCTAACCAAGAAGAGCAAAATATTTAGAGTAGCGAGAAATTCTCGATTGCTCTTTGGCTATTTCCATTTGGGTTAGATTCTAAACTCTCTATTGGGTCCTAAAAGGACACACACCTTTTTTTTTGGGTGTGTGTTTGTGTGTGTGTGTGTGGTCGCTTATCAGCATTGCAGTCAATTCCGAATCAGGTGCAACTTCATTAGTGGCCAGCAGCGATCAGGTGAAAGGTGAACAGGTAGCATTTGCAGCTCTTTGAGAGGTTTGAGCCTTGTGGCATTTGCCGCATTGAATTGAAAGTGAAAACAAGCAAGGAGCGCCGCACAAATCTTTGTTGCAACTTGCTTGTTTGCACTTTAATGGGAATTCCTGTCCGTCAGTTGGGCGAGTGAGTGAGTGAATGACTATGACGCTGAAGATGGCGACGATGACGACTTTTTTGCCAGCCGTTGCCGTTTTTTGTTTTCTTTTTTTGCACGCCGCCGAATGGGGCACGCGGCATCGCTAACCAACCAACCAAGTCAGCCAGCCAGCCAGTCAGCCAGCCAACCAACCAGTCAGCCACATCATCAGCATTCAAGGCACACTCACAAACGTGCCACAGCGAGTCGCGACTTCTCAGTTGCAGCTCGCGACGGCTGCAAACAGTTCAAAGCATATCCTTCAAGCTACACTTGGAAAAAATACAACAAACTTGGAAAAAATCCATTCTTCTTGGCAAGAGCAGTTTTTCTTAAAAGAATTTTTCTTGTTTTTAATAATAATAAAAATTATTTAATTATTTATTATGCAAATAGTTTTTAAAGAGCAAAACAAATAATTAATTCTGATTTGAAATGAAGTCGCTCTCGAATCTTTTTTGCTGAGTGTAGAGCCGCACAGAGTAACTGACTCCCCTGTGCCCCATAAGCTGCACGTCTCTATTTCCATTGCCCCTCCCAGAAGAACAGCAGCAGCAGCAGCAGCAGCAGCAGCAGCAGTGGTGCAACAGCAGTTGTTGTATATTTTTCTCTTGAATTGAGTTTGGAATGTTGTCAACGCAAATGCGCCTATGTCCCAAGTACCCAGTTGCCAGTTGCAGTGGCAGTGGCAGTGTCTGTGGCAGTGGCAGTGGCAGAGAGGCAGTGTGCCCAGTCCACTCAGTCCCAAGTTGCAGTCCTTGGCACATGTGCATGCCACAGACGCCAGGCAGGCAGTCAACCAACCAAAAGTTGTTGCTATTTTCGGCAACAATTTTCAAGCAACATCAGCAGTTCTCCATTACACTCGACTCCAAGAGTGCTGCAACTGCGGCTGCTTGCCACAATAATGGAGATGTCTTCGTGTTCGTCTTTTGCGATTTCATAAACGCGTAGATTTACAACCATTTAATACAAGTGATGATCCTGAACACGGCACCGACAACAACAACAACAACGACGACGACGACAATGACAACAAACATTCCGCTCAGTTATTTGCAACAAGCCATGGCGCCGACAACAACTAAGTACGTGGCTAAGGCTCCGACTCTGACTCTGATGGTGCCCCTCGACTGTGCCCCCAGCTTCAATACGCTATTGCAACAGCAGCAGCAGATGCTCAGTTTATCATTATGCATTGGAATTGAAATTGTTGAACTGTTGCTGCCGTTGACACTCCCAAAGTAGGCTCCATTAAATTACCCAATGTATACTCTCTGAGCATTATCAACAACAACTGGGCTAAAATTTAAATTATTTGTGTTTTCACTAAATTGAACAATTATTTACTAAAACGAACTAGAGAAATAAGTCTAATCTATCAATTACAAAATACCTAATGAAACCATTTACGGATTTATTCCGTTTTTGACTGGAATTAAACTAATTAATTTTTCTTAAACTGAAATTACAAATTTACAAATAAGAATTAGAATTAGAAAACGGTATGTTTTTTTTTTTTGAGCGCATTATTTCAATTAGACAAAAATTTGCACAAAAGTAACACTGACTAAAAAATACTCTTTTTGGCTTGTAAACTCTTTTTTGCAGATAGCAGCAATCCGATGTCCAGTCGCAATTTCCCACCATCGTTCTGGAACAGCAATTACGTGCATCCCATTCCCGCCCCCACACATCCACAGGTAAGTGTGTGCGTGTGTGTGTGTCTTTGTGTGTGTGTGTACGTTGGCCACGAAAACCGATTAAGCTGCAATACGTGCCGCAATTACAAGTTGTGGCAAGCACGCACTCTGAATAAGTTGTAATTCGGTACTCAGCTAACTGGCCAATATCTGCAATGCTCAATCTCTCTGCTTGTTTATCCAAATGCAGGTTAGCGACTTGTATGGGACAGCGACAGACACTGGCTATGCCACCGATCCCTGGGTGCCACATGCGGCAGCCGCGCACTATGGTTCCTACGCGCACGCCGCACATGCGCATGTGGCCCACGCGCACGCCTACCACCACAACATGGCCCAGTACGGCAGCCTGCTCCGCCTGCCCCAGCAATACAGCCACGGCACAAGGTGAGCACCCACCAAACCAAACCAAACCAAACCACAGAGTCCAAGCAGCAATCTGAACTGCCTTAAAAGTCGTTCATAAAATTTAGAAATGCTCTTTAGCTATTTTAATTGTGTGAGCAAATAACTATCATTTCAATATTGAGATGAAAAGTAGCTAAGAAAATTTAAAGATTTTTGTTTTTTTAGTTTTTAGGCTAACTTAAGATTCAAAGCATTGCAAATACTGCAATGGTCTTAAGTCTGGAAAGAAGCATAGAAAATTTAAAGATATTTGTTTTTTCTGCTTTAAGTCCAACTTAAGATTTAGAGCATTTCAAACACTGACTTGATCTTAAGTCTCGAAAGAAGCATAGAAAATTTAAAGTTTTTTGTTTGTTCAGTTTTAGGTCAAACCTAAGATTTAAAGTGACCAAGATCGATAGCAGTGCAAATACTGCTATGATCTTAAGTCTGGAAACTATTTTGCTTATGGTTCGTCTCTGGATGAGGTCTATTTTCTATATACCTTCGAAATTAAATCGAGATGTCGCATGACCATTTAAATCGGCACAGTTTTTATGTTTTTGAATAGGAATCTTACATAAATTGCAAAGAAAATTATTTTTTCTAGATCTAAGTGCGGCATTAATCGAATCGATAAATTAGAATTGAAAATCGATATAGTTTTGAAAAAGTTGCGGCTTTGTAAAATTTGAAATCATTTAAAGTCAGAATTTAGAGCAGTAAATGCTTTTTATTTATCTAAATTGTTGTAGCTATTTAGTTACGTTATGGTACTATATAGATTAATTATATATAAATGTAAAAATAATATCGAATTTGTGTACTAAATTTTAAACGTTTTCGGATCGACTTAAACTGCAAATAAGAAATTGCTTAAGAAAATCAAATCAAATGCTAAATGCAGATTAAGAATGCTAAGTGAGTATTATTAAAAACGGTCAAAAACAAAGGTTTATACAAATATATACATATTTATTTATATATATTTATGTACAGTATTTAAGTTAAAGTTTTACTGACCCGTGTGTTGTGCCACTTGTCTCGTGCCTCATTGCAGACTACACCATGACCAGCAGACGGCCCATGCCTTGGAGAGTGCGGCAGCCTACTCGAGCTACCCAACAATGGCAGGTGCGTACTCGACTCCTCTGTCCACTGTCTTTAAGGACTTTTGTGGCATATTTGTGCATTTGGCCATTTGGCGATTTGTCCATTTGTCCATTTGTCCATTTGTGTGCCATTGTCATGACAATGGGATGACTTACAACGTTTGACCTGTGCTTTAATCAAATATGTTTTGTTTGTCTCTTTGTTGTTTGCTTGCTGTACACACACACACACACACCAACACACACACATCGAAAAAAAGGTCTGGAAGCTCAAGTGCAGGAATCGTCAAAGGATCTGTATTGGTTCTAGAAACGGTCTCCAGTGTTATCCCACACAGCCAGCGGGTGTGAGGGGAATGTTTCTCGTTGATGATTGATGGCAAATGGAAAGCGACTCTCAACAGATAAATAATCATAAATTGCAACAAAAAACAGCACACAGCCCAACAAATAAACAATAAACGGACGCTCCGCTCTAATAATTAATTAAGGATCTACAATTTATGCAAAAGTTATGTTTAAAAAAAAAGAACGCAAAAAATTGCAGCAAAGTTTTGTTTTATTTTTAAATAATATTATTATTTGTTGAACGAATTGCTGATAATTATTGGGCTGAATTTATTAATAATAATAATAATAATAATAATGATAAATAACGCAATTTGTTTGTAATTTATAAAATTTGTGAGTCTGTCTGAGGTTTAAATTTATTATAATTTTTACTCTTATATTTGTAAACAATTCGCGTATTAAAAAAATGGTGTAATTTTTTGTATTGTAAACCCCATAAGTTTAGCATCCCATATCAGCAAGTTAGACAAGCGTACATATAAATAATAAATATACATATATATATATATATATATACATAAATCTAAATCTATATATATATATATAGATATATTCTTATGCATAATCCGCGTTAGAGTTTTTTGGTAACAATTTACTACAGCGATAATAAAACACTAATGATAATAATCAACATTTCTTGTATAGTTAACGACTTGGACATAAATTTGAAAGCTAGAATTTATTTTGTTTAATATCTTCAATTTTGGAATTTCACAAATTAGGTTATACAAATTGAATGCAACAGCAAAAATATATATAAAAAAAATAAAAAACAAAAACTAAAAATGAGATAAAATAAAACAAAAAAACCAATTTGAATACAATCAAATCTGCTGTTTTATATTGATTATGGGAAATTGTTACTGTTGTAACAATATTTTTAATGTGATGCAAAAATATTGAATTGCAATTAAAATTTATGAATGTTGCATAATTTGACAACATGAATCAAAACGCAACTTTTAAACCCAAATTCAGCAGCAGAAATTCAACAGAAATTAAATTCGTTTTGATAACTTGCTTTTGATACCCAAAAAGAAGTGTTTTACACTTAAAATTGAGTGTTCCTTGTAGATATATAGAGATATATAATAGATATTCAATCCAACAGTTTTTTTTCTTCACACATTTGCTGCTCTTGGGAGATTGCGACCCAGTTCTCAAAAGTGGCAGCCAGTTAAAGATATGCAGGACTTGGGATAAAAACCAACTCATTAACACACAATGCGACAATAAACTTGGATACAGTCAAAGCTGTTGCACTTCTCCATTTTCGCGCTGGACTCTCACAAACGGAAGAAGGAAGTGCCGCCAAAAAAAAAAACGGAACCATCTGTCGCGTTCCCGTGTTGAGTGACAACGTCCAAAAACAAAAGCAAAGAGGGGAAAAGAGTGGAAGAGTGGAAATAAAAAAAAATGAATTTAAACAGTGGCCGTGGAAGTTATTAAAAAGCGATAAACCCAAAGCAAATGCATTGGCCAATTGTTGAACACCTTGCGGCTTGGCTTGGCTTGGCCAACAGGGGCGGCCCAGTTAGCCCAGTTAGTGAAAAACGTTCAAAGTCGTCGTCGTCGTACCGAATTATGGAATTCTTATGCTAAAATAATGTGACCACGTCTGCCACAAACTGCGACAGCGATCGGTAATAAATTTGTTGAGCTGCCTGCTGCCAAGCCTGCTGCCCACAGACCACAGCCGGACAGAGACTCGGACAGAGAGTTGGGCTCCTCACTGAAACCAGTCAGCCAGTTAGCCAGTTAGCCAGTTGGCCAGTGTGGCAAAAAGTCTTGATGTAAATACGCACACGGGAGCTTGTCGCACGTTTGTCCATTTCTTTAATTCATGAGCAGAGAGCAGAGCTGCAGAGGATGGGTACTCTTGGTGAGAACGGCAGCCGGCTTGACCCAACTTCCCCCCTTATCCTGCTTCGGTTGACCAACTGTGCGATAAGTCATTGAAAGTCAATAATATGTTACGCGCTCTGCCCTCCAAGCCGTATTGTATAATAGCAATAACAATAATATGAACGTCTCCAAACAACTCAGGAAGTGCCTAGCCCTTGTCGCTGCATCTGTATCTGTATCTATATCTATATATCTGTATGAATATACCAGTATTTATGTATCTTTAAGTATCAATGGCCCAATGCTCTCCTCCAGTATCTGGCAACGTTTGGTTCTCCGTCACCGTCACCGTCACAGTCCCGGCCACAAATATTGTGTCTTATTTATGACGGAGCGACTATCTGAGATTTGTTTTTCATTAATTATGCATCTTTCTGTGGCTTTTTGGGGAGTCTCGGGGAACGCGGTCCGCCAACGCCGATGATAAATAGCCCGAGATTAATAAGGCGCCTGGCTAAATGGCGTGGAAAACATGCACATGTGAAGCTAACGATTATTAAATTTGTTTCTTGATTCATATCTCTCCCTCTCTCTCTCTCTTCCTACCTCTCTCTGTCTTCCAATGAAATCATTAGGCATAAATTATGACTGCTTTTGCTTAAGCGAGCCAAGCAACATTTGATTATGTTATGCAAAGTAGATTCTTATCGGGAGGATTAACCAAGCAGGTAAGATTAAAGGATCCTCAACAAATGTACATTTTGGTTATTTATCTTAAATTTTAGTGAGTCTTCAAACTTAACATATTTCTAAATAAGATGGTAGCGGAAGGTTTGCAACTCAATATATATTTGGATATTAAATTCTTTACATTTTATGGTGACATGTTTTGATATAAAAAAGCAAGCAATATAATAAAAGATATGGAAATGGAACTTTTAACTTAAATAAAATTGCTTAAAGCATTGTTCATTCAATAAACTATTTTTACTTGCAGAAGTTATTATTATAATATTATTGTCACTGAATTTATTTCTCCGCCTTGCAACTGCCTCAGAGAGGAATATCCTCAATTTCAAATGTGTTGATTAAACCTGGAATATATCTAAAAGTAAAGCATTCCTTTTAGTTATTTATTACTATATAGGCAGAAAGAACAAGACTTTCTCAATAGATTATCCATCACTTTGCGTTCTTTATCTATTTATATCGTTTTCTATATTGAAAAACATTTTCACTTCAAGCTAAATGGAAATTAATTTTGGTGCAGATAAACAAAAAAAAAGAGCCGAAGAATGTCAACGCCAACAAATCGCCAAAAACCGAGGAGAACCAATACCAAAAGTTGATAATAAATAAGATGGAAAAACAATAATAATAAAAACACTGAAACAACAAATTGGTATATTTTTGGGGGAGTGTTGAGTGTCGAGTGTCGAACTATTGGAACTTTGACACTTTATGGGCAACGAGTGCGTTATGGTTACCCGTGGATGTGTATGCGTGCCTCGTGCCGCATGCCACACGCCGTACGCCCCATTACCTTGCTACTGGCCACAAAACATAAATAAACAATGACTTTTCCAGCGAGACTTGCGAGTGTTTTCTTTGGGGCATCCCACGGCAGCCAAAGTGTTCGCCGGGTACGGTTCCCGATTCCCGGCTCACCTCTCACTTTTCACGGATTTTCCCGTGAATTAGTCCCTGTGGCTCTTAAATGCTTAATGGCCAATCGTAAATTCGATCAAATACTATATTGTCTGCTAATTGAGATGGGGATGGAGATGGAGACGGGGAGTGGTTGTTGTCTTTTAGCTGGAGCTGTAGCTGCAACCATAATTCCAGACTCAGACTCAGTTTGAGGTGCATGTCCTTTTCTGGCAGACCGAAATCAATTTATAATTAACGTGGAATTAACATATTTCGACCACATGTTTCATGCTGTTGCTCAATCTGCCCGTTTATTGATCCCACATGCAGCGCTGATTACGCTGATTCCAAAGACACAACCCAAATCCACACAACTACCAGCTACCAGCTACCAGTTTCTTCATATTACTGTCGCAGCCACAGCCGCAGTCGCAGCCGCATCCGCATATATCCATGTGGCATTTGTACCCGGCTCCCGGCTCCCGATTCCCTGTTCCCTGTTCCCGGTGCCCGGTTCTCCTGCGATTGCGTTTGCGCAGAGACTATCAGCAGCGTTAAAAAAGCAATACATCATTTTTCCTTGCGGCTTTCTCTTCCTCTCCCTCTCGTTCCCTGTCTCATTTTGGGTTCATTTGTGCTGCAACTCCATATGTGCATGTGTGTATGTGTGTGCATGTGTGTGAGCGTGTGTGTGTGTTTGTTTGTGCGGTTTTTGTAGGTTGGCCGGTCACGTCAGTAGCTGGCGTTATTGTGATTTATTTGTCTGATCTCTGGGCATCCTCCACAAAATCATTCCCAGCTTCTGAATCGGCTGCTGTTGATGCTGTTTAAGGTGGCGCAATTGACGTTTCCTGTGCAACAAACATCTACATATTGGAAAAGAGGCATGCTTCATTGATATTCTAATTAATGTATCTTAAAGCACACATGTTTATTTGTGTACTACACAGAAAAAGACAGTACCAAATTCAAGTGCCACTTTTTTCTTTTCATTAAATACACTTCGTTTTTACAAAAGTGTAAATCGGTTTACATATTTCAAAATCAGACTCTTATATTTCAATAATGTGTACATAAACAAACATATAAATATGTAACCAATATTTTTAAATCAATTCTGAAGTACGCATTATTGTCAAATATTGTCATTATTATTATTGTACTCAAATTCAGTGTAAAAATTGCAATGCTTCGATTCATAGTTCAAACTGATTTAATTTAATTTTAAGATATGGTTTTAGAAGCATGAATTCCTAGAATGAATACTCATCCTAATTGCTAAGGCTATGCTTTGTAAACATATTTTAAGAACTTTAAGTTAACTTAAAGAGGAGAAAATCATATTAATCTTATCATATATCAATTTAAGATTAAATTATTAGATGACTACTTAGAACTTTCTTATAATAAGCATTTACCGTTGTAAAGGAAATTATTTCCGCAAGTGCTGTATATTTTTTTCGAGTGTTTATACATAATTATCCAGATATTTGTTGTGCTTGCGTATTGTGACCCAAGGAATGACATTGTCAGTTATTCAGTAATTTACACGTTACACAAATAAAGGAAAATTATGGAAAATTCGCATAAAAACAGACGCTTCAAAGCGGGAATTTCAAGTGTCTCGATTGCTCCAACATCATTCGCATACACACACACACATACACCCATACAAACACACACACAGTGAATCAAACACCCATTCCCACAAAGAGACTCTCTTACATTGAGCACCTTGGAAAACTTTTGAAATTCAGACCGCGTTAAAATACTTTTCCCCCTTTGTTCTTTACAATTTGCCTTACAAAAGCCAACCGGCAAAGCCGGAGAACTTTTCACCGTTTCGACATGACAAGAAGACAACCCGACGGGACGACAAGACGACAGGACAGGACAGCACAGGACAGCGCAGGGACGAGAGACGAATGGTGGAACAGAACGTAGTCGATGAACAGTTCTTCCCTTAAAGCACCTTCTGCCATTGCTTGGCTCTAAAGCCCCAAAGGCGACTCCGATTGGGTTGAGCTGAGTTTCTGTGTTTTCTGGCGTTTTACTTTCGCTTGGGTGGAAACTCCTTTGGCGTTGCCCCGTTGCCAAGACGCTCCACAATAAACCTAATCTGTTCATAATGGGAAAATAATTTACAAAAATTTAGCTCCACTTCGAGTTGCTGCATTTGCACTTTGGTAAATTTGTTTGAGGTGGTTGAAGAATGGCTGGGGGAGAGGGGAATGGGACCCTCCTCGCTTTAAACAGCAATTAGAGCAACTGGAAGACAAAGAGAGTCCATGCGGATGTGGGTAACATTTAACCGAAGGAATATAGCCGAGTTTATTAGTTTTTGGCCTGGCCAAAGTCCCAAGCCCATCTTGTGCTATCTGGCCTCGTCCTTCCTTCTGGACTTCCTTCTACACATCTTTTTTTGGTCATAAACTCAATGGGGAAAATATTGCGGCGCGTTTTCTTAATAAAAGCAAACAACTTTCGCATCACTTGATATAGTCGGAAACCATCGAAAATTGACTTGTTTAATAAAGGCGAATTAGTTTTCCAGGAATAAGACAAGTTATTAGAACCTATATGGTAAAGGTTAAAATATTAAACTTATATAA
Organism: Drosophila fungiperda; assembly: GCA_035042345.1. Lineage (NCBI taxonomy): Eukaryota > Metazoa > Arthropoda > Insecta > Diptera > Drosophilidae > Drosophila > Drosophila fungiperda. The sequence goes on along the minus strand of JAWNLM010000159.1, from coordinate 1,355,961 downwards.
AAACAGTTCGTATTTTTAAATTGTGATTATAATTTATTAATATTGATTTGGAACCTTACAGGAAGAAATAGGAGCAGCACAAGCCACTTATATAATAATATTAATCGAATTATTATTTAGTGAATACTCGACTAGTCAGTAGAGTATAAAGTTATAAGGTTGTAAGGTTAAATAGGTCCTAATTCGTAGTATCTACGATATATAATTATATAATTAATATATATTTATTAGCTTACTCGTAGCTTTCTCAATACATTATTTTATATCGATTTATTTAAACTGACATAAATATATATATATATATATATATATATATATACGAGAATGAAAACGAATGTTAACAATCCAGAAGCTCTGGAGAAAAATGAGAAACTCTGAGCTTTTTTCAAGTGATTCAGATCTTTTAATGGGTGTAGTTTTTCGCTATTTTCAATTTACAATTTTTATAGTTCTATGTGTGTTTTTTCCAAAGAAATCCAAAGTAATCTTTGAATTGATTTAAAGAAGCAGTAATCGAGCTAAAATCCATTGTTGCTTAAATATACAATTTCGATGTTAATTTATAAAATTGGTTATAATAATAATACCATTTCCGATTATGCAATAGTTATTTCAGCTTCAGCTGACTTATGTTATATATAGAATATATGCTTATGTGGTTTTTAATCATAATTAATGTTCGTAGTAAGAGCCACAAATATTTAATGTAGTTAATTAAAACATGTATTACATAGTTTACAGTTTTACATGCAAGACTTCGATGTTTTACCATTTATTTTGTGCAATGATAAACAGCAAAAAACAAAATGAACTAAAAAGAAAAACGCTTCGACTGATTAACGCATATGCAGAGAGAGGAGGGAAGGGAGTGAGTGTAAATAAAACAGATATGAAATATGTGCAGATCAGCGAAAAAAATTTTAAATTGCATGAAATTGAGTTAATTAAAAGGGAATCTGTTGTGCCCCGTGGCCCCCACTCGAAAGTGCCCCAAATAGAAAAGGAGAGAGAGAGCCGACCGAATGCCATGAAAAATACAGCAAGCCAGCCAAATAACAAAGAGACAGACAGATGAATATAAAATATTTGGTTAATAATGCACACGTAAACACACACACATACACACACACATTCAAATATACAGTAAGAGGGAGAGGGAGAGAAATGCTCGCATATATGCAGTTCATAACGCCAAATGCCTCGTGGATGCGAACAGAAATTGTTCAAATTGCTGAAATTCGGTAAAAACAGAAAACAGGCAAACAGCAACAAAAAAAAAAAAAACAATATCAAAAAGAACATAACAAAAAAAAAATATGCGCTTGAACTGTTTAAAAATGCATTGAAGTGCAAGTGCCGCAAATGCAGTTCACTTCGTTGGATCGATTTTAATATTGAAACAAATTCGAGCAAAATGAAGAAAAAAAAACCAGCAAACACACCTTGCACAATAACAACAACAACAACAACAGCAGCAGCAGTAGCCGTAGCAGTTGCAACATTTTCCCAAAAGCAACACATTTTGGTTATGGCTTCAGCTTTAGCTTCAGCTTCAGCTACAACTACAACTACAACTTCAGCTCCCGTTTCAGTATGCAGTGCAGCATGCCGTTTTGCGTGCGTGCGAGCGGGACGACTATAGTAGCGTGCGTAGCTGCCGTGATGTATTCGCCTGGCAAGCAAACAATTCATTTCGTGCAACATATCAGCAACAACAAGAGCTTTTGGGGGATGGAGAGGGGGGGACAGGCTTCGGGTTTCGGCTTATTTGCCATCAGATAAGAGCAAGTAAAAAGGCAACAACAACAACAGCAGGAACAGCCGCAGCAGTAGTAGAGAAGTCTCCGCCCCATGCAAGTGTTCTGCGTGAACCCCTTAACTATCTGTGTGTGTGTGAGTGTGCAAACCGGTTTGCTGTCATTGCGAGCGTGGCTGTGTGTGTGTGTTTGTGTGTGTGTGAGCAGCAAGCAGCGCAAGCAGACATCTTTTGCCAAGGGTTGGACTTGGCCAGCAGCAGCAAAAGCAACAACAATAACAACAGTTAGCACACTGTGTTGGGGATTATACACACAATAATGGCGAAAGGACACCGACACCGACACGGACACACACACACACACACATACAGAGCGACAGGGACACTCGCGTATTTTGATAAACTCCATGCACAGAGCAGACCACTCAAACTGCTGACCTTACGGTGAAAATTGGCACATTGCAGGGCTGCCAAAATACTGTGACAGGGTGGTTACACAGCTCCATATCATTGTGTGTGATTGTGTGTGTGTGTGTGTGTAGAGACATGCATGCAAAAGCGGAACGAATGAGCAACACTGCTAATTGCTGCACACGAAAATACTTTGGTAACTATGCAACGTTGTCATAATTCTTCAGCTGCCTGCCTGACCAAAATATGAAATATGCACCAGTGTTATTGCTAATACGAATTCCACAATCTGCAGCTTAGCAGACCGCCCAGCTGGGTTGGTGAGTTGGAGGCTGGCTCACAGTGGAAATGCCGGCATGTCAAAGTGAATAACTCAATAGCCATATTGGGTGTCCACCTGTCTGTCTGCGTGCAACCAACAGCAGTAGTAGTAGCAGCAGCAGCAGTAGCAGCAGCAGCCGCAGGAAGATAGCCGCTTGCAATTCCACGTAAATCCGCCAACAAAGTTGTGACTTGCGAGTTACGACTCAACATGATTTTGTTTGGTTTTGTTGTCTTTGATGTTGTTGTTGTTGCTATTCTTGTTGTTGTTGTTAGTTGTTGACTGCGCACACAAATGGCCGTTAAAATTCCTAAACCCGATATGGAAATGATAATTTCGCACATTGAGCTGCAATTTACACTTCTGTGGAATATAAAAAAAAATACAAAATAGTCAATTGCCATTTTGGAGCAGAAACCACAACGTATGCTTCTAATGCCTAACCAGTTTGGATTCTGGTTTGAAAGCCCGTTTTCGAAGCATCCCACCCAGCAGCAGCAGCAGCAGCGAGCATCGAGCAGCTGATCAAAGCAGAAGATCTGTGGAATGTTGGGGACACGCGCTAGGCATAATCTCCAATTAGCGGAGACCCCAAAAAGGCTGCCACAAATATGCAAAATATGACGCACAGCCAGAGGACGCACCCCCTTCTCAATAGGGCCTCTCCCTCCCTCTCTATCTCTCTCTCTCTCTCTCAGTATGTTTCTCTTGACGGTCACATTGGGCATTTCGTATGCAGGCACTCGAAAAACGCATTTAAAATAACTTGGCCAACAGCACGACAACAACATGCGAACGACGACTTCTGGCCATCCTCGAACGTTGTGCAGGTCAGTAGCAATTAAGATAAGAGGCTTACAAGTGTGCCGATAATGTCCTGTCAATGTGTCGTCGATAGCAGGACGCACCCGGTGGCCAGCTAAATCAGCGCTCCCAAAACGCAAACCGAACGTTGCCTGGGAAACGAGATTGCACTTGGAGAAATTATTGAATGCCGGCAAATTTTGAAAGAATAAGTATTTATTTTTATATTAAAAAATAATTGTCTTTTTCCAAAATCAAATTATATACTGATATTTAGGCAGATAAAATATAAGGTTAATTTTTCTATAAGAAGAAAAAAACCAATGAATTATTTGCTTTTGATAATTAATCTGTATTTAAGAAAACTTATTAAAACCAACTTATTAATAAGAATATACTAAAAATGTTATTTATTAATCATAATAATAATTATTAATCAAACTTTGTGATTAAATAAATAAATAACATATTGTTGAAAGTTTCAAAAAACTGCAAAGGTGTTTAAAAGTTTTGGTAAACTTTTTCTTTCTGGTGCGTGAAGTGTGGTAACAGGTATGGGAAGGAGAATGGGAGCAGGAAGGGTAACGGGAACGGGAACGGGAATGTGGCAAGGCCTGGCACTCAAGTGTCTGGCGGTGCTGGTGCTGCTGCGGCGGCTGCTGCTGCTGGCTCTGCCAGTAGCTGTGTTCAAATGCCGCAGATAAGGAACGACGGATGCGTCTAAGTGACCACAAGCAGGAGCGACGGAAATGCCTTCAACATTTTGATATGGAGAGCGATGCACCCGGTTCGAGTGTGTTTGCATAATGCATTAATTTGACAGGCGTTGCCTGCATAAGCGCGAACCGTTGCTGCCACATCATTGTCATCTGCCTTTCGGCTTTCTAATGCCGCCAGCGAGCCTTTCATTTTGGCCCGCTTCGCGTCCTCCATTTCAAATGGCCATTCCGTACCCATACCCATTCCGCGCTCGCACTATTAATTAGAATGTATTCCAAAGAGAGAGAGACTCGACTTCTGGCATTTCACAGTTAACGGCACGCGACATTTTAAATATGCTCTCGCCAGTTTGGGTCTCGGTTTGGGGTTTCCTTCGGCATTTCGTGGCATTCCACAAATATCATTGCTCAAATATTTGAAACTTGATTTGCATTTTTAAGGCAGTAGTCGCAACAACAACTGTCGACACTCATTATGCCTTATATGGATAAATATGCACACTCGACCGAATACTCTCATATATTATGAATGCTTGTTAAACACGTATCTCGTCTAAACACATATATATCTGTACATATATCTATATATATTTATATCTTATATGTGCAGCTGTTGAAAATTTCATTTTAAATTTCATTCTTCATCAAATAGTCCTTGACACACTGAGATAGTGCTTAACAAGTTGGAATGCTTTCTGCATGGAGAGGACCATCCCCAAATTGCAGTTCCCTTTCATATCAAATTATATTCTCAGCAAATAAATAGACTGACTTTATCTGATAATAAAATATATATATTTCTAAAGATCATATTGCATTCCATTCAACTCATTTATTAAATAGGGTATTCAGATATTTAAACAACATATTTAATTACATATTACACCCTAAACTAATTAACCAAATATAATAATTTAGTTTTAATCCTAAAAAATTGACTATAATTACTATAATTATGAAAACCTCAATATGCAGTCTAAAATATCTGTTACTTATATTTATTTATTTAATTAATTGTATATTGTCAAGTAAAAACCTGTACCATTTTTTCCTTTCATTTTTTCATTTAATATTACCTCTGTTATAATTTCCATTTATTTATTTAATAATACCTCTGCCATAATCATCATCTGTTTATTTATTTAACATTACCTCTGCCATTATTTCAATGTATTTATTTATTATTCTAATTTCTTTTAGAATCTTTAAAATGAAACTTTAACTGAGGTTCGATTAACAACATTCAGATCTGAAAAAAAAAAATACTCAAATTAATTAAAAATGGTTTCTTCATTCAATTTATTTTTTTTATAAAATTTGATTACAATAGGTAGTTCTAAACTCATTTCTTTAACTTAACATAAATCTATTTTATAATTTTATATTTTCCACTAAAAAATCAAGTATTTAAAGAATAATGGAAATGTTTTTTCTTTTTCTTTTTAATACTTTTACTCTAATATGCCAACTTGTCAAATTCTTGTTCGGATCATTTATGTTGTCCACAGTTCACCCACTGCTCTTACAAGGTCAGCACCGTCGCCACCCCCTTCCTTCCTCCTCTCAGCGGGTGAGAAAGTACTTCAGCTTAGCTTCGATAAACTTTCAATGGAACACAAATTAAATAAAATTCAAGCAATAAGGCAGAAGAAAAAAATGAAAGGGAGAAAAAACAATTTGATGAACTGCCAACTAAGATTGCCATGGAAGCCGGGCTCATTACACACCGCTGGGATGCCGCGTGCGCACGTTGCTGCCACACCCACAATCTTGGGCCCAGTTATGAATAGAGATGGATGGAGTAGGATGGATTACTCCGAGGAGTAATCAGGCAGCCAACCAGCGAATCAACGAACCAAAGAAGCAACCATGACCCAGCCGGATTCAAGATGACGACGACAAATTGACGTAATGAAAATGTTTTCGAGTTGAATTTACTTTGAGGTAATCGCGAATGACTTGCCCGAAAAGCACACCAAGTGTGTGTGCGTTGTGTTTGTGTGTGTGCGGTGTAAAAGGGCGCACAGAAGTATGCTATGGAGAAGAGACAGAATTTGTCAAATTGCATATTCCAAAAAGTTATGAAGCAACAAGAAGAATCCTCCACTGCAACAGAGCACCTTCTGGTCCAGATCGCATCTTTCTATCGCAATGCGAAATGTTTCAATATGTTTTTTATGTTTACCAACAGCATGTTGAATGCTTCCAAATCGCTGATAAACGCTGCAAAAATAAAGCAACAACTTGTGCAGTGATGGCGAGGAGGCAAACAGAGGAACAACAGACTCCGATGCCGATTCCTACTGCGACTTTTGCGACTTGGACTCCAACTTGGCAGAAGCAGCAGCAGAAGCAGCAGCAGCAAAACAACAAACAAAACAATACAAAACGACAGACAAACCCAAGCAACGAACGAACGGACGAACGAACTGACGACGACGACGACGACGTCGACGACGACGAATTTCGGTGTCTTTGAACAGCGCCTCCGTCCATGGAGTCATGGGAACCAACTTTTCACATTCCGCGCGTGCTTCTGTTTTGCAGTCTTCGCTTTGACTTCGATATTCGGTGTGCGTTTTTGCTTTGCTACCCTCGTCCCCCTCATCAAAACATTTACTCTCTCTCTCTCTCTCTCCTTTACTTCTCTTCGGCGGCACTGCGCAAAAGACAAAAGCCCAAACACAGGCAGCAGCAGCAGCAGCATCAAAAGCAAACAAGCCACGATGGGCAATCGCAGCAGGACGAAATTCTAAGCGCAGTTTTTCGATATCGAACACGATCGCTTTTGTGCTCGTCAGTTGCAGTCGCAGTCGGCGTCGCCGTCGCCGTTGCCGTTGCCGTCGCAGTGGCTCTGATAAGGCATGCGCTTTGCAATACCTGGAAATGGACCGACTACTCGGACTTGGACTCGGATAATCAAATTGTTGCTTTTCTAGTTTTTCCCAATTGGTCGTCTCTGGTCGTTCCAGCAGCAATCGCAAATTTCTTATCTGCGTCGGCAAATGGCCAAAACAAACAAAACGGCCGACGCTCGTCAGCAGGCATTAAATTGCCCATCGCAGCTCCTCACTCCCCTTCCTCTCTCTCTCTCCTACCTCTTCCCCCAATTGCACAGATCGAGGGAGAGCACACTCAGACCCAAAGATGATGAAGTCCACGGCGGCTCAACTACAAAATGCTTTCAAGTTGTTTTTGTTTTTGTTTTGCTCGTTGGCAAACGTTGGCAACGTTGCGTTTTGCAGCTTCGAGGTTGGCGAATGCAGTTGTTAGCAGCAGCCGTTGTGACTCCGCCCCCCCTCGCACACACACATACACACACACATACTCGCACCCCACACCCCCTCCTCTGTGCACTCTCTGCCTTGCCGCAACAATGATCATCGATCGAGCTGCTCGAAACAAGCAGCCAACGAACGAGTAGCAACCAAATTTGTTTCATGATGACGGCAACTACACAAAACCCACACATACATTTACTATGCATTTATAAAAAATACATACACTTGGAGAAAAACTAAAAACCTATACAACATTTGTAATTGTCTCAAATCAAAATATTGTCTAAGTTAATTTATTAAAGTACAAAAATCCAAGGAAAAATAAACGAAAATTTTGTACTCAAATCAGGTAAGCAATGTCAAGTTAAGTTTATTTATTTTTTGAAGTGTATATATATATATATATATATGTATTTCTATACGTTCGCACACATGACGCACGATCCCAATCCCAGGCTTGAGAAACTTTTAAGTCATTGTTGTTGCAGGCAGCAGTTGCAGTTGCAGAGCAGTTGGTAATGGCAGGGACGCTGTTGCATGCCTCCCGTGTACGCGCGGGCATGCAACACGTTATTGTTGTTATTGTTGCTTTTGGGCCATGCCCCGATTGACGTTTAAGACGTCGATGTTGATGTCGATGACGATGACCGTGTGACAGGGGCAACTAATACAAATGACCCACAGCTCAATGCTTGTCCACGTGGGCGCATGAGTCAGTGAAAGTTGCAAGAGCAGCGAAGATGTAAAAAAAAAAATATGCCAAAATGCAACTTGCAATTTTCCACTAATGTATTATGTATGTTAATATGTGTAGGTGCTTTAGAGAGCATTTTCATACACTTATAGATATTTAAAATAGCATAATACACAATTTAAGAAAATAATTATGCCTAAGCAAGACTAAAATAGCTGCAGTTTATAACTCAATGAAAAAATAAATACTTTTAAAATAATTATCTATATACTTAGAAGATCCATTAACTTGCACACTTAATTCATATTTTAACCCTTATGGGATTTTTAATAAAGAAGAAACTAAATAAAAACAAAATTAACTTCAGAAGACTAACGAATAGTTTCTAGATAGTTTCCTAAAAGATTGGTCATAAATTGCAACTTTATATAGTAAATCAGTTGAATAAAAATAAATTAAACAAAGCTAAAATGAATTTCATATACATTAATATACGAATTCTTATTGTTTATATTTCAATTATCAATAATAATATTGCTTAAAGTTAAAATTGCCATACTCTAAGAAGAATGTTACTAAGATAGAAATAGATTTATAAAGTAAGTATGAAAATGACAAAAAAATAATACCAAATTTTTTCTATTAATTAATTACAAATTTCTCAAGTTAATATAATATTTATTTATTAAATTAAGAATAACAAAATTATAAACGACTGTTGAAAAATGCAGTATTTAATTACTCAAACATTTGAATCACAATTAATATGAATAGAAGATCAAATCAAGATCATAATCGTCTCAAAGGACAAATAGTGAGAGAGCGTAGTGATACCTTATGGAGCAGCCATTGATTAGTTCACCTTGAATCATCTTCCATTTTGCCAGCAGCTCCAACACCAATGCAAAATTGCAGTCAGTTTTATTTATCGATTGATCGCTGTCGGCTTGCCCCCCGTTTGCCACCCTCCCCTGTTGGCCAGCGTTTGGCAGCGATTGCCTTATGATGATGATGATTTGCTGTCATCTGCGGCTGGCTGCGAACAGGGCACAACAACGTCAATGAGTAGATCAATCAAAAACGCCGTCAGAGTGGAGGCAGCAGCATTAAATGCCTGGCAATAATGACCAATCGGAAGAATCTTAAATGCATCATCACGTTTAGCACAGTATCCGGTCGTTGGACTTGGGGACTTGGGGACTGCGGACTTGGACTCGAACTGGCCGTCCTTTTTCCCAATGTGGCCACAGAGCGATAAGAAAAACAGAAATTAATTTCAAAAAATTTCATGTTCGGCATTTGCTTGGGTTTCTTTGCCTTTTCTTTTCTTTTTTTCTCTTCTCTTAATTTTATTTCTTTTTTTTCAACTCTATGCAAGCTCCTAACTTGTCTGCCTTCGCAGCAGCCAAAAGCCAGAAGACCAAGAAATCCAACAAGTCCAAGTTGCAATTGCAGTTGCAGTTTTCATTGCACTCAGAAAAAATAGAAATGCAAGCAAATTGGTAAAATCAACAAAAGTTCAACTTATTTTATAGAATTGTTTATTGTTTGATGATTTCAAATTTACATCCCGACGGTATTCGAAATGTAGAAAAGCCAATAAAAAACATATCTTAATTATTATTTAAAAAGCAAATTTATACGAAAATTAAATATCTCAATTAAATAGTTCAAATAATTTGATAACTTATTTAATTACTTGCTATAAATAATTTTCAAAAATATATAAATTAAAAACATAATAATGCAAATAAGAAAGTAAATTCATTTATATTTATTGCATAATATCAAAAATTTCTTTACTGTTGATTAACAAGTTGCATTTTTTAATTCCTTTTTTTTTGCCAGTTTCCATAGTATTTTCTTATATAAACATTTTACCAATAAAAAAGAATAATTATCATTTTAAGTAATTTTCTGATATATATTTACAAAATTTAAGGAAACTGAATAAAAGCCTTTCTCTCAGTGAAATGGTCTCCTTTTTTTCTGAAGATATGTTTTTTTAAGTGTAGCGAGGCCTTCATAGCCGAGCAGCATTCGAATTCAATTGGCTTGTGCCTGGCTCATTGAGCCGTTTGCGGTTGATATGCGTTATTAGCCAACAAGTATGGGCCATCCGCATTGCAGCACAGCATTTGCCGCAACGATGCAACGATGCAGCTGTCCCCTCCCCCTACTCTTTCCCCGGCGCACCTCACCCTTTGTAGCTAAGCCGAAAAATGTGTATTTTGGTTAAATTTAATTAAAATTTCATTTAGCCATGTGCTCAGTTGCCGCTAATGGCTGGCCACGTCACACAGGCACACACACAGGGTAACACACACTGACAAATCCACATACAAAGCTAAGTCGCACACCCTCCGCCCCCGCCTCCCCCTCTCCACATCATAGCTCCACACCCTGCTTGCCATGACGATTAGATTTTATTAAAAAGCCAAATATGCACAATTATTATGCTACGCCAACCACTTGACAGTCCATGAGTCCATGAGCCTTAATATATACTGGATGTGTTATTGCTGTTATTGCTCTTGTTGCTGTTGTTGTGCCGCACCCTGCCCAGCTGGCCGCCACAACCGAATCCACCACCCGACCATTAACATTAACAATGCTCCTGCTGCCCCTGTTTCCCCTGTTGCCCCTGCTGCCGTTGCTGTCTGCGGTGTTTTGGGCTGTGCACAATTCGCTTATTTGCTTTTTAATAAAACAGGTGCTCGACCTTCAGCGTTGACGGCGCGTAAATGAAGGGCGGCCCATCAGCATCAGCGGGGGGGGGAGGTGATGGTGGAGGGTGGGGTTGAGAGTGCTCCCTTGCCTTTTATGCCAAAACATACGCTTTTGGGTGCGTGTGTCCTTGCTATCTTTTATCATTTAATTTCGCATTCAAACGTTTCGCACCCTTGCAGCATCAAAAGGATGCAAAAGGGATCACACACACACACACACAGAGTCGAATATCATGGCCTTCCCCCTCCCATTCCTCTCCCCCCCCCCCTGTTCAAGTCCACTACTAGTCATATACCCTCTGTGCGTGCGGTCGTCTTTCGACCCTGGGCAATGTTGTCATTTTTCATTTTGCACAGCGCCCCCGAAAATTTGTATATGTCAAAAAGTCCAACATTCCAAGCAGGACCAGAGCACCATCATCATTGTCATTCTCATCATCATCGTCATCAGCATTGTCAGCACAAGCATCTTGATGCTGCTGATCTGGCAATTAGGCCAAGCGGAAAGCGTGCCCAACTATTGAGAGAGGCCGCCCTGCCTTGGCCCAGGACATTTAGTGGGTGGTTCGGTGGATTGGATGAGTTGGTTGGTTGCTCCTTGTTTGGTTGCTTTGTGCTGTGCTGTGCGTGTGCTACAAATCGTTTTGTGATTGCTGAAAGCTGTCGTTGGACTTTATTGGTTTCTTGCCACGAGATTTCATCTACACAGAGAGAAATGATTGATGGATTGATATGCTAATAGCTCTAGCAAATATTTACTAGAGTTACTTAAATACTCTGCAGATTTCTGGGATTGCCCCAAACGTAAACTCAAATGAAATAAAAAGAGAAACATTTTTGGCATCCTTTCAACTCTAAATCTCTTTATTATAAGACAAAGAAAATTATTACTTAATATATTGTTTAGGAAAATTACAACGGGCAGAAGCTATAAATCGAATAGAATTTATTTATTAACATATTAAATCGATTTACAATTGAATTTAAATATTTATAGAAATTTTATTAAGAATACAGAAAATGACAAAATACAGAATTTAATCTGTTTTAAAGTAATTTATTCCTTAATATTAACTTTGGAGGATGGGTTATTAAATGTACTAATTTTTTATATATCTCCTTTAAGATGGAAGTCAAAAAAATTGTTTTGATAAGTTATTGTAAGAGTATTGAATTTTCTTAGATTTTATAGAATCAAGTCGTAAAATTACAAAAGCATTTCAGCTTTTCGGATAATGAACTGCTATATATATTTTTTATTATTTACGTTTTACAATTATTTTTGAGAGAAAATAGGACCATTTTAATAATTAACTTTTCCTTTGATATTAAATATTATAAGTTATAATATTTACATCTTAAATAATGTTATACAGGAAGACATAAAATAAATAACTTGTTGCTGATTTTGTTCAGTGCATCATCGAAATTGGTGTTAGTGATTTTTTTTTTGTTTTTGACTATCATTTCTATTATCAAAAGTCATTGACACCCTTTTATTTGTTTTTACATTTATTGTTTTTCTGCTTCATACATTTATTTGGGCGATAATCGCTTACATGCCACTTGTGCGCCGCTGAAGGGGGATGCTGCTAAGTGGGAGGGGAAATGAGAACAATGCCGTGAAATAAGGATTAATGGTGTACACGATTATTTGTGCCTTGGCGACAGACAGACAGACAGACAGTCGGACGGACGGACACAGAGACAGACAGACAAACATATTAAAAAATACAATACGAAAACTGTCGCGAGGGCGGCTCAAAAGGGAATTGGAACGGGAATCATGATGAGGCTGAGAATGAGAATGAGGATGAGGATGCGGATGTGGATGAGGACATAAGGACAGGCAATGCTCGCATATTCATGGCATGGCGTAGGTCGAATTTAATAAAAGTCCCTGCGCGGCAACAACTCGAGTGCGAGACTGCTCTGAGCGGGGTGGGGGCGGCTGTGTGTGTGTGTGTGGGTGGGTGAAATAGTGGTTGGGGTTGGCTCGGTTTTACTGGTTTTGTTTTGTTTGTTGTTGTTGCTGTTGTTGCTGTTGTTGTCGGCGATTTCGCCACGCTTCTGGTTGGCTGTTTTTTTTTTTGCTTTCTGTTTGCGCACAATTGTTTTAGCTGCTTGGGGTTTCCTTTATTTGGATGATGAAGAATTTATTTGAAAATTAAGAAGACAAATTATTTAATTTCGACTTTATGAGCTTTTTGCAGCTGCAAGGGGCTGCCTTCCCTCCCTTATCTCAAGTGCTTGAGAAATGATTTTTGTTAAATGGGGAAGGGGTGGCGGGTTATAAAATCAACTTGGTCCCAGTTCTTGGGCAGTCTTGGACTGTCTCGGCCGCCCAAGGAAAGGGTTGGCAACTTCAAATTGAGGGCGGCAGCGTTGGCGGCCATTTTGTGCCATTTGTGTTGGTGGACGCGAGTTTTTGCATTTTATGCCCGTTGTGGTAATAAACACGCAGTAAACGCGAAACGCAAGCAAGGATTAAGACGGGTGGTGGAGAGGAGTGGGGGAGCTGGCCTCTTGGAAAACGAGCACGTCAGAAACTTAATTTCATTTAGTTTTATGTACATTTCATTAAGCAAAAAATTTCTAGCGACGCGACACAGCTCGGGCTGGCTGGCTGGCTGGCTGGCAACACAATGTATGCCACATTGAAGTGCGCCACGACGTGGCAAGGACTTGGACTTGAGCGAAGGGACAATCAAGATAAATAGCAAGCGGAATTTTTATTGCCGAAAGGATACGAATAAAAATAAACAACAAAAACAAAACAACAAACACACACACAGAAAACAAAAGGCAACAACTGCTTATAGTTAGAAAAAGAGTTGAAAGTGTTGACGTGACTCCGAGTTTGTCCACACAGGACACAGTGAGTCCCTTTTACACACACACACACACACACACACACAACTATATAAAAGTAGTGATATTAGTAGTTGTGCCCCACACTCGCCGCACACCTTTTATGTGGAAAATTTTGTCAGCGTGTTTTGTATTTTCCAAATTTATTGCCACTTGCAACATTTTGTAGACGGGTCCCATGCCCCATAGATTATCTCGTCGTTTAGAGCCTAATATGCAACCCAGAAGGCAGCCGCAATATGATTTATAACCCGACCAAACCGATATATGATCGCACTATGTATGTTTGTCTACGGTTGCGGCAAACTTTACAGACAATGTCCCTGCCCCTGCCACGGGCACTGCCACTGAAACTGTTTCTAGCTGCCACTCCAGCTGCGATGCGCACATTTTTAATTACACTTTTTACAAGAAAATTAAATGACAACATGTCATCGCTAATTAAATTGTTCTCCTTTCGGTTATTTGTTTTGTGTCCCGAATGTGTGTGTGTGTGTGTCATGTTTGTGGCAGCGGGGCAAGGGTTGAGCGAGATGCCACTGATAATAGGTTTAAGGTAAACACATTTATCAACATGTTATAAATATATATATTCATTAGGTTGACATTTGTAAGTGAAGCAGCAAATAGTCATCAAATAAATAATGATAAACTAAATTAGTAAACATAATTATTCTCTGTAACAATTATTTACATAAATAGTTACTTTTGACTTGGTTTTACATAATTTGAGTATAATGGTAGTTTAAACCGTTTAAGCTGCTGCTTAGATATTTAAAATGCGCGCCATTTACAGCTACAAATGAGGAAAGCAACTCTACCAAAAACTTTAAAACAACTCTGTCTTTACTTGGGTGGTCATCTGAATGGCAAACTGCTAAAAAGTATTTTAAGTATTTTTGTAGCTTGTGTTGCCTTATCATTTTTAAATTGGCACTTCTTATGCCTTCGAGTTTAAAGCATTCATACTACCGAAGGAACATTATTATAAAAAATACAGTCGCACTCAATCACTGGTACAATTTTATTATATTAGAGTAAAATGCAAATAAATGCATTTACAGACAGCAACAACATAATCATCCTCCAATTTAGTAGTTGTCGCCATTGTTTCACTGCAATCAACACATTAATAACGAATCATTTGTAATTTACTCTTAATAATGCACAAAATATTTTTTTATAAACAAATATAAAAAAAAAATATTGAAGTCATCATCTCTCTTTATTTTTCTGCAATAAAATTTTGGCGATTATGCAGCTTGAAAACAATTCAGCAATTATATAAAAGTTAAAGCACTTCCCCAACCTGTGTCAGATGAATTTAACACCACTTAAGCATTATAATTATTGTGGTGCTTCTCTCTTGATTTATAATTGTATAAGATTTCTAATTTTAATAGTATATAAAAATATATAATTTTTCTTTTTAAATTCACACTAATAAATATAGGTTTATAAAATGAAATGAAAAAAACGTAACAATTATCAATACTTGAATATGTGATTGACAATCTTTAACTTCTTAAAGATTTAAATGACAGTTAATTTGAAAAGAAACCAACAGCAGCTACATTACATCAATTGCATCAATTACTATCAATTTCGCTTCTGAAAAGACAGGAAAAAAAACATATAAGACTAAAGTGCATAAATAAGTTTTCTTTTTATTATATATATAATAAATAGATTTTATAATAAAGACTTGACTTGCTTCATACGTTCGAGTATTTCAGGTCGTATTACTGAGCTAACATCACATTTGGGATTTCGTTTGGTAGATTCACTCTCTGGTTTATTTATAACGCCACAGGCAGCCCATTCCCGCGTCTCGTTCTCGAATTCCAGACTAAACTGGGCAAAAGGACTCGCCACACGCATGAATATGGTGAGGATTCGCACGCGTAAATCTATACTGGCATCCTTTTTCAAGAGATTGCGAGAACTGTAGCTAAACTCGCCAACATCCGACAGCAGATACTGCAGATCAGCTAGCAAACTGGGCGTACAATAAGAGAACAAGGACTCCAGCAGTGGACCATACACATTGCAGAGCTGTCCATTAACGGAGATCAATGCCTGCTGATAAGCAGCACCCACAGCAAGGCTATTAATATGATATTTGCTAATGTGGACAGTCGTCAGGCAGCCAAAATACATAAATCGCTGCAGACTACGGAACACAATGCTCAGTGGTATTTGTGTCCTCGGGGGCTCCTGGGGCTCTTGCTGCTTACTACTAACACTAAACTCGTCAATTAATAAATTTACCTTGCGCTGACTAACAAATGGAGCGTCCAGCAAATGTTGCAACTGCGATGATGCCATCAGTGTATTGTCTGTGGAGAGGGCTTGGGATGCACTCATCGCTGGTTGTTCCTGACTGCCTCGATTGGAACTAGCGGACAACTCGTGCTCTTGTTGGGATGTTGGCAACTCATTGTTTGTATGCGCGTCGGATTCTTGCGGCTCCGGATTGACACGGTTCGAACTTGTGGGCAACTCCTCCATTGGCGTCTCCTTGGTTATATGCATGGTTATTCCATCTCGCTCGATGCGTACCATTGCTATAACCGGTAATGGACGAAAGTCATGCCTCAACTGAGGCACATTGTCCGCCATCAAACGTTGTTTCTTTCTGGGCACTGTTGTTACTGCTGCTGCTGCCTTTTGCTTGACTGCCACAGATCTGACGGGCGCTGGTGCTGCAATAGGCTCGAATTCTGGTGGTGGACTTGGCGCTGCGGTTGGTTGCATTGCAGCTGATGCAGAAATTAGATCGAATTCTGGTAGCACTGCAGCTGATGGTGAACTTAGCGCTGCTGTTGGTTGCCCGACTACTGGCTGCTCTGCAGCTGATGGTGGACTTGGCTGCAAGTAAGCTGAGGTTTCCGTTATCTCTGAATTATCAGCCAATCGATTCATCTCCAATAAGAACTCTTGAACTTCATCTCCTTGCAATTCACTCAAGTTCTCAATGAAAGGCAATTGCACAGCAGCTGCAGCCACAGAGTTGTTCATGGAAAAGCCAGGAAGATCGGCGGCTATTTGTTGATCATCATCATTGTCGATATTGATCACTAGATCCTGCGATGTTATAAGTTCGCAATTGAATTCATCGCTCATGTTGCTTTTGGGCGAGAAGCGCATCATGTTAAGCATTTTCACTGGCTCTATCTTGATGACAACTGCTGGCTGCGTGTGGCTCTGATTGAGCGGATCGTTTTGGGTCTCCGCCGCTTGTGAGGCCGGACAGACACTATCTATGTCCACAAAAGAGTGTTGGCAGAGCGATGCATCCAATTGTGTAGCCGGGCAATCAGAATCTTCCAGTGCTATGGCCAAGAAAATTAATAAATAAATAAATAAAAATAAAAATAAAAAAACCCATCAATCTGACCTGGATTTTGCTCCGGGCTATTGGCGATCTCTAATGATGCGATGCAATCATCAAGCATGCACAAGGGCACTAAAAAAGAATATTGGTTGATGCAAATTTAACATTTCAAAAAATGATTTACACTCACTTGTGGAAGGCGGCTCAGAGAATTCTATTGGGACTTGCTGCATTGAGATAGCTAACTGATTTAGCTCCTCAGCCGTTATTTGGGGCACCTGATATAGCCACTGATCGTGTACCCAACACAGCGTGTAGTGTTCCACAATCTCTTTGAACAATTCCTGCATATCTTCAATGTCCTGGCCGGTGCGTGCCTTAAAGTCCTGCTCAACAATCTCATAAAAATTGCTGAACCGTACTAGTTCGCTCCAATGCAGCATCTTCGGCGACAACTGACCCAAATCGATGGACTCTAATCGTATGCCTTTGCTATGCAACAGTTGCGGCAACTTATGCAACTTGACGTGCAAATCAATCGGCCAGTTTCCCTTGCCCAGCACATGGTGATAGCATTTACTCAAAAGATTCGCATCCTTGTAAAACGATGGGGCCTCATAGATGGTCGTGTACAACTCGAATTCCTTATAACTCATAGATGAGAGTATGCGCCAAATGGTATTCTTTAAGCCATGACTCGTGCATATGAGGTACTTGAGATTGTGCTCCTATTGCATGGAAATCACAAATTACTTATGGTTTTTAATAAACATTTAATTATTACCTTGCTGCTGTCTTTGAAAAAAGTGGAAGCCGTTGCTCCGTTCAAGCTTGTTGTTGCTAGCGAAGCGCTGCTCTCTTTGTTTTCATCTATCAACAGCAATTTCAAAAGTTTTTCATATGGCCTTGTCAAAGTCGTTGCCTCAAAAGTGTTTGTCGTTGCCTTACTGGCAGTTGTTGATGTTGTTGACGAAATTGTAGTCGTACTGCTTACAGTTGTTGTTGTTAATGTTGTAGCCGTGCTAGCAGCTGTTGTTGACGCCGCCTTCCTTGCAACTGTTGCTGCTGTGTTGCCAGTTGTGGTTGTAGTTGTACTGGCAGTTGATGTTGCTGTTGTTGTGGTTGACACTTTCGTTGAAACCTTTGCTGTTGAGCTGACTTTTGTTGTTGCTGTTGTGCTGGCAATTTTTGCAACTGTTGCTGTTGTGCTGGAAGTTGTTGTTGCAGTTGCTACTGTTGTTGGAGCGCACTTTGCAACTGTTGTTC
This sequence comes from Drosophila fungiperda, assembly GCA_035042345.1. Taxonomy (NCBI): domain Eukaryota; kingdom Metazoa; phylum Arthropoda; class Insecta; order Diptera; family Drosophilidae; genus Drosophila; species Drosophila fungiperda. The sequence goes on along the minus strand of JAWNLM010000159.1, from coordinate 1,337,771 downwards.
CTGTTTTGCCAGTTGATGTTGCAGTTGTGCTGGCAGTTGATGTTGCTGTTGATTGGGTGGCTGAGACTTTCGTTGCCACTGTTGCTGTTGTGCTGACTTTTGTTTTTGCTGTTGTGCTAGCAGTTGTTGTTTCTCTTGCACTGGCTCTCGTTGCAACTTTTGGTGTTATGCTGGCAGTTGTTGTTGCATTAGCTACTGTTGTTGGAACGCATTTTGCAACTGTTGTTGCTGTTTTGCCAATTGATGTTTCAGTTGTGCTGTCTTTTGTTGCTGTTTTTGTGCTGGCAATGGTTGTTTCCGTATCTCTCGTTGCAACTGCTGTTGTTGTTATAGTTGTTGTTACAGTTGTTGTTACAGTTGATGCTGTTGTTGGAGCGATATTTGCAACTGTTGCCACTGTGCTGGCAGGTGCTGCATCTGTTGTATTATCCGCTTTGCTTGCAACACTTTCAACTGTTGTTGCTGCTGTGTTTGTTGTAATTGTAGCTGTTGTTGTTGTTAATGTACATGTTGCAACGGGTTCAACATCCTCCTTGGCAAGCGCATCTACAACAGTATCGGTTTCTGTAGATGCTTGCACTTGGGTATCCTTCAACTCTGCGGCTGCTGTTGCATTTTTCACTGTGCCTTTTTCAACCAACTGTTGCTTCTTCTTAACTATAAAATGTTCCTTCAACGCAGCGCACATCCTGGGGTTCTTTATGCGCCGCTCTATATAAGTTGACAGATTGCAGGGTACATAACGAACCACGTTCGACTTTTTCATTCTAAAAAAAAAAAAAAACATTGTTAAATCAGAATTAAATAAATTTGGATCGCATAATTTACTTGGCAAGTTCTTCTTTTCTGGCTGCATACAGCTCAGCGACACTTTGAGGAGTCAGTTCCTGGCTGGATTCCTGCTGTGGGACTGCCAACAATTTGGCCTTCAATGCAGGCGGACACAGATTAATCATGCACCTATACTTATCCCGTATCTGCGGCGTGCGATAGAAAGCATCAAAGTAGGCGAGCTTGCACTCATCTTCGTTCATCTGGGCGTATTGCGGCTCCAGCTGCATTTGCTTAACAACTTCATCCAATTTGACTAATTTTGAGAAAACATTGTACGAAACGGGATATTGAATTTTCGTTTTGGGTAGCGACTGTGTCACTGCTGCCTGCTGCTCAACTCTTGGTGGTTCAGTGACTGCTCCAATTGGTGCGTGTGAATCCTTTGCCAAGACTAAAGCACCATCGGTGACTGCAACTGTTGACTCCACATTAACGCTCTGCCTGGCCAAGGGTATGGCAAATTGCTGCAGTTTCTGCTGCAAGTCAACTGGTGCCGCATCGAAATTATAATCGCACAAATTGCGCGCTCGCTCATCGGTGTAGAATGAGTGATAGAAGAGTCTTAGTATTTGCAGATCACTGCGCTCATTTTTAAAAATATCATCGTCTATTCGTTTGTTTTTCGAGAGCTTCTTTGCTAGCGTATTGCGTATCGAGTCATAGTTAATGAAATGTGTGAACGTCTGGAAGGAAACTGGAAATTCATGGGTGATGTCCTTCAACGTTATCAAAATCCTTTCGTTTTGCACCAGCATCTCCTTGCTGCTGTTGGCAATATCAGCCACATCGTTCACAGCTTGTTTTTGCGTTTCTGCCACAGCAGCAGCAGCAACTTCTGGCACCTTTAATAGTTTTATTCGAAATGTAGCCGGACATGGTTTCAACTTGTACTCAAACTTTTCACGTATTTGTGGATCCGTATAGAAAGCTTTGTAATATTCCAAGGCGCATTCATCTTCCGATTTGTCCTTGTACTCCGCACAGCTCAGCATTTCTTCCACGATTCCGCTGAGATTCTTAATGTAATTTTTAAATGATTTGTACGAGACGGGAAAGGTTTTAAATAGTTCCTCCTCTTCTTCCTTTGCCACCTTTTCTGCCATTTCCCTTTCAGCTTCATCCATCTTCTTCTTGGCATTCTCATCCAGCGGCACAGCTTTGGCCAACAGTTTGGACAATAACTGCCCGCTCGCATTGTTAAACCGATATTTATATTGAGTGCGAACGATTGGACGCACATAGAACGAGCGATAATATTTTCGAAAGATCTTTTGGCACTGTGGATGTCGGGGATTTGGTACCATCGCTGCCAATTGGGACTCGTCTTCTGTGACTCGCATCAATAATGGCCTAATTAGTTCATTGTAGTTTATGAAACGCTCGAACGTTATAAATGACACCGGATATATATAACGACCAGCTCTATAAAAAATAAATGTAAAACCTTTTAATAAACATACAACAAAAGAAAGAGGATTTTTCATACTGGCCAAGATCCTCAACGACATCGAATACGCAGCCTGAACTGATTTCAGAGATATCCGTAACACTACAATTAATAAACAAATTTAAACTGTTCTTTAATTTTTAGTTTATATTAATTAATTACCAGTTCTTTTTAGACTCTTCTTTCTGTGGTGCTTGTTCCGGTGGCTGCTCCGTGTCTTGTTCCGTTGCCTGCTCCGGTGGCTGCTCCGCTGACTGCTCCGGTGCTTGTGCCGGGACTGGTTCCGGGACTGGTTCCGGTATCTGCTCAGGTGGCTCCTCAGCTCCCTGTTTCGGTGCCTGCTCCGGTGGCTGCTCCGCTGGTTGCTCCGGTGCTGGTTCCGGGACTGGTTCCGGTATCTGCTCTGGTGGCTCTTCAGCTCCCTGCTTCGGTGCCCGCTCCGGTGATTGCTCCAATGCCTGCTCCGGTGATTGCTCCGGTGCTTCCTCCGTTACTTGCTTCGGTGTCGCCTTTGTTGCCTGCTCTGGTGACGAATACGGTGAAAACTCAGTTGACGTTCTGTAATAGATTTTGCATTTTTTAAATCCACTCAATTTGACTAACGATGAGAGCCTTACCTGGGTTCTTTGTTAATTTTCTGTTGATCTTCGCTGCTCACTGGTATTCCGAATTGCATTAATTTCTCTTTTATCTCTGAAGGAGCTGACTTAAAACTGACATTGGTTTTTTTGCGCAATTTATCGTTTAAATAGAAGGAATTATAGAAGCTTTTAATTAATTGGTCATTACATGAACTGCTGCCTGCTGGTTTTCCTGTTTTCTTATCCAAGGTGTAAACGATTTGTGCTTTTAATTCATCGCAATTGATATAGCGCAGAAATGTTTCCAAAGAAACTGGATATTCATACGTAATGCCCTTGATTGTCACCAGATTCCGTTTAGACGGAGAAGACGTTTGGTTATCATTGCAGTCCTTATCAACGGCCATCAATTTATCAGACGAAACAGCAACTGTTTCTGGCAAACGCAGTAGTTTTTCTTGCATCGTGGTCGGGCACGCTTTAAGCTTATACTTAAACCGACTACGTATTTGTGGATTCGCATAAAATTGCTGAAAGTACTCCAAGGCGCACGTATCTTTCGATTTGCCTTCAAACTCCTTGCAGCTCAACATTTGTTGTGCAATCTCATCAAGATTTCTTACGAATCGCCGGAATACTTTAAATGTAACTGGAGGCTTGACTGGAAGAGACGTCTGCTCTTCAGTCGCAGCAAAAATCTCAATTTCGGGTGACAACTGTCTGTAGAAGATAATCAGCTATATAGTTTAGTTATTTATATGGTCAATTCAACTCTTACTCGTTGGATTCGAATGCCGGCTCTTCATCTATTTTAGATTGGACAATTGACGTCGCTTGGTGAATATTGTTAGGATTCTCATGTATCGTCGGTTGTCTGTCAACGTCTGAAACATCCATTTGTTCTTCAACCTGATGCACGGTACTTACTGTTAACAAGTGCTGGCTCTGCATCTGCATTTGTCGCAGTGTCCTGGTATCCTCCTCGTTTGGCAAGGCTAGTATAAGGTTTCTCATTCTAGTCGTACAGTCTGCCAGTTGATATGGGTAAATGTCGCGGATTTCTGGCGTCAAATAGAAGGACAAATAATACGCTTGTGCGCATTCCTCAAATCCCTGGTAAGCATAATCGGGTTCGTTGAGTTTTAGCCGAAATACAATATCATAGATATTTTTTATATATTTCTCGAAAACAACATAGCTCACAATTGATGTTAAGCTGCAAATACTACAAATCGTTGATTATGAGCAAATACAGCTGGCATTCAACTCACCTGCTCGGCTTACTCGTGGCTTGGGGCAGATCTTCAGTCGTCTTGCTTTGCTTCTTTCTGCGGGGTTTCAAATTATTATTAGTAGATTCTGCGGTGATTAAGGCATTCCAACTTACTCTGATTTTTTTCGAAGTGTTTCCTCTGCTTGCTCATCCAACGGCGAGCCCATTTTCAGCAACTGTGTTTTCAGTGCTTCTGGCGCTTCCTTAAAATTGTCCACATATCGCAGATGTCGAGAGATGTAGAAGGAATTGTAGTATTTGCACACGAGCCCCCGACAAATTGCCTCATCGCCCAACATGACGGCTTGCTGTTCCTTACTATCGGTCTCCTTGCGAACAAGGTGGTCGAGCAACTTCTTCCTGTCGATGTACTGCTCGAAGGTGGCCAAAGAAACGGGAAATAGGAAACGTCCGCTTCTGAAAATCATTAAAAATCATTTAAAATTACATATATTTTATTTATTTTCTTTAACTCACCTCTTTACTTTGACCTCAACGCCATTTTCGGCATGCATCCGCTCAGAATCCTTCTTAACATCTGCAGGAACAACTCCGTCCGGCAACTGCATCAACTTTTCTTTCACAGCCAGCGGGCAGGATCTCAGCCGGAATTCGTATTTCGTGCGAACAGCCGGTTCAGTGTAGAAGGCATTGTAATACCACTGAGCACACTCATCCAACGTTTTTCTGTTGGCACCAATCTCAGTGCACTGTATCTGGAAGGCGATGTCCGGCAGATTTTCTATGACGCTGCTAAACATTTTGAATGTGACTGGAGGCGGCGCACTACAAATAAAACACTTGAAATGCATCCTGATCTGAATTGTAGCAATTGTTAGTGATGCGATTTACCTCATTGTGCTCTTCGGTGTAGTTAGCCATTTGCGCATTTGTGCAGAGGCCCTCGAGTCGCATTTACGCTTTTTCTTTTTGCTTACACTCGTCATTGCTGACAAAAAAAAAAGCAAACGACGCAACTAAAAATTCGCGGCTCTGAATGCCAAAACAAGCTGTTGTCCTATTTTAGTGTGCCCAGAGGCTAAAACTAACTAATGTTCCGAATAAGGTCAAAAACAATAGCGCAGTTTTGTCTTGTTTAGATATCTTAGTTCACGTTTTTAACGTATAGATGGCGACTTTGTACTGAAAATAGTGCAGATAAGTCAACTTAAAAGATCTGAATTTATAGTTATTTCTTTTAACAATACATATTTATTTAAAAGTTTTTGTAAGACAGATAGGATGTTTAGTATAATTTCACTTAAATCATAAGCTTAATAGTAATTCTTTATAATTAAACATAAAGCGTACTACAATTATCAATCGGCCTGTGATATATTTTGAGCAGCACTGATTAGCGTATCGTGAATATCCTTGGCGGACTGCACGTGCACCCGAACTGTATTCAAATACGTAGGATAAGGTATGGGACCGGCGGGATTGTCTGTCATAAAGTTATCCATGCGCATAGCAGTCACAGCGCCGGGCAGATAATGCTGCGACGATGTCAATTGTTGCATGCACTGAATTGCGGTCTTCAGATGCACTTCCATCTGGTCGCAGCACGCATAGAAGTCTTCCAGGTGCTTGTCAAAGCGTGGCATGTGCCCGTGTCCCCCTGTATCGCGCTTTAAATTGTCTGCCAGATTGTTCTGCTGCAGTGTGAATGCACTCGAGCGTATGGTGTGAAACATGGATTCGCGTAGCGGTCCCAAAAGACTTTTCACTCTCGAAATGTTGTCCAGTTTTTCCGCCTGTTGTTGTTGCTGTTGTTGTTGCTGCTGCTGCTGTTGCTGTTGCTGCTGTTGTTGTTGCTGCTGCTGCTGTTGTTGTTGGTGTTGCAGGGATACGGGGCCGGGTGGACCGGTTGGCATCATTGGCTGTGGCGATGACTGCAACATAGGCGACACTTGCATCATGGGTGGGCCTGACATTTGCATCATATTCATGTTCGGATTCATTTTGCCCTCTATTCAATCACAATTCTGACAACAAAACTCCACACAGAGTGACCTATGCTGACAAATATCACCCTGTTATAAGAAAATACATATGCAAAAATTAATTCACAATTGTTGTTTTTAAATTGGTCACACTTCATATAGATACTCGCAGCTGTTTTCTGTTGTCGATATATAGCCTTTTCGATATACATATCGATGAAAGCGTAAAAATAGTTTACCAAGATAATAGCGTTTTATTATAATTTCAAACAGTTCTAAACACAAAATTATAGCGCCAAGCGCATTGTTAAAGCGTTAATAATTAGCCAAACAAAAACAATGACCAGGTAAGTGCGTTAGCTCGCGCAGCGACCACAACCCATCCAAAAAGGCGCCGAAAACCCTAACCTAAAAGCAAACGAGGCAACCCAAAAAAGAGAAAAAAAATAGGTATCATCGTGTTGTCGAATTTCTTACAGATCCAGTATCGAATTGGGCGACGTAACGCCACACAACATCAAGCAACTGAAGAAGCTCAACACTGTCGTCTTCCCCGTTAGCTACAATGACAAATTCTATGTGGACGTGCTGGAAGCCGGCGAACTGGCCAAGCTTGCCTACTATAACGATATTGTTGTTGGCGCCGTCTGCTGTCGCATCGATACGACGGACAATCAACGTCGCCTCTACATCATGACCTTGGGCTGTTTATCGCCATATCGACGCCTGGGCATCGGCACCGTTATGTTCGAGCACATACTTAGCTATGCCGAAAAGGATGGCAATTTTGATAGCATCTTTCTGTGAGTAGAGTGCAAATAGTTATAATAGCAACGAGACATTTATAAATTGTACATTCATAGGCATGTGCAAATTAATAACGATGGTGCCATCGAGTTTTACAAGAGATTTGGCTTTGAGATTGTCGACACCAAAGAGCAATATTACAAACGCATCGAGCCAGCGGATGCGCATGTCCTGCAGAAGACGCTGCGACGCAAGAAATCCGATTTGCACAATCATGCGCATACCAACGGTGCTATCAGCGACAAGAAGGATCGTAGAACTTGAATAGGGACACGCAACACACATAACCAGTTGATTGATGTTCCTTAATATCCAACAACACACACACACACACCACACATCCTCCACAACAACAGTGGCTACAACAGCAACAACAATATGCGAAAGCGTGTTTCATATTTGAAAAAAGTAACGATACAAAAAATTGATCAGTTTAGCAACAACTATAACAACAACAAAAACAATACGAACTAGAACTAAAGTACGCCAATTATATACGTTTATATGAAGTAATAATATATATATATATAGCCGTTAGATAGACGACACAATATGTGTGTATATGTATTGGGCGCTAAATAAGCCGAACTGGCAAATTATGTTTTCAATTATTAAATAATAAAAAGCGATTTGTATCGCAAGGCAATTAAGGAGCTAAATGTGCAAGTGCGTGCTTCCGGGTTCGAACAGTTTCAAAGATGCAGTCGTTGGGGACAGACGGATTCGTGAATAGCTACGATATCATGTATCGGCTTTTGTTCTATTCGGGTGTGGCTACCTTTCGTTTGCGCAATCACGATGGTGGAACGAAATTAACCCCACTGGGAGTCATTTACGTAGTCGGTATGCGTTTCGGTCTGATCTTTGGCTTTTTGGCTGGGATATATGTTAAGCTGATTGATCCGCAAATGTCACAGGCGATGTTTAGCCACTTGTCACCGCTGGTCAAGATTATCTTTAGCTGGGAGTGCATCTCGTGCACAATCACCTACGTGAGCTACTGTATTTCGATGGACTTACTTCGCTCACGTCATATTAAATTGTTGACAAGCATGCAGCTCCTGGACAGAGAGATCTCTGCGAAGTTTTCCCATGTTCGCTGGCGCTATAATCGAAGTCGTCAAAAGTATTTGTGTGGCTGTGTGGTTGTTTCCTGTACCTATTTGCTCATTTCACTGGCTCTAATGTTTGACACGACTCGCTGCGCCTGTGGCTATGTGTCCACAGTACTGATTGCCAGCACTTACTCCGTCCTTAGCAGCACCGTCGAAGGGATTGGGTTTATACACATTGCCCTTATGGACTATCTGCGCATTCGCTTTCGTCTAATCATAAAACTTGTGGGTCAACAGTATCAGGCAGCCGAAAAAGCAAAAGAGGTCGATTCTGAAGGTATTCAGCGAAACATGGACATGCTATTTGTGTTCTCTAAGCGCTGCTCCCAGCTCCTAGATGATTTAAATGGCGTGTTTGGTCTTGCGGCTGCCACTGGAATGTTTTACGACTTTACACATATGACCTCCTTTGTGTATATGCTATGCCAGAAGATGCTCGTCCATGAGCCGTGGGATACACAATATGCATTCTTATTGCTGCACCTAATCAGTTCCATTTACAAGGTGATCATAACTAGCATATATGGCTATTTACTGCAACGTGAGGTAAGAAATCCCCCTTGCAAAAAGTCCTTATTACAACTTAATCCCACCCAGAAACGCAACTGTCTCCGTCTGCTTAGTAACTATGCGGCACATTTTGGCAATCTGGCGAGCGCACGGGAGAAGGTGGAATGCTTTCAGTATTGGCGTATGCATAATAATCACATGGCTACCATTGGCACGAGTGTTTCCATGAACATTTCCTTTATCTACTTGGTATGTTTATTAATATTCCCATATTCGCAGAATTATTTATTTTAAATTCAAATTTAAAAAATTGTTTTTTTGACTTATAGTTATTTAATATTATATTTGTAAATTTATGCGTAGCAGTTATATTTATGTTGTTTTCTGTTATATAATTAAATATTATATATCTTTCAGTTTATCAATGCAATGGCAAATTATGTAATCGTTCTGGTACAAGTGCTGTTCCAGCTCCAAGCTAAGGATAGGCATCAGGGAAACACGATTCCAGTACCCGAGGATGTGGAGTTAATCAAATAACAAAGACACCAATATGCACTGAAATAATTATATATATATATACAAATATATATATCAATATATATATATATAAATATATATCCCATACATAGGCGATACAATATGGTACAAATGTTTTCAATTATTTATAATAAAATGCGATTTTTATCGTAATTCAATTACGGGGCTAATTGCTCAAATGCGTGTTTCTGGAGGCGCACAGTTTTAAGGATGCATTCGTCAGGGACAGACGGATTCGTTTATTGCTACGACAGCCTGTACAGTATTGTCTTCTATTGGGGCATCATTAACTTTCGTTTGCATGGGCGACACGATGGTGGACCAAAATCAACTCCACTGGGAATCATTTACGTTTTCGGTGTGCGTTTCGGTCTAATCTTTGGCTTTTTGGCTGGGATATATGTTAAGCTGATTGATCCGCAAATGTCGCAGGCGATGTTTAGCCACTTGTCGCCGCTGGTCAAGATAATCTTTAGTTGGGAGTGCATCTCGTGCACAATCACCTACGTGAGCTCCTGTATTTTGATGGACTCGCATCGTTCCCGTCATATTAAATTGTTGACAAGCATGCAGCTCCTCGACAAGGAGATATCGGTGAAGTTTTCGCATGTTCGCTGGCGCTATAAGAGAAGTCGTGGCAAATATTTGTACGGCACTGTGGGAATCGCCTGTGCCTATGGACTCATTTCACAGGCTCTTATGTTTGACACGACACGCTGTGCCTGTGGCTATGTGTCCACAGTACTGATTGCCAGCACCTATTCCGTGACGACCTGCACTGTCGGAGGGATTTGCTTCATACACATTGCCCTCATGGACTATCTGCGCATTCGCTTTCGTCTAATCATAAAGCTGGTGGGTCAGCAGTATCAGGCAGCCGAAAAAGCAAAGGGAGTTGATTCTGATGAGCTGCAGCGGAACATGGACAAGCTATTTGACTTCTCTAAGCGCTGCTCCCAGCTCCTAAAAGATTTGAATGGCGTGTTTGGCCTTGTGGCTGCCACTGGAATGTTCTACGACTTTACGCATATGACTTCCTTTGTGTATATGCTCTGTCAGAAGATGCTCGTCCATGAGCCGTGGGATACACAATATGCATTCATATCGCTGCATCTGGTCACTTATTTTTACAAGGTGATAATAACCAGCATCTATGGTTATTTGTTGCAACGTGAGGTAAGAAATCCCCCTCAAACATAATCCTTATTAAAACTTACTTATTTCGACGACACCACAACTATAATCCTCCCCAGAAATGCAACTGTCTCCGTCTGCTTAGTAATTATGCGACACATTTTGGCAATCAGGCGAGCGCACGGAAGAAGGTGGAATGCTTTCAGTTTTGGCGTATTTATAATCAGCATATGGCTACCACTGGCACCAGTATTCCCATCAACATTTCCTTGATCTACTTGGTATGTATTTTGCTGTTCCCATATTCGCATTTATTAAATAAATATTCTAAATACATATCAAAAAAAATTGGTTTCTTTGGTTTATGGTTAGCTAATAATAATAACTATATTCATTTTATTTTCTGTTGAATAAATTAAATCCTTTCATGTTTTAGAATAACTTATACGACATATTTTCAAAACAATTTCTTTTTTATTATTTCATAGTTAGTAAGTAAAAAAAGCTTAAGTTAACTATACAAAAATAAATTACAACAAAATATTATTATGCAATAAATATCATATATATTTCAGTTCATCAATGCATTGGCTAATTACGTAATTGTTCTGGTACAAGTGCTGTTCCAGCTACAAGCTAAGGATGTGAATCAGGGACACACGATCCCAGTACCCGAGGATGTGGAGCTTATAAGGCCAATCAGTTCAATAGCTCATAAAAATTGGGGACTATAATTGTAAGCCAATATACATTATATATTATTTATATGTTAACAAAACTGTGCACATATTCAAAAATGTCAATATACTTCAAAAATAGTTTGATCTTTTCCGACTTTTCAACTCTAATCAAATTTGTTCCTTATCAAAATTCTTTTATGCTTATTGAAAACAAAAATGTTTCAGTGTTAAATGTTATAAACGTTAACAAAAATTCAATAACTTGAGTGGCTCCTTAAAAACAAACTTATGTATAATAATTTAAATAATAATCCAAGTTAATAAAAGTGTATGGCACACATTGCATATTAAAGATTATATTGGTACTTGTAAGAAATGAAAATGCGATGGGCCGAGATGAGTTTCTGGGTATACTGCGTCACCTCGCTGGACGTTAGGCTTATAACGCCAATTAGTTCAATAGCTCAAAAAAATTGGGGACTATAATTGTATATTGTATATATTCAAAAATGTCAATATTCTTCAAAAATAGTTTGATCTTTTCCGACTTCTTAACTCTAATCAAATTTGTTCCTTATCAAAATTCTTTTATGCTTATTGAAAACAAAAATGTTTCAGTGTTAAATGTTATAAACGTTAACAAAAATTCAATAACTTGAGTGGCTCCTTAAAAACAAACTTAAGTATAATATTAATAATAATCCAAGTTAATAAAAGTGTATGGCACACATTGCATATTAAATATTATATTGGTACTTGTAAGAAATAAAAAGGCGATGGGCGGAGATGAGTTTCTGGGTATACTGCGTCACCTCGGTGGACGTTAGGCTGCCCAGTAGATTCCCTTGCCAGTCCCAGGTATAGGGCAGATGATCCGCAATGAATGCATCACACAAGTCAGCCAGCAACTGCCAGTCGGAAAGTGATTAAAAAAAGATGACAATGATGTTGATGATTTTGTTGCAGTGTACAGACCGTGATGAAGATCTCATCGATAGACATTTTGGCGATATTGGAGTACCCCTTACTCCTGATCATCCAAATGGCCAGGGTGACAAAGTGATAGCAGCGCAGCATTGGCATTTGCTTGGCCTCGCGGAGGGCCTTCAAAAGACGCAGTGCATCTCTCAAATTTTCGCCACAACGTGCTACATACTCCAATTCTAACTGCGAATTACTGATCATGAACGTGTAAGGTTCCGTATTATTCGGACTACTGGTCGCCTTTGGTATTACATGCCAGGTGCTGCTTAACGGACGCACAATCTTCACGGCCGGCAAAAAGTCAATGTAAAAAGTGTGCGACTCTGAAACTGCTTTAATTGTATAATTTATGCCGCGCCTCTCGTATTCCAGCGTGTAATCGTCAGAGGCACCGTGCACCACGTTGCCATATTTGTCTAGCGCGTGTACAAAGACATTGTGCAGCCAATTGCTGAGGCAAATGCGATTCAGAAACATGCGATTATTATTGGCTAAGTAATTATAGATCTTATCATCGAAACAGGCATTGCTAAAGTCAAGGGTCACATATGCGGGACGCTCATGCTCCACCAACTGCCGGATTCTACTGTAGCCCGGAAAGCTCAATTCCATTAGCACATTGTACTCATCGTCACCATAAAGACGTATATAGTTTGCCATACTTCCTGTCGGAATATGAATATATATGTGCATATGTTATTATACAGTATAAGATAATTTTCACACTAACCAATGAGTATATCCTTTTTGCATATCTGCGCAAAGTAGGAATCCTGTAGGCGCATAATATCCAGCACGTACTTCTTGACAGCAATAAAGTCGTTCAGGCAGACGTTGTCATTGGGATTGCTAATATTATCCACAATATTCTTAAGGCACATCTGAAATCTGAACATTTTCACGAATCTGTAATGAATAATAAATTCAGTCTTCATGATTATAGATTGTTCAGTTTTACAGAACTTTGGCTGTATTTAGAAACTTAATCTTAGATAGATACTTGAAGATCTTTAAGAAACCAAAACTCTCAAATAAAAATTAAATTAATATTTGAGAATACAGAAATATAAAGATCTGAAGTGAAAAATTATATGGAATTTAGAATCCAAAGCGCTGTTACTAATCTAGATTAAACATACATATTTATGTATTTATGTATGTGTGTATGTATATACATTTCTTTTACATATGCATTATATGGTGAGCGGCGCAGCGATAACTGCATCAAAATTCTTAACGCTGCTGACCAGTCACGGGACATGCTTGGGGTCCTACATACAAGCATAGACACACACATATACATAACTATCTACATACATATATATATATATATATATATATATATATATGTATATACCACAACACATACATAGAGGCATACACGCAAAGCGCTTGGCTTTGCCGCAGTCCCGGACATCGTTTATCGATTTGCGAAACAACAACAACAACACACACAATGTAAGCAGCGGCTGCGGCGGCGGCAACTTCATCGTCGCTCTTTGTAGGCCGCGCCGCTGTAGCATTGATAGCAAAAACCCCAAACAGCAGCAGCAACGGCAGAGAATCAGCAGAAGCAACAACAACAACAACAACAACAGTAGCAGCAGCAGCAGCAACAACAACAACAACAGCAGCCCACACATACACAGACAATACATGCACACACAAGCACACTTCCACTTCCATGCACACACACACACACTAGCATATATATACGCACATATACATATACAAAGCCATGCCTCCGGCTTTACGCCGCCACCGCACGTTAGCCGCCCCATGCCTCTCTATCTCTCTCTTCCACAAGCACAGCACAGCTCTCTCTTTCTCTCTCTCTCTATTTTCTCTGCGCCGCTGCTCCTCCTCTGCTGCTGCCACTCCATCAACCGTTCGTTCGTTCGCTCGCTCAGCCATTTGGCGCTAGCTGTTTGGCACGGGTGAGGAGACGGTGCGGAGAGGGGTGTGAGACGTGCGTTGCCGTCCCTGCGCTGACTGCCTGCCTGGCTGCCGGGCTTTTGATGGCAGTGCTGATGATAATAATGACGATGACGCCGATGATGATGATGGTGATGGAAACTGGTGACTGGGCATACGGGAGAGGGGAGGGCCACAAGGACGCGGGCAGGCGCGCTAGTAGTGTGAGGAGTGGTGTGGAGCAGAGGGAGGCGTCAGTCTCATTCGCAGTAGGAGCTGGTAAAAGGAAGGTGCTTGTTGTTGTTATTGTTGCTGTTGTTGTTGGCCGTCGCCGTTGCCGACGCGCTGGCTGAAAGCACGGGACATAGAGAAAAGCGAAAAAAAATACACACATACATGCATACATACATATAATAAAAGCAACAAAAACGCGCACAAGCTGAAGAGATACAAACACACAAATATACATATATATATATGTATGTATATATGTTTGTAAGTATATGTGTTTGTATATAGCATATATATATATTTATATATATCTACATGCAGGCGCGACGACGACGACTTCTACGTTTTAGTTTGGGGCACGCTAGTCCGCCACACACACACTCACACATACACACACAGATAGACGCACATGCTGTGGTAGCTGAAGAAGTAGTAGAAGTAGGAGGAGAAGGAGAAGGAGTGAGGGCGGGACGCAGTGCTTGGGTAAGGGAACTGGTCGTAGGTTCGCTACAGTCGACAGCAACGACAGCAGCAGCTGAGTGGGCCAAGTGTGTGGCGTCGTCGACAACGGCAACGGCAACAAAACAACTTGGAAAAGGAAAAGAGCCGCAGCACCAAGAGATGAAATGCTGACGCTAAGAGAGTGGCCTGCGGGGATGGGTATCTGGCAAAGGCGCACAAAATTCTACAATCGATGGAAACAACAATTTTTGGGATGCTGCTGCTCAACATCAGCGGTGACGGCGACAGCGGCGGTCGGCCGTTCGTTCGTTTTGTTCGCCAAAAGCAGCTTATGCGAGATGAGTGGATACAATGAGGGGAGGGCAAACTGAGCGGGAAGAGAGAGACAACATTAAATGCGAGACAGCTCAGCGACGGCGACGACGACGACGACAACATTGAAAACAAAGCTAAAGAAAAGCAGAAGAGGCAAACGGCAGCAAAAGTTATTTTACAACAACAACAAAAGCTGCCGTGTTGCAGAAATACAAATAGCACGAGAGAGGAAGAGAGAAAAAAGCACAGAGCCAAAGCGTGCGAGAGAGAGGAGCGGAGAGGGCGGTGGCCGCAGCTGCTACTGATAAGAGCAGTTGAACTTTTTAAAACAATAACAAAGCCCCTTTTTTTATATACATAGAAATCGGAAGCAGTGCAAACGCAGCGACAACAGCGATCTTTCGAACAGCGGGTGTCAAAATCGAATGCAGTATAAGAATGTATGTATGCGAGTGTGCTTACATAAATAAACTCATATGCATAAGTGTGCTATGTAATGACCTTGAACTTCAGTTTCTGCAATCGCAATGTTATGTTAACGGCAATCGCATTGAATAAAGGTGCAACAGTTTCTTAATTTACAAACACACACATACAGGCAAACTTGCATCTGTATTGATCTGAAAAAGCTGATGAGGCTGACTGCGGTTGCAGAATTGCCACTGCAGGTGGCATTGCAGATTGCTTGCAGTCACACTTACAAACTCACGCACTTACCCAAAAAATGCCAGCTGTACACTTTTTGACATGTAACGAAATATTAGACTTTTACATGCTGCATTGATCCTGCATTGAGTAAACAGCATAACAACAGCTAGAATCCTATCTCCACATAAATATTTGTGCAAGCGAACGGTAAATCAACATCTCTCCGCATTTTATTGAAGCAAGGAAATTGCAAGTAAAAATAACATCATTAATCATACTCTTCTACTGATCAAACATTTATTGTTAAAAATAATGTAGATCCGATTTGGTTGTCATGCAAAGATGGAGCTTCAGCTTATAAAATTCTGTACAAACTCCGGCAACTAGGACAACCCCATCCCCCGCCTTAACAGCAACAACGTATAACGGGCAGAGTGGAGAGTAAAGAGTGGGGCTTGGTGGTTTGAGTAAGAAGCTCGTCAGTTCTGGCATGCTAGTTGTACGGTATTCACACATACACGTACACACACACACATCGACATCGACGACAAAAACAAACTGAAACAGCAACAGCAACAACAACAAAAACTCATACTTTTGCCTTGTGGGTCGCGGCGACAACAACGAACGAACGAAACGTAGTCATGAAATTGAGTTTTACTGTTGCTGTTGTTGTTGCTGCTGCTGCTGTGCGGAGCAGCAACGGGCGTCGCATGTGGGCGGCTGTTGAACAGAAACAGAAAACGTTGGAGCGTTGCGCTGTGTGTACCGGGCAGACGGGCGGTCGGGGGCAAAAGCGTTGCGCGCTTATTGCGAGCGCCAAACTGCGCTGTTTCGATATATGTGCGCCTCACCACCCTCTCACCGCACCACCTCTCCCTCTTGCCTATACTTCTGTTTATATACATATGTATGTGTGTGTGTGAGTGTGTGCACGTCATGGGGCTGCTGACTGCCTGCCGCCGTTGCTGCTGCTGCTGTTGAGCGACAACAACAACAACGACGACGACAACATGATGATGATGATTGTTGTTGTTGATGAGGTTTTGCGCTGTTTCTTCTTGTTCTTCTTTACACGTCCTCCAACAACGGTTTCGCCCCACAGTCGCTTCTCGTTCGTACGCTGCTGTCGTTTGTTTTTTCTTGTTGTTGTTGTTGCCCTGCCTGCCTGGCTGCTTGCCTGGCCTGGCCTGGCTGCTGACGCGTCGCTGGCGCCGCTGCCAGCTGCGGTCTCTGCTGCTGCTGCTGCTGCCGCCGCTGCCTTCAGTTAGGTTGTGTGCATGCAGCTCATGTGCGCTCTTCTCATTCAAGTGTCCAACTTTTGTCGAGGCGGTCATACAAAACGGCAGTCGCTTGTTCGCTTCTCCTCGTTCGCTCGCCTCTCACATACTGTTCGCTGCTGTTCGTTCGTTCGTTGCCTGTTCTGTTTCTGTTCGTTGCGGGGGAGGGAACGTGGAAGGCGGGGGGCGGGGCACCGTCAACGGTCAATATCGCGCCCACACGCCTATAAAAAGATTTTTTGTTGTTCGCTGGCGGTGTAACTGTGTGCGTGCGTCGTGAGTGCGTACGTGTGTATGAGTGCTTTTGTACTAGTTTTAGTCCTACAAGGTGCTCAAGTTGATTTGAAAAACCGTTAGCAAAAGTCTTAACTTAGTCGTCATGAAGGAATTAAAGGTGGCACGAGCGATTAGCGAATCCTCAACCACATCCGATAATACATCCGATTTTATTGATATTGTCAAGAAATACGATGTTGTCTACAACAATCATAATCCGGACTACAAAAACGTTGAGGTGAAGATGAAGGTCTGGACCCAAATAGCGGACGAGATTGGTTTATCTGTGGGTAAGGAGTCGCTTCATACTAACAAGAAAGAAAAAACACATAATGCAAATACACAACACACACACATACATACACGCTGACTGTCTGAATCTACGAAAAAAAAAAGGAAGTTGCGGCGGTAACTGCGAACAACAGCAGCAGCAGCAGCGGCGGCCGCCTGTTCGCTCAAATTCAATTACTACGTGCAAGGGAAACATGCACACACATTCACTTAAATATATACATGCTTACATACATGTACATGTATATATACTGCGAAACACACACACTGAAACTCAACCAGCGGTGCGCGTCGCACAGTAAAGCGGACAAATGGTTTGCCGTTGTCGCTGCGACTTCGAACCGCCGGCCGTTTTATTTTGTGTATGTGTATTCTCCGCGTGCACACAGATACACCTACATACTTATGTATTTATGTACGTC
The DNA here is from genome assembly GCA_035042345.1 of Drosophila fungiperda. Lineage (NCBI taxonomy): Eukaryota > Metazoa > Arthropoda > Insecta > Diptera > Drosophilidae > Drosophila > Drosophila fungiperda. The sequence continues at coordinate 1,320,084 of JAWNLM010000159.1, read as the reverse complement.
GGTGTGTAGAGTGTGAGCGCGCCTACAGATGGCGATGACGGTATTTGTGTGTATGTGTGTGGGGGCGAGTGCGGTGCGGATGGCATGGCGCTGTGCAGAACACAGGCGGCCGCAGTCGGCGAATTGCAGTGAGAGACAAAAACAAGAGAAAAAACTAGTCAAGCTTGACGAAGCCTGCATACCCTGCAAGCCACACACTTGCAGGTCCTTCTCAATTTGTCATACTATAAACTAAGTTACAAGTGGCAATACTAACTATATCAATTCAATGTAAACAAAAATAAACTTGATAATTTATGTGGCCCATAAATAAAATAGTAATGATTTTAAGGTGAGAACAAAATATAAAAGATGACAAAATGCGACTACCTTTCTAAAGAGCATAATGAAAACACGAACACGCAGAAAAAGCAAACAAAATCATAAGAGCGAAATTGATACAAACTGCGCACTCTGGGCTGTTGTTATTGTTATTGTCAGAGCGATGCTGCCAGAGAGCGGGAGAGAGTGTACTGTGACGTAGAGATATAGTCGAATTGGGAAGAGGATAACGCAGTTCAATTAGACTTCAGTTTAAGTTCCTCTTTTTTTATTTAACATTAACAATTAACAATATAGGTTGGACCTCAAATTCAGTGATTTAGTTTTATATAATAGCACAAGCTGTGACACCCTGTTGCTTCTGCGCAACGCTCCCCTCTCTCTCTCTCTCTCTCTCTCACTCTCATAGAAATCTGCCACTTCTCAGTTCGTGCTCTCGAATGTCAGCATAAAAACAAATGCCGACGCAAATTCTTTGCCATTTTGTTGTTATTCTTTCCGTCAGACGAGCTTGTTGTCGGCGGCTGTTGCACTTCACTTTCATTCAAGTTATTTCAAAATATATTTCTAATTGTAAGTTCTTAGTTACAATTGCCAAGGAATAAATGAAAATATGCAATATGTAATTCAAAAAGTGATTTAAATTTAAAAAAAAATGAAGTTAAGTGGACGTAACATTAAACGAAAACATTACTGTTCTTCCGAAGCCAATTAAGGGCTATTTGCTTTTTTTTTTTGATACAGTGGTCACTTGAACATGTGAACTGTTATTGGAATGGTTCCGAAATTAAAGTCGTCATTTAAAATTCATAACTCATTTGTATGATTATGAAATTTTTTTAACTAAAGTATTTTCATAAATTTTATTTTGCTGTTTTTATTTTCCCCACTAAACATTTGTTCGTTTGTTTTTTGTACACATTAACTTACATTCGAAACTGGAGCAGTAATACGAAATTAGCTTTAGCCCAAAATTAGTTCACACACGACCACGCTGAACAAAATAACTCAATCAACTGAAGCAACAGTTTCCAATCGAAAACAAAGAAGTCAAACACAAGGAGCAAGAAATAGTTTTGCTTTAAGTCTGATTCAGGGAATTGAATCGATGATGTCGCCAAATACCGAGAAGACAGGCGACTAGAGATGAGCAGTATGAATTGTAATAGTAACTTGGTAATCTAAGTCTTCATCAGTTCATTTAGGTAGGCATAGCATACAATAAAATGTTGATCAGTCGGTCGTTTATTCGATATTATTGATAGTGACTGTAAAGAGTGAACACTGATCAAATTTGAGTTAAAGTTAATTAATAGCATAATTCACACATCTCTAAGAGCAAACAGACATTCGATATTATTGATAGTGACTGTAAAGAGTGAACACTGATCAAATTTGAGTTAAAGTTAATTAATAGCATAATTCACACATCTCTAAGAGCAAACAGACATAACGGATCTTGTGATTTTCTAGAATTTTTAAGCGTTTGCACTTAAGTGGAATTTTGCCTGCTGCACATTTTATTATGTTGTGCGGTGCGTTTGGGAAAAATTTAAAACGACCATAATAACAATTGCATTAAATATAAATAAAGGCGTATAATTTTATGTTTTTGTTTCTATTTTGTCAAAAAGATTTAAGTTTCTTAAGCGTGTGTATGTATGACTATGTGTATGTGCGTATATATATATATATATATATATATATACATAACTGTTTAAGTGAGTGAATAAAATAAGTCGTTTGAATGACTGCATAAAAGTATGCAGCTAAAATTTTAAGTTATTTATTAATTATTTTTAAACGTTAACTAAGTCAACTGTTGATACAACAAATAATAATAAATCTATTACATAATAATACATTTATTAATAATATGTTGTTGTTTGTATGTGTTTTGCAGAAGCATCGAAGCGAAAATGGAAAAATCTGCGCGACAGTTATACGAAATATTTGCGCTCCTTTCGCGTTGGCACAAAAACTTCCAAGAAATATCAATATTGGGCGCATGCCGATCACATGGAGTTTCTCAAGCCATTCCAAGGCCCCGGCAGGTAAACCCAAAATGAACAATCATCAATTAAATAGGCTTTTTTAACAATTTTTATTCGCATTCAGAAATTCGGCTAATGGGAATGGCAAGTCAAACGATGAGGATGACACCGAATGCGATTTTGGCTACCAGGTGCTGGCCAAGGCGGCCACCAATGGTGGCGACGATGATCTGAAGATGACGATAGCAACAGCCACAGCGGCATCGACATCAGCGCTCAGCACTCAGACCGTCAACAGCTATACAACACCGATACTGACGCCCAGTGTGGCAGCCACGCCGCCGAGCCTCATCTCGCCGGGCAGCAATCCGGCCGGTTTGTGCCACAACAGCAATAGCAATGGCAGCAGCAATTGTGCCGCCGTCGCACCACTTAACACATCACTTAGCCACGCAGCATTGACGCCGCCAACGACGAACTGCAGCAGCAACAATTCCAACAGTGGCATGCTACCCCTGTCAGCAGCTGCCGCCCTGCCGCTCAAGGCTTCTGTGGCGGCTTCAGTGAGCGCCAATGCCGCTGCTCTGGCCACCTTGGCCAGTCTGCCCATGGGCATTGGTGGCCTGCCTGCCGCCGCTGCAGCTGCCCAAATGTTTCCACTGGCAACGCTCAAAGCCGCCGCAGCTGCCGCTGGTTTGCCCACATCGCTGACCAGCAGCAGTTGCAGCAACACGACAAATAGCAATGTTGGTTGCCTCATTATCGAGCCGCATTTGTTTGCCGCCGCCGACAACTTTAAAAAGGAGCTGAGTGCCGCGGCAGCGGCTGGTGCACCGCTGGGTCTCTTCCAGAACTTGGCCAATCGTCATCTGAATGGCAATGGTGGCGTCATACCGGGTTTGGGCACGCTGACCCCACCGCCGCCGCCGCCACCGCCCAGCGCCGCCAAGGTGCGACGCGTTCAGCCTTCGCCGCAAACCGCTGCCATAAATCTCAGCTGCTCCAATTCTTCTTCTGCAGCAGCAGCTTCCTGTTCCCAACCCTCCCCTGCAAAGACGCGCAAGATGAGCGATCCGCGTTACCCCAGCGATTGGGATGTGTCCGCTGTGCTGCAAGCGAATCGGGAGCTGGACGCAAACACTTTGTTCTTCTTAAGTTTGGCGCGACAGGTGCGCGCGATGCCGATGAAATTCCAATCGCTGGCAAAGATGCGTTGCATGCGCATCGTTAGCGACATTGAGCTGGAGCTGGAGAATTTCGATTGTAATGGTGTGCCGCCGCCCGAGGAATCCATTGGCAGCACAGCGAATCTCAAATATTGCACAGATACGCCACCGCCACAGCAACCGCACGACGGTTCAGCGACAATCTCAGCATCGGCAATGGGACACGAAGGTTCCATGGAGCATTTTGTGTATGTAATGTCGCCATCACGTGTGGAGAGCATGATCGACATCTCATCCGATGAGGAGAGTAATATGAATGGTGGATTCACAGCGCCTCCACCTGCGGTCACTGGAGCTGTCCACTGAGCAGTATAATCAGCTAATCTTACAGAAAAACAAGCATGTATTGTTAAATTTTAAGTAAACTAAATTAGATATTTTTGTCGTCTTCTGATGAACTCTCATTTTATTTACACGACTTTGTATGTATGTGTGTGGAGTGTGTGCTTGTGTGTGTAGAAAAAGCTGTGGGAAAATCTCTAGAAAATGGATTGGGAATCGCTTCAATTTGTTGCTACTTGGTATATGAATATTATCGGGTGAATGAATTTCATTCAAGAAGTCTCGATTGGGCAGCATCCCAACAAAAAATTGCATTAGGATTGCACTTTGCTCTTTGTGGTGAAGGCAAAGTAGGCAACGCCGCCAACGAGAATGGCGGCCAGAATTTCGGCCTTTATCCATGGTCCCTTGTAGGCGCCCTTGGTGGGCACACCGATTTCCAGCAGCGATTTCACCGATGACACCTTGTCGCCATCGCGTTGCGCCTTGCGTACATTCGCATAGCCATCCTCATCGAAGAGACGCACCTGCACATTGCCGCTGCTGCCACCCTTGATGTCCTCCACCCAGCTGACCTGCAAATGCCATCCGATTAGGTATCACCTAAAGAAGCCATCGAGTGTTACTCACCTGGTATTTGTTGTCGCCCACCTTGGCAACGGGCACCACCTTGCCGCAGGGGAACTCAGCGAAGAGGCTGGGCTGTGCCGAGTTGCTGCACTGCAGCGAAAATTCGGCCACATGCGCCACTTGTGTCAGAATTGTGGCATCCTGTGTGCTGAAGGCGTTCACCGTCGCCTTGCAGCTGCCATAGACGACCGTTGTGCACACAACGGCAAGCAGACACAGCGCCAGCATTTGACGATACATTTTGCGATTTATGTTATTATAGTTTTAATTGAAAAAAAGGCAATTCGACAAATTCCGCAGCTCAAGCGTCGGCGACCAACAAACTTTCTATCTTACTGTCTCTTTCAGCGCCACGACAGCAAACGTCAGTTGACAGTCGACAACGACGATGACAGCGCTGACAGAATTGGGACGTCACCAAATGTCATTTTACAACATTGCCAGTTCCTTGCAGAGTTGCCGGATCGTTGTGTATATGTTTAGCGCACGCAGACAAAAGCAGAATGTTACAACACAGCTGGGCGGTATAATTTGAATTCGTATATATTCGTTTATATAACCACGGTGTTAAGGCAAGAATTATCGATATTTCGATTATCAGCTAATTTTGCATAACGCAGAAAATGCCTTCTTTTCAAATGTGTGAGTTATTTGAATACAGCATGAATTGAATTTAAATCTTATCAAATCCCAATTTAGAGCATGTTACGATAACAACAGTTTTTCGCTGATTTAACTATAGTATATTCAATTATGTTAGTATTTAAATGCCTGCCTGCATTCACATTTGCAGGGTATCTCGTCGCTGTGTACATCTCGATGCCTGAAATTTGAGTCGAGTTAATTGAAATAGTTTTGGATCTCGTCAAATGTGTGGTGGGTGAAAGTGGTGCCTGTTGGTACCGCTTGGCATTTTGACACCGCCTGACAAATATGAATTTATTTGGCGCTTTGCTTTGCTTAGCTTAGCTCATTTCTAATATAATTGAGTCGAGATTGTAAAAAGCCAACAAATGAATATTTCTGCCAAGCTAGTAACATAGAGAGAGAGAAAGAGAGGGTTGGAGAGGAGTGAGGTGACGCAAATAGGTAATTCTGCCACCCATCTAATAAATATCGACTTGAAATGATTAATGCCGTTTTGTTTGGTTGTTCAGTTGCTTTGTTTTAAGTACTCGAAATGATTTTTGGCTGACATTCTCTTGAACATTGATACCCCATTAAATTACACTGGCAAAAATCAGCTGCTCCTCAATAAATTCGAAATTTTATCCAAAAGCAGAAGGACAGTTTAAAAATCACTTGTTTATATATCAGATTCAAAGTTTTTTGTTTTGTTTTAATTATTTTCTTCATTGTTCAAGTCAATTTATTTCATCTTTTTACTTAAATAATTTTTAGTCTATTTATTTATTTGATCTTATCTCTAATAAATCCATGAATTAAAAGAAGAGAAGTTAAGTGAAATTTATGTTTGAGTAATAATTTTTAGCAGTTTATTTCAAAACTTTTTATTCGTTTTTCTAGAATGACAATATTTAAATTTTAGGTTTATGGTTTTAGTTTGAATTATACATTGATTGAATTTTATATTTACCATTCGAATTTTGTATTTCGCTTGCCTTTTCTTTGGTCGAGTGTAGAATATCTAAATATTTGAGTATATATTGTATTCAATTGAATATATATTCACGGGTACTCGTGGTATATGAGTATATATACATATGGCATGTGACCCTGAAATCGGCTTGATTTGGTTCTTGATGCCATTTGCTGTTGTTACTTGTATTGTTGTTGTTGTTGTTGCTATTTCGTTTCCTTTTTTTTTATTTTGATTTTTTTCATTATTATTGGTGGTATTACATTTGGGTGCCTAGGCTAGGGCAGTTATGTTCGTTACTTTTTGATTGCCAACGCGCACGATAAACTTTTTCTACAACTTTGCATGTCTTTGATGAATTTGAAATTGTCACAAATGTGAAAGTTTTTCACTTGCCATCAGATACTCGTACTACTCCCACAATCCCAATCAACTCGCCTTGCCTCTGCCTCTGACTCTTTTTCTCTCTTTCCTCCCCCTCCATCCTTCTCTCTTTTTGTCTCTGTTCATATATGAAATTTGCATCTAACATTCGCGCTGACATTGAGAACTGACTTGTACGAGAAGTTGACTTCACGCACTCATCCAACTCTGTTCGAGTCAACTCGAATTTATTCATTCATTCGATTGGAATTCGCTTATGGATTTCCTATGGCCAAATAACTAAATTGTCATCCTCCTCTCTCTGTTGTCGCCAGGACATTTGATTGCATTCGATGTGGGCGTGTGTGTTTGTTTGGACGGGCGTCGAAATGAAAACAAAAGTTCGTGCGAGTTCATTGAGTTTGGCGAAAAAAGTTGCCAGTCAGCCAATCAGCAAACTTATATAGCCTACTTACGAGGGCTGTTTTCAAAATTAAATTTCGAGTAACATTATCCACAATTACTTAGCCGTTGTGAAATTGTGAAGATCGAACTTTCACTCTCGATCTATATATAGCTATATATATATTCTTTGATGGGCTGTAGTTGTTTTTTTTTTACCCATTTTAAATGGGATCAGATTGGTTGGTTCTGCTGCTGATGGATCAACCCTCGCAGTTGCGACACACGTGTGTGAGCTGGCGGAAATGGGACAAACAAACTCAGTAGGAGTCCAACTCAATGTGGATGTCGACGGCGAAGCCGAGCGACAGCCGAGCAGCGAGCATAAAAGTCGCTGTTGCAACGGTGGCGATGGCACCGCCTAAGGACACTCGTAGAAATGGCAAGGTGGCACTGGTGGCACCAGGTGGCTAGGTGTGCGGGTGTGCGGAGTCGTTGGCAACGTTATGTTTTGTTTTCACTTGGTTTGTATGTTTGTTTGTTGTTAACATAAAGCGAAGCTGCTCCTGCTGCTGCTGCTGTTGGTGCTGCTGAAGCCTTTCATTCTTCATTCACAAAAGCAGTTAACAGTTATCGCGCAGCAGGCAAACAAAGTGCACGTGGCTAGTCGCCGACAGGGAGAGAGAGTAAGTCGGTTGGTGAGTGAGAGAATCACCTCCAAGCTGACGACCAGGACGTCGGAGAACACGGCAAACAGAGTCGCCGCACCTGGCCATAAACAGTTGCCAAAATTAGTGAAAGTTGCGCTTGACTCAAGTGGCAGCAGTTTTGTTGCTATTTTGTTGTTGTTTGTTTCGTGACTTTAGCCGGTTTTTTGTTATACTTTTGGTTGGTTTTGGGTTTGGGTTTCGGTTTCGATTTTAATTCTGACTGCGGGCGGTTGTGGCCCTCTTTTGTTGACAAAGTTATTGCTTTTATTATTTTTGTGGGCTTTAATGGCCGCGTAATTGATTTGCATTCAAATCGACAGCAGTTGAGTTATAGATTGAGAATAGCGGTTGGGCTTTCAGTCAGCGGCGCCAACGCTAATCAAAAGGGGCCAACAAAACAAAAGCACTTCTGGCCATGTCGTTGTCATTGCCAAGTCGCCGTCGCTACAAGACGACGCCGGCGACAACAACAATAACAACAAACGGTACCGGAACAATAATATCGGCAACAACATCAGCAATACGCAAACAACACTCCCTGATTGAGTCGTCATCCAGCCACGCCCACTGCAACGTGACCAGATACACAGCCCAGCAGCGTGGTTATCTATCGCGTGGTCTCTCCGTTGGCCGTTCCATAGAGAATATACGCCAGAAGCTCTATGCGACCCCAACGCCCATCGTGGGTAGCCTAAGTCGCCAGACATCCTTGGCCCTGGGCGAGTCCACATCGACGAGATTTGCCGGCCGGCTGACATCCACAGAGGCCACACAGGAGCTGGGTGTTCGCTTGAGGGAGAAAACTCTGGTGGCCTGGTCATCCACAAACTCGCTGCAAAGAACTGGGGCGCCACTGCAGCAGCAACCAGATCAAACGGAGACGGACAAGTGAGTTGAAAAAAGATTCTGATTAGAAATGCAATTTTAAATCAATCAATCAATCTGTTTATATTAAATTTATAAATTTTATACTATAAATATCATTTCTTACATTCATTAAATTCTCAAAATGGTAAACATATTTCCTGTTTGCTTTTGATGGATTTCTTTTCACACAATAACACAAGATTATTTGCATTATTTGCTATTTCAATTAACTTTGCTGCGACAACTTTGCGGGTAAATTAAAATGGCAGCTTTTATTAGCATTGGTGCGAAGAGGTACACACGAAAAATGCAGCTGTATTGCTAACTGATCGCACTGACCCTTCAATGGGTGCGAAGATAGCAACAACATTCTTTCCTTGTCTCTTTGCTAGCATTCAATGTACTGTTTTATAATGGGGTAGTTTAGCTGCTTTCCAATTTTGTGAGCACAGCCTGCAAAATGTGTGGTGTAAATTGAAAACAGGGTATCATTGTCTCGACATATAAATTCTTTGCTTCTCGACGGGCATACGTATACAGATACATGCATACATACAAATATGTGTTTCAACGGGATCATGTCACAGTGCTCTCATGTCGAGAAAATAATTAAGATTTCCACTCAAGAATGTCGTGAGAAAACAGAACTAAAAATTACAATTTTAGCTTAACAAAAATGATTCATTCTAGATTCTTTCACATAATTTCTTCAAATATGCGTTACAAGTTAAATAGTTGACTATCACAGAACCGATCGAAATCTAATCTAATCTAATCTATTTTTAACCATTATATTCTAATCTATCAATTGTCTCTTCAAATATCTTCGCAAAACAACAAAGAAACCAATTTCAAAGTACAAAACTTAATTGTCTTAAAGTTGGATAACAGTAATTAACGAATGTTTTTTGACAATTGTGTTTTATGCTTTCAAAAACAAACATCACTTAATTGAATTGTGTAAGAGTTAGTTTTTTTTTATTAAGATTAGATAGCTATATATATGCTAGACTAAATAACTTCAAAAAGTATGACAATGCCTTGCTGAGAGTGATCAAAATAATTCTAGTTTTAATTAAAGAAAATTTGACAAATAATCAATGATAAATTGTTATATATACCCTACATATATATATTTCTCTCTATGCATATATATGCTTAGTAGTTGATAATAGAAAAATATCAATATTTCGTTTGACATTGTCATTTCGTATTTATTCATTTGCATATATGCATATATTTATGCTCATATAAAATCGTGCTAAATGGGGTTCTAATATTACCATTTCTCAAACAATGCCACACCCCCCCGCCCTCACCTATCTAAACATATGCCCAAATGACACTTTTGATACTTTGCGCAATTTGCATGCTTGACACCGACATCAAAGTTTTTCATTTTCATTATATTTTTTTTATGTGAATTGCATACGATTAGGCACAAACCCGTAGACGGCCGGAGTAGTGGGATCCATGCATCCGTCTACTCGAGTCCGGGTGCGAGACACCTTACCATGTCACTCCGGTTGTGCGCACGTAGCGACACAGTTAAGTCGATCATAATACGAGAACGTACTACAGACACGGACGGACTAGATAAGGATACACTCGAAGAAAAATGTGCTTGCTACATGCAAAGCTTAGTTGCCAAGAATTCATCAAGTTACCAAGTTTATTTCTTGTTTATTCCCAGAAAGTAAAAGTCAATCTGGATTTTTCAGTTGAAAAATGCTTGAATATAAATATTATTGTGTATTTTTTTAAAAATTGTTTTTGTGCCTGAAGAAAAATAGATTTTTTAACTTTTTTCACTTTATTTTAATCAGCTTTAATTTCGGAAAAACTTCATTTTGATATGAACATTTATATGTACTCTTTTTTTTTTAAGTGTTGCAACACTCCAGTTGCAAATGAGTTCATTGAACTTTGGCCAGTGTTGGCAAAAGATTCACTTTCGCGCTGAAGCACCTGGCTGCAAAACATACACATTTATTTTCGGGCGCGAATTTGTAAATGTAATTGACATGGTTTCGTTTTTCAAAACTCGCTGAACAGGAGTGGAGTACTCTGTGCAGGTGCTGGCAAAGGGAAGAGGAGAGGAAAGGTGTGTGGGGGGTGGAGTGTGGGGGGAGTGGCTAGAAAGTTGTTTGCCGCCTTCGCATTTGCACGAATTAATTTCTATTTTTGGGGTCGCTGCATGTTGCATGCGGCCAATTTGTACATGAGAAATCGAGCACAGCATAAATTGCATCCAACTAATGCCAAATAATTTGATTTAAATTTAGACCTGCCCCGCCGAGTAGGTCACTCGGCCAGCTTAGACAGAAAGACAGGCAGACAGTCAGTCAGTCAGTCATTCTCATTTGGAATTTTGTATCCACAGCGCCAAGAATCGCATCAATCTGAATATTGTGCTGGCCCAAACCATACGTGCCACCAACGAACTGGAGCCGCTGCACAGTGATCTCGACGAGAGCAGTGAGCTGTGCAAGGAATCGCCAACATCGACTGCCAAGGCAAACTGCAATCCGGCAGCAATTCCAAGTGCAAGTCTCAGTCCAAGTCTGGTCGAGGAGAACGTTTCGTGCGCTTTGACAGTGCTGCGACGACCGCCTTTGGTGCGTGCTATGTCCGCTCCGGTGCGCCTGGACGAGAACAGCAAGAGTGGTGTCCTGGCCAGCCTTGCTGCCGGCAAGCGCAGCCAGCAGCAGAAGTTGCGCCGTCGCAAGATCTTCACACGTGCCACCTCCTCGGTGGCGGTGCCTGTCGATGGTAGTCCACTGCTAAGCGCCGATGCCGGCGGCTCCAACAACAAGAAGTCTTTGAGTCGTGCTCGCAGCGTCATTGCACCGGATGTGATTACGCTCGTCTCGCTGCTCAGCTCCGAGGGCAGCGATTCGGAGCGCGAGGAGAACTCCTCCTCCGCCCATTCGACGCCAACGGGCAACGAGCAGAAGCAGCTGCATTCCTCATCCGCATCGCAGCGCAGTCCGCAGCGAAGGGCGCCTCTGTTGCGCAAAACGGGCAAATCGGGTAAGTTCAATACTAGAAATGCAATTGGCGTCGATAGCCAATTAAGCTTTGTGAGATGCAGGAGTTAGCTCACCAAGCACTGGAGAAGCAACTATTCGGGGGAACTCGACTTTGAGATGCTCTAAACACAGATATTATATATATATACGAAATAATCGTATACCACAAAAAATATACGGTCTCTTGATTTTATCGATAACTGCACTCGATTTGCGAATATCGATAAAAATCTTTTCCCTGGCGCATTATAAAACACGTTCTCATAAAATTAATTCCGTGAAATTATTGCCATCAGATGGACTAACTTGATTTGCAGTCTCGTTTCAAGACAGCTATCCGCCCACCTTTCAACTGGCCTCCAAGGAGTACTCGCACATGATACGCCGTGGATCGATTGCGCCGCTGGCAGCGCGAATCCGAGCCAATCGGCCGCCAACGGCGCCGCCCGTTTCCATATTTCTCAGCGAGCCGGGCAGCAAGACAAGCAATCAAATGGATGCCAGGCAGCAGACCGAGTCACCCGGCTCACCCACGGAGGAGGCCAAGAAGGAGAACAATTCGTCCAACTGCAATGTGCAACAGCAGCAGCAGCAGCAGCAACAGCTTGAGGAGCAGCAGCAGCAGGATTACCATTTCCCGTTGTACGTGTGCAGCATCAAGGAGCGCGAGTGCTGGAAATTGCATCAGAAGATGTGCGCCAAGGGTGTGAGTGTTAGCTACGATACCGTATTGCGTGGCATGTTGACGCCCACGGAATTCCGGCACTTTCAAAAGCAGCGCGAGCACGAGGAGGCCAAGGCCCAGGAAGCCGCCGATGCTGAGGCGGAGGCAGCTGCGGCGCTCACTGACAAGGATGCCAAGAAAGCACCGTCGACGGCCATTGAACGCCTCTCCGAATCCTTGCTGCAGCGTGAGTGAGGGAGAGGCGGGTAAAAAAACCAACCCGTTTGGAAGTGGACCAAATTATGCATTTGCCCCATTCAAAAGATTTCCCTCGCTGCGGAGGCATCTTCAGCTGTAGTCGTAGTCAAGAGCACCTGTTAACCGTCACCCATGCTGAGGCACAACGTCGCAACGCATCCTTTGTAGCTGTAGTCGTAGTTGTGGCAAGTATCTTAATGCTTAAGGACGTTGTGTTGGCCAATCGCAACTGAAATTTGTAGATGACAAACAAACAAATAAATCGTAGACACAAAAACCACATTTTATGGAGTAATTTCATTTTATTTATTTATTTATCAAATCGAATGCATACAAAGCAATGGGATATATCTATATATCTATATATATATATATATCTAATAAAAACTGCAGCATCTCTCTGAGGTTCAGGTTTAGTTGAGCTGGTAAATTACTGTTGAAAATTGCTGATTTATACTTGAAGTAAAGTCAATAAACTTTCATTAGATTTGTCAATTTTTATGTTTTGTTGCGTTTTTTAGTGCGAGGGTTGCTTAAAATATCTATTTAATTGTATTACTTGCTCAATTTAGATATCCTGAACGTTTACTATAGTTACTAACGTATTAAAATACATTTTGACTATGGTCGTAAATGCTTTAAGGTGTATCTGATATTATTTGAAAGCATATTCAGAAAATTATATTGCAAATAATTAGAAAAATTACATATCAATAATTAATTAAAGTTTTCAGCAATAATTATGGGAAGCTTTTTAGCAATAAATTCTATAATATTATTTTTCAAAATACTTTTTATTTGAGAGACAATTTAGACTAAATATTAAAATGCAAACTATTATTGACATAATAAAATATATAATCATTTTTTTTTATAGAAGTTGGAATTGCATATTTGAAAATAGAATAAATATAATTCAATATATATATCAGATTTGTATTAGGTACGATTTGTCCTCTAATATAAAGAGACTTAAAACTTTTCACTTCTTTTAATAGATTACTTTGAGCAACCCTCGTTTAGCACTCGATTAAAGGGTAGAAAGAATATTTCTGGCTGTGATTCATAAAATTAGCTAGTGAATTAAATAAGCTCATGTTTTTTTTAACGGACTGACATGAGATCAATAAAAAAGATTAAGTTTAAGATGAGGCTAAGCTGTGAGGGATTCTCGGATTCTAGTTAGCCTGGCGAGAATGTCTAATGGCCGAGGCCAGATAGCAGGCGAGAATAATGCCCAGGATCTGGATGAACGCAATGCCGATGCCGACTCCTATTAGAATAACTGCGTTCTTGTCGATGCGATCCTTCAGCTTGCCCACACAGCCCTCCTGGTAGTACTTATCCTTGCCCAGAGCCGGAGACTCTGTGCAATGGCCGACGGCCGTGTCGATGAACTGCGGCTGGCAGCAACTGGCCGGCAGCGTCTTGTTCAAGCTGAGCGCACGCCAATCTGCCGGAGTGTCCACGCCACAGCACATCAGCTTGCGCTGCACATTGTCCCAGGCGATGGTGTCCTCGTTGTTGGACCGCTTGATGGACTCCTGCAGCGAGTTCTTGATCATGCCCTCCAGATCCTTCTTAAAGACACTTGCCGCAATGCCCACGGCCAGCTCAATGATAAAAATGATGGCCAGCAGCACCGCATACTGTGGAGGGATTAGGACGTGGAATGTGTAAATGAAAGGAATATTTCAGAGAACAAATTGGTACAAACCGTCAGCAGCAGCGTGGGTGACTCCTTGATGGCGCCAAAGCAGCCGAGCGATGCAATCAGAAAGATAATAAGTCCGGTGACAATCAGGACAATTGGTGGTGCCATAACACGCCCCTCCACAAAATGATTGAACTCATTGACATCGGCAAGGACAACGGAGCCGGCAATCAAAATGCCGAGACCCGAAAGCTGCAAGCAATAAATCAAATACAATAAAATCAGTCATCGATTTTCTGAAAACTAGAAACGCTTTTAATGGTTCCACAACAACCAATCCATAACACAATTTACCTAATGACCACAGACCCCAATCTAAAACTGGAATAAAAAAAAAAAATACCCACGCATTTTTTAGTCATATGCCTCATTTGGTATTCGTGTTTACGTTTGCCTCGACCAACTCTAATTGCCTGATAAGGCATCAGCAAGTGCCACAACTACAACACCACAACCACAACGGGACATTGTCCAATGGTCATTGGCATTTCCATGGCGTCATCTTTTAGGACACATTGCCTCGTTGGCATTGAAATTTTGTGCTGACCACTTTCGAGCGCGCAATTGCAAATGTAAATTGTAAATTATAGATTATAAATTGTCCTCTAATCATTATCGATGTAATTCATTTTATGGACTGTCATTTTCAACCTTTTATAATATTTTTTTAAAGAGCATCCAATTTGCATGTGAGTTGAGTTTTTTGTAACACGCAATTGCATTCAATGTCAAATTGAACATGTCTTTTGCAATCAGTCAACATCTAAATTAGTTAATTCGAGTCTATTGTGAAAAACTCTCAGTATTTATTTTAAACTTGTTAGTTGTTTATTTTGTGCATAACTGGTTGGAGTACGGAGAATCTGAGCGGAATTTAACTGGCGAGTTTTTGTATTGAAATGACAATAGTATAATATAAATATTTATATATATTTATTGCTGATCAGTAGCACTAGCCAAGTTGATATATCCACAAGACTTTAAAAATATTTGTACCTATTTGTACCTGCAAGTACATATATATCGGAGCCGACTGAATCTGATCACTATATCATAAAGATGTCATAGTATCGATTGCTCCAGAGGTGAGTTATAATGTAAAAAACTTATTTGTTTTCCAAGTTAAATAATCCCAATTCATCAGTCATGTATGTTATTATAATACTAATATCTGGACACATAAGCATAAGAGATCAGAATACTATAACATATATATTTTTCATAAAACCAAATGCCTTTTTTTATGAACATCTTTACGGATTACCAAGTTAACCCAACAAAGCTCATCTTTTATGCTTTTCATTATGCTAAAAACAATTGGAAAAAATTATTTTATATCGTACTGCCATAAATACGACCAATCCGTAATTTAAGGATATATCATTTTATTTATGATAAAATCCAGCTTTTAGCATGCAAAAAAGATATATTATTTCTATGAAATTATTACAGCTGAGGTAATAAAATAAAGTAAACAAAATAATATATCAATTAAATATTTGCAAAAACTATTCCGACTAATGAAAGGTTCCGTTCTATACTTTTTATAAAATTAAAACTTAGTCACTAAATTAAATGGTATTTTTATTATACTAAACTTTCGAAGCAGATATCACGATTTGGCTTTAGACTTCTCATACAAATAAAATTAAATCACACAATTAAATATATTTTCTTATGTTTTTTATTATTAGCCCCCATCTATAGATAGATTAATAACTAATAAAATCTCATCCATTGATGGGTTGTCTTATAACTTACCGCAAAGAGAACATTGAAGGCAAATAAAACGTATTTAATTAAACTGGGGCCGCAGGACCTCATTTTGATTTTCATTTAATAATTGTAAAATGAGGCAAATGCGACAAATATAAATCACTTTCAAATGCTGCCACGTAGTACACCAAAAATAGAACTTGGCTAATGCTGATAAGTATGCTGGGATACTTTTTGGTAACACGGATTAGTTTGGAAAGCGCGTACGCGTCTTGACAAAATGGCGTTGGAATTGTAACTGACCGTTGGCTGCTAACTGCTGCTGGCCAAGTTAATAAATGTTGGCAACCAAGTCGGCATTGTGTTGTGGCCACAACACCGAGGCTGACAACCATCAACGGGAATAGCACGTCCGACTCCCAGACCCAAGCCGCCTATTTTCTTCTCTGGTCACAATAAATAGGGGCAACTACTACGAATGCCAAAGTAAAAGTAAAAATGTGAGTGAAAGTGCGATTTTCGAGGAAACAACTGCCGAGTTGGCCTATTCAGGCCATGCGATTAGCGTCTGGTCGATAGAATCGGGTGGAAAAGCATGCTTCCAGCTACCAGCTCCCGGCTCCCAGTCCCGTCTCCCGTCTCGTCTTCTATGCTTTTGTAACCCATTTCAGTTGAATTTACAACTGCGTGTTGGCGGCTTGAGGTCTCCTCCAACTTTGACCAGCGGCTGCGCAAAGTTTCCAGACGTGAGGCTAACCAACTAACGCTGGCTTTCTGGGTCGTCTGCGGCTTCCGTTCAGCAAGAAGCACAACAATAATAAGAAGAAGAAGTACGTCGTAGGAGTGGCAAGTGGGCGGCAAGTCAATGCACTCATTAGCCAAACACTCAAGCAAAGTGTGTGAGTTCAATAAAGTGCCCAAGTCAATATTTACATTTAAAGTTCAACCTGCCTGTCACCCAGAACTACTTGCGAGGGTTGCTCCTAGCATTATTTGAAACCTAATTTGTGAAATAGAAATATACTCATATATGAAATATTTAATGATATTAGCAAATGTTTACTCAATTGGTAGACTTTTGAGATATTTATTTTTACAATAATCGACAAACAATCCTTTTCCCAAAGTAGACTTCTAAGTTGTAGAACTCTTAAAATGTGTGGCACCCTTAAGCAATCATATATATTTAATAATAAAAACAAATCGACTCGTTTAGTTAAAGAATTTTAATATGCTTTTTTGCATTGTTTATTTTTCCTCTGAAAGAAAAGGATTTATTTTTGCTGGCTTATTTATTTCGTTGCCCGCTGCTGGTGAGAAAACTATATCTGATTTTTTCTAAAATAAATAACACAATTACCAACTTACACAAAAACACCTAATATATAATTATATAAAGAAGATATAGTAAGTTGTGTAAAACATATAAATCAACAAATACTCACCCACTGCTAACACAAAATCGGAATAAAAAAACTGAGGACAATTGATACCTCAATAAAAAATGCTCAATTCCAAATGTGAAATTGCGACAAATTCCACAGCATAACTTTTTTTTCAAGTCCACAATTATTAAGTTAATTACTAAGTAAGTTAATTAGGGGCAGTGTGGGACTATGCGGGGTGTCAGATTGCTAAGTAAATTGCGTGCTTTCATTCGAAGAACGGGGGCAAAAGTTATAAATGCTATTCATGAAATAAATGGCAGACTGTGCGAATAATTAAAGAACTCCGGGAATGTTTTGCGCTTGAAATTCAACTTGGCACCTACAGAAGCATGCCAAGGCGCCTTACTTTCTCACAGCGTGGGTGTAGGAGGGGGCGGCGGTAAATCGTCAGTAAATTTTATTTGAGTTTGAGTTGATTTCAATGTTGCGTGTTCAACACACAAAATGTGTCCGACCCTGTGTGTTTGTGTGTGTGTATTGGCCAGGCTCAGTTTTAGCACCTAGAAATAGCTATCGCAACGCAGAAATCTCGATTTTGATTTTATGGGTCAGCATAGCAATTTCTCCAGTTAATGAAGTGAATTGGGTATTAGGTATTTATAGGTGTATGCAAATATATATAACGAAAAACTTTGATTTTATTTTTGATGAACATTTCAGGCAAATTTACAAGCAAAATGTGAGAGTTAATCAATTAAGTACTGTATGAATGACATAGGATTATTATAATACTTGATCACCGATCAGCGATCAGCGATCACATGCCGTCCCTGACAATGAGCACACCGACTACGAACATCAGTATGGATAGGGATTGGTGCAGGGTTCCGGCACCGTCCCGCATACAGGGCCAATCATCAACATCCGACCTATAAGTAAAGTTATTACAGTTAGCCAAAAAAGCTATGCCAAACACAGTATTTGTGGGGGAGGGGTGAAGTGGGACGTGGGGACGATAACAAAGAGACAACATACACACACACTTTATAGATAATACGGATATGGAAATGATGGATATGGATGACGCAGTAGTGGATATATAACATGATCGTGAGGCTGATCGTGCGGCACATAAAATGTGGGCTGATTGACGACTGATTGGCGACTTTTATGGTGCAATGCTGATGCTTCAAATTGATGTTGATGTTGATATTGAAGTTGTTCGGGTTGTTGTGGTTGTTGTTCTTGTTGTAGTTGTTCTATTGTTGGCTGTTCGTATGTGGCAAGCGAGCTGCAAGAACAAAAAGCATTTGCCCCGGCAAAAGGAAAGTGGTGTACAAATACGGCACAATTTGTATGTTTCGTTGTGGCATTTTAGTGTGGAAAGAACAGTTAGTTTTTTATGCCATGTACTCAAGACAGGTTAACCAAACACAATTAATCGAATTAGAATTAGGCTATTCATTAGCATGCTTGTTAAAACAGCTTGGTCCGCTCCTAATGACATTAGTATAAATACAGTTAATCATCGCTAAGTCAAACACTCCACAACAAATAAATAAAGACCTCGAGTTACAGACCATATTACACTTGCAAAAAATATTATAATATTGTTATTGTATTATGACATCACCGAGTTCATAAACTATATTAAAAAAAGCATTTTTTTACTCATGACTAATAGCTTTTTAATTAGTTTGGGTAGTTCAAGTTAGCGACGTTCAACTGTACGATAAAAAAAAACCCTTATTGTCTATCTACCCTTCAAGCCAAAAACTTATCAATAGACGTTTTGTAGGCTGACAATAATATTAATGACTGGCTGGAAAACACAAGTTACTTTGGGATAGCAAAACTTATAGTGAATATAATTACACATATGTGTTGCACACACACACAACACACACACAGATACAGTGACAGATA
Source organism: Drosophila fungiperda (assembly GCA_035042345.1). Classification (NCBI taxonomy): domain Eukaryota; kingdom Metazoa; phylum Arthropoda; class Insecta; order Diptera; family Drosophilidae; genus Drosophila; species Drosophila fungiperda. The sequence continues at coordinate 1,300,991 of JAWNLM010000159.1, read as the reverse complement.
CGGAAATAGTCCAGTCATGTTCAATATAAAAGACACGCTCACAAAAATTGTGTGAATGCATTACAAATATGGTAAAAAGGATGTTAGCTGAAAGTGACGTATAACAGATACAGATAGAGTTACAGTTACAATTGAAGTTACATTTGCAGTTAGAGTTGCAGTTACAGTTACATTTTCTGGGCGTTAAGAACAAAAGTTTATTTTAAGCAGACACAAATGAGAGAGAAGTTTTTTAAAAAATATAGACAAAAACATTGATTTGATTCGTTTTAAAAAATTTAACTGGGATATTTACTTAATGCCAATAACACCGCAGCCTGAAAATAAAATAAAAGAAGACAAAACATTTGTTTAAAATGGAGATAAATAAAGTTATTTTGTTTGAGGCTTACCGATGCGGCCGCCTGCGTTGCCAGTTTTCTTAGAGTCCGTGTGATTGCCCTGTCCGAGATCATCCTCTGATTCGTGGACGACAACACTGCGTCCGACGATTGTACGCTTGCCGCTTAGACTGATCACGGCATCCGTGTAGGTGATGTCGACTGTGCGGTTGGGGCCCACCTCAATGTTGCCCAGATCTCCTACGTGCCGAACCTCGTGATGGGGAGCACCATGGTCGACCTTGTCAGGATTATAGTGACCGCCCAAGCTGGCGCAGCCATTGCTCAGATCTCCCTTCTCGTGAATGTGGAAGCCATGCTTGCCCTCCTTGATACCCTCCAGCTGGATGCGCACATGCACACTCTGGCCACAATCATTCTGGATGAAGGTCACATTGCCCTTCACCTGGCTACTATCCGGCTGTACTGGTCCAGTCACATACGCAATTGCCTCCATGGGTGAGACACGCTAAGGCGAGTTATAGTTGAATATTATTTAATATTAGTATTAATATTATATTATTAGTTACTTACAGTTTGTGCTGCATCCGAGAGTGTGGCACAGACGGCCAGGCTGATGATTAGAAGGCGCATCATTTTCAACTGCAATGCAAACGGGTGATAAAATTAGCATAAACTGATGGAACTTATGGAACAGCAGACAAATCACACAACATTCATATGTGTCTATATATAGAATTCAGTCGCAGCACGCTGATTTGCTGAACAGTTACAATAGAAGTAGTCTCTGACACCACTTCTGCTACCTTCATCTGAGCGAGAGAGAGAGAGAGAAACAGACAGAAAGTGACTTTCATTACTCTCTTCTCACTTGGATCGCACCCATCCATCAGAGATAGTCCATGTATCAAATCACTGCCATGACTTGAGTAAAATATTGCCCATCATTGACATTTATATTGATGGACGTGGATAAGATAAGATTTCAAACTGACTTGTAAAATTATTCAATTAAATAACAAGTATTCTTTTGCTTCTTTGTTGAAGTATGCATTATACCGTAATCATTTTAAATTAATTAATTTGTAATATTATTCTTAATTTTGCTCATTTCTTTTTAAGTTACATTTTTGATTAATCTTGACATTCTTGTGGGCTTTTGGATTTGTGAGAATTGTGATTTAAGCTACGTTAGCTAAGTAAAAGTGTTGATTTGAGCTTGCGCATCTCTGTTAAAGTGAAATCAGCTGTTTAAAATGTATTTTTATTTACTTAGTTGCCTTGCCGTGTGTGCGGAATTGAAGCGCCTAACCTTAATTGTAAAAACGGAACGATTTGTGGGTCATGCACATTGCTTAAATATTATATAAGTGTTTAATATACATATTTTATATATACATTCTATATACACGTAAATTAAAACAGCCTTTTCTCGACAGGGTTAAGTGCGGATGGCCAACAAGTAGTTGTTATTTTTGCTGCCGGTTACGTGAAGGCCAAGCAACAATCTATTTTTTGTACGCACTTTTGAACTGAAATTTATGAGTGAGCCTTAACTATCCGAAATAATACATATATTTTTTTTTAAGTGTAATGCTGTTTTCTCTGGCTGCTTCATTAAAGGATATTGTTGCACGATGATATATTCCAAAGTTATTTCTTCAAATCACGCAAATCATTATTCTCATGGATAAGATAAGTATTATTGTTTTTGTTCTTGTATTGAGCCAAGGTGCTCGAAGTATACTCAATTAAATGCCAGCACTTAAAGTAATTGTGGCTTATACTTATATGACTATAGATGGGTTTGAGTTACCATTGCAAACATGTCAATGATGATTGATGAATAGATAATTTACACAGATATAGTTAAACTGATTGGTGTCATTAGTTAATAAGTACTGTAGCTCTAATCACCCACGATACCCTAATCAACTTGAAGTACTTCAAATTGTATATGGTCTACGAAAATAGAAATTGCATGCAAAGAATGTATAGAATTGTTAAATGGTTTCTTATTTTTTTTATCTCTCAACACATTTTATTTATTATTCATAATTAATTTCGTTATTCGAGTTTTTGTTTAGTACACCCCTTTTTACTCATATTAGCAGAATAGTTATGGCATATTTGAGCATATCAGCTAACCCTGAACTTCTCATATGCTAATCGCATAGTAAATATTTGTTTAGCCATTTGTTTATTTGTTTTAGACAATACAATAGATGTGCTTTATAGTCAAACTCAAATTTGCGCACAATAAAACGATGCTAGTTTAACCATATTTGAAAGCAACATGCTATCAGATTGATGTTAGATAAGAATTATACATAAATTGTCTACTGGGTTGCATTTCAAATTGTGAACACTTGTCGAATGAGCTTCTTCTTCTTCTTCGAATTTGGGTAGCTAAAGTAAATAGAGCTAAAGCGCAAATGCAGCGTCAAATAAACAGTAAATTGCAGGTTTGCTTTACTTTTCCTTCGTTCCTCGCATATTTTGAGTATATATAATTTATAAACTGGTTACAGTAACCCACACAATGAAGGACGGGCCAATGTACGGCAAAACAAATGAAGGTTTTTGTTGTGTATTATTTTAAGAGCGAAACCAGTTCTGAATATTGTATCAATTAAAATGTAATAATACGTGTTTTATATTAATTTTCTATTGCGCATTGTTCTTGAGTTGCAATAAATAAATATTCTATATAAATGAACAATTGTTTTACTTATTCCCAGATTCGAACACACACTTACCTTGTTAGCGGCTGCTGTTTGGTGTTGATGTCGTTCTTCGTATTTATTATTTAATTGGGTTCACAGCAATACCGAAATAACCGTTTCAATTGTACAATGCACCGTAGCGTTCGTTTATTTGGAGACCTGCGGCGCAACTGATTTCGGTTTCAAAATGACAGCGCACAAGTTGACTGACAATTTACCTTTGCTTTAACTCGAGATTGCGAAGCGTCGACGTCGACGTCGGCGGAGACGGTGGCATCGTGGGTGTCAAGGCACGAACAGCGGATCGTGTACTATCTTAATCTCTCCGCTCACATGTGCGCATTGCCTGTGCAAACTTTACTCTCAGGCTCTCCAATTTTGACGCACCCACTTATTGAGCGCATTGTTGCTCATCTTCTCTCAGTTAAAAGTTGAACACTCTCTCTCTCTCTTTGTCTTTGGCATTGTATTATCAAATGATATTTTGAGACTTATATCTTCTGTATTATCTCTTTTCTGTCCGTTTGCTTTGCCAAGATTTATAACATTTCAAAAATGTATTAATTATTTACATAACGACTGCTGAACACGACGACGTGAGTTTAATACAAATACTTATCATATGTAAAAAAAAAAACATCAGGAATGAAGCCAAATGTTCGTGCCTGCTGGTTAAAATTTTAAAATGCCTTTTCTTGAGATTTAATATATTGACACATTCAATAAAGGAGCAGTTGGATAATGTTCAGTTGGCTTGGCATAGTTTTAATCAGTCTGTTTTTGTTGATATGCCACAAAATGTAATAACTAATACTCAGTAAGGAAATCAAACGGAAAGAAATTCCTTTTCTGGTACAATGAAGGGTTTAGGTACAGAATACGCTTTTCTATAATAAAAAATAGTCACATTTAATGAACAGTTACTCGCTTTTAAAAGATGTTGACTTTTCAACGGTTAATTGCAGATGACACTTACAGTTTTTAGTTTGGAACTCTGGTCACATTAAACAACGCGTCAATGCAAAATAATCAAAGCAACAAAAAAAAACAACGTCAAAATTCAAATGACAAAAATCGTGTATTTACATAAATAAAAAATGGTGCTAATAGATTTTACATACAATCTTTCAATTCTCTCGAGTTTGTGTTAATAATAAAGTCGAAATGATAGCCAAGCCCTAATTACGAGTTACAGCAATATATATAAGTGGTAAGTACATTAAGTGATAAAGTAATATTTATGTCGAATTCTACGTGTATGAGAAAATTCACAATTGTAATTATATTTATAGTTATTATTATTTAATTTTGCACATGTCCGCCTGTTTGTTGTGGGAAAACTCACTGCCTCAAGACTTAAGAGCGAGTGCAGTTTCCACCAAGTTGTATACTAAAATTCCAGATGCGATTTGATAACTTCCAAATCCAACTCAGATGAGCTTGTGGCGCCCCAGCGAGGCTGTATGTAACGGACTGCAGTTCTCGATGAGCGCCACAGATCCGCCATGTCCATGGCCATGGCCATGCCCGATACCCTCATCGCTTGGCGAGGAGCCGCCACTGGCGCTGCTATTGTGATGCATCCGTTTCATGGGCCGCTTCCGATCGTGCTCGACACACGGATGCAGCTCGACTGTCTGCAGGCTCTGGGCACGTTGCAGTGAGAGGCGCAACGGTTTCTTTGGCGGCGTGGGTCTCACGTGATTCGCACGCGATTCGGCCGACGTCGTCGTCGTTGTTGTCGTCATCGGCTTCGATTCGTTCTCGCTGTCAAAGTCGAGCGATTTTACGCTCCGCATATCGCTCGGTAGCCGAGCGCGCAGAGTTTGAGCCTCGCTCTGACGTGACGCTTCCCCCCGTCGACGTTCCAAGCTGTGGAAGTGAAATAAGAATCGAATGAGTAATGTACAATAGAATATATACTTTAATCCATTTACTAGATATATTTACTAGATTTTAGAAAATCGCTATAATTTTAATGATGGTTTTAGAGTTTACCAGAGGATCTTTTAATTTTGTACTGAAATTTATAAAAATATGGAAAGTTGATTCCAGTTTGCTTTCTTATTTCTTACCTTTTTAAGAACTAGAAAATGTATTATTTATTTAACACACAAATCTTTCTTCTGAATTTCAGTATATTTTATGTGGAAAATACTTTTATATTTATATATTCTTATTACATTGAATTTTCAATGATTTTTTGAGTTCAATTCCTAAAAAGAATTTCTGATTCTTACATCGAATTTAGTTTTAGTGGGAATTTGAAAATTCTATTTTATTTTTTGAGTTGCCAAGTTGATTATAAATTTATTGCGACTTTCCATAGTTCTAGTTAATATATATTTGTATACTTTGTCCAGAAAAAACTGCTGCTTACCCATTGTAATGATTGAGATGCTCCACGCTGCGTGCATGAGTGCTCCTTAGATGATCTCTGTGCAGCTGCTGCTGCAATTGTTGCTGCAGTGCATCTCTTGGTCGCTCTCGCTCCCGTTCCCGCTCGCGCTCCCGCTGTCGCTCGTGACGGTCACGTTGGCGATCTTTGTCACGCTTCTGCTGCTGCATGTAGGCGGAGTCGCTGTTGATGGATATCTTGGAGGCGGACAGGGACTTGGAGGGCATGGCATAGAGATGCGAATGATGGGGCAGACGCTCTCGCAAATCAATGTGAGCGTTCTCCTTGATCAAAGTTTTGGTGACATGTGCCGCCGGCAGCTCATCGCCCACCAGCTCAATGGGCTTGCCACCCACCAGGGTGGTGATATAATTGCCCCGCTGAAAGATTAGCGGCTTGTCCGACGTCGGTGTCGTTGTGGGCGAGGGGGAGGGTGGCGAGGAGATGCTAATGCTGGTCACATGAGCACTATTCGATTGGGTTGTTTGCTGTTGTTGTTGTTGCTGGTGCCTCAGCTGCTGCTGCTGCTGCTGCTGTTGATGCTGCTGCTGTTTATGCTGCTGCTGTTTATGCTGCTGTTGATGATGCTGCTCCTGCTCTTTGACATTCTGCAGCTCATGCACCTGCTCCTCGAGGTAGGAGATGCGATGCTGCAATCGCATATTGTTCTCCTTCTCCTGGTCGAGCTGCTTCTGGGGTATGGGCACGGATTTCTTGCGCAGCACAACCATCTGACATTTGCCGGAGTTGCCAACATGCTTCTGCAGTTCCTCTTTGGTCTTGCTGGTCACCAGCCGTCCATTGATCTCCAGTATGCGATCCCCCTTATAGAGTCCATCCCCCTCCAGCGCCCATTCCACAAAAAATCCCGGCTGATCCACTCGCTGTTGGGCCGCCCATCGCCCGGATGTTGCATGCACCGCATGCAAACTCAGCGCCACACCCGAGCTGATTATATTGTAGAGGGTTTGCGCCTCCGGCTTGGATTTTTCTAGGCGTGCTTGCAAAGCGCGCGCCTCCTCCACAATCGATAGCATCTGCAGCTCCTCGCGACCCAGCGCATACTCCAGCTCCGCCTGTCGAATTCGTATATCAATGTTGCTACGGGCAGAGGAAGGAAATAGATCATTAGCAGGTTGTTGCACATACATACACTATAAATATAAATTTAATATTATTAATTATAATATTATGTTAAACTAATTTTGAATAAATTGTAAAGTAACTTTTGAGCAATATTCAGAGTATATTAAAACCAGACATTTTATTCTACAGTTATAACTCGATATATAGGATATAACTTAAGGTTGGTATAAATCGACTTACTCTGTAATATCTAATTTCTCGAGAGCGCTCTTTAGATTCTTGATCTTGATGCGTTTGTTCTCCGCCTCCGCCTTGAGGCGATTCAGCTTGTGCTCAGCCGCTGGCTTCTCCGAGTCATCGAGTGGCGGTCCGCTGGGGCGTGGCAATTTGCCCAAGCACAGCTGAATGCGGAGATTCTGAATGACTGCCTCGCGATCCTGCAGAGCGGAGCGCAACTCCTTCGACTCGCTGCGCGTGGAGCGCGAAGAGAGCGTTCCGCCCAAAGAGCCACCCTTGCGTCGCCTGCCCGTCGTCGAGCAGTGCGTCGACGTCTGCGTCTGTGTCTGTGTCTGCGTCTCGTGATTGTTCTCCGATCCCGAGTGCAGACTGTACTTGGCCGCACTGGCGCAGCTCTTCGGATTGAGAATGGTCTGAGCAGAGAGAAAGGAAATTGTTGATTATTAAATAACAGTGAATTTAATTTAGATTATAGTGGGAGTAGGTACTTTATCGTTATTATGCGTTGGATTGATTAAAAATGGGAAGAGAAGTGTAATTAAGAGGCAGAAGGAAGGATCTTGGGCATATTTAAAAGTCTGCCCGATTGTCGACTTATAATTTAAAATATAATTTCGCATCTTCCAAATAAAGTTACCTAATACATGATAATAATAACGATAAAAATATGTTTATTTTATCGTGTATACAACTTATCTTACCAGGTATATACCTTAACATAATATTGAGCATATATGACAGTTTCAACAAGATAAGTTAATAAACTCGCTAGATAACGAATATTCATAATCTTTACGCTCCAGCAATAATAATTCTTTCAATATACACACACATACATACATCTATACAGATATATATGTATATATTATAATATTATATATAACAGGGAACGATTAAATATAATCTGTATGCTACTTGTTATAAATACACCCTAAGAGAATATTATTGTGATCAACAAAAAACCAATTGCGTAAAATCGATAGTAGTTGTTAATATTATTATTTGATAAGGGGCCTAATAAAGAAGATTTATTGGAGTCAATTTGAAGTCAGCAACAACACAACTGCTTTTAGGACGTTCTTTAATTCAGTAATTAAAAAATCAGAAGTATTACTTAATTTTAAAAACAACTCTAATTAGAAACATATTTGTAAATCACTTTTTAAGAATGTTTTATTTAACATGTGTAAAAATATATAGTTCTCATATAAATTAGAGGTAGTTGTCTAACTTTAATGCACATTGGGTATATAATATTAATGAATGCTATAAATAGATTTCAACAATGGAGTCTATTTCACTCAAAGTTAAAATAGTAAATGTATTTTGATCCGTATCTCCAATTCCCCAGTATATATTTATTATATATTGTCATAGATGTTGTTCCTTTCTACTCCTTGGGTATATCGTATACACCACACTCGCGATTAGCTGGCAGAGAGGCATCTGCAAGAAACAGAGATTTTAGTTTTTAAGTTTGATATATACTTGATAACTTACCGATTTTCTTGGGATAAGGCAAATTAAGGTTATCCATAATCTGGACGAACTCATCGATGCTCTTTGTCAAGCGTGGATTGTAGCGTTTCTCCTCCCAAACACTGCTCTCCAGCTGACCCCTGCAAGGCAATATGTTATCCACCTGGCTAATCCACAAATTTAAGTTGCTTAACTCACTTGTAGTCATGCGCCGGATAGATGCGATAGTTCTCCGGCAAACTAAAGATCTTTTCATGGACATTTTCGTAAAGGTGCTTTGGGCTGCCCTCCTGAAAATCGGTGCGCCCACAACCGCGAATCAGCACAGTATCGCCGGTGAAGATGCAACCCTGTTCCTTGATCACATAGCTCATGCAGCCGTTGGTGTGGCCAGGTGTCGCTAGTGTATCAATCGAGTGGCGTCCGAACGCAATGCGATCACCCTCCACAAGATGACGATCCGCCTTGGCGCCACTTGCGGCAGCAATGACAGTCTGACAGCCAGTCAGTTTCCGGAGCCAGCCGCTGCCCGTTATGTGATCGGCGTGCATGTGTGTGTTAACTATCGTATATCGATATCGATAAATGCAACTGTTATTTGTAAGCCACAGAGTGTTAGACACTTACTGGCATAATTCAGCTTAAAGCCCAGATCCTTAACGAGTTGAGCATCGCGCTTGGCCTGCTCTAGGACGGGATCGATAATGACAGCGTCGCCGGTGCCAACATCTGCCAGCAGATAGCTGTACGTGCTGCTCTCCGTGTCGAATAACTGTTGTTTATTGTTTTATTCATAATTTTGCTAAGCTCAAATAGTGAAATAATACGGCTTACTCACTTGCCGAAAGAAAAAATCCGGCGTGAATGGCTTACGCTCTGGCAAAGTCATTGCGGATGCTGATTGACAAAGTGAGCGCTGTGATGAAACACTTAAAGCGACGCGGAAACTTTTTTTATTGCCCGCGACAGCTGGGCGGATCAACAACGGTGGGAGCCGAACGAAAGCTGAAAGAAGACTAACGCTCGCGATTCTCATTTTTCGATTGAAGCTTGGAGCTCGGTGTTTGTTTGTGAGAGGGAGAGGTGGTAGCGAATAACCGTTTGCGTATTATTACTTTACCGGTTGCACAGATCGTCGGCTGAATATTTTGCGTGTGTGTGTGTGTTTATGTGTGTAGATAGGCACATGTGTGAAATGGTTTAAATATATTAGTGAAATGTGTGTAAACGCTGCTCTACTGAGGCATTAATAAACTTAATAAATAATGCCACATAATAAATTGCTAATAGATAAGCAAATACCATTCAGATACACAATTGACTTGTGTAGGTATCAAGCATGCAATTTCAATTTCGCAGCCGTTTTTACATTAAACTAGCATATCACATAACTTAAACAAAGAAAATATTGAGTTTACAAACATTTCTGACGAACTTCTGTGAATTTACAAACAAAACAAAACTGCACGATAACTGAAAAAGCTGTCGATAATACAACAGCTGTTGGCACGCGAACGCTCTTTCGTCAACTGAAAGCTTTGTTTACGTTTCTTTAGCTTTTATGTATAGAAGCTTGCTTACCTGTTGCTGCTCCGCTGGCTGCCAATGACGTAAAAAAAGCTTTCGGTTGCGTGTACGTGCACAGTAACAGCAACGCAGAGCACCAATTATACAGTGCCGACAGCCGGCAAATAAACGAAACCGTTACAGCGACTCGCAGATGCACTCGTAAGAACAACCACCGATCAAATGCACTGAAAACGAAGCACCCTTTAAATTGAAATATGTGTGTGTTTGTATCGTTCAGTTATCCCCTTATCCTGTAATATGCTAGCTGCACAGAAGTTGTTCTTGTTGCTGCACTGAGGTTGCTCAGGAAATTTGTCACGACCGGACATTGTCCAGCTTGAACGTGAGAACTTCCTGGTCCTCGTTCCTTTTTTTTGTGACTTTTTCGTAGACCATTAATTAATTTTGCGTGCATTACTGCAACAGTTACTGCACCGTTATCACAATTCCTGTTGAATAATTGGTGCAATTTTGTGGAAGAAATTAATTGACCGTATTTGACACAAGGGTATTCCCTGGGTGTGTGAATTAACACACGGGGTGTTGGAAGAAAAACGTGTTAAATATTCATATCATATGCTAATTGCCAGCTCATATTCAATCAGCATCTGATCATCTTTTAAAAAGGTACGGTAATTATACATAGCTAAATACCTATAACATCATTTTTTTTTTCTAAACAAATAAAAATACTCGTAAATCACGGTTTCTTTCAATTTTTTTTAGCGTTGAGTGAAAGTGTTTCAATAGAAGACTTTTGATGCTGTTATTTTCTTTAATGCCATGGATGACTGCCCAACCATATTTATTTCTTTTTTCGCATCTGTATTTAAGTATTCATGTGTGTAACATATGCGTGTGGAAAGTGAATAGTATGTTATTTTCTTTAATAGACGTCGGAAATTGCCATATATTATTAGAAATAATAAAAAATGGGCTTCGCTAATTTGTTGGCCACCTACAGATGTCTTTCTATTTGTATTTTTATATAAGGTGTTCACCGAAAATTTCTTTCTCCCGTTTTGTAGATGCGCATTGAGTAATAGCTGTATTAATTACTCCATGAATCGTGTAGGTGTAGCATTGTGCACTTTAAGAAAACAACTTAATATATTTAATTCATACAATTCTATAAACAAAACAAATGTTGAATGTCTTTAAACAGTTTTCAACTTGTTTTGTCTTTAAATAATAATCAACTTTATTTTATTTGGTTCTCAATGATGCTTTGAACTGCTTACACTGCGTGTGCACTGCTTTGTCTAATTTTCTGTTAATATTAACATAATATCAAATCGTTAACAACGACAACATTGAATTTATTTTGCCTATGAACTCATCATTATTAGTGCGCTTTACTAAAAATTCAATTAATTTAATTTGCTTTTGCATTGTTATTGTTAAACACATCGAAAAAGACTTAATAAAAATTTAGATTCTGAAATATTTCGACAATGACTTGACTACGAACATAATTAGCTAAATGATGCGATATTGTGGTTTTTGAAATTCACGAAATTTGCAAAAAAAAAACTTCGTGATGGGTCTACGCTGACTATTTGGAAAGATTACTGGGAAATGTATAATTTAAGACGCTGGCAGTAAATGATTTTGAGAAAGTATTGCCCAAAAATGCATTACGATGCATTAACAATTATTAACTGCAAATTACTGTTGCTTTAGGCTGGATGCATTCCACGCTTTATTAAGTTGCCAATTTTTATGTTTTTTTTTTGGTTTGGCTTTTAGCATGTTGCATGCTAGCTTTGTACTTGTGTTTTTTGTTGTTGTTCGTTTTTTATTTACGCTTTTCATTTTCGACAACTTTCTAGCGTGAAATTATGTAAAGTAACTGATGCTGGTATCGCGATATTAATATATCTATATGTTAGTATATATATTCAAGTATATATGTATGTATGTATATTTATGCATGTAGATACTAAGTTCGTCTGTGCGTGGCTGTAGCTAATTAGCTTCGCATTATATCATCGAATTAGACAATGGGGCGCCAGTGAACTATTTATAATTATGGGCGAATAATACTTTGAGTGCTTGTGTTTTTTTGTTGTTTTTTTTTTGCTTTTATTTACACAACTTCACAATTTGACTTGAACTACCAGTTGAACTTACCATGGAGGCCGATTTCTGCTTGGCAAAGGCTCGATGATGCGCGGAAATCGGTTCGCTAACCACACTTCCGGTGTCCATGTTTTAATTTGAATAGTTTCGGCTTTACTATTTTTTTGGGTTGTCCCTGTAAATTAAAAGAAGAGGAAATTAGTTGAGAATTTTTCATTTTAATTGTTATTACATTCAATTAAGTGGCAAGGTAAGAGAACGAGAATTAAATTGAGAATTATTAATATGAATTGTTAAGTTGCATTATAAAAGACATCTACGATAACACAGAATAATATTTTATTTAATGAATTTTGTATTTGCTTAAAAGTAAAGATTATTAGCACCCAATTACTATAAAAACTAGGTAGGAGCAAGTTCGAACTACAAAATTTAAATAAACAGAGAGCATTTGCTTCTTTATTTTTCTTATGATTAATTGAGTTAGGATAATTAAACTCGAATATTAATAGTAAGTTCTTTAATAGTTAAATTGTTCATGATGAATTCACGAATTACTAAAATCATCTATTAGCTATTAAAGCCGCAGTTTTAAAACAGAGTTTCCACATTTTGTTTATTATTATTTTTAAAATGTTATATCTATATATTTTTCAGCTTACAAAGGAACAATCGAATAAGAAATTTAATAAACAATCTGCAGCAGTTATTTAAAGTCTCGCAAAGGGTATGCAAATCTTCGTTTTGTATATTTCCTCAAGTCAATTATAAACTTTGAACTTTTTAACTATTTGCAGCCAGTTGACAAGCCCAATTTGAGTGCTGCCACCTCAAAGCCAATTTAATTTGTGTTCCGCATTGTTGCACAAAAACAATTGCCCCGTCTGAGGCTGTCTGCTGTCTAGTTGCGATCTTAGGTCCTCGTTCCTCTCCTCACTCCATGTGAGCAATTTTCGGTTCGTCGGATTTAACAACTTGGGGGCATGTTACAGTTTTGTGGCGCGTCTCGTTGCCAGTTGGTTTATAATTAAAGTCGCTTTGAATATCATGCTTAGAACATTGTTCCTTATATGCCGCAATGAAATGTGGCCCTTTAGATATGAGCCACATCATTAAGTGGCTTTTTACTAGAGACGCCACAGTATCTTCATAATGGCATGCAAATGCGCTATTGTGGGGCGTTGGATCTGCCGTTATATCAACGACAGCAGCAAGCAGCTGGCAGCAACTGGAGTTGCAACTGCCACAGCCACTGCAACTGAAACCACTCAAAGCACAGCAACCCACTGAGCTGCTGATTGTCAGTTGAAAGTCGCCAGCTCCCATCTCCCAGCGATAAGCACGCACTTTTGGCACTGAGTTACAGATGCCTATCTTCAGCTTACACTCAGAAAAAATATTGTGCTTAAACTTAGCAATTTAGTTTTCAATTTAAGTACTCAACAGCTTCAATAATAGTAATACAAATATGATTTTTTAATATACAAAATGTGGTTGAATATAGAATGAAACATTTTAGAACAGTTTTATTCTAAGTATGTAAATGCTTTTCGTACTTGATTAAAGAGGTTTTTATTATCTGCATAACATTTAAAATTTTAGCTTAATCCATTTGAATAGACACAAATTAAGAGAATATAGGGGAAAAAATGCTTTTCGTAAGTAGTCAAGAATTTTTGCTCGTAGATTTAATTTTTATTAAGAACAAATTATAAATTTTAACATTAATAAAAATAAAGAGCGAATTTTAGGACAAATCACATTTATTTATTAAAAGAATTGCACATGAAAGTTTAAGGAAAATCGCTTAAAAATTCTCTTCCGGTTGTGCTTTTGTATGTCAAGTATTTTATTTCTCTCAGTGCAGATGCGCACAATGTAGTCGAGTCTTTGTTTGGGAGCCATAAAACAAAGATATGCATTTGATATGCAGATTTGCATAGCGACAAGCACAACACACACACAAAAGATACACACACATCTAGCTACTGATACAGCTATGAGCGAGCAGAGATGATGTTGCTGCTGATTGTTGGTTGGTTGTTAATCTTGTGTTGTGTTTGTCTCTTTGAATGTTTGTCTGTTTGTATGCATAGATCACATTACCTAATGGCGGCGGCAACAGTTGCCTTTGTGCTTTTCACTTGTTGCCTTTTTGCTGCCGCGGCACATAAAAAACAATGACTATCATTCATATTTTTGTCATAGAGTTGCTTGTGGCACACGAATGTAGCCCAAAGAGCTCCTCTCCTTGTCTTCAGATTCAGCTGTTTATGTTTGGAGAAAGACAGAGCAAGATTTATGCTTCGAGAAGTGTTTTTAAGCGTTTGCTTCCTTTTCAGAAGCGTTTTGTTGCAGCTTGAACAACTTTCAGAGGCACAACACTAAATTAGATTTTTCAAGCATAAAATAATGACCAGTTCTGGGAATAAATTGTATATATTTTCTGCGCTTGTATAAATATATGTTTTTTTTATTTATTGTATTTGTTAGAAAACAACTTAAAAAAAATCTCATAGAATTATGTTCGAACTTTCTTTTTAAAATAAGTCTCTTTTGCTATTAAATTAAATCGTTAGATAGCAAGTTGTTGTGATTGGCTTTAGTGATTTCTTACTAATGAAAAAAATTCTTCATTTTAAAATTATAATCTAAATATTTAGCTTCAAAAATAAGCCTAGTAGAACTCTTAGTTTGCACCTGTTCTAGCTAACAAACTAATGACAACAATTACAATTATAGCCAACGCTTATTTTTTTAGCAACCATCTTTTGGTTTGGTGAATGAGGCACAGTTGCACTTTGTGTACTCATCACATCCAAATCAGCATCAGCTTGTACATTGTACTAATTTTGACTGAACTTCCTTGTGTGGCAAGACAATAAGGCAACATGACAACAAGATCCCAAGTCTCCCAGAGTAATTACCATGTTGGCGCTGCCATCGTTCTACAAAAACTACAAAATTTAGAACTTGAGTCTTCATCAACATGTCAGATTTGGGTCTTATCTTCGAGTTTTGTTTTGGTTTGCGTGTTTTTGCCCACAGGCAGCGAAGACTGAGAGTCTGAATGGAGCAGGTGAGGAGCTGCACGACATGATCTCGTCGTGGTGTGGAGTCTATTGTTGTGCGGGTTTGTCTAATTGTCGAGAGCGTAATGTGGGGCCCATCATTAATCTAATTTAGCATTAAAGCCTAATTATGTCTTGACAAGCAGCTTAGCGACCTCAAATTAGAGCTTTGTGGAGCGAGTTGAGTCAAAGACAGAGAAAGATAGACACAGAGTGAGAGAGAGAGAGAAAGACATATATGCCAGTTCTAGAGAGAGATAGAACTAGAGAACTAAATTTCTGTTCAGTTTTGTTCATATGACAAATCAAGTCATCATTTTCTAATTGTAATTCCCCAAAATATTATGAATTAATTATAAAACACTTTTAATACAAGCATTTCTTTTACTTAAAACTTGTTTTCAACATTCAACAATCAGATTAATATAAAGATGTAAGGAAACATCTAAGTGAAAATATTTAAATCTAACATTGTAAAAAAGTTATTTAAATAATATTTGATTCGGGTATCAGATTCAATGTATTTTCGTCAAGTGTATACAAAGAACAGACTTTGTCGGAGCTGAATTGAAAATAATTTGTGTAAATTGCAGACCAAAGGCCTCTAAATAAATTGCCGCAGTGTCAGTTACAACGTGAGAGAGTGCAACAAACAACGACAACGACTACGACAACGTCTTTTGCAACATTTTGCGCTCAAGCATGAAGATCATTCAACTGTATGCATATATGTTTATGTATATATATGTATATAGAAGAAGAAATAACCATAATAAACGTGGCATAATGGCAGAATTTGCGTGTCCAAACTTGAAGGGCTCTCTGGCCGTAATTCAATAAGAACAAGTGCAACAAGACATGGCCAAAAGCTAAGAAGAAGGCAGAAACTACTGCAAATGTTTTCCCAGGCACCAAACAACAAACAAGAAACAACCAACAACAACAACAGCAATAATTACGAGGGGGCGTGTGGGCGCTGACGGGGCGTTGAAACCGCTGAGGCGCAACCACGCCAAGACCAAGACCCCAAAGACCACAAGAACCACCAGCAACACACTCAGCGTTGTACAAACTTATTTATGCCCCTGCCACTGCCTGATAATTACCAAACGATCGTCGCCGACGGTCAACACACAACTACCAACAGAAACTAAATGTTGCATGGGTTATAAAAGTGCCTAAGAGGGTGGATAAACAAGTAATAAAATTATGTAACATATAAGTGCTAACTTCCCGATCAATAAGCATTTTATTAAATTTCAATTTAGTATTAATATAAAAGTTAAAACATTATTACAAAGACAGATCGCTTCTAGAATGGAAAATGTTTGAGGGTAATACTTTATCATGAATTTTGCAACAGAATAGTGATTTCACCTTTGTAGTGTTAATGTAAAATAAGCATAAAGCTAGTCGCTTTAGTTTTGATAAAGTTTTTGCAATTTTTGTAGTCCCTATAAGATTTTACATACATATTTTCATTACATATTTCTGGAGTTGCCCTCGCTTTAATATTTTCACTTAGCCAACGTTCCGTGATGTTTTAGCGAAGTTCCGGTGTTAGTCAACTGCCAAACTGAAACTTGACAAAAAGATATTGAAGAGGAAGAGAGCAAAGAGAAGAAGAAGCTTGTTTTTGGGTGCGTGTGGTGGAACCGAAGAGGTGTCAGTTGAACAACAACAGCAACCACAACAACAACAACAAGAACAGTTGTAACAGTCGTACAGCCTGTGTCCAAGAAGAACAAGAACAAAAACAAGTTGCAAATGTACTGTTAAATTTATGTTGAAATACAGACTGAAATTGCTGCATTCGCCTTGTCGCGCTGGTCAAGCAAGCAATCAACTGGGACAACATCTGCAAGGTGAAAGAAACTCGTTGGACGTTTTAAATGATTCCGGTCTATCGACGGATATTCACGCTTCGCCTTTAAATTTTACCAAAAAATGGTGTCGCTTATGTCGACGGGAAGGTCTCCCCTGGGATAGCAGACAGATAGCTGTGAAAAGTCAACAGACTCCGTCACTGTTAATGGACATACAATCTAATTAGCGGAGAGATGTTGTTGTTGTTGCTGTCGCTGTCGTTGCATTGCTGTTAAGATGTCTTTGTTCATGTTTTATATGGCCTGGCAATTAAACGCCTCAGTGGCGACTCTGCTCTCGTTGCCCATAAATACTGCATTGAAAATATGGCTGATCTTAATCAGTTGACAATTACATAAATAAATTACTTGGATGCGCCAGCACAATAAAGTGAAAAGCTTTAATCTTTAGTTAGATCGCACCAACTACCAAACTTCCAATCTGTTTCTTGGCTTCCCACGCGTGGTTGAGCTTTGCACTTTAAACGAAAACTTGTAATGAGCTTTTTATGCAAATTAAATGCACAAATTTCAAAGGCGAAAATACACACACAATGTTAACGCATATAAAACATTTTTCCATACTTTACTGTTGTTGTTGTTTTTGTTGTTATGCATTAGAGTGAGCTGGAAAAATACATATTTGTAGAGATGTCTGCCCCCCACGTATAAAATGTCCAATTTTAAACGCGTTTCGTTATTGGAGGTGTTGCCCGCCTTTCGGCCTAGCTGCTTATAGCAATACATGTGCACATATTAATGTATTTTACTTTTATTTGTGTTTTTTTTTTACAAAAAAGCGCACCTATAAAATTGTTTTGAGATGAGCTCAGTGCGCCCACAATTTGAGTTGTTTGCTTGTTGTTTGTTGTCGCACACGTTATGCATATAATTTTCTACAATTACCTAATTGGAGATGACACCTGTTGTTTGCTGTTTGTATTTTTGTTTCTCTGTAAATATGTACATTGAATTCGCAGCCTGTTTTATGACGCGTCATTTAATGTAAATAAATCTGGTTCTAATATTGCGCGCACTGTTAACTACTGCTTGTTTTAACATTATGCTCTGCATGTTGTCCGCTATGAGAGCACGTTCTGTTAACACTTCCAGAAACATTCTGTGGCCGCTGTACATGTTGTTGCTAATCAGACAACATGATGGCAAGCGCCTCTTTAGCTCAGTGGCAGAGCACTGGTCTTGTAAACCAGGGGTCGTGAGTTCAATCCTCACAGGAGGCAACTATAAAGATGAATACATTTTGCTGATTTTTACTTTTCTTAATTATTTTAATTGAAATTAAGTATTTTATTAGCACAAATACTAGATAAATGTTGCATTTTGCGGTTATAGTTATTGATTTAACAGTAAATGTCAATAAAGTCATTAAAGCTAATTAATAAAAGTTGTTTATTTTGATTAATTAATGAAATTAATAGCTAATATTTGCGCAAGTTTGTTTATTTATATTAGTTTACACATAGCAACCGCTTTCTAGTGCATATTATCTTTTTTCAAGCCAATTAAGTCGTAATAATAAAAAATGGGCACATTGCTAAGTTTTTTGTGTTTGTTTTTAAACATTTTGGAGCCGTCAGTCTTTTGAAATTTCTGAACAGCTGCCCTCTGATAAATACTCCGAGTATTTGAGTATACTCATGAATGAGCTTATCTCTGCCAAATGAATGCCTTTGGCACCGTTTTTGGTTTAAATTTCAAATCTTGTGTGTGCTGCTCCATAGCAATACCTTGGAGTGTGTGTGTGTGTGGTGTGTGACACACACAAATTAGCACAACTCTAAACACACTTGACAATTGTGCTCTGGTATGTGCACAAGTGTTTCACATTAACAACAACAAGAACAACAACAACTACAACAACCACAGTAGTATTAATAATGACAACAATGGCAACAACAGCGACATTGATAGAAATAATCACCTTAATAGAGGCTGACTTGAGCACATGGCCAGTAAATGGACCAGCAACAAAGTGTTGCTAAGACAGACTCACTCTAAACTGGCTAAAAAGAAAACAAGTAAAAGTGGGTTCCACAGCAAAGTGCGGCACTTAAAGATACCCTGTACGGCATAGGAATAAAATTCACTTTCTGTTTAAATCTAGATTCAAAATAATAGTTCAATTAAAGAGTATTATTACTTTAATATTTTTAAATAAATTTGTTAAATTACATGAACACCCTTCAATTTCTAATTTGTGCAGGGTATCATGAAAACTGAGAAATTAGTTAATAGACTTGACACAAATTCGAAAACATTTTGTTTCGTGTTTTCTTCAACATTAGCATTTCTTCATCTTCAACTTCCACTTGAACTTTGACTTTGGCTTGTTGAGATGTGAAGTTGTTCTTGGCCAGTTGCCAGTTGTTGCTGCTGGTTTGCTGCTTCGGCCAAGTACAGTACACGTTGATAATTAGCCATAATTTGAGCGCAACACAATTAACGATAAATGGGTTCTGTGAGCCAAGTAGAATGTCATTTGGGTCGCGTGAAAGTTGTGTGCTTAACAAATCACTTATGCAAATCCTCTAGAAAGTTGTACATAGTTATCACATAGAGGTATTATAGAAAATATATATATGTATATATATATAAATATATTTTGATTGGAAATGAAAGCGCAAATTGTGACAGATCTTTCAGCGAACGGAAATATAAATCTAAAATATTGTGATTTTTAATTGATTCGCCAGCGACTTCTATCAAAATGAAAGTGAAACCCATCGAGAAGCTCTCTCAACTAGTTCGTTAGCTGCTTTCCAACGGACAGATCAACTAATGTCAACTCCATCCAGCAGCCAGCACCATCCACAGTCTACAATCTACAATCTACAGTCTACAGTCTGCAGTCACAGCCCAAATAATCAGAGTGTAGCGATTTACATATCAATGTCCAACAAAAACAAAAACAACGCTGATTGGACAGCAGTAGGAGGCAGCACTGTCAGCACAATAGACAATAGACAAAAGACAACAAACACGCACAGAGCTGTAACAAATACGACAAAGTCAATAGAAGAATCTCAAAAATTATGTTAATCGGGAAACGGGTGAACATCCTGCTTGGGACTTGGCCCAAAGGGTTACTGCTGCTGCTACTGGTAAGAGTGCCCCCTTTCGCATTTCTAATCAGTTGTTACACTGCGAAAAGGTAACTGGTTTAAATTCAGTAAAGAATTCTTAAATTTTGGGTGTATTTTATATTTTAAATACCTTTAAGTTTGCTTTTGAGTGTGGAATTCCTGCTGCTGATAGAAGGCACTTTTCGAATTTCTAATAAGCTGCTACACTGCGCGAAAGACATGCTCAGTATAGAATTCTTGAATTACTTTATACATTTAGGCTTTACTTTTTCCCTGGTATTATTTAGAGTTTAACTTGAATCAAAAACTTTATTAGTTTTACATTATTTTAAACGTTTTTAAGCATTTCAGAAATATACATTTAGGGAAAACAATAACAACAATATGATCTTACAACAGTTTGATAAAATTTAAGCTTGATTTGGTTGCCAAAACTCTAAATTTTTGTAGAGTGTATCTCTCCTGCTGCTCAATTGTTATTCAAATGCAACGCGAAGAGCCAGAAACGCTGGGGAACACTCTTAAAATTAATGACTCCATCGAGTGAGGAGATTGAGAAGGGGAATGAGATGAAGGGGCAGAGAATACACGTACACGAAAACCTGCTACTGAATTGTTAAAGACAATTATCCGACTGAGTCTGAGTCAACCGCAGAAAATCATATGTAATTATATATAATATATATATATATATGTCGACAATCGCTGGAACTCAGCTGCAGCCACAATTCATGCAGGGGCCAAGGGCACAAATTATCATTAGAATTCCGTATCTAATGAACTCTTGATTTGATTTGATTGGATATCGTCAGACTATATCCAAGTAGTTTGACTGGGATTATAATTACTAAAACAGTAAAGCACTTTTCAAACAGCATCAGCAATTCAAATCGCGTTTTCATAGACGTAAGCCTCGTAAATTATAATCTCCTAAGAATTGTTGCCTTTCTTTCGCTTGCGCAACGCAATTCTTTTGTCATGATAAACTAAAGATAGACAAGACTATTAAAAACCAGAACAAAAACGTTTGTAGAGAAACGTATAAGCCATAAATTATATAAAGACTATAAAGACGACTATTTGGTAATATTTAATTGATGAGTTGAGTTTTTGAACGTGCAGTGCAATTTAAAGACGAGATCTGAAGAATTTTGCAAATCTTCCGCTGAAGAAGGTTGCATAATCCACAACAATTGTGTGTGTATGTTTGAAGGAGTGGCTTTAGCCTCGTCTGTCGCATGTATTTGCCACGTCATTGTTGCGGGGCGCGCCGCTTTAGGCAGGCTGCACTGTAACATGTGCAACAATATGACTTGGACTTTGGAGGCTTGAACACAAGCTAAAAAAAAATCTTTTTTTATTGTAGTTTTTACACAAGCTAAAAAATCTTTTTTTTTTTTTGGTTTTAAATTTAAATAATGAATAGTTGAAAATTGATAATGATGGATCTAAATGCAAATCACAAAAGTAATATATACAAATATAAATAAATATACATTTAAAAACCCGTTAAGGAATCTTTCTAAATAGTAGAAATGCAATTTACAGAGACATTCTATAATATAACTTTACTTATCAAATCAAATTCCTCTGCTGAAGTCTAATCATATATCTCCGACGCTTTTCTCAAAACTAGGTCATGTTTTTTGCCAAGTGTAAGCAGACGAAAGCCTTCAAGAAACGATTCGACCTTTGCAAGCAAAAAAAATGTGCTCGCTTTGAAGTAGAGGTAATCACTCAGATTGTAGGTTGCTAATATTGCTTAATTGTTGCACTTACCACAAAAATCACTATTAAATTACTCCAAATGAATGTTGTCTCGATGAGTTTGGGTTTTGTGTTGGGGCGGTTTTTAATGCGAATATTGTTCAAATGCGCATCAATGTTGGAATTTCAATTCAATTCAATTGATTTCATTTAGTTTCGTTTCAATTCATTGGCGACGATTATTTACACTCCGGCCATATATCAATGCAATGCGGCTATTGTTGTAGCTCTTCTTCTTCTTCATATGCTGCTGCTGTTGCTACGATTGCTGTTGTTGGATGCGAGATCCGAGACCGTCACTAATAACGCACACCACTCACTGTTATTCACTTTGATTATTGTTTGTTATTACTGTTATAAATATGTGTTTTATGAATGTTGGCCAGCAAATTATTGTCGTTTTTTTTTTTGCTTTGATTGAATTCAATTAAACAATTCGATTTCCGTTTTGTCAAACGTTTGATTTCCTTTGCGAGTGCATTTCCGCTCCCCCCACCGCCGGCGAATCACAAACAGGAAACTTACGCTCGACTGTGATAGACAAATAAACAAACGACGCTACCAAAACATTCTCAGCAGCTCCTTGCCTACAAAATATTGCGCAGGCGCAGCACAGAATTCCAAAAACGATCCCAGCGAATGCAAGAGAAAAGGAAAAGCGAAAAACACGAAACTCGAGAAGAGAGCGAGAAGCGAGCGCAACGTTGTGTTTGCCACGATGGATACTTGAGCACTGAATGTGCTCAACAATAACAGCAGCAGCAGCAGCAGCATTAGCAAAGGCAGCAGCAACAGCAACGGTAACAGCAGCCAAAGCAGCAGCAGGCAGCGACTACGCTAATGCGAGGGTTTCCCCTTAGATTCTTCATCTATTGAGTTTTCAGAAGCACGGATCTAATTTAATTATCAAATTAGTATTTATGTGTTATATCAGCTAATTCATAATTGCATCGAACGTCAACATTTGGTTAGAAATCGAAAAACATATACATTCTTAGATTGGTAATAGAGTTGATAAAAGACGGCTCACAAAAATGGAGTTATTTGGCTGATTAATTACATTTCAAATATGGAAATGGCACGAATGAATGAAGCTCAAGTAAGAGCTTATGGCCAATAATACTTACACCATTAAGACCGGTCTGCCCTTTCGAGAATTACTATTAATTTAATTTATATTCTAACAGCAATCTCGAATTTGCATTTGTTTAGTTTAAGGTTTTTCTGTTAAGAATCTGTAAAAATAGAAATGTAAATTATATAAAATCGTTCGTTATTTAATGATTATGAAAAATAGTATCTACAAATTTGAGCATGACACAAAAGAATTTGTTCTAATATGAATAGATCTAATGACTGTGTATTTGATAATTAATTTGATATAGTTGAACTGAAGTCATTTAAAAAATGCAATCAAAGTGAATATCAATAATTTCATTGCTATTGCATTTACATTTAGATCTACCCTCGAATGCTATGCACTCGCTTCAAAATTCGCTCTCTGCTCTGTTAAAATTGGTGGTGTGTTTTGGGAAAGAGCGAGAATTAAGAGAGTTGGACTGATTATTAAGGCCATCCATGGGTGATGATGCTTGGCTCAACTTTGACTTGAATCGCTAAATTCGAAAACTAGTTGAAACATTGTAAATTATAATTCAGTACATTGAACTGCCCCTTCCATTGCCACTCTTCTAACGCTCGAGGATTGTATAATTTTAAGAAGGCGTCTCCTTATTTTGACAGCTGACATCGACATCGAGATTTGAATGATTTGATTTTGATTTTGATTTTTCTGTTTCTTTTGCTCTTGGCATTGCTGTACCATCTTAAATGCCGATTTCCGTGCTCAAGTTTTCGAATCTCTCCCAAAAATTCATTGACTGACTGAAATGTTGGTGGTGCCTTTTTTTGTGTGTTTCGTTTGAAGTGTATCTGGCGTCGGAGATAGCGATCAGTGCGCGCTCGTGCGCAAAGTCAATTAAAATGATCACAACAACCCAAACAGGGCACACAAAAGTAGTGCACAATCCAGCAGGCAACCCTTTGTCGTAGGGGGTTGTCGAGTGGTCTGTCTGCTTGGCTAAGGGTAGAGGCGGGGGTTGCTAGCGTTGATTACATTTGGCCATTAAAAATCATTAAAAATAGCCCAGCACGAAGCACCCAAAACACAGACACTCGACTAAAAGGCATAAATCATAAAAAAAAAGGATGCAGCTACCCAACATTAAATTGAGCAAAGGTCCTCGTCGCATGCCAAGCACGCTTTTAAAGCGCTACCTTTTTTTTTGCTGTGTGCTGCATAAGTTTTGTATTCATGATTTCGATTAGCTAATTTTGCCGCCCATAAATCAAAACTGAGACAATGTTGCGGGTCCATTAACAAGAAATGTGTGTGTAGAAAATAGTTGCCGTTATTAGACGGTTACAAAATCAAAAACTGTTTATTTGTTTATTTAATATGCGAGTGATTTCCATACGAGTTTGCTGTTTAAGTCTTTCGATTCGAGTTTGGCCAAAACAAATGACACAACACACAAAGAACTCGCTGAAACTAGTCGCAGACAGGTCAGCAGCGAAAAGATGACAAAAAATGTGTATCTTTTGTGCCCACGTGTGTGTGTGGGATTGTAAACTTGCCACAAAACGAGGAGTGCCACAATTAAACAGCGGACAGTTCTTTGTGAAGATGCCCTGCCGAGGGATAAGAGAAAATCACTTGTCGCTGTCAATCTGCAGCTACATTTTTTATGGTTTTTCCGAAACGAAGAAACACGAACGGAAAGTAAAGTAAACACAAGTAGCAGGAAAGAGGGAGATAAAGATAGAGAAAGAGATAGTGCGAGAGAAACCCAAACCAATACATTGACGACGGTTTTTTATTTGCTGGGAACCCGAAGCGGGCCAAAGGCCAGAAAGATATACAATTTTCAGGCACTTGAAAAAGGACGCTGACTGCCTGCCCCGAACTAATTTATGCCCCTAAAATACCAATTGCCCTCTCAAAAAGAACAAAAAATGAAAAACAACAAGTAAGAAAGCACTAGTAGAGTGTGCTGGACGGGGAGATACCCTGAAATCTTTAGTCTTTAGTTATTTATAAGCGTAAAATTCTTAGATTTTCAGCATAGATAAATAAACAGCCCAGGGAAATATTCAAGTACACTTTAAATATGAATAGACGAGTTTATAATGTGTTTCTCAAGAGCCATTTAGAGATGATCAAAGTTATGTCAAAGGCGTATAAATAAGCGATTGAAAAGATATATCTTTATACTATATACGTGAATTTATACTTCAAATTTGAAGCTGTTATGGTCACTGAGATAGAAACATTTATTCATACGGACAGATTGATAGACTGACTGACAAACAGACATTCAAACATGACTAAATCGATTTGTAACAAACGGAAAAAAGGCTTATAACTATGCTATGTATACAAGATCAGCATAGACAGTCTAGTATATATATATATATTAATATATATAATGAGAGCAGGCAGATGCAAGATATATATATTATATTATAGACTCTTGTCTCTTATATACTTTTTGCACTACTTCATAAAAAAACTCATTACCCATTTTTAATAGGTTCTGCTTATAAGGAGGTAAAGACATCTGCCTTAGTATATAATTCTCCCCTTTTCTACTTATTAATATAAATAATATAATATTTTCCACTCCAGATATTTCAGGGCACTGTCGCGCCATTTTTATTTGGCCTTGTACAACACTCTGGTTATACAACTGACATTGTGAGGTGCTACACATGACTACCGTTTCCCGTTGCCTGGTTGCCCTATTCCCGGTTATCGGCGCCCTCTTGTGTTACCATGTGCATGTCCATGAAACATGTAACACAAAACATGCACAATTTCGTGATCAAAGCACCATAAATTGTGCCACAAATGCCACACACTGCAATTAAAGTGCAACAAGAAAGTAATGATTATATCTTTGTGCATACAAATTGTCATAGTTTTCTACATCAGCAAATCATATATATATATATATATTATAAATTATATATATATATGTATATGTAGATTTACTTTACTTACAATATCATTTTTTAGACTTAAATATTTAAATACTATTCCATTTTGGTTCTTGAGTTGATAGTGATTAATTGTTGGATTGATGAGATTGTGGAATGAAGAAGTGACTAGATTTGGTGGGCAGTGCTTAAAAGTAGATTTTGAGTAATTAATTGAAAGTTTTGACTGTCAGGCGATTTATTAAGAGTTGCTCATTAGGCAATATTCTAAAACTAATATGCACTATATGAAAACCGAACTTTTGTCAAAGGTTAAGCAGATAATTTAAAGCAATGCTGAGATAAAAATATATTTGAAAGCAACTTATAGTTCCCAATGGCAAAAAGTAAGCCTCAAGACATGTCTGGAATGCTTTGGTTTGCCTCCTGTGAGGATTGAACTCACGACCCCTGGTTTACAAGACCAGTGCTCTACCACTGAGCTAAAGAGGCTCTTGTTTTATGGTCGGAAAAGTACTCAATTTCAGCAACAATTTGAGGCTTGTATTTTGTATCTGATAGTTTTGCTGTGTATCTGTGGCAACACATGTTGACACAGTTGCTGATAACTGTTTGCATGTTTTCAACACTATGAAATATATGAATGCTCCATATATATGTATATATATATATATATATAGAGAGAGACACGACAAGGTCAGGCTCATGACCGGATATTAACTTTTAAAGAAATTAAACACGCTTACACGCACACACTCACACTGCTCTTACTTTATTATTATTTCTTTATCTTAATAATAATTATGATTATTATCAGCGCTGAACTCGAACTCGAAGTCGAAGTCGAAGTTGAAGTCGGAGTCGGAGTCGATGTTAAGGTTGTGCCTCAGGCTGCGCTTCAGTGGCCCATGACAATTAGGGCCATAGAAATTCAGTATTGGGCAGGCTCACCTGTTGTTGTAAGTGAAACCAACTAAAATGAAACAGAAAAGGAGATGAAATTGGAGTTGGAGTTGGAGACGGAGTTGCACTTGTACCGAATCCATTAGTCTTTAAAAATGAAAACGACATGCCCAATGAACAAACATTTTCACATCATCATTTTGATTACCGCAGCTCTTGCACTTGTTAATATTTCAATGCGTGTGTGTAAATGTGTGTGTGTGTGTGTGTCTGAATGTGTTTGTTTAAAATGCCGTTCGATTTCAGTTTCGAGGCAGCAGTGCGTACCAAATTGGATCAGTCAGATCTTAACGCGCTTAACTTACCCAACCCAGCCAAATATTCCTGCTGACTCTCTGCTGATCAATCGATCTTTGGCCACATATGCTGCACATACATTAGTTGACAGGACATAGGTCCTTTTCTTCTTCCTATCCTGACTCCTTACCTGAAATGTTAATGGCAATTAGGTGAGACAAACATCTGACGCGTGCTGTGCGCCGCCAGATGAGCTGGAAATTTAACAGCTGCCGAACACATTCGAGGCGTTAACAAAGCCATTGGCCAAAAGCAATAACAGTCGTAAAGGCCCTAAGCCATCTTAAGGGCTGAATGAAGGCACTTTGATGCCTCATGTGGCATTGCTAGTTCGACTGGATTGCGGCGCAAGTCACTAATTATGATTATTATGGAATGCTAATTAATCACTTTAAATCATTGAAATATTTTTTTAATCTTAGAGTTTTTTTTAAAATTCTTTTATATATTCTAAGATTTCTTTATGTGTAAGTTTTATGTTTTCTGTAAATGTGTAGTAGTAATAATAATAATATATAAACTTCTTAAGCCGATATGCTATATTTATGATGATGAAATCAAAATAAATTTATTATAAAATATATTTAAATGATTTTAAATGAAGTCCTTTGAATTTTGATTAGGTTGTCAAAAGTAAATACGGATTTCAAGGCATGAAATTTCTATATTTACCCATAGATTTACCCTCTGAGTTTTATATGAGTTGTGTGATTTTTGAAATCGCATTAAAGCCAAGCCGCAAGCAGCGAAAAAGTGTAGGTAATTTGAGCCAAATCTCATCCGATCTTTATTAGCCGCATTTAGCAGCTTAATTTTTTTTTGTCGACCCCGAAAAATGCGCAAAACAATTGACGAATTGGGTGAGAAATTGTGTGATTTAGTGTAAAATTGCCCAGGCGCCGAATGGTGACAGCACAGAACAAAAAAGGAGACATAAAAAACTAGGCAGCAAAGGGAATCCATCAATGTGCGCCTGCCACATTATCCTTTGCAACACAACAAAAAAAAACAAAAAGAGAACGCGGCTGAGGCAATTCGTCACAGGCTGTCACAGCGATGCCGGTTCTCATTACTCAACTCTCATCAATCTGGGGCCGTTCAGGTTGTAACTGAATTATTTCCAATTTACATGGCAACAGTTTTTGTGTCCTTTGAATGCTGCACGCACGCGCCACTCGCGCAACTTACAACTCGCCACTCGGTTGCAGCTGTCGACGCCGACGCCGCCACTCCAAAAGCAGATTCAACTTAATTTTTGTATTTGCTGTTGTTGTTGTTGTTTTAGTTGTTGTTGCAGTTGTAATGTTGCGCATGTTCAACCCCCCGTTTGCTGAGGTTTGTTGCGGGGAAATGCTTTTGTTTTCCACTTGAATCACATAAATGCCCAGAGAAAGGCTGTCAAACGGTATTTTCATTGTTTTGCTTTTCACTTTGCTCTGCTTTGCTTTGCTCTGCTTTGTTTTGCTTTGCATTGCTTTTTACTTTACTTTATTTTTCGGCGCTCTTCATTAATTTTTCGATTTTTATTTCCAATGTGTAAAGAGTTGCATTAAATGAAAATTCAATTAGGGCTTTGGTTGGCTTCTTAAACAACGACCCTTCAAATTGTATTCATTCCCCGTTGAGTTTGCTATTTTTTTCTCTCTAATTGAAATTGTGGCACTCATGTGGAGTTTCTAATGAAATGATTGCAAAAGAACGTTCTCCCAGAGGGAATCGGAAGTCAAACAATACAAATTACCAGCTAAATCGCAAAAAGAATCTATCCAAAGAATGGGCATATGTCGAATGGTGTTTTTTGATATGAGACGTGCTTCCAAAACTACTTTTATATGTTGCAGATCTGTATTTAAAATGTGTATGTTAATTTAAGTATTTGTTTTATATATGCCAAATCAATTTTATTTGAAGCTCTGTCTAAATATTGACAACATATCTATAATTATAAATCTAAATCTTTTTTTTTCAACATCAACAAAAGACTTTAATTCTATAGAATATTTGTCTTATCTTTTAAATCTGCATTAAGTTTAGATTAATAAAAGGTGCTGACTAATAACAGGTATTTGGATTGGGGTGTTAAGAGGAGGTGTTAAGCTGATCTAGAAAACATTCGATCTACATCTGGTTTTTATCGGCACTTGCTTTTAGTGTTTATATAAATAATAACCGAGATATTGAAAATAGATACAGAAAACGTAACACTTAAATTAATTAAGAGTTCGCAGTTATAAATCAATAAAATCAGTTAAGCAAATTGAACCGGTTTCTAAATCACGGCAATACAAATCATTAGGAAAAAACGATATATGTATATACATTTATATATATATATAAGTTTTTTGAGTTTTGATTGTGTGTGATTTAGGTCTGTTCAATGTCAAAGATTACATTTACATAAGCAGAGATTGTCAACACTGAGATAAACTTGAACTTAAATGGATTTAAATGATCGTTTATAATTAATTAAGAGGTGCAATTAAATTTGCATCGCTAGAGGTAAAAATGTTGTGAGTTTACCTAAAACTTGTTTGCTTACAATTTAAAACGAAAACAAAATCAACTTTTGATACAACATGCTAAAATGTGTTGGTTTCGTTGAGATTAGTCAAACAATGGCAACCCAAATTATTATAAATTATTTATGACACAACTCAAAACACCCACTAACAAAAAACCAAAAAACCATAACTCTGACATTTTATAGATTACGAAAATTGTTTCAATTATGCTGTAAGTTGGCTTTTACACTTAATGGAAAGCTGCTTAACTCAGTTAATAGCCAGAAATGTGTTGCTTATAGCCATTAATTGCACTGTTTGACGGTTTTGTCGGTGATCGAGTCTGGGCTTGGTCAAAATAAATGAATGCTATTTGAGTGTGTTTGAGTGCACTTTGGGTTGACGTGAATCGTGTGCAACAGTGCAACAATGGAGTGCACTTTTAATTGCAACAGGCAACCGAGAATTGCGGAAGCACATTGCATATTGCACAACAATGGACAAAACAGCAAACAAATAAAACTGTTTTTTTTTTACCAAACGGAAGCTAAATGAATTTTTTTTGTATTTTGCACAATCGGCCAAAGCAGAGGAATACAAAACAGAAAAAAAAAACAGAAATAAACTGTAATTAACTGGCGGCTCTCTTGAGAGTGCACAAATTAATGGCTCTTATAGGTGGGTAGGTAAAGTCCATTTATTCCACATGAATTTGCATATCCAATAGTAATATTCTGGCGTCCAAGCAGGGTCAGCCAAATGACACTGCAATGCAAAATGCATTCACAGAAACAGAGATCCTGACTACACTTTGAGAAAAACATGAGCTGGAATTTAGAAATGCATATTTTGTATTTTTGCTAAATAAAGGTTAAAGATTTTTTTTTCACAAGTAAAGTGTTTTTAGCTTATTTTAAATTAAATTGTTTATTAAAAAGTTAAATGCCTTCGATAAAAGTTGACTATTAAACATTTTATATAAAAACATTATTTATAATTATATAATTATTATTATTATTATTTATTCCTTTGTTTTATTTTCTGTTCTGTCTCTAATTTAATTTGAACTTTTTATATAATTAATTTTTACATATTAAATAAATACCAAATATAGTTAATAAATGTACAAAGATGTTGCATATATATATTTTTTCCGCGTGTAACTCTCACAATGCACAACAATTAAGGGTGGCAAACGGAAGGAGCGTTCGCGGGAAGAATGTGTGTGTCTCTGTGGATGATGCGGCAACTGCTGAGAGTGATAAATATTTTGCGACTGAATGACAGGCCATAAAGAGAGTTGCCAAATCGACAGACGACTGATTCGCATTGACAGTTTTGTTTACTGCGCAGTAGCAGTAACTTTATTGATAATGGCCATGCTCAATTGGCAGTCAGTTGCAACACGCTGATTAGGGCCAAGCGCGCATCCTTTGAGTGGCCAAGCTGTGACTGTACTCCAAGTTGTAAGTTGACAGCTGTCGGATTTGTTGTAAGAGCAACGTGCAACGTGCAACATTCATTCAGGCCGATTACAAGCTGTTGGTCGTTAAGTCCTTCAGCCCCCTTTTTTGATTGATGACGCCTGTGACAAGTTGTCCAGTTGCTCTGACAACAGCCACCCTGCAACTCTTTTCCAACACTGCTGTGCACTCTGTGAAATAAAGGGTTACAATGCCAAAGTCAACGCCAGCAATTCAACAGCTTACAAAATTACCATGCAACAAATCTCGTTGCGCCTCGAGCACAGACGACTCAGATTTAGATACACAATCAGAACCAGAAAGAGACCCGCTCGAAAAGATTATGGGACGCTTGAGGTAAGTTCTCGGTTTCGGTAACGCATTACGCATTGTGCTTAATGCATTTTCACAGCGGTCTGCCACCCCTTAAAAATAGAAAGAGAGAAATGGAAAGTGGGCGTTGTAATGTTGACACTGTAATTTACGCATTTCACCTTTTATGCGACATGCAAATTTGCATAACGCATTCAGACTTCAATAGCGAAAGGGCTGTCGCTTGTGTAATTTGATATGTGCATTGTGCATGATTTATATATATATATATCTACATTTACATACATACATACGAATGCATTAGAAATGTGTGCTTCTTGCACATAACTCATCTGTTCGTACAGTTAACATAAAACAAGGCAATTTCATGTTGAACACAATTCAAACTATGAATTATATTCCCTAAATAAATAAAGCTGTAAATCTTGTACAAATATAGTTTCGACAAACTGTAGGCAATGATGGATATTAATCATTTTTTT
The DNA here is from genome assembly GCA_035042345.1 of Drosophila fungiperda. NCBI lineage: Eukaryota > Metazoa > Arthropoda > Insecta > Diptera > Drosophilidae > Drosophila > Drosophila fungiperda. Next base: position 1,269,228 of record JAWNLM010000159.1, on the reverse strand, counting down.
GAGGCAATTATTGAAATGTTCGTGTTCTCAATTCGAACTATAAATGTTGTCTGAATCTAGAAGTCAAATAATGACCTTAAAATTATTGCTCAGTTCTGTTTGAAAAAATATGGCAATGCCAACTTTTGAGCCTATCATTATCATTATCAGTAGTAATTTGCCATTTTATAATTGCCCTAAAAACTACCAAAATAAACGAGATTCTTCAGCATTGGCTGCTTTAAATATAAATTGAAGTCGAGCAACAACTATTTGCCACAGAAACAGATAAAAATACTTCAGTTAAAAATTACCATAACAAATTGCTGACTTACAGTGCATTAAGTAAGTGCGTAAATATATAGCCAACAATTTGGAACATTTGCAGAGACCACATGGCTTAATTAGTCGAACAAAAGCAAACTAGATGCCAACAGGGGGAAAGGGGGCAAATGTAATTTTTTCCCCGACAGCTGTTTCATTCCATTTCCACGTCCAAGGCAAATGCGATGACAATGCTCAACACAAGGCAACAACAACAACAGAAATTTATCACAAACATGATTAAAACTTCTTTAAATTGTCTTACTTGCGCCCATCTAATGAGAAACTGCGCCTCGCACTTAGCGGCTGCTTCTAAGCTGACAACTGTTTAAACAGCCCACGACGAGCAACGAAATTGCGTCAGCCGATGACGGCGACGACGAAGCGCAGACTTTGTCATCGGTTTTAGCGAAGCGCGTTGCTCATGCCTCTTTAGCTCAGTGGCAGAGCACTGGTCTTGTAAACCAGGGGTCGTGAGTTCAATCCTCACAGGAGGCAAACTTAAACAATATAATTTTTTTTTAATTTTTATTTAGTTTTCTTTATTTTAAAATATTTGTGAGTACAAACATAACTTTGAAGTTTTAGTAAATATTCACTTTAATTTATTTTTGGCCTTATACAGAAGTGCTTCTATTTATAATGTTTCACGCATGCGTTGTTTATGAAGACGATCGATTTTTATTTTTTTTTATTACATTCTTAAGCTTAACGTTTAAGTAATACTTGCAGCTCGAATATTTAATTACATGTTTAATAGCCATGATGACTGTTTACTGCTGATATTTAACTTCTTGTGAACTTTAAGCTTTTTATATACCATATTTTTCCAATAACTGTGTGTTGACAATAAATTGATTAGTCATTGATTGGAGTGATAATTAATAAGTATGACAAACCATATTCCGTAAATGTACGTTGTTTTCAGTTATGTAAAATGCCGAAATGGTCGAAGAGTCTTTTAACAATTCTTTAAAGACAAAAGTAAAATATTTATTTAATTTATATATTGAATTTTTCACTATAAATATTAATGGAATTAGAGTTAAAAAATAAAAATAGTTGTTTAAAAAAAATTGGCAAAAGTTTGCCTCCTGTGAGGATTGAACTCACGACCCCTGGTTTACAAGACCAGTGCTCTACCACTGAGCTAAAGAGGCGAATATTTGAAGCGCGGCAAATAACTGACATCATATATAGGGGAGAGAAGCCAACCTTTATTATTGACTTTTTTAGCTAAATTTAGCTGAAATTATAATTAAGTTAACTGCGTTTTCATGTTGCGGTTTCTGTTTCTGTTTCTTCTTTGCCGGCTGCTTGGCAAACAAAAGTAAAAAAGTATCGAAAACTATTTTGAGAATTTGTTTGTAAACAAATGTTGTAGCATCGTTTACAAATCTCGCTCTCTCTCTCTTTCTCTCTCTCAATTTTCATCTCTATATTGCAATAGTTGTGCTTTCTCTCTTTTGCTCTGAATAGCAATCTTTTTGTGATCTAAAAATAAAAGGCCCGAAAAGTCTGTCTGGATACAACCACACGTTGTGTTCTTTCTGACTGTGTTTTTTCTTTTAGTGCGGCTGCAGTATTCAAAGGCAACAGAGGCGAATCTTCAATTTTCATCACTTGCATAATTTCGATTTTCACTTTAGAAAGATTTAGAAAGATCAGTTAATTAATTAACGCCATGAAATTGCCACTTAGCCAGCAGAAAGGCTTCTTTGCCGAATACTATCTGAAATTGCGGGCTGCGGGTGGCGCCACCTGCGAATCGGATATAGCCAAATTGTCCACATGTGGCAACGATGACGAACGCGTGGCCTACGTCGATCAGCTGAGCTGGGTGCGTGATGGCGATGCGGAGCTGCAGGTGAAACGGGAGTTCAATGGCAAGAGTCTAACTGCATCGGCGGAGCTGAAGGAACGTGCAACTGCCTCGTTCAAGCAGAAGAAGTGGATCGAAGCTATGCTGCTCTACAGCAGGAGCTATGTGGCACTGCCCAACGACAAGGGTGAGTACACTCAGAGAAAAAATATATATAAATTTAAATATTTCTCAGAAATAATTTTTATTTATTGGTTATAAATTGTACATTTTACAAAATATATTTTTTAAATTAATTCTTTATTAACTCATAATTATTATTTCAGTTTTGGAGCGCTCCATTGCCCTGGCAAACCGGTCGGCGACATTGTACCACATGCAGAAGTACTGCGAGTGTCTGGTGGACATCAGACGGTCCTTGGAGCTGGAATATCCCAAGGATATTGTTTACAAGCTGTACGAGCGTCAGGCACGCTGTTACCTTGCCCTCAAGGATTATCCGCGCACAATTAGTGCCTTCAAGTGGGTGATATTGTCATGGTTCCACTTGGAACTCTGGTTAAATTGATTTACTTTTGCAGGAAGAGCATCACAGCGATGGATGACTCTACGCTGCCCGCCGACAGACGCTCCAAATTGCATCTGGATGCAATGACCATGATCAAGATGCTGGAGCGCGATCCGCGTACGGTAAAACAAGCTGCAAAGCAGGAGAAGTTGGCCAAATCGAATTTCAAGTATGAGGAAAAGGCACAAGCCCTGCCAGATGAGAAGGAGCTGGTCAGCTCGCTGGTTCGCTTTGACCAGAATGCGCAGGAGGGTAGATTCGCTCGGGCCGCAGCCGATGTTCAAGTGGGGCAGGAGCTGCTCGTCGAGCATCCCTATGTGGCGGTGCTGCTCGAGAAATATGCGCACACCCACTGCGAATATTGCTTTGTGAGGTAAGTAAAAATATTATATTATTAAAAAATATTATTATTATTGTACTATTTAGTCTTTCTCATAAGCAAAACATTTTTATTGCTGTGAAAACTATGTATTAAAGTCATGACTAATCAATTGTTACTAAATAAGCAAAGTGCTTAAGCAGTTTTCAACTACTTTTCTCAGTATATTTTTATATTTTATGCATTATTCACTGCTTGCTAGTAACATGAGCATATTTAATTGTAAATTCCACAGCTGTATGTATTACAAGTACTGCTTAGCCACTGCTTACTTTACTTATCAATGTATATTATGCATGCTATTTTAACTGCTTGCCAGTTATCCATATCTATCTAGACATAAATTATATTCCGATATGCATTTAAAATAGCTCCTACTCTACTGCTAGCTTATCTTATTTACCTGAATATGCAAGCATGCAATTAGAATAACTGCTTACTCACTGCTTGATTTACTTAATTACCTGGATAAGCAAGCATGCAATTGAAACAACTCTTATGCATGTATGTAATTTGAATAACTGCTTGCTATACTTACCTGTATAAGCAAGTATGTAATTTGAATAACTGCTGATCCACTGCTTGCTTAGCTTATTTACCTGGCTAAGCAAGCATGATATTGAAATAACTCCTTACACACTGCTTGCTATACTTACCTGTATAAGCAAGTATGTAATTTGAATAACTGCTGATCCACTGCTTGCTTAGCTTATTTACCTGGCTAAGCAAGCATGATATTGAAATAACTCCTTACACACTGCTTGCTATACTTACCTGAATATACAAGTATGCATTTTGATCATCTGCTTACTTACTGCTTGCTTTACTACCGTTTCAGAACCGTTGTGCCAGTTGCTTGTCCCGGCTGCTCGGATGTGATCTACTGCTCGGAGCAGTGCCAGCAGCGTTCGGCGGACAAGTATCACAAGTTCGAGTGTGGCATCTTGCCGATCATCTGGCGCTCGGGTGCCTCCATAAACAATCATATGGCGCTGAGGATTATTGCCAGCAAGCCGTTGGATTACTTTCTGCAACTGAGACCAAGCTTGGACGAGGAGTTGTCACTGGAGCAGCTATTAAGGTGATAATATTATGTTATAACGAAATAATAAAATAATTTATTATTTTGGGCATATTTCTTGCAGCCTGCCCAAGGACGACTATCGGCGTGTGGTGCACTTGGAGCGTCACCAGAAGGAGCGATCTCCATCGAATTTCTTTCAGTACGTGCTGATGGCTCGCTTCCTCACCCGATGCCTGCAATCGGCTGGCTACTTCGGTGCTAAGTCGCAGCAGGATCAGATCAATACAATAAACGCTTTGCTGCTGCGCAGCTTGCAGTTTATCCAGTTCAATACCCACGAGGTTGCCGAGCTGCACAAGTACAGATCGGAGGGCAGGGAGAAGTCCATCTTTATTGGTGGTGCCATTTATCCTACTCTGGCGCTCTTCAATCACTCGTGTGATCCGGGCGTGGTGCGTTATTTCCGTGGCAACACCATTCACATTAATAGTGTGCGCCCCATCGAGGCTGGGCTGCCCATCAATGAGAACTATGGACCCATCTATACGCAGGATAAGCGTGAGGATCGCCAGGCCCGCCTCAAGGATCTGTATTGGTTCGAGTGCAATTGCGATGCTTGCCTGGATAATTGGCCGCTCTTCGATCAGTTGCCCCGCGATTCGATTCGATTCCGTTGCGAGGCGCCCAACAATTGTGCCGCTATCATTGAGGTGCCGCCCACATGCAATGATTTCATGATCAAGTGCGTCACCTGCGGCGAATCAACCAACATACTCAAGGGACTCAAGGTTATGCAGGACACCGAAATGATGACGCGCACAGCCAAGCGGCTCTACGACACCGGAGAATACTCCAAATCCTTGAACAAATTTGTGGATCTATTGCGCATCATGTACGACGTGTTGGCGCCACCATTTCCTGATTTCTGTGAGTGCCAGCAGCACTTGAAGGATTGCTTCTTGAATCTGGGCAATGTTTACAATCTGGATTAGAAACTGTAAATAAAGTGAAAAAATCAATTTCAACTTTGGAATATTTTCAATTCTATTATTATGTGTTTTATGTTCTAATTCATTAAATGTTATTTTTACCACTTAGTTTAGATGTTTGTTGAAATGGGTTACTTTCATTTTGGGTATATGGTATATATACTATATATATACTTCTCGGGATATCATCAAATTTCTATTTACTTACTTTTCAATGTTTATAAAAACAGATCTCTAAAATCTACGCTCAAATTTTTTTGCTCTCTTTTTTAATGTAGACTTTTAGTAAATCTAAAAGCTTTATTAATAAATAAATATCAATTTAAGGCACATATTTATTTTTTGTACACACATTTATTATTATTATTACTATTTATTATTATCTATTTGCTTATCGCCTATCAATTATCCAATATTATCGATAGTAGCATTTAACCAGGCGAACAGAAAACTTGTCAGTGCTAAAAAATCAAAAACAAGCAACGCTTAAAATGCAGCAAAATCAACAATAATTAATTGTTTTTGCTATTTTTTTCTATTTTTTTCATTAAGTCAGCTGTTGAAGCAAAGAATTGTTGCTATTTAATCAATGTGCATTTGAATGAATGCAATGCAAATTGTGAACTGATTTTGAACTTTATTTACCACCAACAAAAAAACCGTTTGAGGAAATCGAATATTTTAAAGCATACTTTTAGGATGAGTAAGTAAATAAATTCAACTACGACGATTGCTGTTGAGAAAAGTGAATCTAACTAAAACAAATCCATACTTTAGAAGATCAGGTTGCGTTAGAATTGCCAAAATAAAGATTATGGATTTTCAAAAGACATGGCCTAGATTTTGTTAATTTTCTGATTTTCAAATTATTATATAATATGAACTGCTTTCGGTAGTTTTGTCAGTTTTATTGCTTTATTTAAATTGAAATGCCAAGCAATATTAAATTTTCTATTTCATTAATTTTTCTTGCCTTAAATATATTTTTATCAAATCCAGAATATTTCTGATTGCCAATAAATAATAATTCTGCAAAAATAACATGTTCTCTTCCAAATATTTTTGCCAACTCTCATTTCGGAGAATTATTTATAAATGAATATTTATTTCTATATGCATAATTATATATGCTATATATTTACCAAATTCTACATACCCAATTAAAAAGATTTCATTCACTTTATTATTATTAACCAAATATAAATTAACAATATTTTAGAAATCGAAGAATGAGCAAAAACTTTACTTGTTTTACTAATAATTACTGATTATTTGCAGTTAATTCCCAATTTAAAATTAATTAATAAAACCAACTGGAATGTGGAATATATGTACAGGGTCCACTGTACAGCTTGTTGCAGCCGGCAAAACTACCGTTGCCGGGATGACAGCAGCGATAACAGATTTTCATCCTAATCCAGCTGGAAACTGGAATCACAAAAAGATGAAATTAATGTGTAATCTTTGAGATCCTTATTGCAATCTACTCACGTCCACAGCTCCAGTGCACCAAGCTGCTCTCCTCCTGCTCCCGCAGGTAGCAGCGCTGCTCCTCCTCACTCTCCTCGGAAAGCTCCCAGGATATGTCGTTTCTCGGTGTGGTGCTATATGTTGGCCATGTGGGTATCGGGTCAGGTATATAAGTTGGATAAAAAGGCAGCCTGGTCGTGGTGCTCGGCACAGCTTCTGTGGTTGTTGTTGTTGTTGTTGGTTCTGTTGTTATTTCTGCTTCAGTTGTTGTTGCAATTGTTGTTGTTAATGTTGCTTCTGTAGTTGGTGCAACAGTTGTTGGTTCAGTTGTGGTGGTTGTCGCGGGTGGCTCTGTGGCAGGTTCACTTGTGGTGCTGCTGATTGCCTCTGTTGTTGTGGGCAAATCCTCAGGAATTTCTGGCTGCATATCTTGCGCCTGCACTTGCAACATAGTTTGCCACAACAGGCAAAAGAATATCAACTGAATTGTCGATTTCATATCGATGAGTTCGTGTTGTTTTCGTGTGTCGCTCAAGTTTCAGACTGAACCACTGACAACCAGCCAGCCTGGCAGCAAGTCTATGCTCTCGGTGTCGTCTCGCTTAAATGGCAATAGATAAGGTGCATTTCTCAAAGTGTAGCAATTCATTAATAACAACTACAAATGTGGCTTATCAGCAGTGAAACCCACAAATGAGCACCGCTTAAATTACCCCAACTGCGGGTGGCTGAGCACGCGTGCGCAACTTACCTTGTAACATATTTGTTATTATTATTGTTTTTTTTTGTTTAATGGAGCTATTATTAATGTTGTTTTTGTACTGCCCCCGTATTAGCTGCATAAGTTGGATGACTCAAAGAACTTTTGCTTTTCGAAAAACCTCCAGTTGAATGTGTGCAAGCAGTGCAAATTACTCATTGCTATTGAACTTCAATTAGCATTTGCTATTGAACTTTAATTCCATTTATTAAGGGATATTTGCATTTTACTGAATGACTGTTGAATGAACTGCTTTATGAATGAATGATTTATATATGTCTTGCCAATGAACTGCAAATATTGAAGTTTTCTGTTAACGATTTATTGTGCATTTATAAAATTGCATAGTTGATGCACGCTATATAAAAAGCAATTAAGTATATTAAAAACAGTTATATTTGACAGTTATATATTCTATAAATTCTATACTATACTATTCTATATAATTATTAAGATGTCTTTTTACAGCTAACATAATTCTGCAATATATGGAAAAATATACTTTAATTAATGAAGAGAAATGAGTTTTGAATGTTTTTTTTATCTGCCTTAAATATGTGGCAAATTTGTGGCAATCAATATTAAATGGTGCAGAAGCATTTCTCATTAGTCAAGGCTTATAGAATATGTTGTCCTAATAAATCCAAGAGGTAAATGTTAATGTGGCAGTCAAATTATCCAGCTGCTCGCAAATGAGCAAAGTATTAAAGCATACTTTCAGGCCCAACATTATTCACAATGGAAATGGCATTAAGAAATTTTAATGCATACTTTTAGGATGATCAATAAAATCTATAGCGTTTAATATAACTTTTGCTCTCTAAAATAGCTATAGCTCAGAAAATTCTCTATTTATTTTTGCAGGAGATGTTGCATTAAAATTGTAAGTACCAGAACTATCCATACAACATGAATATGTAAATTCTTCCTGCATATTCCAAAGAAATTAAGTAAAAAAACACTTGGTAAAGATATTTTTTAAATTTTTTATTACACATACAATTTGTCATTTATAAAATACGTTTCGGTTTGTGCTCGATAATTATTCTGTAGACAATAACAATTAATATTAAATAATATGGAATCGGATGTAGAGAATTGCATTTCACATTGTTCTTACATTTTTCGAGATATGAATTCGTGCAGCAACTACAACTATTTAATGCCATTTTTTAATAAACAATGCGAATTTAAATTTAACTTAAGCTTAAACAAATAAGGTGTTAGTACTACTGCTAAAAGCAAAGTGCATTTTTATTCTTCAACAAATAAAAATTGTGCGGCCTTCGTTTTGGCTAAAACTCCCATTTGGTTTTAGCCAAAACACCTTTTGCGAATGAGACGAATATGAATGTGAATAAGCATTACACATACATACAAAAAACAGAGATTTTGTATAATCCCGGAGTGGATTCCGCTTAGAAATCATACGAGCTTGTCTCGTCATCGCCCTTGCGCACCTTAAAGATGAATCTGTAGATGAGCGCAGCCACAATGCCGCCAGCAATGGGACCCACCCAGTAGACCCAATGATCTGCCCATATGCCCTGGACAACGGCGGGGCCAAAGGAGCGAGCCGGATTCATGCTGGCACCAGTGAGGTGAATCTGCAAAATTAGTAAGGAGAAATTATCAATCTATAATTGATTAGACTGGTTCCTCCTTCCACTTACCGCACACAAATGTCCAGCTGCAATTGAGAGACCCACGGCCAATGGAGCCGATCCCTTGATATCGCTGCGACCCGAATCCGACACGGCCTTCACGACAAACACCAAAATAAAAGTGATCAGTGCCTCGATCAGCACCACCTGACCCACTTGCAGCGAGGCATCATACGAGGAAACACCCAATCCGCTGCCAATCATGCCACTGAGTGCCACACGAATGACAGCTGCCCCAGCAATGGCGCCCACACACTGCACGATTATGTAGAAGGCTGCCTTCAGGATGCTCATCTCGCCAACGATAAGGAATCCAATCGTCACAGCCGGATTGATGTGACAGCCACTGATGTGACCAAGTCCCTGGAAAATACACAAAAATATCAAAAGAGGATTAAATATGTCATTTAAATTGAGATAAGAAAAGTGCATAAATTGCGATAAATTACAAAATAATAATTAATAAAAATAAATCAATAACGAAATTATCTGAATCCGCCAACTTTTTAATATAGTCAATTTCAGTAAATTGCTAATCTTAAATGGGGTCATTAATGTGAAGCTGTTCCAAATTCAAGTTCAGCTCGTATTTAAATCATTTAAATGTAATCGTTAATTCGAATTGTTGTTCTATTACTGAGCGGGGATGATGAATGTTATTGAATTGACATAAAAAAATAATTTGTATTGTAAACATTCAAATCACTAATGAATATTGTATTAAGCAAATATTTAAGTATACATTTTAAGTTGCATTTTTATCTGAAATATTTTCTAAAAATACATTTATTTTATTATTTTATTTATTTATTTATTTTTAGATATTGTGTATAGTAAACATAAAAATCACTAATGATTATTGCATTAAGCCAATATTCGAGTATCAATTTTAACTTGCATTTTTAGTTCAAAATGTATTTTTCTTGATTTTGTGTTAATTTTTCGAATATTTTCTAAAAACACACTTATTTATTTATAGTCTGTAATATTAACTTTTTAATATAATGTGTGTTATAAACATTAAAAACACTAATAAATATTGCATAAAGCAAATATTTAAGTATAAATTTTAGCATACATTTTTACCTAAAATTTGTTTTGCTTTTATGTTCATTTCTAGAATATTTATAAAAATGAATATAAATAAATATATAAATAAAAATACATTTATTTATTTATAGTCTATAATCTTATCTTTTTTGATACCTTTGCCCTTTCGGCACTTATTAAAATAAAATACGTATTTGCTGCATTTGGAATATGTGTAAATTTGGGGCATTAAATGTCAAATTGGCAGCATGCATCGATGCCAAAAGAGTCAGTCTGATTTCTGCGAATGGGTTGGGTAATGTTTACCCTTTTGCCATGGATGGAGACTGCAATTTTGGCTATTACTCAATACGAAAAGTTGTTAACGCAGTTAAAGTCAATTTGGCAGCGGATACAAGCAATTTGCCTGACTGACATAAAATGCACTCGACCCCAGTCAAAGCCAAAGACTATACCAAAATTCGCATCTTCAGATCGATGTCGATGTCGATGTCGATGTCTTTGTCTATATTCAGATAGCTTGAAAAGTTCAAGCGACTAAAAGTAAAAGTGAATTTTAAGTATTTTTCTGTTGAGTCATGTTTAGAATTGATTTTAAAAAAATTATTAAAATTCAATACAACTACAAATTGCCACTCGAGCGATGAGTGTTGAGTGAGTACACTCATTCACTCGATACCAGCACTCACACTCACACTCACATTTATGTTATGAATGAAAACGCACATTTAAAAAAAAATTGAAAAACTTGGCTCTTTCCAAGGTCGATGTGCAGGCTTCTATGTAGCCCCATATCAATTGCTCGATTTGAATGCGATTTGCGATTTCGTATTTTGTGTATTGGGCTTTATTTTTGTTTTTTTTTTTGGTTTTGGCCAAGTGCACACATTGCCAATGTCGGCTGTCTGCGTTTCGGCGTCATTGCGTTTCGTGTTTAATTAATAATAAATGCGCAAACTACGCAAACTGCAGGCAACTGGAGGCGAACTGCAGGTGATTGGAGGCTATGCCAACCATTGGCCATTAGCTGCTCCATAGCGCTAATTACAGCGACGACGTTAAGAGCAAGTTCAGGCCAAGCTAGGCCAGCAGCAACAAACTGTTTTAGTTACCATTTACAATCCATAAGCTGCTGCTGCTGCTGCTATTTGACATTTGCCATACGCATTGCAATTTTTATTATTTAACACTCGTCGAGAGCATTATGCATTCTATATAAATCAGGAGACTTTTCGGTCTTTATAATGCATACAGAAATTAATAAAAAAAAAATAAATATCTTGCAGCTTCAGTTATATTTGTCACAGGCATAATATGTGCATTCTATATAAAGCAGGAGATTTCTCTGACTTTATAAAGTATATAGAAATTAATAAAAAAAATAAATATATCAACATATCTCTCAGATCCAGTGAATTTTGTCATATATAAAACAGAAGAATTTTCTGACTTTATAAAGTATTATTATCTGTGTGCAGATTGATATTTAGATATTGATAGAAAATTCACATAAATATATCTTGAAAGTTTCTGTGATTTTCGGATCATACCTTTATTTTATATAGTTGCCAGAGGAACAATCGCTTTAAGCTTAATTTTTTGAATAAGAATTTATTTGTTTCTCAAAACATGCTAAATATATATATAAATTATAAGTCGAGGATTTGGATAAGAAACTCTTTTGATTATCAGAATAGTTACCTAACTTATTTTATAAATCTGGATATATAGTTAGAAGGTTGATAATAATAAGTTAAGCTATTCTCAAAATATGCTAAATAGACCCACTAGTATATATATATATATATATAAATACTTATATATATATATAAATATAAATATACATCAATTATAAGTAGAGTTTTTGATAAAGAACTATTTTCATCATCAGGATAGTTAGCTAACTTTTTTATATATGTATAAAAATGTTCAACCTTTTATATTTTTTTTTAAAATTTTCAACAAACTAAATAACTGGACTTCGCTCTGTAAGGGTATATAAACTTAAGAGTTTTTTATCTATTTTTTTTTCTATTAAATTATGTATGCATTAATAGTAAAATGTGCATGTGCATTGTGGCTTATGTTGTGGCACTGTGGCAAGAGTGATTGTGTGAATAACACGCTGTCAGTTGCGACTAATCATCAAGATCACACACTCACGCACGCACACACATACACGCACACACACACACACGCACACTTTTAATCCAAGAGACATAGTGTTGATGGCGTCAGTTGACTTTAGGCCCACAAAAGCAACAGCATTTTGCCACATCGATCAGATTGGATTGTTTTTTTTATTTTTTTTCTTAATTTTTTTTTAGAATGCAGTTTGCTTGTTTACTCTTTGTTGCACACTTTTTAATTGCACACTCGAGCCTGAGTCATTTGATACAAGTATTAATCAAATTCTGTATTGTGGCCAGCAAACAACACACAAAACCCATCATTAAATAATATTAACATGCGTGTGAATAAAAAAAATGTATTCGACTCACTTTCAATCTGGCAATGAAAATGAAAAATATTTAAATTGGGGAGTTGAATTAACAAAAGGAGCAAATCTCATTGCAACTCTTAAAAAAAAATTATATCTTATAACTTGAGGCAACTCTTAAAAAAACTAATATCTGATATCTTGTGGCAACTATAAATTTCACTGATATCCAATATCTTGTTGCAACTCTTAATTGCACTGATATCTGATAACTTATTCTATCAAAACTACACTTAAAGCAAATGCAAATGCAAATCGAATTCAAAATTAGTTAAGTTGTATTATTATTTATTTAATAACTATTCTCTTGTTTGCCATTTAAAGTCTATGCTCAAAATAATTTGGCAATTTAGCGATCGAAGCTAGAAAAGATTGCATAACAAATTCAGAATTCCATAATAAGAATTGATAAAATAAAATGTAAAGAACCCTTTTTGGCACATTTTTTGATTATATAGCTACATTTTTATGAACTGTATTATTTTTCCTAAAAAATTGAACATTTCAACAGTAAAATTAAGCCAGAATCGCAATGCTGAACTTCTGGCATATATCTAGAATAATGTAATTTATTTGTTATTTTAGATTTGACAAATGCAATTATTAATTTAATTGGATCAATTAAATGCAGTTGAAAAAAACCCAGGTTTGTAAAAATTTAACGTTCATTTTGCCTGGAAAATTAAAACCAGTTCTTAGGGTTTTCCGATACTACGAATTACTAATAACTAATAACGAAAAATAAAGTAGATTTGTTCAATATATAAAAAGGTTTTTTTTTTATTGCTGTCTCACTTTCACGTTGAGTTCATAGAAAAGATACTAGATACAGATAAGTATCTCATGGATTGAGGCTTACGCATTGCGCATTGGCGGCGCACGAATGTCTGCAACAAATCTGTTGTTGTTGTTGCTGTTATTGTTGTTGTTGTTGTTGCTGCTGCTGCTTGTTGTTTGTTGATTGTGCGACATTTGCGCTTAAATCATATTTTATGGGTTTTTAGTTAAATTGAATGTTAACTTGTTTATTTTCGTTCTGCTTTTCTGCAACTGCCCGATGCGGTTGATGTTGCTGTTGTTGCAAGTGTTGTTGTTGTTGTTGCAAGCTGCTGCTGGTGATTGTTGCTGTGGTGCGTTTCAAGTTCGTTGAGACCAGAAAGCCGAGCATTGCCCCAAAGCGAGGTGTTGTTGTTGTTGTTGTTGTTGTTGTTTATGTTTCTTCTTTGTAAACGGCTATTTTGTTGTCTTTGCCATTTCAGTTTATTTGAGTGCATAAAATGCAATTTTATTTTATTTGTGTATTTTTGTTTGCGGATCGTTTGATTTCTGAATTGAAAAACGTGAATGGTGCACGCACAATTTAACTGCCAAATATTGTTGTTGTTGTTGTTGTTGTAATTGTTGTTGTTGTTGCTATTGACTTATTGCTGTTGCTAGCATAATTAAGTCACAAGCAAGTTGCTGTTGTTGTTGTTGTTGTTTTATTGATCTTGCATGTTGCACCTTGATTGGCAGTGGGGGCTTTTTTTCGACTTTGACTTCAGAATTTTTTTGGCCTTTCAATGTCTGGCAGCAGTATTTCAACCAAAGCCGAAAAGATGTTCTATTCCATATTGTTGATTTTTGACAAATAACACTCGTAAATCAGTGGGCCAATCCCCTCTAATTGGCGGGGCGTGCATCTGATTAAATTCAACAATTGACGCTGGCACTCGAAAATTTATGATTATTTCTTTGAGTTGCGCGGCTTGCATTAAAAATCAACTCGGGACTTTTCCCCCACAAGCGACATGCTTATATAATACAATTTATATATATATATAATATATATAATCGCTCGATTCAAATCAAATGTTGTATCGTCATCACATGTCTGCTTTGTTGCTTGCTGTTGTTGCACGTGGATACACTAATATTATATTGTTGCCATTTGCATTTTCTTTTTGCCCCACTTCCTTTTGGCAGTTGCCAGCCAAGCGAACAATGCAAACTGCATACAAATGTCAAGTTTATGCAACTGCCTCACAACAAAAAAGGGGAAGTGGAATTTAATAGATCTAAGATTAAACTCAAACCTAATTGCCTGAATTCTAATTAAATGTTAACATTACCCAAGATCTGAATTGGAATGCTTCATTTTTGCTTATATACATTGTGTGTTTTCTGAGAAAATAATTTACAATTTTCAAATAATTTTCTTTTTATACTTAAAAAAAAATATTTACATTTGTTTGCGAAAAGAATTGTAAAATATTGTTATTAAAAATAAATTTGAAATGCTGGTTTTTAGTTCAAATGAACATTTACACCTTCAAAGATTGCGCTGGTAATTAATCTTAATGACTGGTAGCAGGCACGTTTCTCATTTGTGGCACGCTCCATTAAGCAGCCAAACAAGGGAATGGGTTGATGGGTTGGGTGATGGAGATGGGGGAGATGGGGTGCATGGCGTAATCGAGCTTTTGGGCAATTGACGTCATATTGAGAAATGACCGCAAATTTGTTTGGGCAGCAAGTCTCGTGCCACACATGATTGCTGCAAGTGCAACTGCAACTAATCATCGATGTATTTATATATATATATATATATATATATATATATATGAACGTGACTTGAGACTATCTTCAGACAAATCGAAACTAATTTGTTACTAATGGTTGCTGATGCCGCCAAGCGATGAAAGTGTCGAAATGCCTGGAGTGCAACCACAGTGTGGCAATCAGTTACGTTCGTTGCACTACACCAATACACACGTTCCAAGTGCCTCATTACCAGGTTTCAGCTGCATTTCCAAGCCAACAACTTGCCAAAGTTTTAAGTGAACTTTGAACATTAAATGTGCAATTAATTAAGTTTAATTTTAACTTAAAAGTTGTAAAAGTTGTAATTTGAAACTGCTCTGATTGATTTCCCAAAAAATATATAAATAATTGTTTGAACTAACTAAGAAATGAATGACATTTTAATTATGAATGTAGAGAATACCTATTAATAGAAATGTAAAATAAAATTTTTATTGCATTCGATTTGATTGTGAAAAACGAGTTTAATTTGCAATTTACCTTATTGAACGAGTATTTTTTTTAAAACAGACATGGAAATATTTATTTGTATTTGTTAAGCCCAGTTGTTTGTTTTAATTATAATAATTTGGCATTACTAATCTATTTATTCCATTTCATCATCATTCACTTACCTAACGATATATTTTGTTGAGAAATTTGTATTCAACTTTAAGCGTTTTATGTAATTTGTTTATATATTGATTTGATGAGCAAATGCAACATTAAATTCGACATTATTTTGTTGTTAATTAACACTGCTTATAGCCACAATCAATGATTGATTGCAAAACCTTCAACTGCGAATAAATTTAGGCATATATTTGATGGCTATAAAATAATGAAAAACTGATAATATTTGAACTGAGATCAGCAGAGATCAGCTGGGGAGATGCATGGGTTTTTTGGCTTAATGCTGTCATAAATTCAATACAAAATCGAGCAACGTTTAAGAATGTTGGTTAAAAAAAAACGAAAAACAACAAACAACAAATAACAAATAACAACAACAAATAACAACAACAACTAACAACAACAACAACAACAGTTAGAACAACATCAAAAGGCATAACGTAATTAAATGCATAATAATCTAATTGCATATGTTGCGTGTTGATTAATGTTAATTGCCGACGCAGTGCAAATGCGCATTTATTATTCACAATTCTATTCGCATTCGCATTCGCATTCACAATCGAATTCGTATTCGTATTCGAAACTTAAATTGCGTTACTCATACGCAGCGTTGTGCAGCGTTAATGACCACAACTGAATCGCAAAGCTGTAACTGCAGCTGAGTGTGTGCGTGTGTGTGAGTGTGTGTGCGTGTGTGTTTTAGTGTGTGTGTTTGCCTGTCAATTTTGTAAATTACATTCGCACGCAGCCAACGCGACGATTTTGCTGCATTCGTTTGCCGTTTTTATGCGTTTGTTGTTCGACCGACGAAGTTTGTCGTTTGTCGTTTGTCGCTTGTCGTTTTCAAGAGTTGGCTTGTTGGCTTTTTTAAATGCCAATGTCTTGCCCAAAAAAAAAAAACACACACACACACAGAAAATCCAGTGTAGTGCAATTGCCACTTACGAGACTTGTGAATGAGTTTTGGCCTGGCCCGAAAGTGTAACGCGGCGGTGGCGTGTCCTTGAACGCATGATTTGCTATTTCTATTGACCAGAGTGCTACATATATATATATATTTTTGGTATTTGTTTAGGCCTTAACTGTATTGGTATTGCTATTGGCCCAATCTCAAGCTGAAAACTGAGTTTCTTTGCGATGGCAATCTCAATGTTAGTGTTGGGCTTACACTTGGATGAAAACTGACAGAAAGTTGGCCACTTTTGACTTGGCTTATTTTGTAGAAAAGTGAGAATGATTTATAAATATAAATGCATTTTATATTGCTCTAAGATGTTAAATTTTATATGAGATGATAAATGTTTGCTTAAAGTAGAAAGTATTTCCAGAGAAATTTATTAGGTATTTTTGAGCAATTATAAAAATGAAAAATGGATTCCACCTTTTTTTTTCTTTATGTGCATTTGGGTTAATAATACAAAAAATATATAGTTACCTGGGCCAGCGTTGCCACCGTCAAGCCAAAGGTGAACGCTATCTGTGGCACTGTGGCACTTCCGGTGGCAGTGCTGCCAATACCAATGAACACCAAGAAAAATGTGCCCACCAACTCGCCGAGCAGCATGCGCCAGATTTTCTTGTTCTCCGTAATGTCGGCGACGCCAACGAAATTCGTCATGGCTGCAAAGAAAACACACAAAAAAAAAACACACACACACACACAAGAAAAAAAGATACATTTGTATTAATAATCAGTGGTAGTTTAATCAAACACTCAACCAACGCAACGCATGCCAAATTCGAATTAATTATTGAATTAATCATGCATCGCCAAATCAAAATCAATCAGCAATCAGATAAAAAATTCACTTTCGAAATATTGATACAAGCTGAAATCAACTTAATCTACGCATTGCATAAGATCAATTATAGAGTAAATTTTAATATAGAAAATTGCTGATAAAGAATAAATCAATTAAAAAAAATATATATAATTTTCTAAGATATGTTTTTAACTGCATCTTACAAACTAAACTAAATAAAAACATTTCTACAGAAAATCTTAAAGATATAGTTGATTTTTTAGTTAAGTATTTCATATATAACAATTAGCATAAATAAATATATATTTCAAGTATAACCCATAAAAAATACCTCGAAAGTCATGTGAAATTTGGTACACTGCAATTACTCGCAGCCCATTGATAATTTCACACAGTTTAATTAACTAATTTTGTTCATTTGCATTTCCTCATTTATTTCAAATATATTTGCATTGTTGTTGTTCATTCAAGCCCAATGCTAATCAGCAGGTGTCAATTAATTTGTTTAAACAAAAAATATTGTTGCATTGACGCCTCATTTGCAAATAGTCAATATAAATAAATTGATGTGTACTCAAAATATGAGGATTTATTTAGGTAAATTTACTATGCAGTTTACTCAATGTTTGAGCTAGAGAAATAAATCAAATAGTGAACATAAATTAACATCTTAACTCAATTGATTTATTGCCAACTTTGAGTTGTTATTTGCTTGGCTAAATCGCATTTTGTTTTCAGCGGCACTTTTTGGCAATAAGACAACAATTATTAAAATTCGCATTTTTTACTCTTATCAAATAGTGTTGCTTATTTATTTATTCTACATCTATTTTTAGTAAGATACACATCCTTTTCTTAAATTCTTCTCTTGGCTTAATCATATTAAGGCCATAGTCATATGAGTTGGCCCTAATCCGCTTGCAAATAGGTGGCAAATGCTTATCGCAAATTGTCCACATTTATTAGCCATATCACTTGGCCGAGTGTCAAAATAAATCTCAAGTCTGCCCAGATAAGCGACGTTATCACTAAGTTAAATAACCCAATTATATTTCCAGTTGCAACTTGCTTTCACATGACAGAGTTGTTGCCTCATTCCCCAGTCCCATGACAAGACGATAACGAACATGTCATAGCGCCAGGCAAGTGGGTTTTGGGGAGGTGGGTAAGCCCCCAATAAAAACAGATTTAAAACTAGTTTTGACACGCCGAAGATTAAACACACTTGCAAAAGGAAGTCACATTTAGAGATAATTTTTAATATAAAAAGAAAGATCGTTTTTCATTTGAGCATAAATATCTTGGAAAGGAATAACAGATTTTCATATAAGAAGAAAGTTAAATGTTTTTTATAATAAAGGGAATACGATGAATTTTCTGCACAGATTTTATATTATATGTTTACAAACTTAATAAAGACAGTGTTAAAACTGATTCAGACTAAATTCTTTAGAAATATGGACAAAATTGGTTATTGAAGATCTGCTCTTAATGCTGATCAAAAATATACAGCAATATCAAAAACAGTTAAATATATTTTTATATTTTATTTATTATTTTATTTATATATATTTTTAGACAACTACTTTTTTTTGCTATGAACTGTTGAACGGGTTCAATACTATTAATAAATCACACTTGAAAATAGAGCTGTCATTGTTATTTAAGATGATAAATGTATTTTTGAGCTTTCTGCTTAAGAACTGTGGGAATTTTTTGATTGAAAAAGTCAACCAACAAAGACAGTCTTTTATTTTGGTGACAATGTTAATCACAAAATCAGAAAACCCTCTCTGCAAGTGTATATAAAGCAATAAAAAACGGCAAAGTGGCAAACAGTTAAAAGACAAACAGTTAACTCAACATTTGGCAGACAGCTCAAACTGTGCAGCTTCTTAAGCCGCATCGTAAAACAATTGGCAACGTGTCGCGAGTTGCAATAAACAAAAACAACAAAAACAACAACCACAATGAGAAACAACAATAATAAAGAAAATGGTTGACTTGCATTTCAGTCACATTCATTTGGCTTATGACGGACATATCAAGTTACAATCCCATATAAATATCTAAGTATATATATATATATATATAGAGAGAAATCGGTGAGTGCAGCGAAACGTGCACAGAATGTGAAATCTGATTAGAAAATGATTGCAAAGGGGCGGATGCAACATTTAAAATGGGCAGTTGAACTACTGCAATTTACTAGTCAATTGTAAATACATTAATTAATCAAAGTCAATTATATTTTGCGATAAAAATTACTTATCAATTTCAATTTGACGTGGCTTTTTTTTTTATCTAGTAGCTAAGCTGAAAATAAACTGTGACTAAACTGTCAGTAATAAAAAACATAAGGTTTTAATAAGTACAATTTAAGGATGTTGTAAAACATAAAGTAGCCGCAAAATCTATAAAGATATAAATCTAAAGTCAAATATAGAATTTTGAAAAGCTAAAAATATTATTTTATGGTAATAGAAACAACAGCAATAAATTGCCTTGAAAAAGTGCTAAAAGAAAATACATATATATATATAAATATATTTTAGCAAATAAGCCTTCAAAATATAAAGAGCAAAAGCTTTGAATATTTTTACAATTATTTAGCAAAAAAAAACTTATCTTTAAGTCAATTACAAAGCGATCAAAATATTTATAAGTCTGCGTAGTTAGAATATAAAAAAGAAACCCACAGAAATGCAAAAACACCCAAAGAAATAAAGAAATAAAATTTAAAATATTAAAATTATTATTTTATAGAACTAGAAACAAGAGGAATAAAATGCTTTTAAGAAGTGCTTAAAGTACTATAAGAAAATACAATTTAACAGCAAGCATTACATATTTTACTTTTATTTAGAAGAAAAAAAAACATATCTTCAAGTCAATTACAAAACGATCAAAATATTTGTCATTCTGCGTAGTTTGAATATAAAAAAGGAAAACCCACAGAAATGCAAGAACATCCAAGGAAATAAAGAAATTAAATATAAAATATTAAAATTATTATTTTATGGAATTAGAAACAAGAGCAATAAAATGCTTTTAAGAAGTGCTTAAAGTACTATAAGAAAATACAATTTAACAGCAAGCATTACATATTTTACTTTTATTTAGAAGAAAAAAAAACATATCTTCAAGTCAATTACAAAACGATCAAAATATTTGTCATTCTGCGTAGTTAGAATATAAAAAAGAAACCCACAGAAATGCAAAAACACCCAAAGAAATAAAGAAATAAAATTTAAAATATTAAAATTATTATTTTATAGAACTAGAAACAAGAGGAATAAAATGCTTTTAAGAAGTGCTTAAAGTACTATAAGAAAATACAATTTAACAGCAAGCATTACATATTTTACTTTTATTAAGAAGAAAAAAAAACATATCTTCAAGTCAATTACAAAACGATCAAAATATTTGTCATTCTGCGTAGTTTGAATATAAAAAAGGAAAACCCACAGAAATGCAAGAACATCCAAGGAAATAAAGAAATAAAATTTAAAATATTAAAATTATTATTTTATGGAATTAGAAACAAGAGCAATAAAACGCTTTTAAGAAGTGCTTAAAGTACTATAAGAAAATACAATTTAACAGCAAGCATTACATATTTTACTTAGAAAAAAAAAAACATATCTTCAAGTCAATTACAAAGCGATCAAAATATTTGTCATTCTGCGTAGTTTGAATACAAAAAAAGAAAACCCACAGAAATGCAAGAACACCCACAGCTGATGTGGCAAACATGGATATTTGCAAATTGTATTCGAAAACAATCATAAATAATTCTTGAAAGAGGTAAAAAAATCAAGTGCACAAACAAAACGAGATCAACTTGTTGACAAGCATTGCAATCTAAGCCAGCAATTAGCATAAACCAAAATTTATGGTTTATTTGCATTGGAGATTTGTTTAATTCGCGGCTGCGTACATTGTATGCAGTCGACGACTAACTGAGCTCAATTTGTTTATGCAAATCGAAATTGTGGCTGCTGTGGCAACAACAACAACAATAAGTTGCAACCAACCAATCAGCCGCAAGTTGCAAGGCAGTCTGGAGCCGAAAATGTTCACCAGCGAAATGTCAAGCAAGTATTTGCAACAAGTGCTTATAATGTGTGTGGACAGTCAATCAATCAGTCAGTCAATCAATCAATCAATCAATCAATCAATCCATACTTGCAATATTGCCATGCAGCGCATCCATAACGGCGCTTGAATGTTAAATATATTAATCATTGACAGATTACGCAACTCAAGTTCAATGAAACCAACTTCAAACGACAAACGACAACCGACAAACGCCAAACAAACACATGCAACACGTTTTTGTGGCTTTCAACTTGAAGTGCTGAAATAGAAATCGAATTGGAAAATGCACTTGACTTGAAGTGCACAGCGCCAAAAGTGTCGCCTCAAAATTTGTCAACTGTTTTGTGTTATTAAACTTAAAGTGCCACAAAATACGATACATAAATTAAGATATTAGTTGGAAAGACTTTTACCCTTCAGTTAATAGTTTAACTA
This sequence comes from Drosophila fungiperda, assembly GCA_035042345.1. Classification (NCBI taxonomy): domain Eukaryota; kingdom Metazoa; phylum Arthropoda; class Insecta; order Diptera; family Drosophilidae; genus Drosophila; species Drosophila fungiperda. The sequence goes on along the minus strand of JAWNLM010000159.1, from coordinate 1,247,202 downwards.
TTCATATAGCAACTATTTCTATTTTTAAACAATCAAATTTCACTCAGGTATTAAATTCCTAACTGAACTGAATCACAATTAATGATGGATGTCTTACAGTTTTTTGTATGTGTTTTTGCTGTCAATAATAATTATAACGATTTTTAAATGGTGTTCAAAATAGCTAAGACTTAACTTTTTATGCTTGATTTGTAATTTAATGTTATTATAATGCACAAGATTAATATATACAATTTTTTTATCTTCATTATAGTCAATAGAAAATATAAATAGAAAGAGTTTCAAGAATTCGAATAGAGATATTAAAGAGTAATTTATCACATATGCGCAAACATATTAATCTTAAGTTTGAACAAGCTGAACAAATGAAATTTACAACAGTATCATGAGAATAAAGTCTTGATAGTTCAAATAAACTCTCTTTATGATAGTTGCAATTAACTTGGTCTACTTCAGTAAACCTTTGACTACTACCATATTAATAAAGATACGATAAAAGTCCACATTGCTGAAGTGGGACGAGTTTTATCGGAACGCCAAGCAGCATAATCTTAATGGTACCACATTAAAAATTTGGAGAAAATAAAGAAAATAAAAATAGTTTTTAATTGGACTTGTAGGAAAGAAATGTGCTTGATAAATAACGTACAAAAAAAGCTGGAAAATGTTTGCAAAAATTAAAGATTCTTTCAATTATGTTGGAATATATTTTATTTATAATGAAAGAATTTTGCAAATATGTCAGATTATCTCGGACAACATTTCTAATTCAATTATTATTAAGATAAGATTTAATTTGTTCTATAATTATGTGCTGTATGTCGAACAAAGTTTTTTTTGTGTTTTGATTTCATCCTTGGGAAGAAAACAAGACAAATGAGTATCTCATTTTCGCAGACTTTTGATCTTAAGTACTCTTGATAGGTGTCTGTTTGCCATTGAGCTGAAATCAGCAAGTTGTGGGCCACAAAAATGGGTCTACAGAAATGACAAAGCAAATGAATTATTACCTGCTGACCTAAAACATTAATAAATTATTGCAAGTAAAAAGAAACAAGACAATCAACATTACACACAATAATCGGCAATTGGATAAAACAACAATATTAAAGCCAAATGGAAGGTGATTTTATCTCTGCTTTTTTTCTCCTTTTTTTTTGGGCGAGGGCGTGACGAAAAAACATTGAGTGGATTTAAATTACCAACAGCAAAAAAACAAATAATAAAAAATACGCAAGGCTACACAAATTGATTGTATCTAATGGAAACCTGTTGGTGTTTCAATTGTTTTACTTAATAAACATCACATTAATTGTGAGCATTATTTCGATGGGTTATAATTGAAGCAATTATCACAAGTAATCAAACAGACAACTTTTAATCATTTTTGGGCGGGTGTGTTTTTTTTTTTCATTCTTCAGCTAATCTCAACAAGTGTACAACCCACCCATTAATATATATATATCTGTCTAAATCGAAATCCATATCGGAGGAGGAGCGACATGCAATTAATTAGCGAGTGCGCATCGAAAAACCAGTTGCTATCAAATCAAATACAAATAACATTAATTTATAATTGAGAAATGTCAACAGCGGTCGGTGGCAGTAATATAAAAAAAAACCAAAACGCCCCCTAGCGTCAGTTGGCGCACATTCCAGTAGCATGTGCAATGGGCGAGAACAGTGCAAACATTCTGCCATAACGGTATTATAGCACCGGCACCGGCGACGGCACCGGCACCGGCACATGTAACCCAAATAAAAGCGCGAATAACGAGTAATAAAACGGGTAACGAGTACTCCAAAACTATTCACTCAGATCGCCGGCACAGCAAATTACATATGCAAAACAGGTAGCTGCGGTCTCTGCTCAATTCTTCCGCATTTGGCTTTAACAGCAACAGCAAAAATATACAACAACAGCAACAACAACAACAAACTCAAATAAAACGGTTTTTATACTCTGCATACATATAATGTTTCAGAGGGTATGCTATACTTAAAAGAAATAGCGAATATCTAAATAAAATAAATAACTGATATAAAATATTAAATTTAAAAAGAGTTAACAAATCGAATAATTATTTTTCATTTATTTATTTTAAATAAAAACCCCTTATAATCAAATCAGATTAACTTGTATTTAAAAGCTTCCAATTCTGCCTACAGGGTATCAACTAGCAAAGTCCAACAACTGAAACTGTATATTATTGTGTAGTGCAGATTGAAATGTTGATGTTGCTGCTGATGGCAAATGAATTCAAATCCAACAATAGTGCTTGCAACAACACACAATACACAATACTAATGTCAAGGTCACACTCATCCACCCCCACCCCCCACTCCACTTCCTACAACCACACTCGCACTTTGAGTTATGCTGACTTTCGCTATCAGAACTGTGGCATCAATCGAGAGCAAGTGGCTCGAAAGCAATTTGATTCGCTTTATATTGCAGGCCTGCCTTGGCCATTCATATAATTTACGAGCAACGGTAAATCTGCGGCCTAGAAAGCAACATTTCATTGCATTCGTGCGGCACGCCCCCAAAAACCTGACTCGACATTCGTTTTTAATGTATTTGCAATGCAAGTTTAGCTTTAAGAATTACTTTCCAAATAATTTATGTCTTTTAATAATTTATTTTAATATTTAATCAATGCGAAATTTAAAAAAAAATTACCAATTTGCTTGATGTTTTGATTGACAGCCAAAGTATTCCGACAGTTTTATTTTCAGAGTTGGTAACTAATTCTAGTTAGGTGAGATTGCCTGCTCCACAGATACCATCTTTAGTGTGTGCCCGCCTTTTATGTGCCCCGACGAAACGCGACAATTTATGGCCAGAATTAAGAGAATGTGTGGTCTGATAAGATAACAAGGCCAATGACAAGACCACAATGCAAAGAGTGTTTTTTACTGTCTGGGGCATTCAGATGAGTTCGACTTGGCATTCAGTGACGCAATTCAATAATGCCAACTACTTGATTTAATCTCGCATGGCTGGCAGCTACCATTTCCGGGCTCTCCAGGCACGCGAGTTACCCCAAAAAATAATATATATATAGGAAAAAAAATGGCCAACTAATTTATGGTCGCTGCAGTTGCAGTTCTGGTCGGACACTTCCGCTACAAGTACCTTGGACCCACTTCCTGTGTTCGTTGTAGGTCTGCCAAAAGGATGTTCCTTGCAGCAACGACCAGGTGCAGGCGCAGTGCCAGCCTTGAACAACAGACACAGTCACCGCTACACTTAGAGAAAAATCGAAAAATTTAGTTAGAATTTGAGTTGACTCCATTTAAGAAGTGATTTCTAAGTTAAGCTGAAAACGTTTATCTTAGCTTATCAGTATATTTTTATTTTTAGTTTATATTTTTCAATTTAATTTATATTTTTATTTAAAAAAAAAAATCACTATAAAATATAAATAATATTGGTAAAAATTATATTTGTGCATTTTCGAAAGTAGTTTTAATTTATGCAAAATATGCCACGAAAATTAACAACGGTGTTTTCAAAAAAACACGCTTCACATTAAAACAAATTCAAATATTTTAAATTCTGGTTATATTTTATGCCGAGTGTTAAGTCAAGGCGAGGGCGAAGACAAAGGCAAAGGCGAGGAAGGTGAGGGGTGCGGCAGGGCACACGCGTCAGTTTGACGGATGGACAGACACACACCTCGAAAAAGAAGTCGAGTCAAAGGCTTGGCTTCTGACCTGTATCTGTATCTGTGTTTGTGTGTTAGCCACGCCCAAATCCTGTAAGAAATCAGAATACACAATATTCATTTTGGGGCTTGGGCTTGACTGCCTATTCTTGGCAATGAGCGAACACCGCTGCGTATGAGTAATCAGTTGCCACTACTTGGCCTCCTCCTCCTTCTCCTCCTCCTCCTTCTCCTGATCCTTGCGCTGACTTCATTCTGGCAAATTCTATTTCAAGTTCAAGTTGAGCGAATCATTTATGAATCTTAAGCATGCAAAAATCGCATAATCACATAATTTATAGTCACTCACATATGTTTGCTTAATGTTTTATTAACCACATTTTTTTCGACTCTTTGCTTTTAGCTTGTTTTTGTTTTTTTTTTTATTTTTTACTTTTAGCTCATTACGATTCACGCGAAAAAGGTAGCATAATGTGAAAACAAAGGGCTCGTGTTTTCCATGCGTTCCATGATAATTAATCAAATTAATCTGATTATTCATTTTGAACTCTCTTTCTCCACACTGAGGTGATGATTTTATTAAAAATTAATAACAATAATTAACAATAAACAACAAGCAAAGTGCAATTCTTCGTAGTTAAAACAGGTATATTTTGAGCAAAAAATTTGCGTATCAAATAAAAATTTGCTTAGCCATCAATTTAGTTATAAAATCATTAATTAAACAGCTCGTGCTAATTTTTTTTTATACTCAAATGGACATGTGTGTGTGTGTGTATGTGTGTGTATGTATGCGGGAGGTGTGTTTTATGACCTGCTATTTTATACTTTTAAGTTGACGCATTTACCCAACCAATAAATCAGAATCGATAGAACTTGATGAGTCAAAGCCATTATTTTTTAATTATATAACTTAACAATGATTTCCATATCAAATCAATTATTAATAATATCCCATTTTACGCTCACCATTAACTAAATTCTAAGGTGTTGTTTAAATAATTGTACTAAAAAAAATAACTTATTATTGTAATGATCTAATTGAGCTCTCTTTAATTGTTAATCCCAATCAAATTTGTTTACAAAAATAAGAAACTTTGAAAATAATTAGTTTGACTTAATTAACTCTCAGTCAAGTAAACAACAAAATTTCCATGGGAAACAGATTGTTAGTTGTGGCTGCCGGATTGATCACTTAATATGACAAATTATTAACTTAATTATAAGCCGCGTTCATTAATAACATGTTAGATATCCCGTTGAGCAGCTCCGTAACCCATCAATCCCAGAGAGAACTGGCGCCTATCCCAACCCGGTGCAAGTGCATTATCTTTGAAATTTACATTTTCCACTTTCGATATTTTGAAATCGTGGAAAATTTATTAAACAAATTTAAAATGAAAATTATGCACACCCCAATCGATCCAGCAATTGAATATATTTTGTTTGGGATCAAAAATGGAGTCGATCTTATCTTTTCTGACATATCTGTCAAACTGTATCTCTGCAGAAGCGTATCGAATTCATATTTAGAAACCTTAAATGGAATATGATTAATTACATAATACATAAATAATTATTATTTTATTATTATTTTATTTTCTATTTATTATTAATGAATTAAACTTGAGGTATCTTCCAGTCGATTCTCATATTTCGAATTATGCATTTTTACTTGCTTTTTGGCCGTGTCGTCATGATTGTTAACTGTTAACTGTAAACTGTCAACAGTGAACAGCCAACTGCCAACTGTTCACACGATTATCTCTGTTCACGTATTTAGTGTGAAACATAATTGTGTCTGCCACAACACAATGTAGAATCAACAGCATCGTCTACAGTTCCGACTTCGAATGCGACATTTTGCGGCAACTTCACGATCTTGGCCAAGACTGAATGATGAGACGGCCAAGACTCCGGATGTCGCCATAGCAATTTGTTAGAAGCTACACTTATAAAAATAACTGCGCAAGAATTTAAAAAAAAAGTCATTTAAAATTGTTTGTAGTTACCAAAAAAAAAGCTGTTTGCTTTTGAGAAAATCTTTCCCTTTTTAATGAGAATATAAGGAATGATTAACAACCATTTTTAGGTTTTTGAATGACGTGTTTTAAATGAAATAAACATTTCATGTCTATAAATTTTTAACTATTTTAAATCCGAATAACTTTACCATTTTTTTAAAAAAAAATTAATTATATAAGCGAGCTTTATTCGGGTTGAAAAATATTTATTTAAAGAACTTTAGTACTACAAATTTCTTTCCTCACTTACTAGTCTCTTTTAAGAGAAGACGCAGAGATGTGCAGCATAAATTTCTTCAAATGTAGAAGAGAAATTTGAAACACGTTTTGGTCAATGCCATAATTATTTGTACAACTCTCTCCGTGTGTTCTTCACACGTCGCTAACTGTGAAGATCAATTACATCCACTGTAGTGTGTGTTCACTGTCAAGGTTAGCAGCTAAGTTTAAGGCCTATGCCAAAGTGTTGTGGCTTTTAGCAGCTCCACAAGGCAGACTGCACAAGCTGAGCAACAAATATTTGAAAGCAATATTTGCATTGTGTTTGTTTGGACAATTGTTGAAACAATTACCGAGTGGAAGTCGCAGAACAATAATTAGCCAGCGCAAAGAATTTCAATAGAGTTGCTTGGAAATTGCTTTCGAGTCGGAGCATAGAGCAAATTAATTAGTGCGGTAAATATTTTTGCGCTATTTTCAATTTCAGTTCTTATCGCTGTGAATTTGACGCCAGTTTGCTTTTAAAATTAACAAAAATAAGTAAACGATAAAAATTATTGTTGTTATTCCAGCAAATAAGACACAATTGACGTAAGCATTAGGTAAATGGATAATACCAATTGGATTCGGGCCACGATTTTCTTGATCGACTTATGCTATGTTGTATATATATCTTTTCCAATTGCAGTTCATTCACTTTGCTGGCAAATTTGCTTAGTTGTTTGTCGGTTTGTTTTTATTTTATGGCATAATGGTTTTATAGTCAGCGCTTTCGTCAAGGAAGTCATCATCGTTATTTAAATAGCTAAAGTTTGTTATGATGTATGTGTTTTCCAGTGTGTGTGTGTGAGCGAGTGTGTTGTCTTTACGAGTAACTATCAATGTCTCTTTGGAACGCTTTTGTCATGATACTTTCAGTTCAGAAATCAACTTCAACAGCTGAAAGCAGCACGGAAGCAACTCAAGACAACAAAATCGAAAAAATCGAATCGAAAATCTGCTGTCATGTTATGACTATAAAATTATTAAAAAGCGTCGTTTATTTGATTATTGATAAACAAAATAACATGGAACAGCTATCTTAGGCATGCCAAATATGAAATACTCTTACTGAGTGATGTCCTTTAAGAATGATTACTAACTTAAATTCAGCTAATAAATATATTAATTTATTTAACACATTTTGCTTAAGATAATAATTTAGTTAACATATATTTGCCAGACCAAAAGCTACACATACTTCACAGAAAAATTAAAAAAATTTTATCTGTGTGAGTATTAATAAAAAATTATTAATGCAAAAAAAAGTCATTTATTATTTAATGCCTAAAGATGATTTTACAGTTTGTAAATAGTCAGGCCCCAATGAATTTTTTGATATTGAGCACTCATTTAATTTCAATATTTTAACACCCAAATGTGTTGTATCAAATGTCAATTTGCTTACTTTTGCTATTAGTAGAATTTTATTAATAATTGCCAAGCTTATGTTCACAAAATCAATTTTTATTTATTCTTTTTTTAAATACTGAAATCAAAACTCCATTAAATAATAAATTTCTTTTGAAATATGAAATTCACAGATAAACAATATTAAAAATGTTATATATTAAAAATATGAAAAGTAAATGAAAAACTTAAAAAAAAAACGTGCAGTTTTTCGACTTCAAGCACACAAAGCGAACTAAAAATGATAATTAATTAAAATTGACATGTTGTTAACATAACCATTTAAATTCCTCACTTTATGCGGTTGACAAGCGTATAATTCTATTTAATGGCTTATTTTATTTTTGCAATTTTGCACGACAACTAACCAGAATATACAAATCAAATTAAGTTTGTAAATATATTAAGAGAAAAAGAAAAAAGACTGCAAATGTATGGCTTGAGTTGAGGTAGGAGTGTTTTTTAGTAAAGCTTTCTACAATTTTAATTTTCCACACACGAATCCATTTTGCACACTTTTCGTTACCGTTAACCTTCAGTTGAAATTTCCCCAAATCATTCAACTTGCACTCACCTGTTTTCTCAACCATTTTGCACTATTTCTGCTGTTGCTGCTGCTGCGTCTGCTGCTGCTTCTTCTTGTTGTTGTGTTTCTTTGGCTGCTGTTTCTGCTATTCGATTTACGCGACGCGTGGGTTCGAATTTGCCGTTGTTTTGGTTGTTGTTATTTTGCTTTCGTTTGTGGTTGGGTTTGTAAAAGTGCGCTTTTTGTTGTATTTGGTTGTATTTGGGCGCACTTGAATCAAATGATTGTGCCAAAATGTCTTATTGCCAAATAGCAATAATTGTTAAGGTTAAGTGGCTGGCTGGTAGGTTGGTTGGTTAATTGTTTGGTTGATTGCACAATGGCCAACAGTCTCTTGACCATTAAAATTGGATTCAAAATTCGAATAGCGGCTTCTATTGCGCAAAACAAAACGCCCAACGCAAATTGTGAATTACAGACTTGACAATTTCACTTAACGGCAATTAATTACCACTCGTATCTCGCTCTTTTCTCTCGATTCACGATCGTTTAATTGAGTTTAAAGCACAAAATGAAAGCGCGCTTAACTTAACACACAATTATCAAAATTTACACAAATTTTGAGTCGATTCGAAATTATAAATTAAATGTAATTTTGTAAGTGCTTTGACCAGGTTTGTGTTTTGCTCGACTTGCTTCGACTTAATTCAATTCGAATTGTTTCGATTCGATTTGTTGCTGATTTTGCTTTTACTTTTTGGTTTTGGTTTTGCTTTTGCGTTTGCTTGCTGCCACGTTCGCTGCTCGAGCGCAAATAAACGTTGCTGGCGCTGTGTCTGTAACTGATATACTCTCAGTCGGTCTAACGGTGACGCTAACTGAGACTGCGACAGCGACTGCGGCTGCGGCTGCGGCTGCGTTCATGTTAGCAGCGACTGCGACTGCAACGCAGGCCCGTTTTGATTTTTGGGCTTGGCGCTTTGCGGTTCTTGTGAAAGGACAAGGCTTTGGGCCCTTGCTGTGACTGGCCCTTATGACTTAATTAGCTCCATATTTCTTACAGTTTTACATACTAATTATATGCTGCTTAAGAATTTGCAACGTAGAAGAGTTGTTTTTTTTTTATTATCAGTTTTTATATAGCCTAAGAATTTTGTAGTCGAGCGAAGCCAAGCGTGAAGTCGAACAAAACGTATTTCCTTATGTCACTCTATATATATAAACAACCTATTAGCATTAATTATTATTATTTATTTTTAATTGATTAATTTAGCAACTGGAACAAATCTTCGCAAGTCTTTTTAATACTTTTGTGGACAAGACAAGATTAATTTGCACCTAATAAGATAAAGCTTTGCATTGATCCAACGATTTCTCCAATCTTTCTCCCAAATGTTTTCGTCAACTACACTCCACAGATTCGCAATTCTCTTATCTTCATCTAAATCTTGTGTAAGTTCCAAAATTTAACATTTTGTATGATTATTTTTGTTCGAACTTTGGTCTGTTTCGATTGATAATTGAATTTAGAATTGACTTTTTAACGGTCTCTCTCACGTGTTTTTTTACTTTAAAAATAATGTCATAAAAATGACACTTGGCACTCGAGAAAATCCAATAGATAGGCGCAAAACTGATTAAAGCAATAAATGTTACAGGCCTTATCAGTCTGAAGAACATAATTCTTTTAGCTGATTAACGGTAAGCCATGTTGCTGCATGACTGACAAAGACCTCATAATACTCGCACTCGCACAATATTTGATTTTTTTGAAATTGCCTTTCCACTGTTGATTTTTTTATAGTATTTTGTTTCACGTTAGCCACGTTAATGGGTTATGCATGATGGCCGCTTATCACCTTTCGATTTTCACTTTTCCCGCAAAAATTTCGCTTGGCCCTGTTTGGCTTTAATATTGATTATTATTGCATATTAAAGTTATTCAAATCGTTAATAGGGTGCTTATAAATACCCACAACACCCACACAGAAACCTTGTCATATTTATTTCAGGCTCGAGCAACAGTTCCAAATTATTGACAAAACAAATGACAAAAACAGACGAGTAAACAAAAACAAATATATATATATATATATATATAATACAAAAAAAAAAAGCAAAACAAAACAGATGAAAATATTTTACCGCGCACTTTTTTCAATATAAGTATGCCAAAAAAACAACAACAACAACAATACAAAACAATTCAGGTTGGCTTTTTATAATGTGAACGAATATAAAAAGCGGTGCGAAATTAAAGGCAGTTAAAGATTCCCACAAATGATGTGAAATTATTCAAATTGCTGAGACTACCCAAGATTGTGTCGAACATTTAAAAGTCTGATCTGAGTTTGTAGCTTAAAATGCGCTTCGCATTTTGCTTATCAAATCACAATATAATTGTAAGTAGATTATAAGAATTAAACTTGTCGAATCGAATTCTTAAGCATTCCAGAATCTTTTTGTTTAAGAATGTTAACTTGAAAACGAATTCCTCATTTTAGCCGCTTAGATGACATTTATGATTAGAAAACTAAAGAGGAGTTGAAAACAAAATCAGTGACGTCATTTTGGCAGTTTGACAAATACAAATTTAGCACTCGCAACTTTGGAGCAATTTAATTAATTTCCTTATTGCCTAAAATAAAAAGCTGAAATGGGTATTAAATGTCTTTCAAATTTGATATTCATTTCTTATTTTTACATCAATTTTGCATGCAGCTTTGGCTAATAAATCAAGAAAACAATTTTGGAACTTCTTGGGATTTATTAATAATAATTAAAAACCAATAGAACCATCTACAGAAATATGGACGAATATCAAAAAATGGATTAAATATAAAACTATTTTGAAGTAAGTTTTTTTTATCCCCAAAACAAAGTATGCTTTTTATTGTTGTTAATCTTAACTAGCATAAGTAAAGTTAAATTAGTCTAAAAGTGCACTTGCAAGATTACAATCAATATATAAACATTTACAACTTGGCTAACAATTAGTTAAGATTAAGTCAAGTGCACAAAGCTAAAAAAAAAGATATAAAAAATTAAATCAAGACATTCAATTTTACAAATAGTCATTCAATAAGAGAAGCTTTTGTTTGTGACATTGAAACTGATATTGAAGCCAATGTTGTTGGCCAAATGATGACTCTAATTGCGCGCTTCCAGACGAGAAATGTACCACAATATCTAAGATTGTTGTTGTTTGCCCCTCTGATTTACAGCTATTGAATGAATTGGCCAAAATTTGGCAGGCAATAAACGCACATGAGTCAGTACAATTCGAGCCATGAAATTGCCAAAAATTAAAAATAATACATAAAAATTGATCGAAAATATAAAAAATTGGTTCAGTTTGTGGTTAAGTCAGGTGGGTCTGGTTGGAGGAGCGTGGAAAGTGGCACGTGCAATTGTATGGCCCATTGAGTTATGAGCGCTTCATTAGTTTGCTTTAGCCACACACACACACACATAGACTAACACACACTTGTATACATAGCCAAATAAAGGTCAATGTCGCCATCGGCGTCTCAATGCTGATCTGCAGCTTTGACACTTCAGAGCGCAGCTTCAACTTCATCCATCAATCTTTGTACGGCAACTGTTTCTTTGCCAGAGCCCAATGCGTGAATCGAGTTGAGTCACTTTCAATCCGTATCCGAATACGGGTCCCGCCTGTCCCTCTAAGCGTCATACACTTGTACAAAACTATCATTATAAAATTAAATATTAGAAAAAGTAAATTTCTAAATTTACATAAAAAAAGGTACAAATAAAATTTATAAAATACTTTTTATAAAATTGTTTCAAATTAGAAATATTAAGTCTGCTTTTTACAATGGAGCAGCTAAATCCTATAATCCGTTTAAATTATATGTTCTAAAAAATATATATGTATTTTTCTATATTTAAATTTAATTCAATTCTAAATAAAATAGACAATATAAATACGAATGTAAATATTTTTCAGAATTAATTTTTCTATTTTTAATTTTAAACCAATTCTATTTCAATTCAAGATATTTTAGTAAGTCTACGCTTATTTTTCAGAGTGTATTTTGCTGTCTCTCGTACCCTCTCCCATTATGGCTTAGAGCAGCGATTTGTACCTAATACTTATACCTATATGCATATATATATAGATATATACAAATATATATTTTGAGCAAATTTTATGAGGTGTATCCACACTTGTGTTTCAATAAGGCCGCTGCTTGCGGCTAAAATTCAACGTTTTGTTGGTTTTTGGCCAAATGCTTATTTTGCGTTTTTGACTTGTACATTGCAGTCACTGCTGATCTTGCCATGGACTATGACTAACTGTTACTTCAAGCCACAAGTGTTGTCGTTATTGTTGTGGACCCATTGACTAAATCATATTTCAACTTGACACACGCATATCGTGGGAAATTCTCCAAAGCAACCCCCAAAAATATATATATTTTTGATGGGGGCGTATGGCAAAGACACAATAATGCAAATATATATATAAATATATATATCCGTCACGACTTGGTCATTGAAACTGGCACAATCTACGCATTGGGCACCTGACAAGATCTACAATTGAAAACATATATTTATTTCTCGAATATTTATTCAAAAAACATTTCAGGCATTTTAATCCATAAATTAACTGCAAATTGTACAAATTAGCAAAATAAACTTTAGTTTTCTATATGCGATTATTGTTAAACTAGAAACTTGAAATAAATTATCTTAATAATGATGAATTTCTATCAGTGTATGAAGATCGGCCAGTTCTGACGGTTGGTGCATCATCTTGGGGCACTTCCTGCCAGCGAGGCGCGTGCGAAACTTAAATTTCAGGCAATTAACAATTTGTGTTTTTTGCTTTTGCCGTTTTTTTTCTTTGTCAGTTTTTTTGCCGCCAACACTTGAGTGCCAGCAGAATGAAATAAATAGAAGAGAATTGATTGACACACTCAAGTGCGTGTGTATTTTTGGCTGTTGTGTTGGCCATTTGCTGTTTATTTAATTGTTGTATAAAATAATCGTATTTGCTTAGCCAAATACCAAGAAAAATTACTCACATTTTTTGTTCTCTTTCTATTTTGCTAGTTAATTTTTTGCAGGTTGCCAGCTTTTTTGTAACTTGGGCACGGCTGCTGCAAAAAAAAAAAACTTGTACGTGTTTCAGTTAAGAGCCCATTAGCATCGAAATCGAAATTGTGGTTAATGGGCATGAGAACATTAAGCGAAAAAAGCGCAATTAATGAAAATATGTTTGTTGGCGACTGATAAGCGACAGATTTGTTAATCTTAACTTGGCTAGAACTGTGGCCAGCAACAACGGGAGCAGCATGCGAATTTCAATTAGCTTCCGCAGTGTAATTTCAATTCGAACTTTTAGTGCGCACTTTACTTAAGTTAATTTGCTTAATTGATTGACCCCCTTCAGGGTTGTACATCCGACTATTCATTTGTTATTCCCGTCACAAGTCGCTCACATCCCACCACATGTGTGGGTAGCTTCAAAGCTTACCTAATCCTCGCCACAACTCACAGCTGTATGCAAAACTAATGCCCTGTCATGCTGAGCCTCTTAAGTTCAAGGACAACAATAGTCCTGGCACTCCAACTGGGCGTTGTTCAAGTCAAAATGTCAAATGTCCCTTTGCCGACTCATAAATTTGAATAATGAAAAGTCAGCTTGAGGCTTGTGAGTTATTTTACCCTTGTTATGGGTAGGTAAATTTCCTCATAAAGCTGGCAAACCATTCCAACAGATATATCCGACATACTTTTAAATTTATATACCTTTGATCAGTTGGTTCGATTTAGCCGTAATGTGTTTGTTTTTTATGTTAACTGGCCTTGAAGCAATCTAACTGAAATTTTTAATATAAATAAGACCGGACCGAAACACTATATTATATAGTTCTCTTTGAAAGAATCTGTCGTAAGATGATTTCTAAGAAGAAGTATCGATATATCTTTGAGACTATAAATTTGTACAAATATAAAATGTCGACTTTCAAGCCAGACCTGAAATACTAAATATTTTTACTCAAATCAGCTTTAGGTCCGCACTAAAATTTAATCATAAGATTCATTTATTCTATATAAAAGTTTAGTTGGATACTTGCATGTAATATTTCTTCCAATATTGTTAAGGAACTGCGGTCTGTAAGGGTATTTAAAAAGTGCCTTCTGATTTTTTATATTTTTTTCTATTTGAGTAAGCTGACGTTTTGCTGATTCTTAGTACAATTTTCTACAGACCTGATAAAGGTGTGGAATTAGTAATTAAGTCGACATGTGACATATGTTTAAGTTCCAAATTCGCTAAACAAAATTTTTAAAATTCCAAGCATGTAATTTGATTTCTTCAATAATAATACAAAGCGAAATAAAACATGTAATGGTTTCGAAAAATTCGAATTTTTCACACAATTCGAAGTAATTAAAGTAATAACATAGCCGAGACGCAAACCAATTATAATTTATGATGCCTCATAAAAGTATGCCACAGTTCGTATCGCATGTATTTGGAATAATATCTATATTTTGTTACAATTTTTTTAAAACTCCTCAAACTTTGCTTAAAATTTGCTCACTAATCGCTTATAGATATAATTTAAGATATTTGCATAACTATGTTGTGTGTATTTCCCTTGTCTGCTATTTTTATTAATTGGAAAAACACATATATTGCTAACTACTTCTCTGGCAACTGAACCACACTGAAATTCAGCCATAGGCAGTGGCAGCAATTTGCCGCATGTCATGGGACTTTAACTTGGTAGTCTGAAATCGGATCGCCTTCCAAATCTCACCCACACCCATTCACATGATCAACGTTATAATTGTTGATGAGGGGCCATAAAGTAAATTGAAAGTGACAACCTTAACAATATAAGTACGGAGCAAAGAAATCAGTGTTTAATTATACGTCATGCCACAGTGGAAAAGTTTGAACTGTAGTAAATTAATTAAAAATCAAACCCAAAGCACTGTTCGAACTGTGTTTGGTTTTCGTGTGCGGCATGATAAGCGACATGAAAATTGCACAAAATTAAAAGCGGCCGGTGGGCAACTCATGGAAACTTTTACGCAAGAGTCACGCGAGAATCGGGTCTTTGGGGTGTTGTACCAATTTTTATATACCTATTTTTTTTGTATTTGCACCAATAAATGGTTAAATATTTAAACAGATCATAAAACAACAGAATGAACGTGTGTACATGGCTGATTGCACATGTTTATTTACTTACGAATTGGAAGTAATTGCGCGACGCTCGCGTCACAATTGACGTATCACACATTGATCATGGTGGCATCGCTAATTTTCCAACACACCTCCCTCTTTTGCATTATCCAAGTCAAGCTCACATTTTGATAAGCATTACAGCATACAACAACAACACAGCTTCTCCTTGGCACGCGTTTACATTTCTCACAAAAGCTCTCTCCGCGCTCTCCTTACTTTTCAAGCCTTGCTCCTCGTCGTATTTTAACCCGCTCGTTTGCAACTCTCTGCTAATTACATCGACTGACTTCGCACAGTGGAATGGTCAATTTACATGAACAAACACTACAATTAACTGTAATGCGAGCAAAGTATTGTTATTTTAATAATAAAACTGTTGCAGGCAGGAGAAAACCTACAAAGTTTGTGGTATATAAACTATTTAAGCTCAAATTAAAAAGAAATTTCACAATAACAAGTCTATTAAGTAATTTTGGTTTGCATATCCTATTAAACCAAAATGTTTTGTAGTCAGATCTGCCTTCCACAGTGCGTTACAAACTGCACAATCAAATGTGGTTGTATACCTTGATCCGCTAAAAATAAAGTATAGTTATCTTATTTTGACTCCGTTAAATTTAGATTTAAAAAAAGTTAAATAGTAAAAATTATACACAGTCTAAATTTACTTATACACATAGTATTATAGTATAGCACTTGAAACCACTAGACGCATGTATGTTTTGGCATACTAATCGCAATTTCAAGCACCTGACAGAAGCAATAGAAAACAAATCATATTTTTTACAGCTAGCTGATTTAAGTCGGTACTTCACGGTTAACAGTCCGAATCAAATTAAGAATCTGTTTTCTCGCACAGATAAAACTGATAAGAGACAAGTACATATATTATATAATCACAAAATAAATAAAACCGCAACTTTATGATTAGAAAAAAAATATTTTTCGACTATAGACATAACTCAATTCAACACTTTCATTTATTCTATTAATATATAAATACAATAATAGTATTTTTGACTATAGACATAACTCAACTCGACATTTTCACTTATACTTTGGACATAAAATATTTTCTAAGAAAAAAAAATAAGCACTTCTAATTAGCTGTGAAATGCACTCAAATATATAATTTTAAATATTTGACTATAAATAATTGAAAAAGTCCACTGTGCGAAGCATTGCGCTGGTTGTTTTTTTTTTTTGTTCTTTTTATCGTCTTCAAAGCTTTGCAGGTTTTGCGGCGCGCAGTGTTTGTTGTCGAGTCAAAGTGCGCGGATCACAAACATTGATCGCTCAGAGGGAGAAGGAGAAAGACTGAGAAGCAAATAGAAATATATTCCTGCGAAATTAGTTAATGTGTTCGGTTTACTCTGTGTGTACTGTTTTATTGTTGTACAATTATTGAAAAGGTGGCATTTATTGCACCAAAGGTGTCAATAAGCATATTATTCAAAATATTTCACTAAAAAGGTAAATATGTCAATTAACAAACCAATACAAATACTGTTAAATACTTGTTGGCTGCCTTCAACTGTACTTTGTACGTTTTTTGATTTCCTTTTTATTATCTCTATTTACTTGCTGTTCTTTTAAACCACAAAACCAAGCATAATATCTCAATCAAAGAAACATGTGTTGTAAAATATCAAAAGGAAAAGAAAACAATTAAATATATAAACGAATATGTTATGTGAAAATACACAAATGTTTCTATGAAACCAAATAGACAGATATGAATACTTACTTAGAAAATGCTGCCAAAAACAATAAAAACTATTAAAAAAGACTAGCAGAGCATTAAAATTTTGTTAACACAAATTACGCTATTTATATAAATATATAGTTATATATAATTCACTTATTTTAAAGAGCGCCGATGCGTGAAATGATGCGAACAATTATTTGAATAAAGTCACATTGTAACTATATATGTATATTCATAACAAAGTTGAGATCTATTGTGTAGCTAATTAGGGCCTCAAATCACTAGGCTTCGTCTATATTACATGAACAAATGAATTAAAAATACATACATATGGTTTTTTAGGTTTTGTGGCAACATTACTAGATAATTCTAACCCTTTGAATGAATTTTTGTTATTTTAAGTCTCTGACTCCAGTTGATGTGAGAAGGTTAAAGAACATCTAACGAATCATATAAAAATGTTTATTTATAGTTTAAGTGAGTTTTATATATATTAAAGTGACGATGATGATATCAACTGCTGTTATATATGTAGCAATGCGTGCGATAATATCAAAAACATGTCATCAGCCCCCAGAATTGGTCTCTTTGCGGCTAATCTCAAATACAGCATATATATATATATATATATACAGAAAGAACTGCTAAATTGATTAAAGTCATCCGCCATTATATCAGCTCTGTAATTTAGATGACTCCTACGCTTGGCCACTTGACTCATATATAACAACAGAGAAAAACAGCAAAAAAAAAACTTGAAAACCAAATATATACATTTTTATTTAAAAATGAAAATAGTCTAGAATAGATGTTTATTAACATATGCATTAGCTGACATCATTATAAGGCATTGACTTGTCAAATATATATACATAAGTGACTTACCTCGTCTGAAAATATACTTGAACAAATGCAATTTATGACTTATTTATTTAAATAATCGTTATTCAAGTTAACAACAGTTCATTAACTTTTATGTGACTGTTCCGTGTAAAAATGTAATGTGTGAATAATTTTATATTAATTAATGAACGCAACTTGTAATCGAATATTTGCAATCAGTTTTGTAGGTGTCAGAATGCAATTTAAATATTTCTTTATGTTTTTTCAATTTTATTGTTATACTTTGTTGTTGTTGTTGTTGTTGTTGCTGCATTTTGTGGCGGCGGCGTCTTTTGTTGCATTGTGTGCAAGAATTCAGTTAATTTGTGTGTCTTGTTCGAGGCGTTTGTGCTAATTTGTTGAGCAAACATTTCGACCTGACGTACAATGGCAAATTTTGTGGCAAATATCACGAACGAATTGCCAATACGAGATTATTACAGAATTATTGAAAGTGACTTACGAAATGGTATTCTTTGGCTATACTTCGATTCTTATTAATCATTCTGTATGATTTCATTTTTTGCTAAAGCCAATCATTACCAGATAAGCGTCTACTGATTATAGATTTTTACTACAACTGGAACATGCTATCATTGTTTTTGTTGTTATTACTGTTATTCGATTGCCACTTAACAAATTCAAGTGTTAATTGTATTATGAGGCAGGTGTTGGCTAAATCCGCAATAAAATGTTGCATGGAATGTCGCTGGGGAATAATACTGTGTTTAATTGTGGGACTCATTAAATGTGTAATATGCTTCCATGTAATAAAGTAAGCTAATTAGATGCATTAAAATTCCATTACTAGCTGCAGTTAGATGATTAATATTTTTTTTTTTATGTGAAAATGAGAAATGTCTTTGAACAAAACAAGTTTGAAATTCGTGAAACTTGACTTGTTAATCTTAGGCCATAAATCAAAACAAAAAAACACTCAAAGCGAATTCGTGTTTTGATTTTATTTAAATTTTATGTTCACACATAAAGATCGATTAGCAATAATACATAAAATTGAAATTTAATTGTATTGCCGATTACAAAACCTGTTTCAATGTGAGTCAGAGCAAAACGAGAACAGCAACAAATCTAATTTTATGTTTTATGATCTCAGAATTGACGTATGTTGCAATGCGTTCAACAACAAACAGTCAAAAGTTGTAGGTGCGGCTCAATAGAGCCTGTCAATTAAATTAAGATATATTTGTCAATTCACCAAATAAATTTATTGCGAACCACAAACAAGATGTCACCGTGAACCTTTATCTATTAAGAGACCAGCCAACAAACAATTAAACTCGATATAGATATACGGACAAAGAACTCAAAATCATTCACATGATATTGATTTATGGGCACTGGAAAGGAATCGTTGAGTTGAGGAACGAGTTCATTTCTAGGTTATTCAGTAGTCATGATCAGTATTAAACAAGATCTAATTAGCATATAACGAATTTTTAATAGTTAATGTTGTCAATAAAGTGATTTTAGACTTTATTTCATTGATTTAAATACATTTTTATTCTCTTTTGTTTGTATTTGATTTATTTGTTTATAACTTAACCCAAAATAGAAATTTCTTGAAAAACACACATAATAATAACCAATTCTAAAGTTGTTCAATATAAATTGAACATTGATTAATGTTAGGCCTTTTAATTTGGAATAAACAGAATGAATAAATAGTTAGAATTGTTGTTGTTGTTAATGTTTTTATTTTTAGTGATGTGCGGGGGCATGGCCAACTGCTTATAGCCCATTTTTGGGCTGGCTGCCTGCTCTTGACCGCGTTGCGTTCTGGCTAACAGTTGTGCCAAATACGTTGGCAGCTGTAAGCAGTGGTTCTGGCCATAGACAGCCAGCCAGTTAACCAGTTGAATAATTGCCTTGGACAACTACAACTAAAAGTCATTGCTAATCCCCAGAATCATGTGGCACGCGTTCAATTACGCTGCAGCCCAAGTTTTGTTGTCTTAGCCAATATTTGCTATTTAATATCTACACAGATTTTATGACCTAATTTGGCAGAAAATTTGTTTGTAAATATGATTATTTATTTGTAACTTGAGCTAATCAATTTGATAAAGAAAACCCTAAGACTTTAAGTCTTTGGTAAAATTCAGTTCTAATTAAAACAATTCTGATGAGTTTACTGAACTGCAATATTCCTCAGTTAAATTTTATTTAACTCTTTGAACTATTTTAAAAAATCAGTTCAGTTTTGGCAATTTTTTTGATGTGTAAAATTTGAAATCGTCTTCAGCTGAGTTTATTGCAGGTTTAACTCTTAATTTAATCGACTTAAAATCGTGTTTCGAATTTTAATTGAAGTATTTGATGTAGCCCGCAAACTCTTCATAAAAATGTTTTTTTTTTGGTAAAACCTTACATTAATCGAATTAAAATCGTGCTTCCACTTTCAAATTAATCATGAACTATTGCTACATATTTAAAGTTTATACATAAATTCAGTATTTGTACGAAAGTATTCACAAAAAGCTATTTCTTTAGCAAATTGCATCACTTCCTAAACATTTTCAAGTAAAAAACGAGTTTTTAAATAGATTTTTAAAATGGAATCGTCTTACTCTAAACTATTAAATGCGGATAATTAATATCAATTTCTTGAGTCCGTTTAAAATGATTTATTTAATTACAATTCATATGAAACTGCTACGATCCAAGTTAATGGGCTGTTTGTGGTTATCTATATTTGGCGATGGTATGGACTATGGCCAATTAGGTGCCATGTCAACGATGTCATTCAGCGGAAGTGGCTATCATCGTCGACTCTAATTTGACGCTCTGTAAAAGTGTGGGCCCCGTCCAAGCATTAACCAATCCCGTGGCTCTGTCTAGTCTCGACTGGTTGACTCGTCTCATAGTCATGTCCGTATTAAGAGCTGCATTCAAATGCGGTCATCGTTCACTTGAAAGTGGTCAAGCCATGCTTTGACAATTGTTCACTTCCAACTTGAGTGCATAATTAATGGTCTGAGATTGATGGACGTGTCACTTGTTTCTTTCAGTATCTGTGTGTGTGCGTGAACTCATTGTCTGGCTGATCGTCACCTGAAGAAGATGGGCAAATACGAGTACTCGCTGGGCCTCAATGAGTTCAAATCGAAGGATCTGCGCCTCTGGCAGGCGCTCATCGCCGAATTCATTGGCAATCTGATTTTGAACTTTTTCGCCTGTGGCGCCTGCACCCAGCAGGAGGATGGCACCTTCAAGGCTCTGGCCTTTGGTCTGGGCGTCTTCATGGCCATTACTGTAAGTGGACTTGTTAATCTTACTAAGAATTGTCAACTTTAATAAAATGTACAATATATTTATTTCAGATCATCGGCCATTTGAGTGGCGGACATGTTAATCCTGCTGTTACCATTGCCATGTTGGTAGCAGGCAGGATTAGCGTCCTTCGCGCTGTCTTCTATATTGTGTTCCAGTGTCTGGGCGCCATTGCCGGCACAGCAGCTGTCAAGGTGAGTTAACGATTTATTTTAATTTATTTAACAATTTTCATTCTAGAATGAAACGTTTCGTTGTCCAAATGCGAATTGTTACTTTTCGAATGCCTATTTTTATTTAGTCTTACTCATTTTTGACATGTTGTTTTCCTCTGCAGATCCTGCTCGATTCGAACTATCACAATGGATTGGGCCACACTAATCTGGCACCAAATGTCACTGAGCTGCAGGGATTGGGCATTGAGTTCTTCCTCGGCTTGGTGCTTGTGTTGACCGTGTTCGGTGCCTGCGATGGCCACAAGCCGGACTCGCGATACACTGCTCCGCTGGCGATTGGCATGTCGGTTACCTTGGGCCACTTGGGCACAATTAGCTATACGGGCGCCAGCATGAATCCGGCACGCACACTTGGCACCGCCTTTGCCACCGACAACTGGAACGCCCATTGGGTGTACTGGGTGGGACCGGTGTTGGGCGGTGTGGCAGCTGCCCTGCTCTACACCCAGGTGCTGGAGGCCAAGGCGCCAGCGAAGAGCAGCGAGAACGCTGAGAAATATCGCACACATGCCGACGAACGTGAGGTGAGACCATTTGCGGCTTGGCACGATAAGAGTTTCTATTGAAATCGCACACTCAGACAACACACACACGTACACACACACACATACAAACACTCATACTACTCATTGTAAATACCATATTGAAACAGCATTTAGCCACAAATTGGATTTCATTAAATATATTTCAATTCCGTTTCACATTTCACACAGCTGCGCAAACTGGAAGGATCTCGCGACTTTGCCTAAGAGCGGAATACACATTGCTCATATTCGCTGATTATTGTAGCTACAACATCACCCACACACACACACACACATCAAGGCAACTCGAGTCCTGCGAGTCCAATTCAAATGCTCACAAGAATTGAAATGGAATATGCGATGATTGAACCACCTTGTCTTAATTCCGTTTCGTTATAATCTTGAATAATTTATGCATATTACATGTTAATTGTTGTATGTACAATGTATTTATGTATTTATTTATGCGAAAACATTTTTATAAACTAATACCTATTAAATATAAGCTGTGCCTAACACACACAAACACAAAAACACACACATAAACTCAACACTTGAGTTCAAAATAAAAAGTAAATAAAAAGAAAAAGAAAAACTTTCGCAGGATTTTTTAGGGAGAAATTTGAATAATGAACCGTTGAAAAGCTCATCGCATAAGCTTTGTGCGGCATTTAAGAGCACTGCACACTATTGGCGCCAGAAGCTTAACAGTTGAACACACGCACACAAACACACACATCGCACAGTCAAACAGTGTTTGAAAATAGCCAGAGAAAAGAGATGCGCCAAAGTAGCGAGAAGCGTAAGGAAAATGAAAAGTTTGGCGCATTGCCTCAATTCAGTTGATGTTGTTGCGTGTTGGCTGCTAAGTTAGCATAAAAGATACAACCTCCCACGTTCGTCGCTCGACATTTGTAACGAAACGATAAATAACTAAACTAACAAAGCTCACACAAATCACAGAAGGAATTTGTTAAATTAAATATATATCTATATAGATATATACAAATCGAGTGAATAATAAATGCTTCTATAGCTATTCAAACGTTGTGTTCTGTGTGCTGCAAACAAGCCAAACCAATCAATACGAAACAACAAAAAGTAAAGCCAACAATTAGCCTTGTTAACCAAAAACCAAAAAAAAATAAATAAGTTGTAAAAAAAATAAATCGAGAATGTCGCCCGCAACGGCAAAAGAAAACGGGAAAAATGAATGCGAGCATAAATTGCATTAGGTTCTGAGTTGGCCCACTTTGGTCGGTGCTAAATCGATTTCTACTTACATATTATGAAACAAACACCTGCGCGTGACCTCTGAGAAGGCCTGCAGGACAGTGTAAACGGCAGACGACCAGTGTTGAATCAGTGTTTTATTCATATATATATATAGGTCCTGTGGCTAGTGCAAAAAGGTAATTAAACTTTCATATATCTGCCATGTAATATGTCATAAAAAAAACATAAAAACAGAAGCAAAAAGTTAATTTCAGCTGCAGCTGCGTGTAAGAAAGGGAGCCATAAGGAACACGCAGCCACGCTAGCTGTGAAAGAGTGAGAGCAAGCAACAAAGAGAGCCACGAAGAGAGCGAGAGAGAGAGAGTGGACTGTCAGTGCGTGCGTGTATGTTGTTTACATTGCCTCTCTTTGCTCTATTTTCCTTAGCCCTCTCTCGCGCCCACTCTCCGTCTGCCCATCAGCTGTGTGGGACTTTCTTAATAACCGGCAATAACAAACACTTAACTGCACTAAACAATTAAAGCACTTTGCTAATCATACGCTTCGCTAAATATTTACTAACATATCCCATAGCTGCCACTTATTAGATGCTTGCAGCCAGACAGACACACACACACTTGTTGCCCCATAAATCAAACGCTGTCTGCTGCCTAATAAAATACAACAATCCATCGAATCGATAGAACAATTCCGAGTGTCTATTTAAAACTTAAGCCTTAACCTAAAAAGTGTCAATAAAACAAATGTGCGACATTCTTTTGGTCTTCTTCGATTTGTCTGTTGACACTTTGCCAATGTTAGTTTGAAATATGCAAAGAATCTTATGCTAACTTAAACCACAATTCGAAATAGATGGCACACATGTCTATTGACTGCATAATTTACATACATATAATAATATATATATATATATATATAGTCACTTTCATTGAACTCACTCAATCAAATGACTTGCCACACACTCGATTTGACATTGGTGGCAGCAGCAGCAACAGCCCTGACTTGGGTCTATCACACATTGACCTAGAATACATATTAGAGGTTATGAGTAGCTATTATTAGTTCACTATGCAAACATAAATACGTATCTATATCGGTGTATATATATATATGCATATATAATCATCTACAAATATATAAATATGCTCATGGTAAGGGCAAGTGAAAAGGAAATTTGATAATAATCGTATTGTCATTCGGGCTAAATTAATGGCTTATAAATGTGTCCAACTAACTGGATACATATTAGTCTAGACCATATTTGTTCATGTGTTAATTTGTTTATACTGTCTTCAAGCTAAACTTGTTTAACTAATAATCAGTAGCGTATTTCGAACTCGGTTGCATGAAAATCCATTTCTAGTTTCATTCAATTTTCGTGAAAAATATGTTTATTTTTATATTTCCAATTAAATCACCCACACAAAACACACGCTTCCACGTCAATTTAAATATATTCAAATCTAATACTAAATATTTCATTCGTTTGTGGCACACTTTGCTCGGCAAAAGCAATTTACTTTTAATATCAACAATACGAAATTAAATAAAAATTGTTTACTCTTTGGCGAAATTCAAGAACTTAATGAGTTAATCAGTTAATTGCTTGCGGAATGAGAATAAATATAGTTCTATTATTTATATAGATACATCTTCTCGTTTGCAGTTAGCAAGATGACGTTATAGCCAGGAAGTTATGAAGTTGAGTCGCTTCTATGCCGAAAAGGCCTTTTAAACTTTCACGCAGAATCATTATCAAATCGAGGTACTCTACATAGAACTAAATATATATATAGTATATATGTTTGCATAACTTTATATGTTGCTTACAGAAGTGCGGATTGAGCCTTGCTGACAAGATGTGGACTAAAGCAAATGCAGCCGCGAAAGGGCTGCTCACCTTGGCAGGTAAGAAATCGCTGTTTAGGCCAAATGCGTTAATGATTTGTGTATTAATATAAAAAAAAAAAAAGAAAACAAAGCAGCTGCTTTATGGGCCTACATCGCATTTTATTTGTTCAATCGAATCGACATGAAACAAAACAAAGCCCACAGCGAATATTGTTTATGAATCAGATTCTAGTTATCCAAAATTGCACAACGTCAGTTCATAATTTGTATTTTCACAATTAATCGTTGACCAATATAGAATGTGTTGAGTGTACAAAAATAGCCGGACAATCTCTTGCGATACATATATATATATATATATATGCGCCATATCCATATTCACAGACAGACAGCCTCAGCGAAGTGCGATGCGACATGCTAATAAACAAACGAGAAAGAATCGCACAACAACAACAACAATAAAAAACAACAAATATTTAAACATTTTAAAGGGCATATTGAGTGCGTTGAGTACGGGTTATTTGTTATTATCAATTAGCTGAAATCTATTTCAATTTGATTAATTTTATTTCACGATTTATTTTCTCTATGTAAAACAAACAAAAAATATGTAATTCAAATTGTACAAAAAGTTATTTTGGCATTGGCAAAATTCGGTACGGCTGATAATTGTTTTCCAAGTAAGTTTTAGTTTCGTTTCAGAATTTTTGCGTCGTTTGTTTCTGTTTCCGTTTTGCATATGATTTTAATTTTTTTGAAAACGTTTTTGTGTTTGTGCTAAACAAATTGTGTATATTATTTAGTTATGTACTCGTACTAAAAACAATATTAAAAAAATTACATTTTCTCCGGCTAGCCAAAAGCTTAAACCACCCTTGCAGTAGATTTCAGTAACAGCTACAAGTTTCCAATTTTTACATTATTTTGGCTGACCCAAATCAAGTAAAAAGTAAACCAAAAAAGGGTGAATTTTCTGCCTTTTCATCTACAATTAAGTCATGATAACAAGCCATATAAATATAGTAAAAAAAAGAAAGAAAAATCGCTCAAGATCATATGTATTCATATAGCTATAAATTAAGTATAATTAAAGCATAAATTGCAATTTTAGATACTCTGCAAGGGTGCCTAGAGCAGATGTAAGGCTAAGGCTAAAAAAAAATCCACCCACAACCCATGTAAAAAAAAGTACTCGTAATACTCGTAAATGAAACATGAGTTAAGTTTTGGTTAAGTTTTTGTTGGTACGTTTCGACTACTCTGCACTGAGAGTCGTCCTTAGACAATTTGGCCACATTTCAACCAACCAACCAACACACCCACACACACACACATGTCCTGCATTTTAAGAGTGCGATTGCCACACAAATGTGTCGTCTCGTTCTCGCATCATGTCTTGCATACATTGTTGTAAAGTGAAAGGAAAGAAACACTGTAAAAATGCATTATCAACAACAAAGTATCAATCTGTATAGTTATATATATATAAATATAAATCTATAAGCGTAACTGTTTCACAAAAAAAAAAAAACTGTGTGTGTTCAAAACTTCCCATACTCCAACAGCTGCTCTCTCACTTTCACTCTCTCACTATTTCTCTCTTTGCCTCTGCCTCTCCCTCTCTTTCTGTCTACACTCGCTAATTATGCTCGTAGGTGAGGTTTTCCTAACTGTGTGTGTTTTTTATTGTGTGTGGCGCTGATCCCTTACACACCCTCCCCTGCCCAGAGTTTGTAAAAGTCCTGTCCAAGTCCTTTCCTTTCCGGCATCCACAGCCAGTTGTTTTGGAATGTGAAAAATGTTTAAGATCTCTCAAAAAAAAAATATAATTTTACCTAACAAACTTCTTGTATTTTGATAAATGCTTGCTTGATCAAAACTGCAACTACAACAATCTAAACAAACATGTTCAAAATCAATTTAAATATCTGATTTCAAAACAATTCTCATTCCAATGGCTGACTGATGATGTTTATGCCGGATTCCATTTTCTCTATCTTATTTGGCCCTTTCCCCGAGAACCATTTTCATGCAACTGTTGAACTTCATTTATCATCATCCTGTGTTCTACTTTGCTCTTCCTTTTATTGTTTATTTGCAGCCATATTTGGATTTCTGACTTTCGTATGGATTCCATCAGCCTCAGCCGAATGTCAAAGTATGAATCCATTGATCCTCTCTGCCTATATACAAATGCTTAAATATAAATTACTTATAAAATAACCTTTTTGCAAACAAGAAAAAACCAAATCAAACCAAACAAAACCAAAAAAAAAAACAAAGAACTAAATTAAATTATTTAAAAAAAGAAAACACAACACAAAAGTCATGCATAATTATTATGTATATTCTAAATGTGACATTTTTAATTGGCCAATCTCAACTGAACGAACACAAATATTCAATCCCGAACATATTTCTTTATCGGCATTATGTTCCCAAAAAAAGGCTCGCTGATTACTCAATGCAATTTGACTATAAATGTTTTTTCGATATACCTACTAAATTTACCTTCAGCCCTGCCCATTCTCTCTTATGATTTATGCCATTACAAAAAATGCTGATTGCCCTTCAGACTCATAATTCATAATTCTTGACAAGCAAAAAAAAATATATATTTAATATTTAGCACAAATTATTTATGTTTAAGCCAGGCTGTCAAACCGAGAGCGTTAAGCATAGTTAACCAAAATAAAGAAGGAATCTGAAGCAAAATTCCCTTTAAATTTCAATCAAAGTAACAATTTGAAAACGAGTATTGATAAAAATAAATTAATAAGATAGAATTCAAGTTTGACAATCTGGCTTAAGCAATGCATATTTGAAGACCCCCTCAAAAAACTAGAAAACTTTCTAATTGACTGTTCGCCTCAGCTGGCACGAAAAGGATATTCAAATGTCCTTCCACTTGCTCAACCACAAATCGTTTGATTTCATGACGCCATCCTTATTCTTTGTCTACTTTGCAACAACTATTTATCTCTTCTATATGTTTCTCTGTATGTGTGTATGTTGTGTATGTATGTGTGTGTGTATGCCTTTTTAATTCAATGTGTATATTATAAGCAATATTCTATATTCTCAAACAAAAAAGAAAAAGAAAAGATTTCTCTTACAATTTTTCAATTGCACGTCTTGTTTTTTGCACTTTAGAATCAGTTTGTTTACTTTCTTGAAGCACATCAAGTTAGTCACTTTATTTTCAAATTAATTGAAAATTTACTGATTAAATTCAGATTATCATTAAATGTGACTTGATAATGTTAAAGCTTAACAAGAATACATGTAGACTTTTAGAAAGTCCTCTCATAATAATACACTCCTCAGTTTTCACCAATAAATCACGCGTAATTTGTAGATTTTCAATCAGACTCATTTTGTTAACCACATATTTTAGTTATCATTAAGTAGAAGTTAAGAAAACTATTTTATTTATATAATTATTAAATTATTTTTTTTTTAGCAAAGTTTAAGTGTAATTCAAGTTAATTCCAGTTAGAACTGAATAATAATTGGTATCTTAAAATGCAAGAAATATTTCAACAAAAAATGCACATTCAGCATGTAAATTGAGGCAACTCTTATTTTATTTT
Organism: Drosophila fungiperda; assembly: GCA_035042345.1. Classification (NCBI taxonomy): domain Eukaryota; kingdom Metazoa; phylum Arthropoda; class Insecta; order Diptera; family Drosophilidae; genus Drosophila; species Drosophila fungiperda. The sequence continues at coordinate 1,218,758 of JAWNLM010000159.1, read as the reverse complement.
ATTTGATTTGTTGTTTTACTCTTCACGTTGACTGCATTTTGTTAGAGCCACTGCATGCTTGTCTCAATAATAATAAGCTATATGTAGTAAATAACGGCTTTTGTATATATCAATTTACTATATATAATTATGTGTAGGTTCTTGCGATTGCCAGACTCTTAGTCGGGTAGTCTTGACAAATTCAATTTAAAAACTCTTCACTGTTCCAATTGTAATATATATTTTGTGCTTTATACTGCAGCGCGTTCAATTTACTGCTACGAGTGCGATTCGTGGACGGATGCACGTTGCAAGGATCCCTTCAACTACACCGCCCTGCCGCGCGATCAGCCACCCTTAATGACCTGCAACGGCTGCTGTGTGAAAATGGTGCGACACCAGAGATCACGTAAGTCTCAATTGAGGGTCAAACAATGCTGGAATTTTTTGGGGTTACAAGAAGCCAAAAACGTAGTCAGGAGTGATATAGTTTATTAATAATTCTAGTCTCGTTTGAGATCGGTACTTAGTTTCTTTGATCAACAATTTTTATCTATCTATTTTACACATTTTAAATGTACAAAAGTTTGAATCCAAAAAACACGATGAATCAAATTAAATAGTTTTTCACTTGGAGTACTGGCTTTAAGTTTCAATCGATTAATCTCGGCTTAAATCCCGATCAATTAAATCCCTTTCAGGAAACATCAAATTTTAATTCAGGTTCTGAGTATGAATTTTAATCAATTTAATTGGATTCCAGTTTCTGTTCTGGTTTATGTCAGATTTATAAATATATAATCAAAACCAGAATTCAAATTTTTGCCAGTATTCGGTTTCGATATTTTCTTATTTCGATCGAAAAAAATATTAGTTTCAATTGATTAATTGCGGATAAGGCAGATTGAGTAAAATGGAAATGTCATAGATGAGTTTGGGGGAAGGTGGAGGTTTCTCAATTTGGTCCAATCAAATATGTATGTGTATTTTCTGTATTTTCTGTTTCTGCTCTTCTGTCGTTTGTCTTGCAGCCTACGAGGTGGTGCGACGCATGTGTACGTCACAATTACAAATCAATTTATTCATGGTCGATCACGTGTGCATGATGGAAAGTTCAGGCAATGGACATATGTGCTTTTGTGAGGAAGATATGTGCAATTCTAGTAAAAGTTTATACTCATTCGCAAAGGGTTACAACCATCTCATAATCATCCTAACGCCATGGCTAAAACTGCTCCTACAACAATTTGTGCACAGATAGATTAACAACAATAACAATAACAAAACAAACAAACAAACAACAATAATAATAACAAACACAGACACATTCGTTAAGTCCCTTAGAAGCGGTTAAAAGTACATACAGATAACAGAGACATATTTAGTAAGAGATCATGGCTAACACACACAAACACACACACACACACACACATAAACATTAACACGTAACTTGAAATTGTTTCGTAGTCAAACTTTGTGATTTATCAAGTTGATTTTCATTCTGCAAGCACAGTTAATAATCGAATACTAATATTACTACAAGTAGATTGAAAAGTTTTGACTGCACACACACAATATATATAATATATATATATATATATATATAGCGATGCATACAAAAAAACTTCCACAAAAAGAAGTGCTGCATACTCAATTCAGTAATGAATGCAAATGAAAATGACTAGAAAATGAAATGCGCGTTTTGTTGCACTTTGTCAGATGTTGCATACATGAATCAATATACGTACAACTTGCTATATACTAATACTAATACTACTACTACTACTGCTACTACTGCATACTACTTGGAATGTTTGATACTCGAAAGTACTCTTTCGATACTGAATAACACATACCACACACACACATAAACACACACACACATCTATTTGGAATGCATGTTGTTAATGCTAAAGCATGTAGCGCTTAAGTAGGTACTCGTATTTGTAGTTCAAACATTTCATTACATTTTGTTACTTACATTTATAGAGAGTTTTTCCACACACACAAAAAAAGAAATTTAAAAAAAAAAAATTAAAATAAATTTATATTAAATATATATTTATGAAATGAGTTAAGCACACATCAATCATACTCTATTCATAAGTAAGCTTTATAAGTCATTTAAAACACTAGGCATAAGCAATTGTATAAATTTCTGTTCTGTATATATACACATACGATATATATATATATAGTAGTAGTATGTCAGTGTGCCCCCCTCACCCTTGCGATGTGGAAATGGAATAGTATTGTGCAATGTTCAAGTCTGATGAATGCTTGTCAATTGCCGCATTGAAAACTCAAATGAAATTTTGCTCATTATGTTTATTCCAAAAAGTCAAGAAAATCGGAAATCCTAATCGTTAAGCTATATATGATCTATATGTCCAATATCATATCACAATTACTACTCCAGCCAGCTCCAGGAGTAGTCAAGACACAAATTATGAATTTATGTTAATTATGTCCAAGTAGTTGCTTTTAGCTCTGTATAAAGAATATTTATATTTCAATAATTTTCATTCTCTTTAGTTTCTCTTTCAACAAGTGATAATTAGCCAGTAAGTAGTCCAATTCCGAACAAAAATCCCCTTTTACACAGATTTTCTATATGCTGGTTAAATCGTTGCTTTTACCGTCCGTCTGATCAACAAAAAGAAGAAGACCTAGTTGTAAAAAATAGCTTTCAGTTTGAATAATGGGAAATAAGAAACTGTGTAGAGGGTATTCAAATAGTCGGTCTGATTGCGACTATGTTGCTCTTAATTTGTTATTCATGCTAGTGATAGTTTTTAAATACCAAAACCTCAAATCATTTATGTACTTTACACACATATTATATTGTTAAAAAATGTAGCTTATGATTTCATTTGATAATTATATATATACAATTACATAATTATGACAAGTTAAATTTGTATTCCTATGCGTAATGAACAATTCGAATTTTCATTTGTATTCTATTGTAATAGAAAATTGGCTAATCAGAAATTAAAAATAAACATTTTTACTACATACATGCTACACATGTATGCTTATGTATTTGCTATATATATTATGTACTTTACTTCAATGTCTCAATCTCTCTCTTTCTCGCTCTCTCGCTCGCTCTTTCGCTCTCAATCACCTTTAAAACTCTGAAATCACATTTTGAATCAACATTTTTTTTTTGGCTCGATTGCACTTATCATCTGTAATATACATATATATCTAAATGCATATATACTGCTATACTACTACTACTTAGTGCTGGCTTTAGTTACTAACTTGCTGTTACTAATTATTCCAATAACAACAACAACAAAAACAACAACAACCAATGCCAGGACATGCTTTCAAGTTCAAATTATTCAGTTCCGTCCAAGCGTGACGCATGTTAAAATATTTAAAAACTTAGCCTATTTATAATGCTCCCAAGGTAAGTTTTGCTTAGAATTTCTTATTCTGCACATGCAACTTTTTTCGTAACTCGCTCGCCCTGATCCAGAATTCAACGGACGATTCAACGGAGACACATATATCTAGTTATGAACATGCACTATAATAAAATACTCTCTTAACCACAACACATCCCAGAGGTTTTTGAAACTTGTTTTGGTTTTTGTATAGTTTAGTTTTGCGTTGTATTTAACATTGATTTTCTGGTATGTTGGTTTATTTGACTCTATATATACATACAATATGCATACAAGTATATATACTATATACATTTAAATATATATACATTAATATCTAACCAACTTTGGTTTGTGTATGTGGACAATATTCGTATGCCCAAGTATTTGATTGAAAGTTAATGCGTTCTCAAGTTTTTCAACAAAAAAAAAAAACAAATTAAATCTCAAATTTACTTAATCATCAATTACAAGAAACGGAAAATCACCAACCTTCGATACAGATTTTTAGTGCAAGAAAAAAAAACTAGAAACAAATATCATTTATAGTTTAGTACTTTTTGTAGTTAAACATCTCTCTCTCTCTCTCTCTCTGAATCTTTCTTACTCTCTCTCTATATAAATATCTCTCCCTAAACTTTATCTTTATCTGTTTACATATTTCTATTCTCAAAAACTCTGTTTTCTTTACAACTCTTTTTAATCTAATCTATACTTCACAAACATAGAACTCTACTAGAGACACTTTCTGTAGTTACCACAAAAACAGCAATAACAAAAACAACAACAGCAACAACAACAATATATCTAAATTCCAACACGTTCCACATCAGATATGCACTAGTAACTGGAATGGGGATATCACAGATGTACATACATAACATACATATATATATATAATATATATTCACCGTACATAGTGAAGCGAATTTTTTTAAAACCACTATTTTCGGTATTTAAAATGTTCATTCCGTTCCTTAAGTTTCAAGTGCATATCCATCCACTGAAAATTAGAATCAAAATACAATGACACTGAACAACTAATCTACAAGCACAAAATACAGTTTCAGTCTTAGCCGAAAACAAAAAAGAAAACCATCACAGTTCTCATAATAAACAATCGTAATTTTTTGCTATGATATTAGGCGCGTTTCAAATTAAGTCTTTAATAAATTTTATGCCAAGTCCCGTTTTTACCGCCATTTTGCGGCGTATTCGAAGATCCATAGATTCCTCACAATACAAAAAGCACTAAATGAATATCAAAGACTTTACCAATATAGCCGTTTAGCTTTTCACAAATATTGGTATTGGTTGTTGAATATTGTAAAAGAAAAACCAACAGACAAACAAAAAAATTAGACGAAAAAAAATAACAACTATGAACAAGAAAAAACCAACATTTCCTTAAACGTATATTTTTTTTGTGTTTGTTTTATTTAGTTTGCTTGAGTTGAGTTCATTGAGAAACGCCTAGAACCATTTCCCCAAGTCCCGTTATGACCGAGTGCTTTCGCCTACGTGCCAATCATAATTTCCTGCTATGATTTCTTTCGTTTTGATAAGCACCATAATAATAACGACATACCCACACATACATACCAAAATACTGCACACGCAAATCACTCAACCATATATAAACACACACATAAATAACGGCAAGCATAGTCAAAGGCCTCCGCTCAGTTCCTTATAATATGCTCAATTCATCTAAGCATCAAATCGCTTTGTCTGTCTCTTTCTCTCGCTATATCGCTATTTATTTCTTATACATACATCAGTCAGAGTGTGTAACAAACAAAGCTGCACAGGCGCCATACTGTGTGTGCGGCAAGGCTTTTTCGCCTGCGATCGGCGAAAAGCACTCTCGCACAACGGTAGCGCTCTCTCTCGCTCCCCGCAAACTCTCCACACATCATGGTGAGATGCTTAGGTTATCTCCTTGTCCTTTACCCTTTACCCATTACCCCGTTATACGCTATGGTGCTTTTTCACATACGCCACCACTGTCTGACTTAAAATTTTTTCATCATGTACGCCATCGCATACCATGACAGGAGCCGCAATGAGCGCGACAGCTGCTCGACAATTGCAACACTTATCTATGTATATGTTCACACAAACGTACATGCAATTGTGGACAAGCTGCGCACGCACATTTGCGAGCAACTGCGGCCAGTCGGTTGGACTCCGTGTCTGTGTGCGTGTGTGTGAATCAATGCATGCATACGCACTCCGTCACAGAGCCAGCCACACTTGTGTATGTATTCAATGTGTACGTCCAAATTGCGGCGAATTCAAAGCAACAACAGCAAACAGCAGCAGTAGCAGCAAAAGCAACAACAACAATACTTTGGGCATCAGCACAGCAACATCAGCAACAACAGCAGCAATTGCAGAATCATCGTTGGAGTTTTGAAGAACAAGCAGAAGAAAAAAGGAAGAATAAAGCTTTCAAGGCTTTTAGAATGCTTTAGAGTGGCAGCTAATCGAACACCAAATAAAGCTTTTTTGTTTGTTCTTCCAATATTAAGCAATTAAACATTTTTAATATAAATACGCTTACTTTTAGTTTTTTGTTGCTCAAGCGAATTCGAGATACTCCAAATTAAGCCCTGTATTAGTATTAAACATTATAAATGTAAAACATATATTAACCGCAAAAGCAAAAACAAAAATAAAACAGCTTTTAAATTGTTAATATTTATCTATAATTAAAATAAGCAGCACTTTATAAATAATTCTTAGCCTGATCAAAACATAGAAATCACACACAGATTTTTTCAATGTATGAAGTTAATTTAATTAATGTACTTTCGAAACACACACATTAAAATAAAGTTAATTATCTCAAGCAATTATCTAAGTCAAAAATCAAAGATAAAAAGTGCTTGAAAACGAAAGCGAAAACTTCCAATAATTTTTCATTATTTACAAATAAAGCGCATAAAATGTGAATTTCTGTCTTTTCTTCTTCATTTGTTGATAGGAAAATAAAAGTAATTTGAACAAAGAGAAAATGCAGCAATATAATAACCCTCTCATATTTACTTTTATATTCATTATTTTACATCGATCAGGTTTTATAGTGCTTCAAAATTTTGTAGTCACACTCGATGGTATATAAGAAATTTAAGTTCTCAAATTAAACGATCAAGCATTTTATACTGAACAAAAAATAATATGATTTTTATTAAATTCAAAGCTGTGTTGAATAGCCGATAGGGTGCACTTGACACAAGATGTTTGCTATGAACACTAGCACGAAAATTAAACTGCAGTGTGCATTCTTAATGTTTTTCTACTGAACGCTAGATGGAGATAGCAAAACTCCTGCCAAAAAAAATGTACTTCGTTAAAAATTGTTAGTCCTCTCCTAACACTAACATTGTTTTCAAAATTATTAACAGCACTGCAAAATTTTAATGAATACTTATTTACTTCTCCATAGCCATAAATTGAATTAAAGAAGTTTGATAAATAAAACCACTAATAACTTTAAAAGACGATGCCAGTAGAGTAGATTTTTCAACATTTATAGAAAGAACAGCCAAAGCATACCACCTAAATAGTTCAAAATATATTTCGTGAGCATTCTTCGTTAAATGAGCAGAAAGTTCGTCAAGTGGAGCAGTCTCGAATTCTGATTGCAATCGGTTAAATCGATATATCGCTTAACTGATGTTGCTCCCATCGCTAAATCGCTGGCACTTTGCTGCCTGCTGACCAAACAACGAAAAATAATAACAATTTATGAACAAATGCAGTCGATCGCCCATGCTCCCATTGTATAAATTCTATTTAGAATTAAATTTTACAATTTTTAGCGAGACCCCCATTTAAATTGATCGAGTGTAACGCAATTTGAGCTACCCTAAATAATTTTCCAAGGCAGTGCGACGAGCGTTCGACTCCGAAAATGCTTTAGTATCAATTCGTGATGGCCGCCCGCCATTAAGTAAAAACGTGTCCGTCGAAGAAAAACAATTGCAAACGTTTATGTTGACGAAACTGTCAAAATATTGCTAAATTCGCTACGGAAAACAAAAATACAGTGGAAGCACATGATTTCCACACATTTCTGAAGTGGCAAAACCAAATTAAGTGCAAAAGAATGTGCGTGAAAAATGTAAATCGATTTTCTTGTTTGTGAAAAAAATCTTTTCGCTGCTTTTGCCTGTTATTCAAGTGCAGCTCGCCAGAGGGCGGCACTGGTGCACGTTTCGGAGTCGCAGAGTTCTATGCCGTACTAATTGTTTTTAACGCCGTTGTTTACTTCATCGATAATTATTGTTTTCAGTGTGAATCTTAAATAATATAACAAAATAATTTAATTGTAGTGTGAAATTATTTTTTGTGCATGCATTCCTCGCTTATTTCTTCTATTGCGTACAAATTATATGTTATCGTTACTCCGAAGCTGCTGTTAAAGCAACGCCGATGCCATAAACAAACAATTCGCGGCCTGGGAATGCTATGCGTCGTCGTTAGACTTCGGCTGTGGCCGCCATTACTGCTTCCAGCAAAACCACGCTATACGCAAAATTCGTGAAATTTGTGTAAATTTTTCAGCGAATTATCAACAAAATTGTGTGTGCAGGTGTGTGAAAAACGCGGTAAAGTGCGTTAAAAATTAATGCAAGCTCTACAAAATATATCGCGGCAAGAAAATCTTAATGCTCTAACGAATATTTGCAAAATACAAATCCCACATTAAGAGTGCTACGGTTTTTTTTTTCATCGTATTTTGCGGATGGGCTTCGTGTTTTTCTTCGTGCAATTCGCCGCATTTGTTTTGGGCGAACTCGCCGCGTGTGTGTTTGTTTATGCCGCCTTTTTTACGGTCGCATCGGCGGCGCGGCTTTTTCTGCTTCTATCTCTTTTCGCCTACATTATGATTTTGCATTTTTTGTTTTGTGAGTTCTTTTTCTTGTTTTTTGTTGAGCTCGCTTTAAAATCAACCACAAATTCTTTCCTTGTTTTCTTCAACGCTCTTTTTCTTTCTATTGTTTTTCACACACACACACAAACACACGTAGACTAAGTAAATTGATTAAAAAAGAACTGTGAGAATGATTCATCATATTCAAAGGCGCGTCAGACGATAACAAAATAATGCGTGCATTTGATAGTGTGTGTGTGATTTGTTTATGGTTTATTGTTTAGAGAATGCATTTGTGTGCGATTGTGTAAGCATGTGTTTTGCAGTTAAACTAAAATGTATTTTCCCGCGCGCGCTGTTTTTTTTTTAGTCTTTGAGTATTTATTTATACTAGTTTGGCGTGTCTGTGTGACTTGTTTACCAATTTTGTATTTATGTCGTTTTTGCAGATTTATATTAGCTGCACCAACTAACATTAACTGTAAACAAAGCAAAGCATAAAACAAATATGGCAACTGGAAATCATCAATAATATAAATACAAATAATAATAATAATAATAGGAAATAATAATACAAAACAAACATTATTAAGAATTAAAGATGAACTGAAATGTGCAAATTTGATCAACGTAATTATGCCAATTCACATAATTTTTTCGATTTCAACGTGAAAAATGTCGTCGACACAATTGCTACACTCGTTATTGTTGTTGCTACCACTGCGTTGTCGTCGTAATTGCAATAAACTAATCACCTCCTTGGCCCTGTTGTTGCTCTCAACGCTGTTCGTCGAATACAACGAGCCACGACGACGACGACAACAGCAGCAGCAGCAGCAGCAGCAGCAGCAACTGACGGCAACAGCAGTAGCAGAGGACAACGGCAACAACAGCAGCAGCAGTAGCAACAGCAGCAGAGGAAGAAATCCAGCAGCAGCAGAAGGATCAACAAGGAGTTTTAAGCCAACAGTTACGTTGGACACGACTCTTTATACAGCAGTAGCAACTGCCGTCAACCACAAGCACAGCAACAACAACAACAAAAGAAAAGCAGTAACAAACAGCAGTAGCAACAGTTACATCAACAACAAAAGCAAGAGAACGGAGGTGGTGGGCACAGGGGCTGCGTATATTAGCTGGCAAAGCAGCCATTGCCACCGCAGCCCCGGTGCTCAGTCGGAGGCAGTGCAGCAGTCAAACACAGCAGCAACAGTAACAGCAACCACAACAAATAAGACTCGTTCGGCGTTAAGCTTGACGCCGTTGCATACGCCCAAGAGCAGCATATCTCCTCCATCCATAGACGCTTCATTTGCGAGGCTATCAACAGCAACAGCAACAACGAGAACAACGAAACTCTTAAAAGAAGGCTCGTGTCAAGCTAAAGCAGTAGCAACAGAAGCAGCAACAGCAGCAAGGAATCGCCGTTGTAGGAATCCGTTTCAGTTGTCGTTGCCACTGATTGTTGGGGGATCTGCCATTGGTATTGGCAGTTGCCACTGCATCAGGGCGTCAATAGCGTCAACTTAAAAGCCACTCCATACACCATCTACCACCTACAACAACGACAAAAACTGCAACAACACCAGCAACAACAACATTATTAATCAGACAACAAGAAAAAAATTCCACACACACATTTAGCAGTTAAACGTTCCATACAACTACACCTAACCCACATCCAACAAAATGTCGAAGCTATCGTTTAGAGCACGTCACTTGGATCCGTCCAAGCAGATGCCGATCTTCTTGGCCGAGGAGCTGCCCGATTTGCCCGAGTATTCGGCGATTAATCGAGCCGTGCCACAAATGCCCAGTGGCATGGAAAAAGAGGAAGAGTCGGTGAGTTGTTCATGTCCACGTGGCCCCCCATATTCGAAACCTAAATATACAATTTGAGCACATGTAATTGATGCACACTATCTACTCGTCACCAAACAGGAGCACCATCTACAGCGAGCCATTTGCACGGGTCTCATCATACCCACGCCGGAGGTGCTGCAGACGGATCAGAGCTTCTTCGATGCCTACTATCAGCCCGACTACAAACTGCCCCGCCAAATGATTCACATGCAGCGTAAGATTCAAATATTTATCTATTAAATCACTCAAATACTAATCAATATCAATTTGTAGCGCTTGGCTTGGACACGGAGGTGCCGGACTATGATATGGACAGTGTGGACAAGGATTGGCTGAATCAGCAGCAGCGTCTGCAGCTGACCGACCTGCGATTCGAACAGATGATGGATCGGCTGGAGAAGAGCTCCGGGCAAACGGTCGTCACGCTCAACGAGGCCAAAACGTTGCTCAATATGGACGATGAGACCAGCATATCGGTATACGACTATTGGCTAAACAAGCGCCTCAAGACGGTAATAACTAAATAAACACAACGAATACAATACAATAACCATTTTCAATTTGTACACTTCTATAGCAACATCCGCTAATTCTCATCGTTAAGACGGAGAGTCGACCTGGGGCGAGCTCCAATAATCCGTATCTGGCGTTTCGACGGCGAACTGAGAAAATGCAGACGAGAAAGAATCGCAAGAACGACGAAGCCTCCTACGAGAAGATGCTCAAGCTGCGGTGAACATTAATTAAAATCTCAAATTTTGTGCTTGCATTTAATTAGTCAATACTGTTTTTCGTATGCGCAACAGACGCGACCTGCAGCGTGCCACAACAATACTGGAGATGGTGCGGCGGCGCGAGGAGACGAAGGCCGATCATCTCAAGACGACGGTCAGCATCTTCGAGAAGCGCGTCGAGATGCGTGACTTCAACGGTGCTGTCTACTCGGAGCTTAATGCCCAATACAAGAACTCGAGGTGGGTTTCAAATGAATGGAATATGATTAGATAACATGGGTTAAATTCAAATTTAAGTGTTGTGCTTCATCAACTTTTGTTTACTTAAGATTATTAATTCTTATTATTGATGCTAATTGACTGTTTTGATCGTTTGCAGACCCGTTTACAATTCATTGTATACGAATCAATACTCACAAGGCGCAACGGCAACTGGAACGAATGCGACGGGTGGTCTGCTGTCCGCCGGCGGCGTGGTGCCGCCAGGTGTCTTGGCAGCGGCGGGCAACAGCAACTCGGTTTACGGGTCGTCTGCGCAGTACCTGACTTCATCGGGTTTGACAATGGGTAAGTGGTGGGTCAGCAATGAATATACGCATTTCTAATTATATTGTAATCCTTGCAGATGGCATCAGCGCTGGCAGTGGAAATGGGAGCAGCAGTCGCAAGGAGAAACGGCCGTACAAGAAGCGCAAACACAAATTGCCGCGCGAGAAGCAACTGCAGCAGCAGCATCATCATCAGCAGCAGCAGAATCAACAGCAACAGCAACAACAGTATTTGCCAGGACTTGGTGGACTGGCGTCGTCAGCGTCCGGGGCTTCGCCGGCGCATCTGTCCCATTTGCTGAATCGCCAGAGTGCATCGCCAGCAGCAATCGAGTCGAATGTGGACAGCGAGGAGGAGGATTACCTCGGTGGTGTCCAGAATGGCAACAAGATGGGCTCCGAGAGCGAGGAAGAAGCGCCGTTTGCATTTAGACGCAAGACCAGCTGTAATTACCTGCGGGTAAGCATATATATATGTTAAATAGGGAATATTATCTATGCATAGACTGAAGTATTTTTGGAGTAGAATATAATGTTTGATCTATCTCTAAGATTCATGTGGCACAGAAAGAATACGCAATACGATTGCATCTTAGAAAAGCAGAAAGGCATTGGCAACAAATGAGCTGAGGAACTTATATGAGGCACCAGGTCTTAGACAAGACAAATGGATTTTGGGCCATGAGAAGGAATCGGAACAATACTCGCCTCACTAGTCTCTGTAGACTAAGAAGTAATCTTACTACTTACTAAACTGATAATGAGAACGAATCCTCAATGCAAATGATAGGTGATCATAGTGTCTAGGGAACTCAATAATAATAATAATTATAAGATTCATGATGTACAGGTTAATCTTACTTTTAAAAACATTTGGTAATTAATTGTTCTCTCTTCATCAACTCCAACAACAGATGCGAGGAGCTCAAGAGGGCCGCTGGCCGTGGGAGTTGCCCGATGAAAACGCTGAGGAGGAAGCGCCGCCCGGTGCGGCAATTGGGCCTGAGGCTAAATACCGCTACACGCTCACCTCAGTCAACTATATCAGGTGCGTTGTAATATTTTAGATACCTCATTTCAAATTGCTTATTCTAATTTATATTAATTTGTTGACAGGCCGCGCTGCATTGGATTTGCGCGACGGCGCCTGGGGCGAGGTGGACGTGTGCTGCTTGACCGGGCCAGCAGTCGGTACGATGATCTGTGGTCTCAGTTGGACTACACTGTGCTGGAGAGTGTTGTGAAGAGCGGCAAACCACTGAATCATCAGCAGCAGCAGCAGCAACAACAGATGCTGCTGTCCAAGCCCTGCTCCCCGCCAACCGTCGTCGATTTGCCCACGTGCAACGCGACAAATACGGACAGTAGCGGAAATGCCGCCGCTCCAGAACTGCTGCTTAAGATCGAACCAATAGATAGCAGTGAGCAGACATTGCTGTCCAAGGAAGATCAAAACCAGCAGCCGCAGAAGCAGCCGGGTGAAGATGTAGTGGAGCCAGAGGAGGAGGAGGATGAATACAATGAGGAAGAGGATGAGCTGTGCACAGAGGATGAGAATGTGTCACGTCTAAACGTCTACAGCTCAGCGGTGACGTTGCCACAAAATTCCTACGACGTGCGCATGAAACGCCGTCGCCTGCGTCGCAAAAAGCAGCAACTGCGAGAACTTAATGCCGCCAAGCGTCTCAAGAGTGCCGCTATGGAAAGCGATGTGGTTGGCGGCATCAACAACAACAACAACGTGTGCACGGATGAGGCTAAGCCCCTGCCGCTGTGTCCGCTGCCACGTGCCTATTTGCAACGTTTGGCGCTCGCACTTCAGGCGACGACAACGAAGACGGAGCCGAGCGCAGAGTTGCCAATGGCAGAGGAGGCGACTAGTGTGGAGGAGCAGCAACAGGAGCAGCTGCAGCTAGAGCAGCCGGCACAGCAACGGGAGCAGGAGCTAAAGAAAGAGATCTGCGATGAGCAACCGTTGCGACACGCTAATCATCAGCACAACCACCACCGTTCCAATAATAATAACAACAACAACAACACCGTGTTTAATAATAATAACAACAGCAACAACAATAGTAGTAGTAATAGTAATATGAATAAGGATGTTAGCATTAGCGAAAAATTCAATGTGATAAAAGTGGAGGAAGCAGACGCGGACGCCGAGGATGCAACTAGTGGTGTTGCTGCCAATGAGCAGCAACCAGTTGCCTCAACATCGGCGGCAGCAGCAGCAGCACGCGCTGCCGAAGCCGCAGCAGCAGCAACAACAACAACAGCAGCAGTAGTAGCAGCAACAACAGCTGACACAACAATAGCTGTAAATGCAAATGACACGACGGTTGAGGATGTGGCAAGGACGATAAAGCGTGAACTGATCGATGCCGATGACTCCAATGAACCACTGAGCAGTATACGAACAGCGGCAACCATGCAGAATCAGCAGCAGCTGCAGCTGCAACAATCGGCGGATGTGTTGGACGACGACGAGGCCGAGGATGATGTGAATCTGGCGCAGTTGAGCAGCATTATTCGCCACACGGCTGTCAAGAAGGAGCTGCAGGCGCAACAGCAGCAGAGGCAAAAGCAGGAGCAGCTGCAGCTGCAGGAGAGCCAACAGCGTTGCTTCAACCAGATGCCCGACGTCATCCGGCTGCACAACAAGCAGCTGCACATTGATGCTGGCGGAGAAGGCGCCGTCGCGCCAACGGATGACGACAACGAGACCTACGACTATATGGGTGGACTGTCGCCAACGTCCAGTCAACGATTGGACATCTGCAATGAGCTGCTCTCCGAGATCCGACGCGATTGGCTGCACTTCCGACCCAAGACGCCCACGGACGAGCTCTCGGACAGCAATCAGGAAGACGAAGACAATGGCAAGATCTGCTCTGATGGTGGTTTAGTGGACTGGACTCAGGATACGCCGATTAGCATAGAACTGAGTCGTCTGGGCAAGTGCAGCGATGATGTGGATGTGGCGGAATTTGAATCATCCGCAGCTGGTTCTGGAGCCCACTTCATGAGCAGCACCTTCAAGTACACGGATCTCGATGCGGATGCGCATCTGCTGCAGACTGCCTATGCGCTGGACTACGCTCGCGACAGCAGCAGCAGCAATCGTAGTCTGGATAATGGTGGCAACGGTGCCAATGGTGACTGTTCCGACTGCGGTTCCGGCTCCGGTTCGGGTTCGGCGCTGGAGTTCAATCTCAGTGGCGGTGATTCGCTCAACGATATCAATAATCTGCTGGGCGACGATCATATGCTGGTCAACATCCTGCAAGAGTGCAGCATGGATGATCCCAAGGCTCTCAATCAGGCCACCAACTTCTGGAACGGCATTCTCGACGGCGAAGCCGCTGTCGTCGATGAGGTTGAAAACGCCGAGAGTCTGCTCGACTGCAAAACGACTATTATCCCGAATGCCGCCTCTGACCTGAAGCGCACGGCGCGCCATCGGGCGGCTCATCAGCGTCAACCGCCTGCATCCGTTGGCAGCTCCAGCTTCACCATGGCCGAAAGCGTCGAGGCGCCGCCTCTGTTCTTCAGCATTGCAACAGCAACAACAGCAGAAGCAGTGGCCCCTATCAAGCAGGAGGAGGAGACACCAGCACCAGAAGCACAGCCACAGCCGGAGAAGGCCACAACAGAGCAGGTATTGCCCATCAAGTTGGAGCCAACGGAGGCAACACCAGCAACGATACCTTCGATACCAGCAGCAACAGCAGCAACAGCCGCAACAACAGCAGCGACAATAGGAGTAGCAGCAACAACAACAACAGCAACAACAGCAACAACAGCAACAGCAACAACAGCAATTACATTAACAGCAACACCAACACCGCCCGTCAATGTAGCAGCAGTTGTGCCAGTTGCAACAGCTGTGGCGACAACAACCGTTGCAATTCCAGTTGCAGCAGCGCCAGTTGCGCTGGTTACCACCAACACAACCACTGCAGCAGTTGCGGCAACAACAACAACAACACATTTGCTTAATATACCCGCCCAGATCACAACGCAACAGCAACATCAGCAACATCAGCAGCAACAGCAACTACAACAGAAGCCTCCCACACAGGTGGCAGTGACGCAGCAGCTGCTCAATCAATTCAATGCCACATCAGCTGCTGCCACACAGCTAATTGCGCGCACCGAGTTCGTGAGCAGCAGTGGCACCGCTGTGGGTGACATTGTAACCATAACGCCACACACCGGCAGCAGTCCGTTGCAGACGCAGACGCTGCCGACATTGACGCCGCAACAGCAACAGTTGCAACATCAGTTGGCGCAGGCGCAACTCCGCAATGTCACCGTGCAACAAAGACAGGCAACACCCCAGCAACAGCAGCAGCAGCAAATGGTGCAGCAGACGCAACAACAACCTCAACCTCAATTGCTATTCCAGATGCAGCGTGATATTAGCGGCTCCCCGGCTGTGATCTCCTCGCAGAACATTGTCACGTCGCGCAGTGGCAACCACATGATCTATACCACAAGCAGTGGCGAGATTGTGGGCGGCCAGAAGGTCACCTATGCCATACAGAAGAGTAGCGGGGCGGGTGGTGGCAACGCCTCCATTGGACCCAACACGGTCATCACGCTGTCCAATGTGAAGCTGCAGAACGATGACAGCAGCTCCTCGCAATCCTCCGCGACCCCATCGAGCGTCAACATCATCAACACGGCGAGTGGACAGCAGCTGGCGGTGCACAGCATTTCAGGGATACAGCAGCAACAGCAGCAGCTACAACAACAGACAACCGGCAACACGCCCATTATTGTGACCACGCCCACGCGCAACAATAATGCCCACCAACAGCAACAGTTGGTGCAGCAGCAGCAACAACACCAGCAGCAGCAGCAACCGATTGTGTGGCGCCAAGTGAGCGGCACAAACACAGCGGTGGCAACCACAGCGGTGCTCTCCACCACCACAGCCGATTCGGCAACGGCTGTGGGCAACAAGATTCTGTGGACAAGTCGTGCGACGCAGAAGCGACAGCTAAACGGACCCGAAAATACGGGTAAGTCTTCAATTTGAAATTGTGCAACATTGCAGTCATTTTTAAACACTTTTTGAGTATTGTTTAGTATTTGTAGATTTGTTGAATTTTGAAGAACTTTGCTATTAGTATTGCATATATTTTATTTGTCTGTAGCTGCCCCGTTTTGGGGTGCTTATTACAGTTACTGTATGCATTTTCTAAATACTTTAACACTCTTTTAAAGTTTAGCAGATGTAGTCAACTGATTTATTTAATAATCTTAATTGTAGATTTATTTTTAACATATATTCCTCTTGGAGGCTGTGCTTGAAGAACATGAAAACAGGCACAGTTTTGCCATCGATTCGATAAGAATTGGAATTTTAAATTGAAACCAATATTTGTTTATAAGTTGCACTCTTTCGCTTTACAACTGATTCGATAATCGCAAGTAAATAAGTCTTTTTCACCCTCGCAGACATAAACAAACTGCTGCTGAACCGCAAATTCTCGCAGCGCAAGGTGGGACAGCAGGCGGTGGCACAGCAGCAGATTCAGCTGACGAAGCAGCAGCTACAGCAACTGGTGCAGCAGGAGGATGAGCTGGTGGCCAGCTGTGCCGGCGAGCAGCTCACCTTGCAGGACGGCAACGATGCAATGCAGCAGCAGCAGCAACAGCAACAACATCTACAGCAGCAACAGTTGCAAAAGTTCAGCAAGGTGATAAAGATGACACAGTTCCCATTGCTAGTCTCCGATCTGAATCTGCAACAGCAGTCGGGCCAGCAGCAACAGCAACAACAGCAGAAGCCCAACTCGGCGGCGGCGATTGCAGCCAATCACAATTACAGTCTGCAGCCGGCGACGGCAATAATCACCTCGCAGGCAACATCTCAACAGGCCAACAAGATCTTCCTCACGAGCAGCAACAGCAGCGGTGGCGCTGGTGCCAACTTCACCATTGCCACAGCCAGTGAGCTGCAAGCAGCGGTGGCCGCCAGCAATGCGGGTCAGCAGAAGCAGCTCCACTACAAGGAACTGCCCAATTCCAATCTCAAGTTGAACTTTGTGAGCAGTGCGTCAACCACAAATGCAGGAGATACGCTCGTCAGTCAGGCCTCCCAGCAACTGGGCGCCACGACTGTGGTGCTGAACAAGACTGGTGCGCCACTTCCCGCAGCCATCCAACAGCAACAGCAGCACCAACAGCAGCAGCAGCAACATCAACAGCAGCAACATCAGCAACAGCAGCAACTGCATCACCAGAAACTCAAGACGAGCTCTGGTCCTGTGCAGGCAGGCGAGAAACGTGTCCTGTACACGAGCCTGGTGAATGTGAAGCCGCTGCAGAAGAACAGCGGACAGATGCAGATGCAATTGGGTTCGGCGGGACTCCAACAGGTGTTGCGCAACAGATTCAGCAATTCGGCGATACTCACGCGCACTCTGCCAATTGGCACCACCGTAAATAGCACGGGTGGTGCTGTGGGTGGTGGTACTACGACGCAAACCACCACAATACGCCAACTTGTCACGAGCAGCAACAATGCGAACAGCAACAATGTTGTCGGCACAGCAGCAGATACAATTGCCAAGGAGCAATTGGGCAAGGCCCAGCTGACCGTTGAGCAGGTTATTGCCAGTGCTAATAATGGTGGTGTTGTCCTGCCCACCAGCACCACCAATAACAACAACAACAACAGCAATAGCAACAATAACAACAACAATAATAATGCCAACAGTAGCAACAACAACAATGGCAATGGATCTGGTGGCGCAGGTGGAGGCGGAGGTGGTGTGATTGCAACGACGAGCAACGTGAACGTGAATGCAACGCCGACGATCAACAGATGAGACGCGGACACCAGCTAACATCCGATAATAATGGCAAGTGGTGCTGTTGGTGGCAATGGAGTTGGTGGTGCTTGCTGCTGTGCACTCAACTGCACGCTGCCCAGCGGCACCTCGCTCAGCTTGGCCCGCACAACAGCAGCGACGACGAGTCCAAGTCCGAGTCGGAGTCCGATTCCGGGACGGACGTCGAGTCCCCTACTGATAGCACTGGGACAACTGTTGCAGCCATCGTCGTCGTCGTCGTCGCAGTGTTGCTGCTGTGCTCTCTGCGTGGTCAACTTGGACAGCAACGAGCAAACGTCCGCCTAGAGACATCAGCTGCACACACACACATATATAGATTATATATAGAATTTCATATATAAATATATATATCTAATTATATGTATATATCCGACTAATATTCCGTGTGAATATGCGTGTGAGGAGAATCCCTGCCTCATCAAGTAATCGCAGCTCCCCTCAATCCCCAAAGATTCTTGTAACATATGCGGCAGGCTGAGAAAGCGATGTTGAGGTGAGGAGAGGATGGAGGGGGCTGGGCGTTATGATTTAGTAATTCTTATGATTATTATGTAATTTGTAATTCGTTTGCTAAATAGTTGCTTCAACTTGCATACATACAAAAAAAGAAAACAAGAAAAAAACAAAAATCGTGTATAAATCAAATCGATTCATAATGAGAAAAGCAAAGCCACCAATAACAAAAATGTTCGCTTAATTTTTAGATAATGTGTGTAACGATTTAGGTCTTATTTTCAAGATCGCCTAACTCTAAAAGCCTAAATATAATTAATAAATATATATTAAATATAAAACAGCAAAACAATAGCGCTCAGCCCTGCACTGAGCAGAGCAAGCAAGCAACCAACCAGCCAGCCAGCCAGCCAGCCAGCCAGCCAGCCAAGCAACCAACTAAACTAAAATTAAAAACTAAAACTTAAACTAATATGCAAAAAATTAAACAACAACAGAAAAGAAAAAACTATAAAAAAAACTCATGTGTTAAATAGCAAACTGTATATATTTGATAATAATTTTAAATGATAATGCTAATAAAAATATGTTTAGTATACAAATAATAATGTTAGTTGGCATCTCAACACACACACACACACAAACACACATATACACATACATAAATACATATATACATACATACATACACACATACACACTAACAAAGAGGATGAACATTTGGCATTGGAAGCTTTTCCAGCTCCAGCCGTTTCAGAACCACGCGCTTTAGCAATGCTGCCACGCCCCATTCAATTGGGGCTGGCAGCGTGCGTTTAACAAACAAAAAAAAAAAAACACAAGTAACAATTAAAAATATATATATATATATATAAATATAGTTGAGAATGTAGAGGAAGAAGAGAGTGGAACATTTTTCAATGTACGTAAATTAAATTAACTTATGCTGTAATAAAAACTTTAAACTACATTTAGTTATTTTAACTATGAAGCGAGCAAGAAAGTTACGATTAGCATTGATAACGATAACTGATCGATAGGGGCGACACATACATACACACATGCACACTTACACGCATACACACACACACACACACAACAATACACACACTATTAAATGTATGCTCTTATTAATATTATTATTTTTATACAAGGTAATACTTTTAATTGTAATTGTAATTGTAAACAACTGTAAACAACAACAACAACAAATGCAAAATCTGAATTCAATGCTTACGCATTCTGAAATGATGAGTAAATATTTTAAATCCAAAACAGAACTTATGCGATGGAAAATTATAATATAACATACTATATATATATATAAATACTATATATGTATATGTATAAATTAAAACCAACAAAACAAAACAAACGCAAAAAAAAAAAAACAAAACAAACAAAAAACAAATATACCATTAATATAAATGTAGCTGTACTTTCTTTAGTGTGTAAAACTAGTATCGTAAGCAAGCAAACGATAATAAATGGAAACAAAATGCAACTTAAAAACAATTAATAAAACACAAACAACAAAAACAAAACAAAAATACATAATTATGGCAATTTCAAATTACAAAAGAAAAAAACATAAAAAAAACGAAAACTCAAATTGATTTGTTGATTTCTTTTTGTTGTAAGTATTATTGGAATTTTGATTTGATATTTCTTTATTTTTGTTTATATTTTTGTTTCATTTCAGTTTTGATACCAAAACGATGGCATTTTTGAGTAAAAAGCTTTATATACTGAAATCAAACCCGACTTCCGCGAATAGCAAACTAATGTCTCTTGTGTCTATATACATAGATAAATACATACATATATAAACACACATACATTATGTAGCTAGTACGTATGTCAATGCATGTTTGTATATTGTACCTTACCACAACTATACATAAATACTTATGTACTTAATATATATATAAACACATATATATATATATATATATATCGATGACCGCTTAAGGAATAATACTCAATATATACAAACACTCTCACACACACATACACACACATACACACTCACACACACACACACATACACAAATCCAATAATCAGTAGCGTTAACATTTTTCTTTGGTTTTTGGTTATCGATCGATTCGAGTTATTTACTTGACTAAAAGCAATTCTCCTCCTCCATTAACGAAATGTGATGTGTACTATTTGATTTGAAATTTGCAACTACAATTACGGGTAAAAACACGAAGAAACGAAATAATATATATAGGAAAAAAAAAAATAATGGTATTTGACTACGCACATACATACATATACATAAGTGGACACTCTCACACAGACTGTTTGAATTTCAAAAAAACAAAAAAGAAAACAAAACATAAGATTAACAATAAATAAATTATGAATATATATATATATAGATTTGAACTCTTGTTGTTGCATGCATTTGTTTTTTCTTCATTACTTTCAGCATACAACAAACAAATATTATATCATTGATAATAATCGATAGTAATCGATTTAAACAGACAAAAGAAAATAGCTTTGATCCAGAGGCTCGTTTGTTAGTAAGGGCTCTCTGGTTTTTTTTTCGATTCGTATTGTTTACCAATCCAATTTGTCTTGTAGCTTTGTAAATATGTATGTATGAGTGCAACGGTAAATATATAAATATATATATAATATTTTTTATATGTACTTAACAGTTTTTAACTTCCTCTTTTGCATGAAGTGTACACAATAAACCAATAATAAAAAAAGCAAAAAAAATAACACTAAATATCGATACAGCCATTTTGCGTATTTGTATGAAACTAACAATAAATAAATTTAATAAATTGTTTACAGCGAAATAAATACACACATTCAAACACACACACATACACACACATATATATATGTATACAAAACGGCACAGTTGCAATTTCAAAATCTTTCATTCCCCAAGACCCAACCACAAAATCTTCCCCAAAGAAAAAAACAAGACATCCCAAGAAAAATAGCTACTTGATAACGCTCTCTAACTAACGGATATGTAAAATTACCAAACGAGTATTAATAGCTTAAATATGCATATAGTCTCTGTATAAATCTTCTACTATTTACAGATTGGTAATCCATTTTGAATAAATGCAGTCACGTTCTCAGCTTCGAATTCGATACAATTTCTCGTCAAGTTCTTCACAAATAATAATTATTTATATATTTTATATTGGTAATCGAAGCACAGAACGCGATTGTTTAATACGTATATATATATATATAAACACATACATATATATATATATATTTATATATATGAATAGTTATTGTTAGTAAATCAAATAAGAAAACTGGAAACGCTTGTTGTGGTAATTAAGAAAAAAAAGAAAAAAACACAAAAAATTAAAAAACCAAAAAATTTATAATAAAACAAATAAAAAAAAAATATCTCATATGATAATCTACATAATAGAAAAATTAACGTGGTACACTGTAAAAAAACAAATTAAAAGAAAACAAAACTAAAGCACAACATTATTATAAATAGTACATATAAATCATATGTGAAATATAAATAAATTAATGTTTATAACAATAACAAATGCCATAAGCGATTTTAACTGTTTCTTGCATAAGCTATCGAATTACGAATAATACCAAACTTACAATTAAATAAACATATATACATATATAAACATATATATATATATATATATGCCTAAATATGTATACACATATAAAACATATTTAGTTGCATACAAAAATTAATATATGATTCATTTCAAAAACAAGTTCTGGAATTCAAACAAACACAAATCACGAAAGGTGTGTATATATAATTTATTACTGTCGACGAACCTATTCGTAGCAATCAACTGAAATGCGAAATAAATCTATAAAACTGAAGTAATTGAAAAGGACTCTAATATATTTGACTACCTCCTAAATTGGAAGGTACATTTAAGGGTAACTTTCTTTATGCGGGTCGATTTACACATTTGACTTAAGGCAACTGTTTTTTTATTGTTTTGTTTTCTCTGTTTTAGGAATACAATTTGGAATTCCTATATGCGAATCTTAAATTGTTGTTGCAATGCTTAGTTTAAGATTTCAATTTATGAAATTGTATTCTCTTATTTTAAGTTAAGATGTTTATTTACAGCCAGTCTATAAACAGTAACTCTATATATACGTTGTTGGCTTTAATACAATCAGTTAGCTGCAAAGTAAGTGCATTTTACTTATTTGGTTAATGGTTAATGCTTAAAGCCGCTCAACGACCAGCTAAGAGCCAACCGCTAACTGTCAACTGTTGTGGCTGCCACAAGAAGAAAACGTTCAAATTAAAATTTCAGTTTGTCTGTGAGCCGGCGATCAATTAACACTCAGTTGGCCATAAAGGCGACTGCTGACGGCTGTCAACTTGTTGGCGTACTTAGCTGCTCGTTAACGCGCCAAATTCAATTAACGGCAACAACAAATGCGGCTTTGGTAAATGGTCAAATGCGTATATCCCACAATCCGATCAAATCGAATAAATGAATGCCAAAACTGAGCAAAAACGCCTGCCGAGTTTTGTTTTGCATGCCCAATCTGCAACTGCACAATTACCAATCGAATACTTGATTTCGATATTCCCGTCGAAACTGCTGTTGGCCAGTTGACGTTTCGCTTGCCACCACCCCCAACTCCCCTGCCGTTTCTACAATATGCGTTGCAAGCGTGAAAATTGTTCGTTTTAGCATCGATTTCAATTTCGCATTCATTCGGTGCGTTTGAGCAGGCCCATTGACCAGGCGTCTACACTAAGAAAAAAAATGATTAAAGCATTGCAAATTTGAATTAGGATTCACATTCTCAAGTCGAGCATGTTTTCTTAATCTAATCTAATCTTAACTTTTGGCTTATTTTTATTCTCTATTTTGCTTATAGGAACTTCTTCAAATTTTGGGCTCTCTCTTTTTTTTCTGAGTGCATTATTGGCAACTGGCAACATTGGCAGTGGTCTGGGTGTATTGGATACTGGCTATGGATTTGGTGTTAAATATTTGAAAGCAACTTTGTTGCAGTTGTCACTCACTGTTTTTGTTGTTGTCGCTGAGATCTTAAAAGAGCAACAGAAGCTCATTTTGTTGTCATGTCGAGGTGTCATGTTGCAATGTTCCAGCTGCCGATTGCTGGTTTGCCAGTTGCAAGTTGCAAGTTT
The DNA here is from genome assembly GCA_035042345.1 of Drosophila fungiperda. Lineage (NCBI taxonomy): Eukaryota > Metazoa > Arthropoda > Insecta > Diptera > Drosophilidae > Drosophila > Drosophila fungiperda. The sequence continues at coordinate 1,194,882 of JAWNLM010000159.1, read as the reverse complement.
CCAGTTGATGTTCACTTTTCACTATAAACTCTTCGCTATTCGTAGTTTATTGGAAAACCCATTAGAAATTGATAAAGAGGGTATTATAAAGTTGTGGAAACGGGTAGAGACAATATAGTATATATACTCGTATACTTGATCAGCATCAATAGGGGAATTCATTCCATTAATTCTGGAATACCAAATACAATTGCAAATACAAATGAATCTATAAATCTTCATATTTATTTATATATGTTTACCTTAAAATATTATCATATTAATCATCTCTAAAATGTTAAGCAAGATCAGCTATAAATTAAAATTAATATTAAACCAGACTCTAAAGACTTTAGTTCAGGGTGTCTCCTAGTTGAGCGCACTCGACTTGAACTTTCCTATTCGTTATTTTTGGTTAAGTCAAGGAGTGAAATGGCAAAAAGCTCTGGCATGAAATTCGTTAACGGTATGTTGACACTCTCATATCAAGATGTGTTCGTGGTGTCCCAAAGTCGACGTTGCACATGTAAATCTGTGACCTTTCCCCTAACACCTGCCCCCCCATTCCCTCTCATGATTAGCATATGCCCCACTATTGAAATCAAATGCACTGATTAGGTTTCATTACGTTGCAATTAAATAAGTCCCCTTGTGGCCACACATTCCAGTATCTGCAACATATAAATACACATTTAAACACACAAACTGTGTGTGTCTTCCACATGCGAGAGTTGCTTCATCTGTTCATAACAATAATTTTGTATAGCTCTTGTTTTTAATTAGATATTTCCAACTTATTTTTTTCCTCTAAAAGTATTTTAGTTCGAGAGCGTAAACAAAGAAACAACTGGATTAATTTATTGATATTTTGAAAGAATACCAAATTTATGATTATGAAATTTGAATATCTTAGAATTTGGAGAATTATTTCTTTGTTCATAATGCCAGAGCTTTTTGCCATTATTACTTTGTTTATCTTAATTTTAAATGTTGTCAACTTAGATTATTATTTATAAGCTTGTTTTTGATACTTTCTTAATCTGAAAATCAAAGTTTTACATTATGTAAATTAGTCGGAATATCTTACAATTATTTATAATGGTTTTTTGTTTGGTGAACTCTTTTAATAATTTAATATTGTTTATTATTATGTTGATCAAAGTCTGGAAATATTGTCATAGAGAAAAAAAAAATAATAATATTCCCCTGGTTATTACTCTCTTTTCTCTGCAAATTGACTGACGAATTGAATTCAAATTAATTTTGGCATTCATATTTAATATTCACACCTCGATTGGCGACCCTCGCTGACATCCTGAAGTATGTAAATATTTAAGTATTCGAATATATGTGAGTGTGTATGAGTGTGTGTGAATGTGTGAGTATTCATTTGGCATGCATTTCTTTCTGTGGGTCACAGTTTTTTTGGTGGAGGAGGTGGGAGGGGGGGAACAACACAATGCCTTTGGGGCTTGCCTAATTTGATTGCAGCGCTTAGATTTGTGTCTGGCTCTGCCATGGCAAACGTGACTGAGCGTTAACTTGGCTTAGAGAGTTGGGGCCTGCGGTGCAGCCTCCTTTCGATTTGGATGTCTGCTGCTGCTGCTGCTGCTGCTGCTGCTGTTGCTGCTCCTTCCCCTTCCACCAGCTGCTCCTCACTACTCAGCTCCTTGCGAATCTCGGCTGCTCGCCACAATTTTCGCTTGTCGTATTTCGCTTTTAATTGGCTACATGACGTGCCAAACTGCGCCTAGGATGCCAACTAACATGGATTCCAGAATGCAAGACATGCAGTTCACTCTTCGCCACTCCCCTCACTACACCTCCTCCAATCCTGAACCATCTTCAGCCCCCACACCTCTCCTACTGCCCGTCTCCCTCACTTCTGTCTTGAATAGTAGCGAATGTCTGTGCGCCATATTTTGCACTCATTTCCAGAGGCTGCCATCTGCTTAGCAGCTCCTCCTCCTCCAGCACATCTTCTTACTCCACCTCCTCCTCCTCCCACTCTTAGTGCTGGGTGGGAAGGTGTTGCTGCTGTCCTCGAGCACCGATTTTCACTCGTTTGTTTTGTTTGTTAAGCATCGTTGATTCTGCATTTGTTGTTTTTGGTTTGCTGACTGCTTCGTTAACGTTGTCATGAGTTGATTTAAGCCACTTTTGTTAGCCAGCCCCCCACCATCGCAAGCACATTCGCTGTGAAATGCCAGGACTAAATCTTTTCAGCTAACCCCGACTTGACAAGTTCAGCATGTTTAACTCCACATTTCTGAGTCGCTTTCATATTGTGAACTGCCTGCTATCACAGCGGGATCGTTGGCCATATATTGTGAGCCAAAAACTAACTTTAATAGTTGATGAGTTATGTATTTTAGATTTTTTGTTCGACATGAATTCCAATTTAAAAATATGGTGTGCAAACTTAAATGCCATATTAATAAAGTTGTCAAATGAATTTCGAGTATTGCTTAAGTTTTGGCAAAGTTTTTGGCAATGGAAATTTTGCTGAGTGCAATTTATAATAATTCAAATATTAAAAGCAAAGCTTCATAACAACTTTTTAGCGTGGCTGTTTGGTAGTATTAATAATAATTGTAGTAGTATAAATAGGAGTAGTAATGTTAGTCATATATCGAGTAGTAGTAGCAACAGAAATAGTTATAGTAGTAGTATTGATATTAGTAGTAGTTATAATAGTAGTAGTGTTGATATTAGTAGTAGTAATAGTAGTAGTAGTAATAATAGTAGTAGTAATAATAGTAGTAGTAATAGTAGTAGTAGTAATAATAGTAGTAGTAATAGTATTAGTAATGATAGTAGTAGTAATAGTAGTAGTAGTAATAATAGTAGTAGTAATAGTAGTAGTAATAAGAGCAGAAGTAGCATTAGCACCATTAGTAATGGTAATAGTAGTTATAGTAAAGAAGTAAGAGTTGTAGTAGCAACAGTTATAGTAATAGTAGCAGTAGTAATAATAGTAGTAACATTAATAGTAGTAACAGTAATAGTATAACAGTAATAGTAGTAGAAATAGCAGTTAAAGTGTTGTAGCAGTAAAATTAACAACAGTAATGATTTTAGTAGTAGTACTGATAGTACTAGAATCAATATTAGTAGTAGTATTAGTAATAGTAGTAAAAATAGTAGCAGTAGTAGTAACAGCAATAGTAGTAATAATAGTACTATTATTAAAAGTAGTAATAGTAGTCGTGGGAGAAGTTTATTACTCTTTAATTGCTAAAAATCTGAAATAGTTGTTGTTTACTTAACTCGGTGTCCATTCAAAATACCTGCAGATGAGATTACAATTTTAAATATGAACATCATCGACAAATAATTCACTCAACTTCAGCATCGCTCATTTAATTTGTTTAGTCGCTGTTTTGTGTTATTCAAATCAAGACACTTAATAATACTACTGGAAGTGTGTTAATTCAAAGCACAGAATCATTAAAATTATTATTGACTCGCAATTTCATTTTTTTTATTGTTGTTTTTCATGGGCATTAAAATTAGCAGAGAAAAGCTGCTGCATATTTTCGCATTTGCGGGAATTCGTTGTAAGACACTGCAAAATTGCTATAAAAATTACAAAAAACAATAATAATAAAATAGATATAGCTAAAAGAGAAAACAAATCTACAGATCCAAGAAGCTATTCTATTTATTGAGTATATGCATAATTATTATTTTCTCTGAAAATACCTCTATTAACAAATGTTCCTGAGTTATAAACCTATCCACTGCATAACAAGAGTTAAAGTTCAGTTTGCGCAATTAGTTTATATTGTTTTTTTTTTTTTTTTAGCAGATTTCTCTTTAGCACAACATTTATCGATTTGTGGAGCAACTTTATTATTGGCTACCAATTTGTAATTTCGTTTGCGAGCTGCTGTCTGCTGTCAATTTCAATGCATTTCAGGCTGTCGGCAAATTGTCAGCTGCAATCAAGTTCTATGCAAATATCGATGGAATTGTGTTTGGATTCACTGTTGCTTCTTGTGTTGCTTGTGTTTCTTGTGCCATTTGTTGACATTTGTTGGCCAGGACAAAGTTTAATGAGCTTTTGCTTTGGCTTTTGCTGCTTGCTGCGACACCAGAAGTTTGATCGATTCCCGCTGCTGATCCCAAACACACAAAATCTGCTACCCATTCACAATGGTTGCGAAAGAACGTTTCGCACATCGTTCACTAATCGGTGGCCATTGTGAATGGTGTCAAACTTTGTTTACAATTGCCGCTTGACTTCTTCTTCCCATGGCGGCCATTTTGCCACACACTTTTAATGAGACCCAACTGGGCCCGTCGGTTGCGCAATTAACCGTTAACCGTTAACCATTAACCATTATGTGTGGAGCAAGTTTTTTTTTTTGCAGCTAATTGCGATTTGGAGTCGCTTTCATCGTTGGCATTTCTCTCGCGCCAAACTCTTTGCACATTTCTCATTTCGTTATGCAGCTGCTCTGAGGCCAAGGGCAAAAGCAGCGTACACTGAGAGAAATGATTGGAGTATCGCATGTATTGTCTATATAAGTGTGTAAGTATATATAAATATATATTAATTAAAATCATTTTATATAGTGTGCTTTTCTCTATATTTTTTATTTCTAAACAATAAATCTGTAACTTTAAATAAATTCTCACTTTAATAACAAGAAAATAAGAATAATTTTATTAAATTATTGGTAAACTATGAATATTATTCCTTATGTTAATTATCCAATAAATAAGTTTGTATTTTAATTAAATCTGACTGAGAGATGGACTTATTATAATATTTATATATTACAAATATATTTAATTATAATAGATAAATATTTAACTCTAAACGTATTCATTAATAAATTTGATTTTAGTTACAGGAAAGTCAACCCAACTTAAGGGATGCTTGATTGTAGTTTTATAATCAGAAATAGTAACTAATCTTCAAAGCACGTCTGTTGGCAGCATCGAGGAAATATCTAGACTTAGTATATCATAGTATATAGTACATACGAGGCAAATATATCATTTATATAAATAAATATAGTCAACAATAGCGATACCAGAAGACAAAAGAAACTTTACTCGAGCTCCTTCTCGGAACTCTGATTTAATCAATAAACTAATTTTAATTAAAGTTGTCTATTTTATAAAACTTTTGCCTAGTTTATATATTAAAATAATCTTGAATAATAAGTAAAGATAAAATGGAAATGCATAGTTAAGTATTATAGTGATTGATCGATTTGAGATAAAGAAAACAAAAGAGAAATAGAAATAATAAAAAAATATGAATGTTTGTGGCTGATTTTTTGCAAGTGTTTGAGGCAAGTTGCAACTTATCCTTCTCCTCTGCTTCAGCATCTGCATCTGCTAACCTCTGCAATGAGTTCGTCATGAACAAATCAATTTTGCTGCGGATTTGAACTGCGTTTTGCTTGGTGTTGTTCCCATAGACCGTTAAATGTGGCAAACATGCAAATTTTTGATGCTTATGGCCGACGAGAGTGTTGCCTGTATTTTTATTCCTTAGCCAAGTTCCTGTTTACCAAATGCAACTCCCCGTTTTGTGTGCCTAAAGTCTCGTTTGACCTTTGATTTTTGCTTTTTGGCGCTGCCATGAATGAAAACATTTCTTATGTGGCAACAATGTTGTTGTTGTTGTTGCGGTTGTTGTTGTTGTTGTTGCTGTTGCTGTTGCTGCTGCCAAGGCAGCCCTGGGGGCCGACACAGTTCGAGCTTGGAGTTTGTTGCAAGTGGAGAGCAGGTGGAAAGATCATCACCATTGCCGTTTTGCAAGTTGCGATTGTTTGGCGCTAATAGTTTTGTTGCTGTTGCATATTTCCATTTGCTGATGATTAAATTGCGATAAATTTTCGTGCAAATTGCAATTCGTGTACAACAAATTTGCAAAGGCGTTAGGATCGGCACACAGATCTCTGCCCAGATCGATCTGCTCCTCGTGGGCGTCCAAGAGACTCTTCGGGTGAAAGCTCTTACTTCCCCTGCCACACAGCCAGGCAACCAGACAAACCCGACAATTCGACAGACAACCAAAGTCAAAACGAAAACGAATCGCCGTCTTATCAACGATAAATCAAATATTTTTGCATGCTGCCACAAAGACAACAACAACAATTGACACATGAGACAGGAACAGCAGAAGAGATGGCCAACTGGGCGCTGTTCTTGCCACAAAGGAGGCAGATGAATGGGCATACACAGCGAGAAATCATCAAGCTGACCTTGCATTTACTAATATTGATCAGATTATGAAGTTAAATACTTTTTAATGATAGTCATTTTTTTTATTATATGCATGACTGAAAATTGTAATCATAATGAATAATATATTTAGTGATGCAAGTTCAGATATAAATAAATATACTCGACTAACTTTATATTCAAAAGTTTTCTCATGTATTAAAATTATTTAATCTATATAAATATTTTTAATATTATTTCTTAGTTTATCCTTGCAAACAGCTAACATTTCTGCAGAAAACTCTGTCAAATCTCTTTTGTTTTTTTTTTTGTACCCATCTCTGCCACATTATTTAAAATGATCTAATTTTTGTCTAAGTAAGTATACCCAATTAGAGCGTGATATATATTTAAAAGGTTGACTTTTATTGATATTGATAAGTGATGTAAATCGATCGAAGCAGAGAAAGTTGTCGATAAAATGAAATAAATAAATAAACTCGAACTTATAATCCGAATTTGAAAACTGTAGACCCTTTCTAAATAAATTTAGACAAAAATATTTTAGTCGTTTTGGTCCTGATTAAGAATATATATATGCTATATGAGGTCGAAAATTGAGATTCGAAAATATGATTTAAACTTATAAGTTTCCTATAATTATTTTTAATAATTTCCAACAATTACCTGATAAAAATCATTTACCTAATTGATGGTCATTCGTAACTGAATGTGAACCCCTCACAGAAAGCAGTTCAATATTTTTTCGTTCTGTGTAGTTTGGGGAGTGTGAGGAGCGGTAAATGGCATGCGATTGAAATTGAATGGTTTAAATGGTCATTTCAATGGCTGCAATTTAACAAGCCATAATTAGTTGATTGTTGTATTGTACATATACTAAATAAACAAGCAGCAGCAACAACAACAACAAATAACAAACGACGAGTTTGTTATAAACGCCAACTGACAATTGACATTTGCATAGAGGCAGGCCGCGATGTCGGTTAAATTGAAAGGACTCCACGATGCCACTGCCACGTTGCCTGTTAATACATAAATAAGCAGGCGTTACAAACTGTTCAAAAGCACATACACACATACACACATTTATACACACACACACACACACACACATACAAGGAGGGACGAGTGTAGCCATCACACACATGTCCATGTCACATCGCTCTGCTTGCTGCGCTGTCAGCGCTTTTGCCTTTGGCTTGTCCGCCATATTGTGTCTGCCACTCTCTCTCTCTCTTATGCTCCCTCTCCCTCTCTCTCTGTCACTTTTGCTCGACCGCAGGCACCGTTATTGTTGCTGTACCGTGCTATTTATTAACCTTTTATTTAATGTTATTTGCTTAGATGTTGCTGCTCACACGGCGTAGCTGCCAACAACAAACAGCAACAATCAAAAACAACAACAACAACAACAATAACAACAATCAACAGCAGCAGCAACAACAACAACAACAAAAGGCAAGAAAACTGATGACAGGCCATCGCCTTGCAATTACCCTTACCAGTTGGTTGGCCCTAAACCAAGGCTTTTGGGGGGCCAACTTGGCCAACTTGGCTCTCTCGTATGCAATTAGTTGATTGTCTGTTCGGTTCAAATGTCGCGTTTGTTTGTTTGTTTATTTTGTCTTTTGCGTTTGTGACTGCGTGCCTTATTTTTTGTATTTCTTTCAAGGCAAATATACGCCTACAGTGAAGCCAAGCTAATAACGGCAAATAACGTCATTAATAATTAATAATAATAATAATAAATAACATTTTAATGGAAATTATATCATAACCGGACAGTAAGTAAATATTAAATATTTATTAGATATAATTGAACTTTTAATTTTAAATAAATAATAATAACAAATAAACGATCTTTATTTATTTAAATATAAATCTTTTCAAGTTTGTTAAATAACATTTAATCTACATGAAATAATTAAATTCAAAATAAATATATTTTTAGTTTCCCAAAATGTTATGCATGGAAAATCTTATTGATAAACACTTAAAATGTATAAAGATTTAACAGGCAAAGCTTCACTGTACAGAAGTTGATGGTTTAGTTGGGCACAGTGGAGTCGAGACAAATGGGGCGATTGTCGGATCGTTGAGGCGTGGCCAATTGCGACAATGACAGTTGATTGCTGGCTCTTGATTGAACTACACATCTGAATAGATAGGATAGAATAGGGTAAACGAATGCATTCACTCATTATTCATCGCATGTGCATATTCATTTTGATTCATTTCCGAGTTACACAGATTGCAAATGCCTATAATTTTCATCGTTTGCACACAATTTCTTTATTCTATCTTCCATTCTTCAATTAATTTGTTACCTGCTGATCATTTCCATGACGATATACCATATATTTTTTTTACCATTCTCTCATGTTTAGTTTCTGTATATAAAAAAAAATTAATAATATAGATTTTCTAATTATAAGTTAAGTTGTCCAACCATTTTAATATCTAAAATCAATAAATAAATTAAAGTGTAATAATTATTTTAGTATTTAAATATTAAAATAATAATATTTAAAATAGTTCAAATTTAAATAGAACTTAAATGATATTTTAATTGATATTTAAAAAATTTAATATTTATATCAATTTACAATACTTAATAATAGTTTAAGTAATAATTACAAAAACAGTGGCACAATAATTATTCTAAAAGCAGCAGGCACATTCAATTCCCAATAAGATTATTTACTTTTAAGTGCTGTTAAATGCTATGTTTACATTTAAATGTGCCCTTTCCAATTACCGTATCCAATCAGAGTGCACATACAATTGGAATCCATTTGCATGGCAATTGGAGAAAATCGTTTAGCTGTCAATTAAAAATTCAATTTCCACATTGGCTGTTTATTGATTTTTCCACCATTCCACCAACAAAAAGGCACAACTCGAAGTGAGTTGAGTTTGGTGTTGAGTTTTCTGATTGGAGCTAGCGCGTGGGGAGAGGGCGGGGAGGGACGACGACAATCAACGGCTTTCATCATGTGTTAATTGCAATTAGAGCAGCACGCAGCCATGTTTGGTATCTATTTTTGTTTGTATTTGTATTTGTTATTCAAATATTGTAGCAGAAATACATTTATTTTGTTGTTTGCCTGTCAATGGGCACGGCAAACATAAATTGAGACAAATGTTTGCCCCATGACAAGAAAATCAAATCAGAAATCAAATGCAAAAGGAGCACTAAATTGCGCAACACACACACAAATTATTAATTTGCGCAACAGTTGTAGCCATTTTGTGAACTGACTTATGACACAGTCAATGTCCATTGTTTGCTAAACGACATTAGACAAGCAACTTGCAACAAAAACAACAAACACCAAACGACGATGACAACAATCGCGACAGTTGCAATAATAAATGCTACGATTCGATTAAAAGATCAGCCAACAAACGAGAAGTCGGCGCAAAATGCGCAATTCCAATAAGAGATTGACAATGAGTGAGAGGACCTGGCTGCCAATGTGTGAGTGCGAGCGAGCGGGAGCATACACAGGCAGGCAGGCAGTCAGGCAAGTAGGCAGACAGTTAGTCCAAGTCGAAGTCGGGCTTTGCTCTCTTATGTTGTGCTTGTTGTTGTTGTTGGCTCGTTTGTAAGCAACATACATTTTTGCGCGTCAGCAGCAGCGACGACAGGCTCTCGCTCTCTCTCTCCCTCTCTCTCGCTGTCTGCGTTGACTGCGCTGCGCTTTGTTTAAATAAAAGCCTCTTTAAGTTTATCTATTGGGGCGCATCTAAATTGTGTGTGTGAATGAGGCAGGGGAGAGACGAAGAGGGAGTGAGACCCACCGACCGTCTTTAGCTCTGCTGTGCGATTATGCTATTTGTTTGCTGATGCTGCGACTGCGCTGTCGACGTCAGCCAACAGCAGAGACTCTCTTGTAATGTTTTGCCGGCGCGCGCTTTGCTTTGTTGTTGCTGCTGCTGCTGTTTTTGTTGTTGTTGTTGTCGTTACTTATTGCTTGCGTTGTACGCTTCATGTTTTGATTGTATTTATTTTAGTTTGAGTAACTTTACTTTTTACTGCTGCTGCTGCTGCTGCTGCTGCTACGGCTGCTGCTTGCCGTCCATTTCTGATGAAGATTTTCTGCGCGATTAACTAGCCAGATCGCCTTACGCGCTGCTGCTCCCCCTTAGCACCCCTCCCCTAAGCGCGGCATCTTTTATGTGAAAAGCGTTTCGTGCGCAGTTTTAATCATGTCTCTCTCTTTTTGTCATGGAACGACGCTGGAAAGATGAAACGGTTGAATTGGTGCGGTGAGCAGCAGGAAGAGTAGGAGGGTAATGGTCCTCATAATTGCTGAATGATGATGGTCACGGGTTGGAACAAGGGGGGTGTGGGAAAGGTTGTTGAATTTCGCATTTTGAGCAATTGCTTTTAATTTTATTCATAATTCGTGTCTAGGGTTTCTCAGCGGCTTTTAATCGCTCTATAATTGTTATGTATGCGAGTGTGTGTGTGTGTGTGTGTTGGTGTGTGTCTGTATGAAATTAAGCTTGATTAATTTGTTGGCTGTGTTATCGACGCGTCGGCATCTGTGGACCTCGACCTGACTGCCCCTGGAATGTGTTGGGTTTTTGAAACGGTGTGCGGGGGTGGGAAGGCAAGAAAGTTATTAAAGTCGATTGGGTGTGCAATTGGGGCGTGGCAGAGATACTGCACACACACACACACAAACATGCGTTCACACACACACATAATAAGGCGTGGACAGCTTTCGATATGTGAAAATTAGTTAAATTGCTCGTCCGTCGAGATACCTACTAATATGTAAAACATGTATTTAAGATTAATAGGAATGCTTTGTCCTTATTATTCTGATTTTCATTATAATCGCCAATTCACTACGCACAATTTTACAATATTAATGTTTATAAAAGGATGAAAATAACTATAAGTTAAATAAAACAAATACATAAATCAACTCGGCTTTTGTAGCTAATCAAGAATATAAATTTATGTGTATAAATCGTGTTAAGTGTTTTCTTAATATACTTTATATATAAATCGCGATACCCTTTCATAGAACTTTAATGAGTAAATGGTATAAAAATTACTGGAATTTCTATTTTTATGGCCAACGGATGTTGTCCAAAGAGCTAAAAGCAACGCTTTTTAATGGCCCATTTCGCCAGATGAATGTAGATAAGATAAATTGTAGCTGATTAATTAGCTGGCTATGAGTAATCAAAGTAATATTTAAGGGTTCATTTGCACTTGAAGTGTATCTCAGCTAATTTCAACACATTGCTCAACATAACCTCAACAAAGGGAGAACAATTCACACACACACACATGTGCATATGTGTTTTGTGGCCCAATTAGACAAGCCCACACACACACACACACAACACGCGCATAGCTATCATCATGTGTGTGTGTGTGCAGAAAAAGAGAAAAAAGGCATCAAAAACAATTATGAAATCACAGCAGATGTTTGTGCACCAAAATTTTGTGGTGGTGATTTATAAAGCGTTGTGCTAAAAACAGCAAACAACAAACAACAAAACAGCAACAACAACAATGACATCAGAAATTGCAACAACATCAACAAAAATTGTTTCATTTTTATTGAAAAAAGGCGCAAGACACGAATCGGGTAGGGAAAGAGAGAGGAGAGAGAGACACAAGAACAGTAAGCATGTGTTACACACATACACACACACGCAGAGACACACGCATATATGTGTGTAGGTAGGTAGAAAAGAGGATGGAGGATGCTGTCTGTCTGTCTGTTCGTCGAGTAAAAGGACTGCAGATGCGCAGCCACAAGCCCCAGAAACTTATGTACGTTTGGAGATTTACGACTTAAATGCTGCAGCGCATAATCAAAAAGACAAGGCGCAGATGGAGCTGAAGCTGTGGCAGCGACGCTGGCCGTGCACTTAATTAACAAATATACGAACACTTAACATAACCTCAACTGACAGCCAGCCAGGCACTGGCACTGGCACTGGCAGAGGCACAGTCAACGCATGAGCGAGACAACGCTAGTGTGCTGTAAAATGCCTCACACCCTTGGCGCACAGCGAGTGGAGGCTTGCCGCTCATTGGATATTCGAAACGGCAAGAGAGCAGCGAAAAAGAGAGCGCACGAACAGCGACTGCTGCTTGTGTGTGTGTGTTGTGTATATATTATTCTTATTGCCGTTCCGGTTTTTGTTCGTTAACTGGGCGGCTGCTCCGCTCTTGCGCTCACAGTTGCGCCGTCTCGTTTAGTTGCAAGTTCGCGGGAGCTTCAGTTGGTTCAGCTGACTGGCAGAGCGCACGTAACGGAAAAAACCGGGCCGAGAGATTTTTATTGCTTTTGCCATTGCTTTTGCTTTTAATAGTTTATCTTTGGTTATATGTACACATATTGAACAGACCACAGACGACGCGTGTGTATGTGCGAGCACCATCTAGCGGCGAGACGCAGCAAAAGTGTGTTTTATTTGTGAACCAAATGTGAATTGTAAATAATTAATTGTAGCAAACAACGAAAACAGCAAGAATTAAAAAAAAATTACAAAAAAGAAGTTTTCAAAAATGCCGACGGCTTTGCAGCCGCTTGTTTAAAAACTGGCTACACTTATGTCCACGCTGGCCAGCAGTCGCCATCCGACGCTGAAACTGAATCTTAATCGAAGTCTCACGCCAAAGCGAAGTATCGAGAGTCAGAGAGTAGAATCCCAATTGGCGGATCAGCAGTCGGGATCCGGTTCAATGCATCCCGATTGCCTGCCACTGCCGCTGGATCCACTGGATCCAGGTGTTCCCGGCAGTCACGGCAGCAGTCCGCAGCTCCAGAAACCCAACGCTGGCGACGAGGATGCGAGTTCCGCCTGTGATGATGATGACGATGAGGGTCATCTGGTGAACATTTTGGACGATGATCATGCGGCGAACAATGGGGATATGATGGAGGAAGAACTGGACGAGGATTGCGAGGAGGAGTGCGATGATGCAGCCAGCTGTTGCAGCGAGAATAGCGTGTTGAGCGTGGGCCAGGAACAGTCGCAGGTGGCAGCTGCCCAGGCCAGGCAGCGGTTGCTCATGTCGCAACTTTACCGACCGTCGGCATTTAGCAGTGTGTCCGCTGCTGGGCAGCCCATTGAGGAGGATCTCGGTGATCCTGTGATAATTGCACCCGCCAGCTTCCAAGAGGAATTCCTGCGCAAATCCCAACTCTACGCCGAGGAGCTAATGAAGCAACAGATGCAACTGATGGCGGCGGCTAGAGTAAATGCGTTGACTGCGGCAGTGATGCCGCTGGGCGGTCTGCGTGGTGGTCCCAAGATGACGCAACAGCTACAAATGGCTGCAGCGGCAGCGGCGGCGGCTGCGATGCGACCCACAACCGGACAGGATGCACTTGCTCAGCTAACGGCGACGGCATTGGGCATTGCACCACCAGCTACGCCTCATCATTCGCATCAGCTGTTGATGCAACAGCCCCATAATCCCTACCAGACACAGCAGCAGCACCTGCAACATTCTCCCCATCATCATTTGCATCATCAGCTGCAGCAGCACCAGCAGCAGCACACTAATCACTACAACAACAACAGCAACAGCAACAACAACCTAAACAACCACAACCTAAACAACAATGAGAATCTTCACGAGCGAGCTTTAAAATTCAGCATTGATAATATTTTGAAAGCGGATTTTGGTTCCCGTTTGCAGCAACGTTTGGCGGCAAGTGGAGCAGCTGCAGCGGCGGCGGCGGCGGCAGCAGCAGCAGCAGCGGGTGGAATAAGTTCCGCTCACTTGAAGGCGCCGCGTAAGACGCCAAAGCCTCTCAATCTCGCCCAGACTCAATCGCCAGCCAGCGGTATCCAATTGCAATTGCAGCTGCAGACGCAAACCCAACCAAGTTTGAGTTTCTCCAGCAGCTTGGCGAATATTTGCAGCAATAGCAACGATTCCAATAGCACCGCCACCAGCAGCAGCACCAACAACAATCCGGCTGCTGTTGATCTGGTCAAGTCACCAAATGCAACATCGCCGGCGGATGCGGCAAACGGGAGTAAATCGAACGAGGATCAAGGAGCAACAGCCGCAACCACTTCGACATCATCGACCAGTTCCACGCCCATTGTGTGGCCAGCATGGGTCTACTGCACCCGCTACAGTGATCGCCCCAGTTCAGGTAAGTCGCAACATGGATAACTCTTGAAGAGATTAGCTTGTGGTTTCCTTTATTTAATTGATGAGATCCCAGCAATTCACTTTATTTAATTGTGAAAAAGCATTCGTTTCGCAATTTAGTAATTGTTTTGTGAGTAATATTTTTGAAAAGCATTTCAATCATGAAATTAAAAACAACAAAAATATTTAATAAACGTAAATTATTTTGTTGTTGTTGAGCTTAAAATAAATTAGACTTTGAAAACAATTAAATAGAATATAGACTCTAAAAGCAATTGAGTCTAAATTTAGATTTATAGAAAGCTCTATTAGGGAAATTATAATTTGAAGTGCTCGACATATTTATATTAACTATTGCATTATAATTATAAACTTAAGCTTTTGGATATATAAAAATATATCTAAAACAATCCATAAATATTTTCATATTAGAAAAGTCATAGTTTGAACATGATTCGAAACTCTCTTAGAATTGCCGACGGAACATTCCAAATTCCTGCAAACTGTGGTTAGACTTTGGTCTCTGGAAGCGACTTTAAATTATTATTATTATTTTCGCTTCATTTTTGGCGATGACGATATTTAAAAAAAAAAAATGTCAACAATTCCAAACACTATAAATTTGCTCATTGAGCTTATTTTCGAAAGTATATTTTTTACTATCTGTTCTTATTTTATATATGATGAAAGCACTTAAATGATCCATCCAAAATCTATAAGCTAAAATTTATCTTCCATAAATAGATGTAAATAAAATATATAGAAACAAAAAAATTATTAAAAAAAATTTAATACATTTGATATTTAATATATCTGAGCCCTTTCGATTTTGTCTAAATGGATAATTGTTGTAATACCAAACGCAGCTAGTGACTCAAAATTAAAGCAAGCTCTGTCTGTAATGTTATTAACAAATTGAAATATTCAAAACATGTCTTTAAAGTGTGTTTTATATAATATTTTATTAAATGCACATTTTTGATAACTTTAAATATAAAATCTCAAATGCGAAATACTTTTAAGTGAATAAATCTAAACGGTAGTTTTATAGTTAAAGAAACGCTTCTACTTTCTGCAAGGAATACAAAAAGATGGCCAGAGACGGGCGGAGTGTGTTGAGTGGGTAGTGTTGAGTGGTTGACTAGTTGAGTGGTTGAGTGGCTCGTAAACAGTTGAGCAAACAAGCTGGCAACCACAGAGCACCACACTTCACTCTTCTTCACTCTTCGTTTAGACAACGGCGTCAATCTGCAGCTCATTAGTTTTAGCAACCACCACCAAAAAAGCAAAAAAGGGCAACACACAAACACACACACATACACCACACACAAGCGCACCCTCAACCCTAAAAAGTTCCACTTGCCATATCCACACTCACACTCACACACATATTCACATTTACAGGCACTCATGAAGTGTCTGCTCGAGTGGTTTTTATGTCCTTATGGCTTATGTAACATAACTTAAGCTCATTATGCGCCTGCCTCTCACTCTAACCCACTCTCCCTCTCCCTCTCACTCTCACACACACATGGTGTGTGCGTGTGCAGCACCCATCTAACCACCCCCCCTTGGCTGGAACAATCATGGCACTCATGAATTTAGTTAATGCCACCGCAGGGAATTTTTGGTAATCGTTTTGCCTAATAATTTCATGTGGCCAACCACGAGAGCAAAAATCCAACAAATAAACAGGGGATCTCTGAGAAATTTATAGGGTTGTTTCAATTTTGTGCCTGTCAACTTTGTTGACTATTCGTATTATCCAAAAAAATATATAATAAAATAGCATTTCAAGTGGGCGTCACAATAATGCCTGGTAATAAGCTATTTATTATCCATGTTCTCATTCTTGGCTTACTTAAATAATATCTGAGAATAGTCTTTTTTTTTATGTTAACATTATTATAATGAAATAATGCCTAATGTTAGACAAGCAATAACTTAACTTGATTACTTCAAAAAGTACTGACTTGCAGTTGCTTAAATGATAAATTATTATTTAATTAGCTTTGTTAATATACAAATTGGTAATTAAAGTGAAAAAAATATTTATGTTCAATTCGTGTTTATCTTCTTATGTTGAGCTAGAAGGCAGAAATAGTTTTCAAGTTTCTCAGCTTTTCTTTATCGCTCTTAATTTATATTTAATTTAATTCTGTTAGTAATAATGTAAAATTTTCTGGTTTTTAGATAGATTTTTAGTAATAAATATCAATTTAAAAGTAACTGAATATATTTAAAAATTTGTGGTATACATAAAAAATCTACCCATTCTACCCCTTCTCATATGATTGCTAGACTTCAATTGAATCTTTAAGTTTTCGAATTATAATTTATAAAACGCTTGCTTAAATATGGCCATGCCCTTTGATAGTAAATCATAACTATTAAAGGAGTAAACTAACTATTTTTTTTTTATACAGTTTATGATTATGTGTGCCAGCTATTTGCTTATTAAACTGATTAATTCAGGGTTGGCATTTGTATAATTATTGAGCGCTCTCCGTTGTCAGTCAACTGAATCGGACTACAAATGCTCACTGATCCCCCTCTGCTCCTCTGCTCCACTCTCCACTGCATTCCACATTCATTTCCAACTGGCATCCCAAAAAAAAGAAAGAAAGAAAAAAGTTGAATTGAGTGCATAAATCTACGCTTTTTGGGTGGGTTTGTCGCGCTCGCTAATTAACCAGAAAACGAAACGATTTTTTTGGTTTATTTTTTGTTGTTTGTTTGTTATTTTTTTCTCTACCATTTTGTGGCAGTCGTCTTTTTCTGATGTTTTGTTATATATATTTTTGAGGTGTGTTTATTGTAAAAATGTATTATGCATGTTTGTTGTTGCTGTTGTTGATCACTTTTATAAATTTAGCGTGACTAAAACGAGATCTCGATCGCACTGCTCCATGGCTCCATAATTTGAATGAATGTTGTAGGCGATGGCGTCGAATGGAGTTGGAGTCGGAGTTGGAGTTGGAGTCGGAGCTTTAAGCTTTGAGCTGGAGCTGGTTTGGGTCTGGTTTGAGTGCGCCGAGCTCTTTTCAGCTGCAACAAATGATTTACCGTGAGATTTGCTTAACAGCAATCAAAACAAACACAACTGCAACAACAAATGAAACAGCAACAAAACAACAACACAAAAAACATTCGTATCAACATTTTAATGCACACGAAATACCCAAATAAAAGTCATAAATTTAATGCTTTTGAAAAATTGCCATGGCTACGTCAAGAAAATTTATGAAATTTTATTAAAAGGTGTTAATTTGACAAATTAATGCGACATGCTAGCGACTATCTGTGTGTGTTGGAGTGTGTGTGTGTGTTGGTGTGTGTGTGTGTGCTGGAGTGTGTGTGTATTTGTTGTTGTCAGTAGGATTAGCATTTTGATAACTTGCATTTGATAAACTCGTAAATTGCTACGAGTACATTTGTTAAATCGACACTTTGAAAAATTGCACGAGTAATTAAATATATTTAATTATAATCTTAACTATTAAGCCAAGAGTTGTTGTAATGACTTTAATCAGATTATGATACCTGAAAATTGCCAAAAAAAAAAACACGTATAATTAAGTCGTGCAAAATTATGTAACAAACAGAAGAAAAAATATTCGATATAGCCATGTGCTAGATATGTCTCCCAGACCAAATCTAAAAGCCAAGTATATTTATATATTATAATCAGGCAATAATTTTTTTCATGAAATTACCACAACTCAAACAATTTACAAAATAACTTCATAATAAGTTGTATCTGTTTTGGTTTTTCTGTATATTAAAGATGAGAATAATATGTAATTTGACAATTTTGCAACAGTTGCTTGTTGAATTATTAACTTATTAATAAAAAAAAATAACCACAAGCAAATGCTCAAGTGAGTAATGAGTATAATCGAAATGCCAAAAGCCATCAAATAATTGCTACTTGTTTGGCCTGCACTTTAAGCTGATGTTGAGTTTAGTTTTGATGTGTGTGGCTGATCAGAAATATGTTGCTAAATTGATTATAAATTCAGAATTATACTGTTAAATTGAGTGTGGAGTGCACTTAACTATTTGCCGAGGGTATTTGGCTATGTGTTGTTGTCAACACACACACACACACACACACTTAAACACAGCTGTGGCAGTTGCTGTGCCCAATTGGAAACGCAGCAACTGCGAAACAGTTAACAAATTCGATAAACTACTACAAAACTCAGCCACTCTGTCAATTTTCGCATTTAAAGTCCGGCACTTGGCACTTGGCTCATTTAACCGGTAGCCTCAGTCAGTGAGCAGCAACCTCAGTAGCCAGTAGCGGAGTCTCTTCTTGGCGGATCGCCACTGAACCATTAAGTAATTTTCAATTTGCCCACAACGACCAAACAACAACCAGCTCAGAACAACAACAACAACAACAAACAAACAAAAAGCAACGGCTGCCAACAACAATGACAACATAAACAAACGAATTTCAATTACCCATCAGAAGACTTGGCCTGCAATTACCTACCCCCAGTCCCCCAATCCCCCAATCCCCCAATCCCCTCCCAGTCAACCATTCCTGCCACCATCTCGGTGAGTTTTCCTGCCTCAAGAATTTTCTGCGCAACGCAGCTGAAAATTACTTGAAAGTTTTTCGCTTTGCGCATTTCTCTATGGAAAATTTGCTTAGACAATTGGCTTCCCTCCCCCACCTCTCCTAAAAGAAATTGCGAGATGCAAAAAGAAAAATAGCGAAAAAGAAAACACAAAAAAGAGAAGATCAAACAAAAGAAACAACGGTTTTCATTTGGCATTTTTCTCTTAGTTAACAAACTGTTTGCTGCTGCCTATAAAAATGCTTCATTCATCACAAATTTAATCATAGTTTAAGAGAATACTTAGAGAATATATAACGGTTTAAGCAAGGCAAGCAGAATATTAAAAAATGTGTTAATCTAAAAATACATAAATTGCTTATATAAGTTATATTTTTTATTTTATATTTCTTGCCAGAATTTTTGTTTAGCATTTTTTCTACTTCATTCGTGATATTTTAAAACTTACATATTGATAGAGAAAACATTTGAAGTTGCTACATTTTTTTTCTCTGAGTGTAGCTGCATAGGCTGCACTACTTATGGTAATTATGATTGAGCATCGATTTAGGCGTCGCCCGTCAATGAGGCGCCATCTGAAAATCGATGTAAATGAAAATGCCTCGTTTCGATTTGATGTTCCTTTCGTTTATACTTCAAGGCAGGCGGCAAAACAATAAGTGGCGCCTATCAGCAATTTGCAACCTACTTGCAACACATTTAGCATGTGTCTGCAATTGTGGCAGTCGAGTCGAAGTACTTAGCAACAACTAATTGGCCACGGAACGTGACCAACTACTGCCTCTATGACTCTATTAAAAGCCAACAGGCAAATATGGCAAAAATAATCAATAGTTGTTGTTGCCACACACTTAATGTTTTCTTTAAGTGTATGCCATTGATTGGAGTAGAACTCTAACAATAATGCAAATTGTACAGTATTGATTTTGTTTGTCTCTAAATAATTGACACCATTTAATATGTTTATAATTGTATTATTAAATTCAATTGATGTATTTTATATGTGGCAAGTGTGGCTTTAACTTCATTGATTGTCAATTTAAGCAGAGAATCACTTTAAAATTGATTTCACTTTCAGTTTTGTAGGACAAGTCAACGGGGACCACCCAACGTGCAGTCAATTTGCGTTTGAAATGCCATAAAACTAAAGCCAACTATAACAACAACAACAACAACTGCAACATGAAGAACACACAACAATAATAGTTGGGCCTTTAGCATGTTTATGACCCAAATGCATACATAAATATGAATATGAATATGAATTTGAGTATGAATACGAAGCTGTCACGTCACATGATAATCACGATATGGCCAAAGTTGAGGACTCCTTCCTACGTTGCCCCAGAGGCCAAATTGAGCCATTGTTGCAAGTAACTTTGCAACTAATGTTGTTATTGTTGCTGTTGTTTGCTGTTGTTGTTCTTATGTGGAAATATTGCGCATTTCCTGGGGAATGCGAAAAGCATTCAAAACTCAACACTTGCTTTCAAATTTGTGCGAATTTGAATTTAATTATGCATGAAATGAATGGAAGAAGAATAAAACGAATATCAAATGCTCTTTCTAGCTAGTTATCTATGTCTCTGTCTATCAGATATCTCTCTTAGAAGTTTAGTTCTTAGATTATATGAAAAATGAAGCTACATCAAAACTGAAACCAAGTAAAATAGTTACTGAACTCGAATGTAATTAAATTAATAGCTATCAAATATAATATGCTAGTCAACAAAGAGTATTAATAAGTTTACTGTTTAAATACAATTTTATAAATAAAATAAAATATTTAAGTGTGTTTATAAAGTAAATAAACTGTTTAACTCTTTTTGTACCCATCTGAATTTAGTTTTTCTTAGCAATTTATTTTTATTTATTTCATTATAATGATTAATTTTCACTCAAAAATATTCAATTATGACTAATAATTGCCACACCGCTTGGAATTCAGTCTCATTATTTTGTTGTCACTTTTTTCTTCGAGTGTAGGTTGTGCTTACCATAGACATAACTCAACTCCTTTTTCGGGATTAAACATGGTGATTCACAGCAATGGCAATCAGCTGGGCGATTTATTAAGTGACAAAAATTAATTTCTACTGTTAAGTTATCGCAGCAGCAACTGCTGCAACAACAGCAACAACTGTAACTGGTGTCGCCTTTTAAGGTAGCAACAACAACAATCGTCAGCAACATCAGCAATGCGCCTCGTATTGGCAATAAAACTGTCGCGGCTTTGGGCCTGGCCAACAAACAGTTTACTCGTCCAAAACGAGACCATATCAGCTAAGCAAAAATGTCGTTTAAACTGTGCTGCTGACCGCATTTGGTTAATGTGATCTGTAAATGTTTGCTGTTTGTTGTGGTAATGTTGTTGTTAATGGTGTTTTCTGCTGCTGCTGCTGATGTTGCTGCTGTTACTGCTGTTTATTGCGACTGTTTTTGATATGGCCTCAAATTGCTGTTAATTGCCCTGCAGCATACCCAGTAACTTATATTAGAAAGGCTCATCAGTGTTTTTAATATACATATATTGACAAATATTACGTATTAAGTTGCATTCTCTTTCTAAAGAAATTTAGATTTTGAATAAAAATATATCTTTCAATGGTAACAAAATAGATGCAGGCAAATTTCGTATTCAAATATTCGAATTCCTTATAAATTATTATCGTCCATTTTAATTAAATGGATTTAAACATATATAATTCTTAGTTACTTACAGGGTATCTTAAAGACTGCCAAGTCTATAGAAAAAAAAAAACGGGTGTTGCTTTCATTGAATATGTTTTTGGTAAATTTGGCATTCGAAATATTTCACACTCGATGGGCTTTGATGGGGCCAAAAATGCCAGTGTTGATTGCGTTACATTTTTCGTACTATAGCTACGTAATACACGTAAACAACAAGTTATATACAGAATAAAAATAAAACAAAACAAAAAAAGGCAGTCAAAAGCCAAAAAGCTCAAGGGGCCACCCAGCAAGCAAAACTGAGGCAAAACTGGGCAAAGTCAACTCAAAAGACAAGTTTCCGCATTTGGTTTTGTTGGTTTGGCATATAAAAATCATTTTTATAACTTCATTTGTGTTAATTTGGAAACGAGGCAAGATCGAGAGGCCCAAAAGTCGTCAATATTTACAGCTGTCAAAATATTTTCTACAAGCAAATGACTTCATTCATCACAAAAAAACAATAACAAAAACAACAAACAACAAAACAGAGATTTACTTGTATAATAATCGTGGAGCTGCTCAAAGTGGGCAGGGCAGGTATTTCATAGTGTTGTTGTTGTTGCTGCTGATGTTGTTATTGTTGTTGTTGTTCTATAGGTATTTATTTCTGTGAGATACAAATGCGATCAATCTTTGGCACGAGGTGACTGACAGTCAGCCAAGTTATTCACTCAGTCAGTCAGTCAGTCAGTCAGTCAGTCAGACGGCATCAATATGCATTAAAAGCCAAACGGGCAAACAAATAATCAAAATAAGCCTCATTATGACTGCAGACAGCAAGAGCGAATGCAACAACAACAACAACAACAGCAGCAACAATAACAAATAAACAACAAAAGAATTTATTGAAAACTAATTAAACTTGAAGGCAGCCACAATACATTTGTTTGTGGTCTTTTAATCGTTTATTTATTACGCCAGTTTCGTATCTGTAGCTGTCACTGTATCTGTATCTGTATCTGCAGGCCATAAATGTATCTGTATCCATCTGTGGCAGCCACCGTTTGCCACCACAACAATGAGCTCAGCTCTCAGATGAGTTGATTTGCCCCGTTCTTGACTTCATTCTTTATATTCGACAAGTATTTGCAATTTGATTTTACTAGATTTTACTTAACCAGCGGCTAATTTGTTTGACTGATAATTTGAATTTAAGTGCTCAACACAAATAACATTCAATTTATGTAATATCATAGTTTATCCTAAACAAGTAGACGACTCTTAAATGAATTGAAATTAATACTAAGATATTGTAAATTAAAATCAATGATTTAGTAAATAAGTGCAGAAATGAAAAATCATCGCATTGAATAGTTTATTTAGTAATTTGAGATAAGTAAACGAAAATCTAACTTATTGCAAACATTACTAAAATATGTGTAATAAAATCAATGATTTATTAAATAAATGCAAACATGCAAAGTCATCTCATTAAATAGTCTATCAAATGATTTTTTTAAGTCTCTTTAACTTATTGCAAATATTACTAAAATATTTCACAATAAAATCAATGATTAAATGCAAAATTATAAGTTATGTCATTTAATAATCTACTAAATTATATTATAATGAGATACATAATTAAGTAATTAAATGCAAAAATTAGAAATCATTTTATTTTAAGAGTCTATTTAGTCATTTGAAGTGTTTTTGTGTTGTGTGTGTGTTATTCGTGACAGATCTTAACCGATCAATCAGCCTTTAATTACCCAATCTTCCCTGCTCAGCGCTAATTGAGGCACATAGCTAACACCCTGTTTTGGGGGATCACAGCCTAGTGTAACCTGTACAGGAATTTTTGTGGCATTTTGAGTGACCGATGCTGATGCTACAATTGATGTTGTTGTTGTTTGTTGTTGTTGTTGTGGATGCTGATGTGGTTGTCATACAGTTGACATGTCTGTCTGTTATCTGTTGGATGGGGCAGCTTTGATTATTTTATGACAGTGAGTGACAGGGGCAGGCATCTCTGAGAAAAAAAGAGAGAGAGAGAGAGAGAGGGAAAGAGAGAGAGAGAGAGACAGAGATGGTGTGCAAGATAACCAGTGATATCTGAAATCTTTAGTTACACACTCAGAATAATTTTGAACTAGATAGAACAGATAGAATACAAAAATAAATGATATATACATTTCATACTAGAAAAATTTCAAATTCAACGAAAACTAATGTAATTTATTTAAATTGTATAAAACTGTAAAATTTTGATGTAAACTTCAAAAATCGATTAATTTTTTCCTTGAAAGCTATATAATATAGATAATATATTATATAATATATATGTATATATAAACCGATGCTGAGAAGTTTTTCTCTCTTTCAAAAAAATAATACAAAATCGTTACAAAATCGCTTTCCCTTTCCAAATTCAGTTCACTGAAAAATAAAGCAAATGCAAATTGTGTAAACTTAGTCATATATTTTTCCAAGTGCAGCCACTGACCCGTTGAGCAATGTCCAATGCTCGATGCTTGATGCTCGCAGCTCAGTTCTCAGTTCTCAATTCTCGATGCTCGATTCTCGATGCGTGTGTGTGGTCAACCGCATTTGTCAAGTTTAATTGGGAAGCGAGCTGGGCTTTTTTGATGGTTCCTCTTTTGGGGCCTTTTGGGCTTTGGTTTCACTTTTGTTGAATGCTTTGCATAGCACAGCTTCCCCCCTCCCCACCACTCTCTCTCTCTCTATCTCTCTCTGGCACTTATCCGACATATGTTGGCGTCGGCGTCTTGGCTTGCTTATTGTTTGTTTATTACTTGTTTCGCTTTAATTACATGTTCGTGATGATGATGATGATGAAGGTGTAGATGCAGGAGGAGGAGAAGGATGGAGATGGAGGAGGTGCAGTTGAAGTCCAACTGGGGGTACTCTCTGTGTGTGTGTGTGTGTGTTTGTATGTCTGAGCATGGCGGCCCGCAGTTAAAACCGATAGTCACACTTATTGGAATTACTGCTTCATCAGTGCACCGACTTCGACGCCGACTCCGACGCCGACGTCGACTCCGAATTGGTGTTGCTGCGCGTGTTCGGAGTTTTTGGAGCTGGCCAACTCATAATCACTTGACTGACACTTGAGTGGCCCATTGAACTGATCTTCAGGCAAGCAAATTCAAATCAGCTGCTCTGCGATTAGTGAGAAACAAAAGCAGCCCACGAGAAACGCAGTTTGTTTGTAGTTAAGGCTAAAGCTAAAAATCCAATCCAAAGCGGCGAGCTTAAGTTGTGCTCCAAAAACTGATCCACAAACAGACTGTGTTGCCATCATGCGTTGAGTGCTGTGTAAATATTCAGATTGTGTGGCGCATGATAATTGAGAGATTCTAAGATTCTTGCTTCGCGGAAATAATAATAAGGCGCAAGTGCCGCAAAAGTCAGGCGTCAATCAACTGAAGCTGCTGGTCTTTCGGTTGGAGTCTAAAATGGAGTTTCAAATAGAATCTGTTAAGCATAAGTTTATAAATTTTGCAACATTTTCTAATGTTACTAAATAAATTTTGATATAGATAATCTCTCTTTATAATGCAATTTGTAAGTGCGCGCAGCCGACAAATGTGGCGAAAGCTAAATAAAAAGTGGCGCTTTAATCGAGAGACTCGTGCTATTTATTCCCACACACACACACACACACAGTTTATCTTGGCCAGGCCCAAAACTAATTGTGAGCCAGAAAAGAGAAAGGGGGAATGCGGGGGAGATGGTGATCATAATGTCAGAGTGCGATAATGCCGAGTCTGATGACTCAAGCAAGCTGGCTGGCAAAGTGTTCCCACAAGGCTATCAGCTATTGTCTAACTTGAATCTACTATATGGCCATAGTCATACATGCATGAGCTGCCACATGCGGCAAGCTCTGCCTGTAGATTCTTGGGCGCATAATAAAATTAAGTCGATTTTGCTGCAGGCTGCATGCAGCATGCTGCACAAGCTGCAATGCCTCTGGACTGCACTCCAATATAAATTTGCGCTGATGTTGCTTTTGTTGCTGCTGTTGTTGTTGTTGTTTGGCTGGTGCCGCTGCTGACTGGGACCACCCAAGTTGACAGCGAACACGAACAGCGCTTAAGCGCTGTCCTCGCCAGCAGAGACGTGCTCTTCGTCTTCAACCTGGACTTGGACTTGAACTCAGACTCAGACTCAGACTGAGACCCAGTCTCACAGCAGACCAGCGGAGCCAGTGAGGAGCCACTCTAATAAAGCTCGACTGCTTGTGGCTTGTCGTCTGCTGTTCCCGTCTCGATGCTGTTTCACTGCATACAAATAAATTTTATTAAGCAGTTAGAATCGAGCATTAATGAAATGCACTTTTCAGTGGCTCACCAAAAAGGGAGCAACGATCGGGGGGAACTACGTACTGAACAAGTACACACAGCGAAAAATGTCAGGAAACAGTTATAGAAATACTGCAAAGTTGAAAACTCTTTTCTGGCACGATTTAAGCTAAACTTATATATATTATAAGTTTCAGAAGGTTTGCTGTATTTCGACAATGTTGATATTTGTCTAATGAACAAATTGCTGTACTTTTTCGCTGAGTGCAGTCAATAACTGCGAATGATGATCTTCGCAGGGTTGTTCTTGTTTGCAGTTAGCAAAATAGATGGGCTGCGGCTGAGAGCTGATGAAACGGTTGCTGTTCAATTGTTGCTGCAGTAGTCACAGATGAAAGAAAGAGATAGGTCGACAGACGAGAAGAGAGGAGTGAGAGAAATGGAGAGAGTTTAAAAATGAGCAGTACAACTCAGTTTGCTGTTGTCCTTAGCTGGGCAGACTTGATGCTGATATATATGTATGATGCATATGTATGATACGTACGTCTGTCTGTTTGTCTGTGTGTCTGTGTGTCTTTCTGTCTCACTCTGCCTGCGATTGTTCGTGATCGTCGATGGTCATTGCGGCTTCATTGCGATTTATGTGCGTAATAATTGTGACAATCACAGCGACTCGACTTTGCTGCTGACATCTGACAATAATGATAATGATAATGATGATGTTGATGATGATGATGTTATGAGCACACTGTAATTAAATTGCATTCCTCGACTCAGCGTATTAGTTTACTCATTTATAGGGGTTCAACCCAGTTCAATTGAGAGCCAAATGAAAGTTGAGCTAAAATTATGCAAAATAAATTGATTAAAATTATGATGAACGTTGAATAAATCAATGTGATGGATGAGACTGCGACCGAGACTGAGGCCACCCACATCAAATCAATCAGTTTGATTGGTGTTTGCATAACATATTTGTAATTTGTGAAAGTCTTCACATTAAAGTTGTGTAAATATGAATAATATGACACTCAATAATATTGTGTGAACACAAAAATGTATATATTTTTTTTATTATTACATATGGCAATGGAAATACCCAAAGGAAACTTACGTTTAGTAAACAAACTTCTTAATTTGCTGTTGATAAATGCTATCGTCAAAATTATCCAATGCCAAAATGTGATCTATTAGCAAAGATCCATTATGACACTCGGCACTGGCAATCAGCGTTGTTTTTTTTGTTAGCTTCATGTGAAATTAGTTTTGGAATATTGAATTGGCAGTTACGCCTGCTCTCGACAACTTCAGAGCTCCATGGAGTCTGGAGTCTGGCCGACTGGCCTGAGGCAGCTCCAAAGCAAAAAAAAAAATACCTAATGCTGGCGCAAAGTTTTTTTTTTTATGTTTTTGTTTTTGATCTTGTTTTGCCAGAAAACGGTGTCAATAAGATTGATGGCTTGAAGTCTGAATCCACAACTCTGAAATACATAATCTGAGGCTCAATGAGAGACTGTGAGTAGCTCATAGATACAAGCTGCAAGCATTTGAAACTGGCTTAAAATGAGAGTGAAGAGAGCAGAGCATCAATAAAGATTTGAGCATGGAAATTGCTCTAATATATATGTGTGTGTCGCTGTGTGTGTGTGTGCGTCACTTAACTTTGGTGTCAGTCAGCTTGCGGCTGGAACTGGAGCTGGAGTTGGAGATGGAGTTGGAGTTGGAGTTGCAGATGACGACGATGACGATGGTGGACCACACACGGGGCAAAATGTTGATTGCCGACTTGACTGACACTTTTTGATAAGTTGATTAAAATGTGTGTGTCTGCGTGTGTGTGTGCGCGTGTGTCTTTGTGTGTATTTGTATTTTTTGTTTTTTTTATACGCTTGCTGTGCAAGTCGAGTCGAGTGCATTGACATTGAGCTGATTTGATTGAGTGACTGAGTGACTGACTGACAGTCCAGTCGATATGGCCCTGCTCTCTGCTCTAAGCCAGCTGTAAAACAATTCTACGCAGCACTGCACAACTCACGGGGCCCAATTAAAGTAGCTAGCTGCAATTGTCCTACACTGACAGAAAACAGGTGATGCTAACAAAAGTAGTTTGCCCTGTAGTCTTAAAGCATAGGTAAAAGGTATAAAATTAAGTACTGTACAAATAGGTAACAGGCCAACGAACACATAGTGCATATATATATTCTTGATCAGCATCAAAAACAAAGTCAACTTTATCTGTCTGTATAAATGCGACAATCTCCGAGACTATAGAAATTATGATAACTCGTCAGATGCAGATATAGATTAATAATATTATTCATAATTTTACCTGTTTTACGAATATCGATAAATATCGATTACCGATAAGTGTCAGAGCCACAATTCTAAACTTTAGAATGTTATCTAAACTTTACATTCATATAAAGGATGGCTTTATCTAAGATATAAACGGTCTATTGGCTAGTTAAGGGTATCTGCTAGTCTAGCTCTCTCGACTTGAGCATTCTTGTGTGTTTTTATAGATGTGTCGATGCTTTAGTTCCCAGAAGCACAGCGAGTTCAATTAACGCGCGTTAAACGCTGCTGGCGATTAAAATCGCGCCGTCCTCTGATGTAAAAATGTATCTTTGCTGTTGTATCTGCTGTGTTCAGGTGTATCTCTGTGCATCAGCCGATGCTTCAATTGCTTAATTAGAAACACTAATGCTGCTGCATGCTGCATGCTACATGAGTGCTGCATTTTATTATGCTTATTTTGCCGCTGGTCATTAATTCGTATTGGGTTTTGCTTCTGTTCTTCTCATTGCAGGTAATTGTGGCATTTCGAGGCTGCTCTACGAATTCGTTGATTCGTTTATTTATTTATTTAATTGTTTATGGTTAATTGTTGATTGTTGATTGTCGCTGTGCCTTCAACAACAACAATTAATTGTGCTGCTTGGATAGCAATATATGACAAAATACACACACACACACACACACACACACATGGCAATCCGAATCCGATTTCAATTCCTGTTCACTATGTAAGTAAGTTTCTCAGTGTATCTGTATCTGTGTAAATGTATCTGCATTTGTATCTGTATCTGTGTATCTGTATCTGAGCTTTGAGTTTGTTGGCGCTGCGTTTCAATTGCCATTTTAAAGGTTAAATTATTTTGTAGCTTATATTTGCTTATATTTGGTCTTGATTAATTGCAATTGACTCTCCGCCTTAATTGGCCAACTTGCTGAATTTTGGAATTCATTGTTTTTTTCAGATTGTTTTTTGTTTCTGTTTAGTTTTTTACACATGACCATAAAAAGTGGTCAAGTCGTGTAAATGTCAAAAAACAGCAATCATTGCATAAAGCATTCGAGACAATCAATTTGGTTAACCACAAAATCCTATCTTAGATTTATATATATATATATATATATATATATATGTGTATATATATGTGTGTATATATCATTTAGAAATGTGTGTGACGAGTGTGTGGATTGTGTGTAGCTGCGACAGTTGTCCAAAATCTGTTCTAAGTGCTGTGCTTGAGTTGCGTACAGTAAAACGCCGCTAAGCAAAACTTTTTGTAGCTAGATTTTTGTAGCAATTATAGAAATATATAAATACTGATAAATTATGTTTGCACTTGATTATATATTGAAGTGCTATATATATATATATATTAAAATTATATATAAAATAAAAATAACATTTTATTAATTTGCTTTTCTTGCAAATATTAATAAATGTTGTCTGTAAAGTTACAGTTTAATTATTTCCAACAAGGATTCGTTTGTTTATTTGCTAGTCTTCACTGTACTTGCTTGCAGTTGAATTATGCAAGAACATCTTGCTGACAAGAAACTGATTGTTCAATTAATATGATGCCGACAAACCGACAAAATGACAAAAAGACAAAAAGAGGGGGAACAAAAAGACATTCAACATAACTGAGGAGAAAAGCCCAGTTTTGAGGCAAGACAAGTCGAGTTGAGTTGAGTCCCAATCAGAAGAATGTTGTCCATTAACAAGTTGTCCCCAGAGTCAGCCGGTTTGGGTTTCGGACTCCGCTTTTTATTGTGTCCTGCAGCAAAACATCTGCCTGAGTTGTGCCAGGATGAGTGCACCCAACTACCAACTATTTTTCTTAACTGGAGCTCGAACTCGAAACTAACAGCTTCCTGCTGCTTCCTATTTGCATTTAAACATCGTAATCATATTTTTATTATTCGCAGTTAGTTTATTTTTTAGCCGTACAATCGATGGGAAGCATTTTTTTTTTAGCTGAAAGTCGAGCAATTTATATGATTTAACTGCCTTTGATTGAAACATTTCATTATCAACGTAGTCAGCAGCATATTTTGTGCTCCTTTTTTTGTTTTGGGATTTAAATAATTGGATATGCGTGTGGTACTCCGAGCTGATGGAGAGCGACAGACATAAAGACAGACAGACAGACAGACAGCTCCACAATTCGACTGTGCCGACGATGTTCATCTGCATTTTGGTTGACGTTCCGCTTTTAGTTAGTTGACTTGGCCTTAAATTGTGCTGAATTGAGTCAACTTCCTTGGCGCCTCTCTGCAAACTGCAACTGCAATCGAACATCTGCAGCTGGTCTGACCTGGCCTGGGTTGGCCCAAGGTTTACCTACAATCCTCACTTGAACCCGTTGGCGCCTTGAAACACATCTCTTTTGAATTTTGAGTGGTTTGGGGGCTACTTTGTGGTTAATCTGTGCATTTTTAATGCCTTCGATTTGCGGTTTTCAATCAAATGCATTTTAATTTGAGTCAACGCTTTGATTTTGCAGCAGTTCCCAATTTGTGGTCTCAATACTAATTATAGATTAAGTTTTAGTGCAGATTTTTGTGGTTACAATTTAAATGTTCTTCCAATTAGTTAAAATTGGCCCATTTAAAATACCTCAATGGGAATGGGTTAAAAGCTTAAGAATGTTAATTTAGGTAGTTCATTTTAGAATTTAATAGAAATAAATAAGCTCTTTTTATGCCTTGAAAAATTAATTTATGCAAATTAAGAGTTTGAGTTGACTTGAGCACGAAATGTTAATCAAACTTAATTATTTTATTAATTTGCTTAGCTGTAGATATAAATTACTTAATATGTACAATAATTTGTATTCATTTGCGTTTCGTGTTCTTCAAATTGCAATAAATGTTTAACAAGTATGCAAATTGATTAGATTTATATTTGAACATTTGTTAAAAATAACAAACGCAGCTGAAAATAATTGCAAGACTGCAAATTAAAAAAATTATTAATTGCTTCCTATATTTGTTGAATTAGGCGATTATATATATATATATGTCAAAGTGTTTATTTTGTATTTGTTTTCTTGGCCAAATTTCAAAATGTGACTCTGAATTTTTAATTTAATGGTTTGTTTGTTTTTGTTCTTATTTGATTGTAAATTATTTATGTATTTTCATTTGTTGTCATTTATAATGAGTTTTTAATGAGCCGTTATTCCGTTTTTTATACGCAAGTTTTTTTTTTAACACTGTTGGTATATACATTCTTGATCAGCTTGAGTTGTTAAATAAAAAATATATTATCAAAAAAAATTATTTAGATTTTTACACTTGAACTAAAAATCATCGAAGTATAAACTATATTTTATGGCTGCAATAGGAAAAATCAGCTCAAATGTGAAATCCTTTTTGAAAAACTAATTTGTTTGCTGTAGATTATTAATAAATAATTCAAATAGCTTTCATTGTGTTTCAATTGATTGGTTTTTAAAATTTACAGTAAATTTCAGACAAGGGTATTTTACAGTCGGCCAGTTTTTTTTTTACTTATTTTTAGTTTGGTTTGCGAATTAAAATGTGACAATCGAGCAAGAAACAAAAACATAGACACAAAAAAAATGTATTTTTTCATGTTTATTTATTTGTGTGTGTGTGCAAACAATGTATTTAAGTTTAATGATGTTGTTTTGCCTGAATGTTGCTGCAGTTGTTGTTAGTCGTGTGTCGTGAGGCACGTACCCCAAAAAAAAAAACACACACACACACACTCGGAGACGGAGACGGAGTCAGAGTCAAAGCCATTCGCCATCTCCAACTCCATTCCCAGTTCGCAGTTGGCAGTGCTCAGGTGTCGAGGTCTGTTGCAGGTGTAAATATATATATGTATGTGTGTATGTGTATGTGTATGTGTGTGTGTAGCTCATTCTTTCACTTGCTCGCTGCTGTTTTGACAAACGCGTTTGCTGGTTGGCCATGTTTTGCCATTGGAGTAATTATTATTTATTATTGTTGTCGACTGTCTTTCCACAGGCAACAGCAACAGCAGAAGCAGCAGCAACAGCAGAAGCAGCAGCAGCGGCAGCGGCAGGTGTTAATTGTCCAAGTTGAGTTTTGTTTGTCTCTTTTTTTCTCTCTTTTACCTCTCTTTTTTTTCTCCTTTTTTGCTCTTTTCTCTGTTTTCTTCTGCAAGTTGCCATCACTCAAAATGCGTCCTCATTTTTCTAGGTCTAAGCCAACTAATTGGTACTGCTAACTTATAAGAATATTACACACACTAAAACACACACACACACAGTTAACTAATGTGTGCTTAAAAAATGGACGTGGAATTTTGCTGTGAATGTTAAAGTTTGTCGCCATAATTGCACCCGTTAATCATTTGTGGCAGCAGTTGGCAAATGTTGCAGTTACGCAACAGCAACAACAACAGCAACAACAATCAACTGTTTGCCGTTTCAATGTTGCTGCTAAATTACTCAATTATTTGATTAGCATTTAAACTGTTGACTAACTTTAATGATGATTGTTAAAGTGACGAGGAGAAGTATTAAAAATTAACAAGATTTATGCTTTGTTTTTAACAACTCTAAGTTAAAGTTAAAGTTCAATTTCAAATACAGTTATTAAACGAAATGTTAAATGTTCAATGTTAACTTTAATATAGGTGTTTTTTAATTGATTTTATTTGTAAATATTCTGATTGACATAGTTTTTTAAAGCGTATTTCAATATTTATATGGGACTCACTCTGCACTGAGGTTTGCTTAGATTTATTATGCCACATTCTATGCCTCAGCAGTGGCAACAGTTTCTAGTCCTATTAATATCTTTGTAATAAATTAATAAATTGTTTTTTTTATGCATTAACCGCTGTTTTGCCACCCAACTTGGACTGCAATTTTTATATGTTATTCGAATGACCTTCTTATTCAAATGCCTTAATCGTAAACACAGGCAATTATGTATCTGTGTGTGTATGTGTGTGTGTCTGTGTGTGAGTGTGCGTTTGTTTAATGTGTAATGCTAAATCCATCAGCTGCAAAACGGCCAACTGACAGTTTGTTTGTATGTCTAAGCTGCGAATAGACGCGATAAAATGGCTTAAATAGCTGGCCAGGTGGGTTGCATGTGGAGTGTTGTGGCTGGAGGGGGGAGGGGGTAATGGGGAGTTGGTTGATGGCTTAAACAAGTGCTGCTAAATCGAGAAAGAAGAAGAAGAAGACGACGAAACGCAACGAGAATCACTGGCATGCGGCAAGCGAGGCACGCTCATCATCAACAATCAGCGAGAAACTTAACAAATGGAAATCTCAACATTTGAAATACCCTTGAAAAATGTTCTAAAAGTGGGTTTCTATTTGGATAAGAATTTTGTTACCAGTTGAATAAGTGAAGCCATATAACCTATAATGAAACCAAATAATTTGCTTGTGCATTTAAATAATTCTGACAATGAAAACATTTAGATTTTCATTTAAAAATCATCACTTTTATTCAGCAAACTTTTGACTAGACAAAAATAAACTTCTCCTCTATGGGAATAGCCCCTTTGGATATATATTGTGTGCCAGGGTATGTTGGAAACAACTTGAATGCCTGCTTGATGGGACCAACTGAAATGGCTTTTTTTTTTGCAAAAAAACTGACAAATGCCAGCAGAAAGTAAACATGATCCGCCCGAGACGAGAGATGCATTAAAATGGAACCGGGTGCGACCAGCATTGCCGTTGCCGACCAGTCAACCAAATCAAATGAATCATTGCGCTCCAGTTGGACTACTCAAAACTTAAAAAGATACCCCAAATCCCAAACACAATTCCCCCCCAACTCCACTCAAAACGCATTCCACCATATTCAGAGTCAAGTCGAGTGATTGTTATTAAATTGTGGGCGTTTCAGAAATTGTCGTGAATTTCTTTGACATTAAGCGAGGAGAGTCGTGGCCATTTGTGGCAGGCTGGTTAATGTTGTAAGTGTGTGATTATGTGATTATATGGTCAAAAGGGGATCTGGGTTACAAAATGAGTTATTTTTCACTTTCGAGCCAACTGGCTGACCAAATGTTTGTCATTAAAAATCCATTAAACCAACCACGCCCGCAACTGTCGTCAAAGTTTGTGGTGTAAAAAAAAACAAAAAAAAACAAGAAGAAAAATAAGGCAACAGCTTGGCCTAAGCGTGTTTCAAGTTATTGCCTGACTAACTGACTGACTGAGTCACTGAATCAGTCTCACGAGACAGATACTCATAGACCACACACACACACACACACACACACACATAGATACACACACTCTCACACAGTCTCCATATACAATTTTCATTGTAAGCCATTAAAGAGTAGAAGCTTATTTCCACGATCTGCTTTGGGGGCCACCCACAATGCGTTGTCGCTTCAAAGAGTGTTGCCGCCGCGGCAAGCGAACTGAGATTTGCAAAAATATTTCACAACATTGCAAAAGATGTCACAAAATGCAGAAAAAACACTTAAACGCGATGCAGCAGATTGCCTCGAAATGAAACTGTTGTGGCAAAGAATTCACAGTTTGCCAGACTAAAAGGGGGATAATACTTCATGTGTGATCTCTGCCTGTGTGTGTGTGTGAGTGTGCGTGTGAGTGTGTGTGGGGTAGACTACGCACATAAATCAGGCTGTTGCATTGTGCCCCATTCAAGGCAAGTTCTCAACTTGAACTTGCAGCAGCAGCTTCCCTTCAATTGCATTACATTGGTCAAAATAGTTGATCTAAAAATCTTCTTCAAAATTTCAGAGCCAAGAATTACATTTCTAAAATAAAAATAATATTTGAAATATTTTGAAATATATCTTGTAATACTTTTATTCGGAATCTAATAAATATAATTCATACATAAAACATTTCGGTAAAAGATTTTTCTGAATTTTATAGGGAAAGTTTCTAAAAATTTCTGTTCTATTAAATTAAATAAAATATTAAAGTTAAATAGTTTTGTGTTGATTACGAAGCATTTATAATTTGAAGAAAATTTTGTATAACAATAAAATATAGAAATTATTATAAGAAAAATACATATTTTTGCCAGGGATTAAAGGTCAATATTTTAGTTGGAGTTCCAGTTGAGAGCGAGCCTATTTACTTGTGGCTTAAGCTAGTTCATATATGTTTTTCTCAGTGTATAGTCAAGGGAAATGCTTGTTGCTGTTTGCAATGTCCCCTTTACTATTTCCCCTTTTGCTATGCCAGCTGTGGCTGCCACTGTTTTGCTTTCGCTGGCGCACAAATCAATCGAATTCGATGCCACAGCAACAAGAGTAAAAACAACAACAACAACAAGAACAACAACAGCAACGGCAACAATGCGCTGCCAGGCGCCACACAGACTTAATTAAGTCATCAACCAGAAGGCAGGCTAATTGGAGATCTGTGCCGCGATCACAGCCCAAGCTGCAACAAAGTCCGCTGTCCCCCCGTCCTCTATCCGCCATCCTCTGTCCTCCGTCTGGCCGTTAAGATCAGTGACCAAAAGACGCACCCGCAACTGGGGCGCACACAAGAACGCAATAATGATGAATCAACATGATCATAATGCTGATGTTGCTGCTGATGATGCTGAGCATGATGATGATGATGATGATGCTTGCTGCTGCTGTTGCTGCTGCGTTGCTTTGGCCGGCGATGATTCAGTACGTCAGCGGGGACCACACACAGCTAGGTCCACCTAGGAGTTCCCTCTGTGAGTCACAAGAGAGCGAAACCAGCTTGCAGCTTGCAGCTAGCTGCCTTTGCGACTTGGCAGCCGGGAGTCGGCGTCAAAAGTTTTGGCAAATCCGCCAACAATGGGAGCAGAGGCAGAGACGGAGGCGGAGGCAGAGGCAGCAAAGGAAGGAAGGACCACCAAGGAAGCTCGAATGGAGCTAAAGGCTGAGACTGGAGGAGAATTGAGGATGGGAATTGAGGCTACTTTAGGGGTGGTCCCCGCTGTTTTATTGTTGTTTTTGTTGCTGTTGTTGTTGTCGCCGTTGTCGTTGTTGCCTTTTCCCATTTGCTACTGCTGCTGGCGGCTGTAAATGAAGGCCGCTAACTACAACAACAACAACAACTACAACAACAGCAATAAAGAGCAGCAAAAGCATCGAAACAACAACAAGAACAATATTAACAGCACTGTGCGACACAAGCAACAACAACAATAAAAAAAAAACTTTGTTAATTCTCGTGTTATTTTTTGTATCTTTTGTGTTGTTATGTTGTACATTGTAAACAGATTTACAGATGGGACAGATTACAAGAAAATTACACTATGCAAACTGTAATTAGTTTCAATTAGGGCATTAGACACAATAGTTTAATGATTAAACTAATACTTAAACTTTAAAGAAAGCTATTTTCAATTTAATACTTTGCTAAGATTTAGATTCAGTTGAGAATCAGTTTCTTATTATATGGAATATATCTTCATAATTATAAATTTGTTTATCTAAACATAACATAATTTCGTGATAATTTATTGACTGTTCTGAACAAATTAAATATCCAAACTCAACTCATGTCTTTTTAATAGTCACTTACAAAATAGTAGAAATATATATTTTGTTAGACAGTGTAATTCACCTGATTTCGATAGTTGTCGTCGTAGCTGCTGCTGCTTCTGTTTTTATCTGCTTTGTTGTCATTCTCGATTGATTGGGGATTAGCTGCGGCTGCCTGCCGCTTTTTACTGTTGTTGTTGTTTTTGTTGTTCTTGTTTCTGCTGCCGTGGCTTGTTTTGCTTTGTTTTTTTTTTAGTTGTTCTTTTTTGCGTGGTCCTCTTGTTATTTGTTATTTGCATAATGCCATTTGCAGTTGACATTTTTATTAACTGGTGGGCGCCATTGAAACAAGATTACGTTATCGTCAAGCCCTTCCTCCTCTCCCTTTAAAGAACATGAGTGTGAGAGGGGAGCGGGTGTTTGCCAACTAACCATGCCTGACCACACGCAAGCAGCGACCATAAATATTTACCCTCAATTGTAATTACAAAACACCGATAGGCATCTCGCTCTCACCACTCTCCGGCGCTCTGAAGTCTCCACTTTTCGCTCTGCTGCGCTGCGCAGCGCTGCTCGTGGGGGTTGCATTCAAAACAATTTGCATTTCAGTAAAGCATTGGGGAATTAAGCAACAACAGCAACAATAAAGCGGGCGCCTCATCGCAGTGCGGCAGCTTTTCGGTTTCCCCGCTGGTCGCATATAATTAAGCGAGGCCTTTAAATTGCAAAGGGCAGCCAACTATGAGCGAAGAGGTTGCGATGTCTGCGTCTGCGTCTGCATCGACGCTAGCAGCAGCAGCAGCAGCTGTAGGCAGCAGAAGCAGCAGCTGCACTTGGGTGGTCCTCTCGTTGTCAAAATGTGTGGTCTTTATTAATAACAGCAGAGCGACAGGAGTAAGGGGGAGTGGGGACGGCCCTGTCGCCAATACAAAACGGATGTGAGCGAAGGCAATGCAAAAACAACAACAACAACAACAACTGCAAATACTCGACTCGTGTAATCTGCACGCATCGCTCTTCTAGCACTCTTTGCTACGCTTCGAACATGTTCGAGATCGACAGAGTGTGTGAGGGAGAGAGAGAGAGAACGAGAGCGAGAGCGAAAGCGCGCGCTTAAGCAAAGTCAGCGATCAACGCAAATGGACGATTGCCTTTGTTGCTGTTTTCTTTAGTTGTTGTTGTTGTTGTTGCTGCTGTTGTTGTTGGTGGTTTTTGGGGCTGCTGCGGCATTTACGCCTTTGATTTTTTCCGCTCAAATGGGCAGAAGCTGCAAATTAAAACATTTTTATTTTCTCGTAGTTGTTCCTTGCCCCTTTTACAGTTGTTATTCTCTTGTTGTTGCCGTTGTTCGTTGGCTTTTGTTTGTTTTTGCGCCTTGATTCTTTGTTTGCTTTACTGATGACGATCATTTCGCGTTAAGTTTAATTTAAGTTGAAATTAGTTTGGTAATGAACTCATCAGCTCAGACTTGTGCGTGTGTGTGTGTGTGTGCCACAGTGCGTGTGCTTCAGTGTGTGTGTGTGTGTGCAATTGGCAACAAACTTGACGCTCATGCCAAATGTTAATGTGTTAATTAACGATGTCAAGAAACGATGCTGTGGGTCCTCAACCACAACTACAAGATTTTCAAGATACAAATAAATCCGCATTCGTTGCCAGCTACAAGCAACAACAACAACAACAGCAACTTTCAACATATGGCCAAGAAAAACTCTTGTGCCACACAAGCAAAAAATATGCATGTACATTAATAAATGCAGAAGGAAATTTTAAAGTCGACTTTGACTTACACTTTTTTTAATAGGTTAGGTTAGGTTTAACCAAAGCCAATCAAAGTCGGCCAGTTTTGACCCGTTGCAATTCCGTTTCGATCCCCTTTTATTTGCCTCATGTGGTATTTATTGTAATTATGAATTTTTGCAATTCTAATAGCTTAAATAAATTAATATATGTACATTTTATTTAGATTTTAAATATTAAGTTAAGTTTTTTTCAACCATAAACAATTTTTTTTACAACTAGCAACCAAGGTATAAAAATTCTGAATTTCTGCTTTAAAAATGGTATATTTTGTTAGCGAAATAGCTTGTCGATTTTATTAGGTGTTCAATTTGAGTTTTGCACTTTTGAGATTGCTTAAATTTTATTATGAAATATGAATTTTTGCCTAAAGTTCAGTTGCATATTGGACAATAAAATCAGAAATACTCTAAGCAAAATTTGTGCTGAAATGAGATCTTTTGCTCTCTCAGACGTAAATTACACACAAAAACACACATACAAACACACACACATATATATATATATAATATATATATAAGAACATACAAATATGTTCGTAGTATTTGCCCGAAATCAACGTGGAGGGAGCCAAAGCTTTTGGCTGCAGCTGTTGCCACTTGACTAAGTGAGACGTCTTCAGCTGCAACAGCAGCAGAGACCCGGACCCAGACCCAGACCCAGACTGAGACCCGAGACCCGGGCACAAGTGTCGCCAGAGCACGAGACGGGTTGGGCTGGATGGAGGAGGGAAGAAGGAAGAAAGGCGACGACCGTCTCTGCTCATATAAATTTCTAGCACGCGTGCAAGTAATTAAGCCCAAAGATGAGGCATCTTTTGGTGTGTCTCTTTGGCTTACACGGTACGCAAAGATCAAGCGACAGAGAAAGAGAGAGACATATTGTGAGAGAGAGAGCGAGAGAGCAACTGACATGTATCTTGATATCTTATCGGACATGTTCATCGCAGCGACAGCGGCCTGAGAATAAAACACAGCGCCGCCCCTCCCCCTTTGTATCTTTAAGAATTATTGTTATG
The DNA here is from genome assembly GCA_035042345.1 of Drosophila fungiperda. NCBI lineage: Eukaryota > Metazoa > Arthropoda > Insecta > Diptera > Drosophilidae > Drosophila > Drosophila fungiperda. The sequence goes on along the minus strand of JAWNLM010000159.1, from coordinate 1,155,371 downwards.
ACGACGCACACATAATTAATGGGGGGAGAGAGTGAAGGGGAAGGGCAAGTGGAGAAAGTAATCATGCGGCATGTGGCCTAATCATCTATCGAGTTGAGATGCGCGTTATGCTAATTTAGCATATTAGCCAGCAAATGGTAGACTTTAAAATGCAATTAAATTAAATGCATTTAAATTATTTAAATAAATAAATAAATAATAAAAATATATAGTAAAATTATTTAAAAGCAAATCTTGCGATTCATACTAGTTTTCTATGTTTTTCTGAGAGTCTTTAATCGTATCTAGAATTGTTTTTAATATATTCTATTCACATATTAATGGCTATTGGATAATATCTATCAGGACAAATAGCTGATATTTGTAAATTGCATTGTTTTATTTAGAATATCGTGTGTAAAACATTGAATAGCTGAACTTATTTATAGTACAGACTACTATGAGAATAAGTATACACATTTTTCGAATTTAATTTACTAGACTTAAAAAAGTGTATTGGGAATCAAAATTGAGAACATCTGTTTGCCTTTTACTTCATTGATTAACTTAAAACTTTTCTTACAAGAGGCAAAGAATTTAAATCTTTATTAACTATTAAAAGGAAATTTTAATTTAAACAGAGAACTGTATGTATTGAGAGAGAGAGAGAGAGAGAGAGAGAGAGAATATAGATAGATATATAGATAAAAATATTTCTTTTATAGATAGATAGATAGAAAGATATATAAAAAGATATAGACAGATAGATAGACAGAAAGAGATACATAGTAGAGACATAAGTAGAGAGTAAAAATGTAATGTGAAAAATTTCAAATTTCATATTATTAAAAGCAATTTTTAGTTTTTAACTAAAACCAAATGGAAACTGTCAAATGGCCTTTAGTAAATAAAACCTGTGTATGTCAGCTATATAAAAAATATAAATCAGCCTTAACTGCAGTTATAGTGCGGTAATTAAGTCTTGACAAATTGATAAATCAAGTGAAATAAATAAATTTAAATTGTTAAAGTGTTGAATGCAGTTGCGAATAACTTGCAACTGGACTTGAAATGCTTACATTGATTTATGCGATTGAATATTGCATGGATTTTCCAATATCACAACTTGAATTTGGGGCACAAACGTGGCAAGCGTTATAAATTGCAATTGAGCCTTACTTTCTATGCGAAATTCCCGACATATTTTATGACGCTAATTTCTTTATTCATGGCGCCAAATGCAACAACAATGTTGATTGTTGTTGTTGCAGTTGCAGTTGCTGCTGTTGTTGCTGCTGCTGTTGTTGTTGTTGCTGAGCTGCATTTTCAGCAATAAACGCCTCAAATTGATTTTACTTTGGCTCGTTGGCCTTAATGAGCCAGTGAGCTTCCTCTATGCGACTGCTTTGTGGTGGATGTTGCCACATTGTGCATGCAGCACATGCAGCAGCGAGAAGACAAATTTTCTGGCATGCCACAGAGTCCTCATCGAGAGTGCAACAGCAGGAGCAGCACAAGCAGCAGCGGCAGCCTCTTTTTTTTTCGATTTAATTGCGTGCATAAATTGTTTCAATTTCAATAAAAATGTTGCACAACTGGCCGATCGGGGAGTATCAATCACTGTGTGAGAAACCTCAACTTGGAAACGAATCGAAACTGCAGCCGGCAATGAATTAAAATGCTCAATCCCTCTCCCAGTCTGTCTGTCTGTCTGTCTGTCTGTTTGTTGTGGGTAATTAATATTCTGTGGCTGTGCTGTCTATAGATACAGCAACAGCCAACAGCTACAGATACAGATACATTTTGTGTAGCAGACACATTTAGCGTGTTAACAAGTTCAACAAGCTACCGCAAAACCAAAACATGTCACAACTTTGCCAACTTTGAATAATCAATGGATTCTAAACAGAGAACACGTATATAAAATATATATATATATATATATAAATGTATATATATATATATAGAGTCATGTTAACTGTCTGGTCGCTTTATTTATTTGGTCTTTTGTGGCAAGCGACAGTTGCTTTTTTGTACCAAGTAATTGAAATGTAATTGCCACAATTATTCCATTTGTATTTGACTTCAATTCAAACGTTTACTTTTTATTGACAATATTAAGCATACGCAACACCGTATGTGTGTGTGTGTGTGTTAGTGGCACACAAGAGGGTTGCTGCAATGATTGCGCATGATTTTGGCCAAATAACAAATGGAAAACAATTTAATTTGGCTGCCAATTTGAAAAGTTTACCCCAGCTTTAAAGAACATGACAAAGCACATCGAATAAATGATCGTTGATGAGGGGGGGGAAGTGGTGGGTTTTTGGCGGCGGAAGGGGTATTAAATGGATTACAAATGAAATGTGATATGCCAAACAAACAGCGGCCAAATTGATGGACAACCATTAAAAGTGTTCAATTTGGCTCAACAAGTTGCTCAAGTTGCCAAAATAAAATTTAATTAATTTCCCACCCAGCAATCAATGTAAATTTGAAGGGGCAAAGAAAAAATGAGTGGGGGGGGGGGGGGGGCTGTTCAAAGCTATATTTATCAGCTCTAAGTTACTAACTTTTTTAAACTTACTATTTATATATTTAAATGATTTCTGTATGTTATTTTTATAATGATGAACATAAAATTTATTTTTATATTAGTTGTCAAAATTTATGTCATTTAAAATTTATTTGTATTTGTTTTTTTCTTTACTAAATTAATTAAAATTAAGCAATATCTTGTAACTGATTCCAGAAATTAGTTGTACTAAAATATAGATTTTTCGGTTTTTTTTGCTGATTCAACATTTTCAAGACTTATTTTAGGTCATTTTAGAAGGAATGTTGAATATAATATTTAAATGATTTCAGTAAGTTTTTTCTTATATATTTATATTTAAATTAATGTTTAACTAAATCTATTCCCCAATACTCATTCCCCTCTCTTGTTTCCTTCTAAAAAAAAATTAAATTATGACTGGATTTAAACGATATCTTTTAAGTGATTCCAGAAATTACTTGTACTAAAAATGAGATTTTGTAGATTAAACAATTTTAATACTACTTTTTGGAGGAATGTGGAAAATCATTTATAGAAATCGAAATTAAAGCCAAACATTTTTATTATTTATTAAAAGTACATATGAAGAACTTATCAGAGTAATTCGCTACTGTACAATACAGGGTGTTCCCCATAAAGATGGCTAACACTTGTTCACGACTTGTTTCCAATGCTTGCACCCTCTTCGGGGGGTGTCCATTTCGCTTGTTGTTGCTGCCACGTGCTGCTCCTTCTGCTGCTGCCGCTGTGCTCAAGTGGTGCTTAAATGGTCCCATGAAAGCCGGCTTATCTTGTCGACACACTCAGCCCGGAGGGGTAGGAAGTTGCCCGATGTGCCAGAGTCTATTTGCCTTTGCCCTCAAACGGGTGCTGGGGTGGGGGGGGGTTGTATATTGACTGAGGGGTTTATGCTGATGATGCTTATGATGAGCGTGCAAGATAAACATGAATTTCAATTGTGTTGCCCCTCAATGCTGGTGGGGGAGTCTGCAACCATTTTGTGGCTAGATTATTGGACGATGGGCGTGGCCACATAACTCATTGCAAGTCAAGCAACAAATCAGGAAAATAAACTTGTTGCAAAACGCCAAAATCGTCAACTTGAGGCTAATAACTCATTTAAAAGTGGCTGTCAAGCTTGTTGTTGATGTTGTTGGTAGAGGTGCAGCTGCAACTGCAACAAAATAACTTCATTTCATAAATGGCCAAAACCGGCGGATACGAACAATCTTAACTGGATTTGGAGTTGACTTGTCTAAACAAAATAAAACTGAAAGAAAAAGCGTGGTGGCTTTTAGCCATCAAATTGCTGCAGCATGTTGACTGATTGCCGCGGCCAACAAGCAGCATAACCACAATAATATCCACATGTATGTGTGTGTGTATATATTTATATGTCTATTACTAACTTGGCCAACTCGTGTTCTTAATTATGCTACCAACGCGAGTTTTTTTTTGTTAATTTTATATGCAAAAAGCTAAGCTATTCTGTTGTTGTTGTTGTTGTGGCTGGTGGCATGCAACAACTGGCGCTGATTGTAAGTTGTGGCATAGTTATTATTGTTGTAGTTGTTGTTGTTGTCGCAACCAAATTGCTGCCAGACAGCCAATTTGGCTCATGAAATTATGACGGTGACATTTTCATTTTGGCTAATTGAGTTTGTGTTAGAATATTATATATAATGGGGAGTTGCATAAGGGGTAAGAATTCGGTGGCAGGATTGTATTCGACTTTCCAGGCCACGCAGCTGAAGTGAGTCATTAGAATTTGATTTAATGTCGTGCATGAATAATGTGAAAATTGAGGCAGACACACAGCAGATAAATGCAATAATATCTGATTACGATTACATGATATAAATAATTACAAGTTGACATTCTGTGAATCGAAAGTTGTCTAAATGAATTGCGTGTTGCACAATTATATTTGTGCTTAATTAGCAATTAACATTTACATTTTAAACAAACACAATCGCAAATTCTTATATAAATTTACATACAATTTAACCCTTTTGCTAATTTCTATTAAATTATCTTGTTCAGCAAAACTAATTCTTCAATTCAACACTTTATTTATTAATTACTAATTATTCTAAATATTAAAATTGTATTTGTATCTGTTGCAGTTATCCCAATCATAATAAATCAAAATTTAATTTATAAATATATTTTTTGTAATATGAATACATTCATAATTAATAAAACAAACGAGATTATTTATAATATGTAAATATTTCAGAAATCTCAGTTAAGAAAGACAAGAAAGATATTAATTTAATATACGAGATTGGTTTGAATATCTAAGATGGGTTCAAGGTATTTTCTAGTTGAGCTCTTTCGACTGGTTTTCAATTAGAAAATCAAATGGCAAATTTAACACTTTGCAAACTCAAATTCACAGCAAATGTGAAATTTGCAGGCGACAAAGTGGATGCAACAAAAATCAACAAATCGAAAATTGAGCGTCAGCAGACGCAGATACTTGTGTCACACACACACACACACACCAACACACACATAGCGACTGTTTAGATACGGATCCGGATTCTGTATCCACCCGCCTCTCGGAGAGCTATCAAAGCTGCATGGAAGCTGTCAGCTCGAGTTGAATTTAATTAAATCCTTCATGTCGGCGTGTCTGTTAAAAATAGACAAATGACAGTTTTCCTTTTTTTTTTTTTTTGTACGGTGCGGAATTACAGAAAGGATAACACAAAACATACAGTGATGGGGAGTGAGGGTGGCAAAGAAGGCGGCAGATAAACTTCAGCTTCGATGACAGTTGAAATTGAAGCCGAGATTACCAGCGAAAATTGAATTGAATTTTTTATTATTCTCAGTTTATTTTGTATTGTTTGTTTTGTTTTTGGTATTTTATTTGTATTTTTGTTTTGCGCTCGCCTCGTCACTAATTACTTAATTAAAGGCGCAATCGGTTGCCATTTCGAGAGAGTCTTAACTGGGAGACTCTCGGGAGACAACAACAACAACAAACAACAACAAATCGATCGATATTCAGCTGTTCAGTTTGTAATTAAAATTCGCCGGCGAGGAGCGTGAGAATTTTAACAAACTGCTTAGCCTTTATATCCAATCGATAGGGTTGTATTGACTGCCAAATCGGGCAGCAGCAGTTTGTTTATTTATATATATATATATGCCATGAATATAGGTTTTTTTTCCTATATTGCTATGCAGTTGAAAGCATATCTGTTTAGACCCTTCAATTGTGTTAGAAATAGATGAGTGATGTGCTCAGAATTTTATATGAGTTTTAAATGCAATTTCTTATTGGTGCCGCTTAAAGTTATTATTATTTATTTACTGCACTAAGTAAAACAAGCCACTGAGCTCAACTTTATAAAGTACTGATAATAATAATAATAAAAAATATGCTGATAATTTTATGAGCATTAGCTTAGGTTGAAGTACAACCATTTTGCATAAACCTTTCTATTTCGGGTTTTATACTTGTTTATTTATAAATTATTACTTTTGCTTCTTTTACGAAATTTATTAATATTTAATATAAAATAATCTATTATGTCTACGTCTTTTTATAAATAAAATATAAACATAATTATTATTTTAAAATCTGGAAATTGCAAGAAAAACATTCACATTTTCAACTTTTAGTTGTTTTTTCTCCTGTTCACTATATATTAATACATTTTCTTATCAACATTTTAATGTGATGCGTTTTTGTAGTTTTGTAGTTGGTGCAGGGTATGCAAAAGTTCGTCTTCGCTCTGTTTGCCTTTTGTTTTGGCCAGGCATATTGTAAACATGACGAGCAGGCAGCAGTTAACAGTCAGCAGTCTGGCAGGAAATGGCGCACAAATTGTCAAGAAGTAGCTCCGTAAACGATCCACATTCCCCATACCCAGCACAGCACAACACACACACACACACTTGTATTCATTATACCATCTTCTATGCGACCCTGGCGCCAGTTGCAGATGCCAGTTCCCACACACACACACACACACACACGCTCAGCTTGCCTGCAAGATGCTGACGTCATAAAAACTTTGATAACTTAATTAAGAAGAACAGTCTGTGAAGATCTGCCCCATCTGCCCCGACAAACGGCGGCAGCAACTTCAATCAAGCTCAGTTTTTTTCAGTCACAGATCTAAATTCAAAGATGTTGTTGTTGTTTGTGCTGTGTTTGTGTGTGTGTGTGTTTTGTGTGTGTCTGTATTTTATGCCTTTAATTTGGCCAAGAATGCGGTAGGTAAACTAAACCAAATTAAAAGTGATCGCATCATTTTATCGATAATTTATCAAACCAAAAACCCAGTGGCGAATACTTTCGGTGCCCTTAAAAGCAGCGGTCGCCCATTCATATTCCCTCCAGCCCCTCCCCCTTCTCCTGCCCCCAGCCCTTCTGCGTCACAATGCGATGCGCGGCATGCGAATCGGTCAACGTGTGTGGTCCACATGGGTCTCTCGGACTGAGGCTACGGCTCAGCCTCGACGACTCTGGGCCCAGGCCTTTCAAAATTAGCATAAGAGACAGACAGCAACGCGCAAAGAGCAGAAGACGTCTCTTTTTGAGCGAAGAGCGCCAACTGTTTGGATCAGCAGAGACACACACACACACACACTCACACGACGAAACCTGGCTTAAATCTGTAGTGTGGATGAGGGGAGCGGCGAGTGCAGCTTGGCAACGGGTCATAAATCCGCACGGGCAAAGCACCACTGAGCCACCGCACAGGTGGTCAACTTGGGCGGCTCTCAGTGGATATATATTTAAAACAATCTGTTGCGCTTTTCAATTACTTTATAGTACACGTACACGATACGATATACGATATATATATATATACCAGTCGCGGCATTGCCTGGAAAAACATACATAAAAACTCAGGAGCGGAGTTTGAGCAAAAATATGCAACTTGATTAATTCTATAAATCATTCTTGGTTTGTTTTTTGATATATAAATATGAGTTTTGAGTTATGAATTAGATATTGGCTAGAACTTATTATAGATATTTGACTGTATTTACATTGTGGATGATCTTTAAATACGGGTAATTTGTCTTCTTAGCTGCAATATGAAAATAATTATAGTAGTTCTTAAGTAGTTCTTAAAATAATTATAGTTTTTATTTAAGTGAAGAATATAATTATAAAACTATATTTGAAAAACGTTTATACGGCAATAATCGGCTTATAATGAGAGCCAACGTATATAGTTGAAATCACTTTCATCAATAGCTGAGGAAACAAGAAAAAATCAACTGTTGTATTTATTCGAACATAGAACATTTAATTTACATTAATAGTCTTGCTAATTTCTATGAAACAATATGATGGATTCATCAATAGCATTACTAATTTCCAATAGTTCTATGCATCTGGCCTCACTCCCCAAAGCGCTTGAATGCGCTCCTGAACTTCAACTCTTGTGATCATGCGCGCTGTACAAAAACTTATGAGCTCAGCTGTGCTATTAATTGTTTTATTAAGACATTTTCAGATTTAACATGCTTCATACCCTACACTTAATGTGTACAGCAGCAACGACTAGGCAAACCAACACAACAGTTGAGTAAAAGATAACAGTTCAGTGAAATATCCGTAATAGTTGCTGGTAGTAAAATGTCTTAGAATGTAGTTTAACATATGTCATTTTTATAACTGTCAATATGCCGTTAAGTTTTTGGTGTAGCGTACATTTGGCTGCAGATCTGAAGCTTCCCATTGCGAGTGACCCAGAGAGAGAGAGAGAGAGAGAGAGAGAGAGGCAAACCCAGGTTCAGACACTGATATTGCTGCCCAGTCGAGACTTTGTCTGCGTTTTGCGTCTGCGTCTGCGTCTTCGACTTTGTCTCAGGCGTCGTCTTCTTGATCATCTTCTGCATCGATGCGCATGTGCGATCATCATCATCATTATCATGATTATCATCATCATCAAGTGGCTGATCATCATTAAAATGCTCATGTGTCGGCGTCTGTTTGGATTTTATGTTTTTTTCTGCTTTTTTTTTTCTGTATTTTTCACTGAGCCATCATCATGATGAGTATCGTGTTGATGATGATGATGATGATCGTCATCGGTGTGGTCCTCAAGTGTTTTGCATCTTTGATCCGTGGAAGATTGATGTTAATGTTTTTGGGTGGGCATAGTGTGAACATACTTATTTCGCATATTTGTTTTCGTATTCCCTGCGATTCTCGCCGCATTCCTTTTGGGCCGCTGCATGCCACACACGTTGATCGTAATTAAAATAAGCCGAGACTTTGGGCCAGCGCTATCAGCATGAGCCACTAATAGAGCAATAAAGCGAACATTTATTGATCCACAAATTATTGTTGGCTGACGCCAAGCAGCAAGCAACAACAACAACAACATCAAAAGTCAAACTTCTTTCGGATAGGTTAAAAGTTGATCGTTCATCGCTGATCGTTGATCTCTCGCCTTGGACAATGGTTGGAGCCATTCGCTGGTAATCTTAATATTCATTAGGCAAAATAGTCTCTTGATCTTTTTTTTTTTGGATGTTCTTTGGTTTTTACCTTAATTTTTGTGTTTATGACGATTGCCCCATTTTTTTTCGGTTTGTTGTTGTTTTTTTTTTTGACTACCGCAACGAATAAAATAACAATCAAAAATCGACGGCCTTTGGGGTGGTCCCAAAGCATAAAGATCTAAAACTTTATAGAGTTGATGAGTTCATTAAAGGGAAAGTTCAATTTGAGTTGTGTTGAGCAATCTGAAGGGGCCGGGGGACTATCGATTGCTATTGCGTTAATTGAGAGGCCATAGAAGTGGCGTTAATTTAGTCGAAATATTCATGGAAGCGTAAAATGTTCACACCTCAAAGCTGCAAGAGCTGCAAAAGCCGTGCAACGAGTCTATTAGCTCAGCAGCAACTGCACAGCTACAGATACAGATACAGATAGAGATACAGATACTTTCAGTTTGGTATCGATGTCGATGTCTCAGAGCCACCTGATGATGTCTTATGGGCAAAAGTATTGATTGCATTTTTGCTTAATGAAATTGTTTGCTAATATCAGCGGAAAATGTGGTTTACAATTATGTTTCGATGTCGATGTGCGGTCTCACCATGCCCCCATCCCCACCCGTCCACCCGCTCCCTCTTCCCATCCCTCATCGCCCCGCTCAGGGACCCAAATCAATGCTATGTTCGCAAGTAGTCACTGTTTGTGTATGTGTGAAACTGGAAACCGATACCAACAGCACAACAACACAGATCTGATCCGATCCCCACAATTTACTTATTAGTTTCCAGCTACAACCAGCTGCAGCATTAAAAATTGGCAAAGGTTAAATGAAGTTGTTTCATTCAGTCAGCGAGGTGAAGGGGTGCTAATAGGAGGATGCAATTCATGGGTGTTGGGTAAACAATCTTAATGAATATAGTCAGAAATTGAGACTGTCAGCAATTGTGCAAATAATTTGTGGCCTCTTCCAGCTGATAAACACTTTAACAATAAATTTCTAATTTCTTAACTTATTTTATTAGTTATTTTGTACTTAAATAAATGAGTTGTTTTTCTGTTAACTGCCTATTAAATCTATCTGATTCCAGCTTAATTAAATAACTTTGCTGTTAAAAGTCGAAAATACTTTTAGCTTAAGAATTCTATAAAATAATATTTGGCAATTAAGGATGTTAATTATTTTTCCAATAGAAAAAAAAACCTGAAAGATTGATAAAAAAATAAATTATATTTTTGCTTATGAGTGCAGTTAAATTTTATATGTGCTTAACAAGCTCAATTCACAGTTAATACCTAAGTCAGTCAATAAATTCAGATAAATTCGAATACTTTTTTTTCCTAGCTTTTTCTTTTATTACTTTACACATATTAATAAATAAAGGCTTAAAATAGTTATTTTAATTCCTGGGTTTTTTTTCCATTTGTAATATGTGTAAGTACGTGATAAAAATCGCCTACTCTTTAGGCCATTTAATAGGCCTTTAAGTCTGTGCAGCAGCTCTTCACTTTTCTCTTTTAGCCGACAACACTTTTTATTATTACTACTTTTTTTTTTGTGCAACATGTTTTGACGCTTTTCACATAACGAGGCATATTAAATAAATTGCGGAGGATGATGAAAGGCGCAAACAGCACAGGGAACAGGTTGCGCCTATTGCTATGCATAACATGGCCAAAACATGCAAATAGCCAACTGCAACCCGAGTAACAGCGGCAACAACAATATTGATAAAGCAATTAAAAACATATTTAAATATTTTCATGTGACAGCGCCGTTTATGCGCCGGAATGTGGCAAGCTCGGAAAAGCCGTCAAAAGACAACTACAACTACAGCAACAAGTTGACCATCTTAGCCATTTAGCGTGTAATATCTATTTTTGATTTGTGCCAAGAAACGATTGAGCGATAGACAAACCGTTGACAGCTTGTGGCTACTTCTTCAGCGGCATCGTTTGTCATAAGTATATATAATTATATATATATATATATATATATATAGGGAATGCCACTTGCAACTTTGACTTTGACTTTGACTGTGTTTGCGGCGTGTCAATCATTTCAATTAACGTGCGATCAAATCAATCGTCGCGTCAATCATCATCATTATGAATGCTTGTCAAATGCTTATGAGGCATTTGCAACCGCAGCGTTAATTTGCCTGTCATGCCTCCTCGTGAGTTGGGAGGGGGGGGGGGGGCTGGGGGAGCGTGTAAAAGAAGTGGCGAAATGGCAACTTGATTGTGGGTGCTGATAGGGAAAGGAAAGCTAATACGAAAATAGGGAATGCAAAGGGAATAGGTTCGATCAATGGAACCGATATCTAACATATAAAATTAAGATTGGCATTTTTTCACATAATGTGTAGAATTTTAGATTAGTTTCAGATATTAATAGTTATTGCATAAATATTATATAGAATTATTTTAAATGAAACCCAACAATTATTAGAAATATTAATAATAAAAATTCATAAAATAAATAATAATATTAAATTCTATCAATTTTAATCAGATACATCTTAATTTTATTTAAGCTAAACAAATATTTAAGTATTTCGCAAGGGAAAGGTAAATTACTGTTATATAGAACCTGTCTCAGTTATTTGCCTCGCCTGCTATGGATTCAATTATTTGGTTAATCTGTTCATCATCTTCATGGCTTGTCATGATTAATTGGCTTTCACTTTCACCGCGCTTATGTTTCCAATGGCAAACGTGTTGGTTTTATGGCTTATTAATGAGCTGACTGATCATTAGATTGGGCAACAAGATCCGATAACAACAATTCCCCAATACCCACCCCCCCCCTCCCCATGCGCCACACAAAGAAGGAGCTGAAGAAGAAAAACTATAGCAAAGCCCCACACTTCGACACTGTCAAACATATCGCTTACATGGCTCAGTCGCCGTCTGGGCCAAGTTAACCAGCTGGCCGGTTCCCCTGTGAGTCGTCTCCGACTCCAAGGCAGACTCCAACATCGGCTCTGTGGCTGTGTGTGGCCCGTTAGTTTGAGATCTTTATAAGTCAATTTCATTTGTGGTCGTTTTCTTCTTGGCCAAGTTGTTTGCGTGCATTACCTAAACCCAAAACAGGCATTTAGGGGCCGACTTCTACACTTGAAAAAATGTTAGATTAAAGAATTTAGATTAGAGATTATTATAAACTTTTTTTTTAGTTATAAATTAATATTAAATATTATTTAACATCTGCAAAAATATTTAATTTTTTTATTTCGAAGAAAACTATTTAAAAATGACTTAACAGAAAACGCCTTAAAATTAATTTTGATAATGTGACCAATAAATTTTTCACTGTGTTCATCTACGAGATCTTCTACAAATTGACAATATTATTCCTTTTTCAAATCTAGCAAATATTTTGATTTTTAAATATAATGGTGAACATTGGCAGGTTCGCTTTAAATTTGAGCAGAGCTCAGACAAATTCTGGTATTCCTGAGGAAATATTATCCAATTGGAGACTTCTTTTTCAAGGCATGGAAATTATTGAAAAATTTCCTTTTATTTCGTAATGATTTTCTAAAATTATGAAACATTTTCTAATTTTTTTTGAGTGCACAAGCCGCTCATCTCACTGACCTATATGCAGACAGCAAACCCAATGTGAATCTTATGGGTTGTTTCCTTGATCTCCATTCCTTTTTTGACATTTAATTGCGCACTCATTCATTTCCATTCATTTGGTAACTCATCTTCCAGTTGCCACTCCTCTCCACTCCTGCCGACTGCCTACCGACTCAGATTCTGTTTTTGGCATTTGCAACTCATGTTAAGCATAAATAAAACAAATGCGCTTATTTTAAACATATGCCCAAATTGACTCTGAATCTGAATCTGACTCTGATTCTGATTCTGACTCTGAGTTGGTTTCCTTTGTTTTTGTTTTTGTTGTTTTTCCTTGACTTGGCTTGTTGGCTGTTGGCTGTTTGCTGTTGGCAGCGAGTCTTACCAAGTTGGGTTGCGCATTGCGTTTAACAGCCAATGATGAAGACATCTTCCCGTTTTTTGTGCAGCTTTTTGTTGCATCTGTGGTTTTTTATGATGTTCTCTCGGCAAATGAAAAGCAATTTATGCCTTTTTTGCGTGTCCATGTTAAGCCAAACAGTTAATGTTTAAGTTTGCTTTTAAATTTTATCAAGAATTTACTTACTTTATCGAAAAAACAGTTAAATAGTTTATGTTACTTGTTAGTATTTTATATTTAAAATCTATTGATTAAATTGGGATAGATTAGATTAGATAAAAGTAGCAATTATAAAAAGCAATAAATAAATATATAATCAAAGTCGTAAAAAAACAGTTTTGGAAACACAATTTATATTCTTTAAGTATTTATTTTATGTTATGATCATTTATTGTTATGATAAATATTCCATATTTAAATATATATATCAAAAAAATATAGATTATATTATAACTGGAGCATTTCAATGCCATGACAACATTATATCAGCGTTTCCTGCTGCTCAGTTCTAAAGTTGATTGAGTTCATAAAATTTCTATTAAAGCCAATTTGACAAGAGACCATTTAGAGTCACATCCTTCCATCCTTACCAGCCACTGTTGCTGCCACAAGGACACAACAAAATACATTAAAAACTTTTTATTGTGTCAAATTTCGCGCAGCAAGCAATGAAAAATTTAACACGCCATAAATCACAAATCTCAAAAAAAAGGAAAACGGGCAACAGATTTGACGCAAGCAATTGTTGCAGCTTACAAGCGGGGGGGAAAGGGGTGCGGAAACAGCAACTGGCTGGCTGCCAAGTGCGCTTGTGGCAACCCCCTTGGCAATGTCCTTGCGATGCCTTGGTATGCAACTTGTGCCCCTTTGGCTTATCAGCCTGGTAACATGCGTTGCTCCAGGGGTTGGCAGTGGGTGTCGGTGTGGGTCAGAGTCTATGGTGTGCCCTGGTGGCCGATGACGAGGCAAAAGTCGCCGTCGCGTCGTCTCCTGGCTGTCTGACAAGGTTTCAAGGTCTGTTGTTTGTTTGTTGTTGTTGTTGTTGTTGGGCTGCGTGTGAAATTTAAAACCGTGATAACACCTCAGCCGTCACGCCCAACACCCACTTCTCCCCCCCGCTCCCACTGCCACAATTTGTGGACAAGCACGTGCAGGCACGTTGCCAATGTACTGTTAATGTTTTCTTTTTTCTGTTATTTTTTTTCTTTTTTGTTTTTTTTTTTGCTTGCTGGTTTAATTTTGCAGCTTTGGCATTTTGTTGACAAAATTGATTTGTTCAATTTTTCCAACGATTTAACTTAGGGCATGACTTGGTTGCCATTAGTTCCGGTACATTTGTTTTAAAGGTTGTTCAAAACTGCAGAAAGAGCAAGCAGAGAGAGAGAGTGAGATAGAGATAGAGAGACAGAGACACAACATTTAAGATTGGGTTTTCATTGCTTTGGAATTTTTACACGTTTCTCGCAGCGAGCGAAAAACTTTTTTGTATGCCTGGAATTTAATCAATTTTCGATATATTTTATTGATTCGCGTTAAAAGCAAATTTAATTTTCAATTGTCTAGCTTAAACAACAAGTTTAATGTTTTTTTCTCTTATCTTTTCTATCCCATTACAGGACGAAGTGAGTACAACACGGCAAGATTGACTGGAAAGTGGCTTAAATGGTCAACAAAATACTTTAAAAACCTGCGCTGCAAATTAAGTATTCGATGTGAGGAGAAGTTCAGATGAGATGTGAGATGAGATTATTTAGGGTTATGTGGCAAATCTGCTATGGAATATATTTTTAAAGATGATTAGATGAGATGCGATAGGTGTGTTTGTAGTGGGTTATATGATTAGGATTATTGGAATATATGTTTAGCGAACAAGTATTTATTGTGGGAGGAATCAGTATGGTTGAGTTAGGTGCTGATAAATAAAGAATAGTGATATGAATATGACTTTTTGAATTAAGATTTGCATTGAAAAAGAAGTCAGATTCTAAATAAAGATTTGCAATGAGAAAGAAGTCAGTTTCAGAAGAATAAGTCATATTCGACCAGGAATCAGTAACTGGATGGGTTATCAGTATCTTTAATATAGTTAGGATTTTCGCAGTTAAGCTAAATAAAAATATATATATTTTTGAAATTTTTTATGGTTAAAGATTTCAATTATTCTGTAACAGACAGTTGTAAACATCTCTGAACGAATATACATATTAATTTTTTATTTAGTTTGTAGTCCTATAGAAGTCAGTCCTATAAAAGTCATAGACTTGAACTATTTGAATATTTGCCACACAAATAAGTAAGAAGCACAGCTCAGTAAGGTCAACTAAAATATATATATAAATATTATATTCAAATATAAATTCCTTTCAAGTGGCAAATGCGCATCCTTAGAAAACTATATATTCTTTGAGGTGGATATGTGTGGGTAATCTTTAAACGGCCTTATGATGAATGAGTGTTAAAATTACAAAATATTTGTGGAACCAAAAGACATTCAGAGAACCGCAAGGGAAACAACTTGCGGCCAGTTGGTGGCACGTTGCTATGGGTTGCAAGCAATGGCCATTAGTAAACCTCATAATTGCTTCATTTCCGTTTCAGTGGCAACTATTTCTTGGAAATGAGCTCAACTTTGGCCAACTAACCCCTTTTTGCGGCCAGCTCTGGCTATTTGCATAGCATTTCAATATGAACAGCAGAATCCACACACAAAACACACAACTTTTCAGCCACCCCCCAAACATTGTTTTGGGGTAAATTGTGGGCGTGGCAGCGGAGGATTCCTTCTGCGAGACGTTGATTCTCTGCGCTTGTCTGTGGCGCAGCTGTTAATTAAATGGAAGACAACTCAAGTCGAGAGAAAAGCAAAGACAGCTTTTTCTGTGTGAGGAGGGTTTTTCCAGGGGGTGTGGGGGAGGGAGTGGGGGTGTGCTTTGCTGTACGGAAAATTAGCCACAGTCAAAAGTCATTGCGTTGATTACTTTTCGAAAATGACGCGCACAAATTTTCGAAAACTTTAATTGTTTTGGCCAAGCCAGCCAAGCTTGGAGTGTGGGGGTTGCCAGGGGTGGGGCGGGGTTGTCAGGAGTTTGCCAGGGGTTGTGTCTGTGGCGCATTTAAATGTGAATTAATTGCTGGCCATAAGCATTGCATATATGAGCAGCAGGATTTATGTGTGCGCGATGAGTTGGCAGCCAGTTCAGTGCAGGAGTTCAGTGCAGGAGTCCAGGAGAGTCCTGGAGTACCGGAGTCAGTGCAGGCAGGGTCCAGTCATGTTGTTGCCATTAACGGCGCCGTGTGGAATTTTTATGACCGTTTTGCTGCCCTCCTTCTCTCTATCCGGCAGGTCCGCGAACGCGCAAACCCAAGAAGTCAGCGGCAACGAGTGCTGCGGGCGGCGGCAGCGGCGACAAGTCCGATCCGGATGGCAACTCCGGCTGTGGCGGCAGTGCTAACAATGTGTCCGAGGATAAACGACCACGCACCGCCTTCAGTGGCGCACAGCTGGCCAGACTGAAGGTGAGTCCATCCTAACAATAAAAAAAACTCGGCAAAACAACAAATCAATTTTAAATTCTGAAATTTAGATTATATTCGACTTTTTAATATTTATAGAAAAACTACTTCATTTTTGGGTTGTTTTTATATATTACAAAATATATTTCGTTTGTTAAGAATTGAAAAAAAATAGTTTAGAATTTAAACTAACAAAAAAAAATGATATTTTAAAAACATCTAAATTTTCACTATAAATATTAAAAATGAAGCGTTTATAATTTTAAAACGTAAGTTTGGAAATCATTTCTAGAATCAGTTAAAGATTAGATTTTGAAGGCTATTTCTAAGGCAAATATTATTTACAAAATCTCAGACTAGTTCTCATTCTTTTCTCTCTTTCTCGCTTTTCTTTTCTCAGCATGAGTTTAATGAGAATCGTTATTTGACGGAGAAGCGCCGCCAGCAGCTGAGCGGCGAGTTGGGTCTAAATGAGGCACAGATCAAGATCTGGTTCCAGAACAAGCGGGCCAAACTGAAAAAGTCGAGTGGCACCAAGAATCCGCTCGCCTTGCAGCTGATGGCGCAGGGACTCTACAATCACTCAACGGTGCCGCTGACCCGCGAGGAGGAGGAGATGCAGGAGTTGCAGGAGGCGGCAGCAGCGGCGGCGGCAGCGGCGTCGTCATCTTCATCAGCGGAACCATCATAGGGCAATAGTATATGTACACATTACACACATTATTATTAACAATAATTTAATATTTATAGCGTATCGTGTAAGTTTAGTGCTTAAAGTTGCCTAACGATTAAGTTGTAAAATATTCTAGTCCCCATCTCGGAGCACGCGATGCGAATTTGCCAAGTTTTATCAGCTGCTGCTCTGCGTGTTTTTGTACAATAAATTAACAAAAAAAAAGAAGAAAAAATAAATAAAAAAGACGTATAAGAAGAGAGAAAAAAATATAAACAAAAAATAAAAGAAACGTTCACAAATAAAATAAATAAATTAATAAACATTTAAATTATACAAATGTCGCTGTTTTGATTTGCTTAATTCTAGTTTTGCATATTATCGAGATAGGTGGTCCCCAGTCTTGGGTGATCTCGCACTGATCATTATGATGATGAAGATCTGATGAGCTAATGATCATTATTTAGCTCGTTATCTGCTAATGCCTTAATGGGCCGTGGGCGTTGGCATTAATTACTCAATTAATGATGATCGAGATTGAGTTGGAGTTGAAGTTGAAGTTGGAGTTGGGCGATTTAGGTGGGGATCGACAATTGCTGGTATTACAATCGCATTAAATTCATTATGCAAATTATGGCTTGAAAGCAATCTTGGGCCATAATCACGCCTAATAGTTGCTGCCCATGCCTGAAAACGGGCAGAAAACGTTAACGTTTTTCTGTCTAATTTAGCCATTAAATTTGCATACGGCTTCGTCAAAGAAAATAATACAAAAACAAAATAAACAGCAAATTAAGCTGGCAAATAAAGTCGGTAAATTTCTGTCTGTATGCGTGTGTGTGTGTGTGTGTGTTTTTGCAGGTGTGTGCTGACATTGCCAACGGCACAAATTGACACCTTGGCGACGGCGGACGCTTTTTTAAATATTTTTTTCTTATTTTTTAGCTTGAATTGCAGCGCCAGAAAAAAGCCACGCGTAGGTGTAAAAAGTGTCTGTCATGCTGAGGAGACGCCATGAGAGGAGAGGAGAGGAGACAGTTCAAGAAGTGCCAAAAATAATATATATATAAGATTTACTCGAATTTATAAAGATGATGATGATGATAAATAAATCCGATCACTCTGGAACATTATGATGTGATGGGTCCCACGAATATACAAATTAAAACTTGATTTCTTATTTAACAAATGCGAATTCAAAATGTGCTTAAAGCTGCTTTGTGAGAAAATACATAATTAAACTTAATATGGAGACATTTGAAGACAGCATTTTTACAGAAATTACAATTAAAAATCATATAAAAATAAAGAGATTAATTTTAAAATCGATTGCTAAAAATGGTTACTATGGAAAATTTGGCAGCATCCACAATTGTAATTTTATACGTAGCTACATACATACATATATATACATACATATATATATATATATATATATAAAATATATACATATATATATATAAACATCCATACACACATACTTGTGTATATATTTTATATAGGTTTTGCTAAAGTGATTTCCAAATAGAAATGCCAACAAATTATTAGTAATTATTTGGAGAGAGATTTTTACGCGAAGTTCAAATCCAGTTTTTTTTGCATAGGCATCTTTTTTAAAAGAAGTTATTGTTGCATGTCGATGCGATAATTGAATGTAATTTGTTTGCTTCGTCAAGCTGCAAAGCTGAATACAAAAATCACATAAATGTTTTGTTATTTAGTTGTTGCTACTGCTTGCTGCAAGTCTCCAATTGAGGTGCCCCCAAAGGCAACTGCTGAAAGCAGCTTTTCATACTTATTTTTGTTGTACATAATTTGAAGCAATTATGGAAATTAACAGAGTATTTGTTAGTCTACGTAAAAATTTGTGTGCAAGATCAGCGAATTCTCTCATTTGTATATTGAGTTTTTTGATATTATTTGTATTTTTTATATTTTTATTTTTGATTGCGTGTTTTGCAAATATTTGGCAGTCGAAGAACAGCCAATAACAGTAACAATAACAATAAAAGCAACAGTTTCGATTGCCACAAAAAACATCTTAATTTTGTGGGTTGATTTACAGTTTGGTTTTGGGTTTCAATACTGGTGACATTTTTGGTCTTTTTGGGTGACAAAACCGGCAACAAAACTTGAAGGCAAATTCGCAACTTGACTCACAGCGTACAACAAAGTGCAGTTTATTTGCATGGCAAGGGCCAAGTGGGTATGGGGCAAGAATGAGAATGCGAATCAGAACGAGGAATCGGGATCAAGTTTGTGTGTTTATTTTGAGTGTGGGTGTTGTTTGGCTAAGTGCATTTTTATGGCACGCGCTCGGCGTGCAGATGACTTCATAAAAAGTCAATTTAAGTTTAGTAATATTTTGTTGAATTTATAGTTAAGTATTTTGTTAAAGCATAATTTTTTATTGCTCTTGCCTTGAGCACAGAAACAAGCCAGCAACTTTAGATGCGGAGGAGGAGGAGGAGAGACGGGGATGCTGGGGGCATAGGGGTTCTGTATGGATGTGCAACTCTAAGAATGAGTCATGGCGCGAGTAAATTACGTTATAAATTCAATAAATGTGACCATAAAAAGCCCATTCAAAATACCTTGCGCTCCACGTACATTAATCCCGCCAAAAAAAAAAAAAGGGCCACAGTCCGAGAAGTGCCCACATCCCAAAAAAGCTGTGAGCTGTGAGCTGTTGCCGATGCCGATGCTGAGACTGAGACTGAGCCACATTACAACGCCTCGAGAGCTGCCGCAAAATGCTGCTGGCCCCCAATGATTAATGTTCGGCAGTCGGTTGGCAGCCGCAGCAACAGCATCAGCCTTGGCTCCAGTCCCAGTCCCAGTCCCAGTCCCAGTCCCAGTTCCAGTCCCATTCCAAGTCTCAGTCGCACTCTCAGTCTCAGTATCCGTTTGCCGCCTTCCCGGAATGTGAGCCCAAGTAACCCGAAAAAAGACAATACGCATAAATCTATGGGGTTGACACTTAGTACCGCTTTCGGCCCGACCACAGTCACACACAGAGAACTACAGCTATAGTCTCAGCTACGAAAGCGAGCATACACTGAGAGAAAATTAATAAGAGTAGCTATTTCCGCATTTTTCTAGCAACAATTCGTAAAATTAAAATAGAGAAAAGTTTCATATGAAAGTCTCAGCTACGAAATTCAGCATACACTGAGAGAAAATTAATAAGAGTAGCTATTTCCGCCTTTTTCTAGCAGCAATTCGTAAAATTAATATAAAGAAATATTCATATAAAAGTAATACAACTATTTTTAAATATTTATTGAAAAGTTTTTCTTCTAGCTTGGAAATAAAACCAAATTAGAAGTTAAAATAAAACAAAATCAGCTGGAATCAAAAAATTATATATTTTTAAACTAAGAACTTTCGCACTTGTTTTAAATGCAAAAATTATGATAATTAATTTTTCTTACTGGAGTCAATAAATATTGACCTTTCTTAAAAATCAATTTCATCGATTTAAATGTATATTAAAATTGAAAAAGTTAAATAACTAAAATTTCTTGAACTTTAAGCAACACTTTTTGGCTCAGTGCAGCGGCGGATTTTAAATGAATTTGTTAGCGACGCAAAGGATCTCTGCATCTTCGACTATGCTGGAGCTTCACTTGCCGCACGATGCTCGTCTGTTGGATGAGTTGTGGCAAGGCGCGAGGTGTCATAAAATTGGCAACAAATTGTTTTTCACGCCGTTTTAAATACGCATTTTTCGATACTTGGCCATAATGAGCGCGGCATCTCAGACTCCTTGTTGCTGCTGCTGCTGCTGCTGCTATTGTTGTTGTTGTTGCTGTTGTTGTTGTTGCAACAACGTTGGACTTTGACGAACTGCAGCGTTCCCTTTTGGCCAGCCTGTAACACGCTAATAAATTTGCGGCTAAAGAGATAAGCTTATAAATTTTAACTGTAATTATGCGACACAAGATTTATGTAGCTGTAGCAAAGTATTCTCTCTGCCTCTCTCCATCTCTCTCTCTCTCTCTCTCTCTCTCTCTCTCTGTCGCAGTTTCCGCCGCCTGGATTATTAATGAAACACAGAGTTACAACGAAATGCGCTCAACTGCCGGCTTTACAAACGATGTGCTCCTCCAGCAACCCCATCCGTATCCGTATCTGTATCTGTATCTGTTTTTGCATCTGTATCTGTAGCTGTATTTGTAGCCGTATCTGTGTATCTGTGTTTGGTTCTTTACACTTTGAGTAAAGATTTATACACCATTCTAATTTGTGGGGGGCACTTTTAATGAGCTTAACTCAGCATTTTTTGGTTTCTGCATGCAAATCTCAATCTCTCTCTCTATCTCCCTCTCTCTTTCTCTCTCTGAGTCTGTCTCTGTCTTTGCTGTTTAGCCCAATTGATCTTCATAGCGATATACGCATGTGGGTGTGGGTGTGGTCCTACGCCCCCTGCTTCCCCTTCGCTCATTGGCGACCACCCACGTTGTTTAGCGCTGCGCCAATCGCACTTTGGGATCTGCGACGTACATTGACATTGCCTGCGCCTCATTACGCCTGCGCAGGCAACAACCACAACAAAAACAACAACAGCAACAACAACAATTACAACAACAACCTCATCTTGAAAGTGTGAGCTGCCAGGCGTGGGAGCCAAATGCGTCTCAATGCGATAACTTGATAGACTAAATGAGTCTCATTTTAGCCAGATTATTGAGCCATATGCATATAGATAAAGAACTGCAGCCATCGACTCTGAGTTGTTCCTTTGTTTCGATCCTTATGGAATCAGGAATATCCACTTTTGAAAAGAGCCTTCAAATAACCATTCGCAGAATATGCACATTTTTTCAACTTGCAACAAGTTGAATGAAATTGCCAGTTTTGTCACCTGGTTTTCAGTTTACAGCAATTTATGGAGCAGTTCAATTTCATTGATTTTAAACTCTGATTTTATATAGATATATATATTTAAAGGAGGTATATTTGTAGTAGCAAATATTGATGATTAGATAAACCAGCTTGCTTTTGCCATATTGGATTATTTAAAATGGATATTATATATTATTATATTATTATTATATATTATTATATACACATTTTTTATATAAGTATATTTAAAGTCAGATCAGATTAAACTTTCAATATATCCGTCTAGTTGCTGCTGTTGAATTAAAAATGTTTAAAAGATTTTATTGGGGTATCCAAATTTTAAAGTAAATAAATAAATTTAATAGATTAAAATAAGAAATGCATAATTAAATAAAATTTTAAGTCGAAAGCGTTAAAGAAAACTAGATAATAAATGCAGCTTTTATTTTAATTTTTGTTTATTATTTTAATCCAATCTAACAAAATAACCTGCTTTTCCACATGCCTGCAATATTCATTAATTATACTTTAGGTTTTCTTTTGAGAATGCTTTCAGTTCTTCTGCTGTTGGCTTTTGGGTGGGGCTAATTATGCAATAGAAATACTTTATTGTTATTAGTGACATATAAAAATGTGAAAATTGAATTTCATTAACATTATTATGGGCGACTCCATACAAGAGAATAAATATAAAATACCTCAACTAACGAGTCAACGGAGTCAACGGGTAAATGACTACACGACTTGGTTAACACTGCCGTTTGCCATTGGCCCGGAAGTATCTTGTTAACATGCAAAACAAGCCATTTACCTGCCGCTCTCGACTACACTCTACTGTGGTAAATGTTGAAGGGGGGAGGGTGGTGAGTAGCTGGGTGACACTGTGTTTATGAACTTGCCAAAACGTGAATAAAAACTTGGCCAAGTTCGTTACGATAATAGTTATGATTATGTGAAAACTTGGCCAAGAATAAATAACGACTCTTTGAATGTTTCACTGACTATTGGTTTTTCAATTCAATTAGAACAAAAAGGAATGCTTTTAAGAGGAGCAGAGTAAGGGGAGGGGAGGTAAGGCGGGGTAAGCGAATAATGGCAGCCAAAGCCGCATCATAAAATCTAACGATGTGGGCCCAACCCTTGAATTGCATTTTCATGGCACATTTGCAGCAATTTTAATTGTATCAATGCGCCCAACCGAACCCCTCCCCCAACCCCCAACCCCCTTCTACCATTCCACAGAAAATGCTGAGCAACCCTTTTTTGTTATGCGTGCCTCTTCGCTTAACGCGATTGGACACGCATGTCCAAGTGCTGGTTGCAGGACGCGCCTGGACTTGGTGGCAATAAACACGTAACGCAAAACCCAAACAACATTTAAAGTGTTATGAAAGTGTCACCAGGACAACAACGAGGACACAGATGTCCTGGGCGATTGTTTGATATTGGCTTTTTGATCAAACTGAAAACATCTGTGGCAAAGACAAGCCCAGCAGCAGCAGCAGCAGCAGCAAAACATCAATTGGACACACACTTCAGACGTCCCTGGTGACAACTGTGGCACTGTCAAAACAGAAATTGATTGCGTCTGGGATTGGGAATGGGAATGGGACTTGACAATGGGTGTGTAGGTGCGTGGGTGTGTGCACACACCAATCAAAACATTACTTGCATAAATTATGAACAATGCGAAATGCAAGAGTGTCGCAAAAAGCCGGCACAATGCACATGTGCCACAAGCAGTGGCAAGGTCGCCACAGGCAGTCGCACGTAGACGATTCCCAGAAACACAACAATCACTCACCCAGTCAGTCAGTCAGTCAGTCAGTTCGTTGAATCGATCGCTTTGAATATAATTAAATAATGAGAATGAGCTCTAAATGAGCACAGCGAGGGTTGCCCCGTACCTTAAACCCTAACCCCAACCGCATCCTTAATCCCCCGCCTCCCCCCTGCCGGGGCAAATGAATATGCACAGTAGCCGACCACTTTCGTGGAGGTCCAATTAATCGCGGACGAGAAGTCGCGTTGCGAGTCGGACATACAAATTGAGGCTCATAAATAAATAGTGTGTTTGTTGTTGTTGTTGTTGTTGCTGTTGAAAGGAGGAAATGTCACCAAAAATTATGAAGGTTCAGTTTCAGAAATGCATTTGCAGCAGCAGCGGCAGCGGCAGCAACCGAATCCACATTAATTATGCTAAGGGCGTGCGCATTAGAGCCACGGTAAAAGACAAAGGGAGAGAGAGGTAGAAGGGGAAGCGAAGACGCTGAACAGGGGGGAAGAAGGTGGTAGAAGGGGAAGGTGGGAAGAAGGGGAAACGGGCAAAGGCACGATCCTCAGGGTTCGTTCGCATCTCGGGTGCAAGTGCAAAGACCCACCAACGAGTGACAGTTGCAGTTGCAACTTGGACAAAGGTTCATTGTTGTTGTTGTTGTTGCTGTTGTTGCTGCTGCTGTTGTTGTTGTTGTTGTTGCTGCTGTTGTTGTGGCCAATCTTAAGTCGTTCGGCGCATGCGCGCCTGCATATTAAGAGGCGATCATTGCGGCCAGAGCTGAACATCATGTTCATGCGCATGCGTGTCCTGTGAACAGCGTAATACACTCAACAAAAAAATTGTATATAGCAAGTAGCGAAAATTTTTGTTGTTGAGTAGAGAAGAAAATTGAATATAGAGAATCTATATAACCGAAACTTCTTATAATCAAAATAACAATCGTATTTGTTTCCACAGTTTATGGCAATTTTAAAACTCTTTTTTTTCAGTAACTTTCCTTCTAAAATAAAGCAAAAAAATATTTAAATGAAAACTCAGAAAAATAAAATATATTTTTAGGTACTCCAAAATATATATTGAATGCCGTCGGGATACGTCTTCAGCGAGGGATTCACATCGTTTGTTCGATCAGCTGTGGAGTATTTTTCAAAAATATTTGAATTAAATAAAGAAGAAGTTATCAAAACAATAAATAATACAGATATATGATTCATATATATATCTATATAGTTGGTCAGCTGTGGAGTGTGTTTTAAACATATTTAAGCTAAATAAAGTAAAAGTAATCAAAGCAATAAATGATAGAGAAAATATATCTATAAATATATCAGACAAAATAATTAAAAAAATTATATAATAAATTTTTCACTAAGTAATTTTTAAGTTTTTAAAAATAGTTCAAAGAACGTACTTAAAAAAAAGAAAATCTAAATCTAGTAATTTGTTTTGCGCAGTGTATAGTGTGCACAATTTCGCTCAGTCTGTCCCAGTCTGTGCCAGTTATGATGAGTGACATTTGATCTTGTTTTGTGTCAAATTAAGAGGCTGCAGATGGCTGCAGATTCTCGTTGGCCGATCCTCGATCTTCCTCCAGCATCGATCGTCGGTGTCGATGATCGTGCGACTTTTCTTTCTTTCTGTATTTTTGGAGACACCAACAACCTGGCATATTTTATATTTTATATACTTACTTTTTATTTTTTTGCCTTTCTCATTTTGTGGCGCACACTTAAGCCGTTGAGTGCTTGATTCCTGGTACTTTGGAGGCGCTTCATCGAGGGCCACACACACACACACACTCGCACACACAGCCAAGCGTGTGTTCATAGGGAGTGCATTGCAGGATCTGTGGATCGGGTCCACCTTGTGCGTTGTCATGTTTTGGCACTTGAGTGCCACAAAGCGTGGGCCACTCCTTTTGTGCTTGGGTTAATCAAAGCTGGCAGTTTTCTCCCTCTCCCGTTTCGCCCTAAGTGTTGATTTCGCTTTGGTCATTGATGCTGTGATGGCTCAATTGTGTGGACCACACCACAAGTTGCCCCGAAAAAAAATGTACACAGCGATATGTGGAGCAAACCACTGCTCGGTGGCACAGACTGTCTCAGTCTGTTAAGGGTCACAGATCACAGATCACTTGGAACCTGGACCACCTGGAACCTTGATACAGGCACCTGATACACTTTCACAAATTTTGCATCCGAACGTGATGCGGCAGCATGTGGCATGCATTGTTGATTTGTTGCATTGATTTGACTGATTATGTGATTTCTGTGGTAAATATATATAATATTCTTTTACTTATATAAAGTATATTAATTTAAAAGCCATTAATAATACGAATTTTTTCTATTTTAACAAATAAATATACGTTTTCCACAGATCAATAAATATTTGAAACTAGTCAAATGAAACTTTAATTTGCTATATTTGAAATATAATACAAATTTGATATTTATTTATTTCTATTAAATATTATAATAAAGCAAAGCTAATTGAATCTTAACTACATCTATATAAATTCTTATACGATTCAAAATTGAACTCTTTGTTTTCATTTCATGTTTGTTGCATCTGCAAGACTCTTGCAACATTACTCAAGTGATCTTAATCAATGAAAGTGATTTGTTGTCACACATTTGTCACTGTACAAAACACTCATCAAATTTGATTTTTTTTTTTTTTTTGGGCAGGGCCAGCGCTCAGATTGTCCATTGATTAGTAACCAAAACAAAATTGTGACTCACTTCAACTGCAACATCAACTGCCACATCAACTGCAACTGCAACGGCAACTCCTCCATCAAAGTCAAAGTTGAGTTAATCAACACTTTTGCCTGCTCGCTTCGATTAATTACGAACGGGTATCGGATTGATGCATTGCTGTCCACTGCATTCACTCATTGGACTCTTTGGATTCATTGACTCATTGACTCATTGACTCATTGACTCATTGCCTCATTGAGGCATTGACTCAATCTACGATCGACGTTTGACGATTGGCATCGCTGACAGTTGACTCGAAATGTTTTTGTGATTTCAGTTTTCTGGAGTTGTGTCAATTGTCTAAGTGCATTCGTTTGTCGTCGAGGGGCTACACCGGATTTAATTGCCGATCCGAGAGCGCTGATTAATATGTTTCGTGAATGCATAAATCGTGTGGAACCATTTCTGTATAACCCAAGCCCATTAACAATGCGAGAAAGCGTATAAATAAGAGGCATACAAATGACATGGATCTGCTTGGGCAGCCAAGTCGATTTAGACATTTTAGTCTGCCGATCTTAAAGACTATATCAGCTTTGGCATATAACTTCTCGTACACACCAGGCAGATTAGCTTTATAAAGGGTAACTGCCAGTCGAGCTATCTCGACTACTGCAGTCGAACTTGTTTTCATAATTGTGCTAGACTCAAACTTGACTTTTAATTATGCGCAAACGGAGACAGAGACAGAAAGTCAACTTATATGAAGTATATATATATTTGAATATATATATATAATGTGTTGTTTTATGTCTAAAGCGCACAATTCTTTTCTTTTTAGTTTAATTAAGCCATAATTTATCGCCAACAGCACGCGGACACGCAGCACAGCAAAAAAAAAAAAAACATATATAATAAAAGGGCCACACTCGACGCATTCTGATCCGGTCTGGCTATGGGTCTGGGTCTGGGCCTGGTCCTTCTCGTCTCTTGGTCTTGGCCCCGTTCGGGCTATCGGCATCAATTTAGTTTTCTGGCCCTGTCGACAGACTGACACCTGCGCGTGTAAATTAGCCAAGTTGCCTTGGCCTGCCCTCCTTCCCTCCTTAGCCCTACGCGCGACACTTTCAGCCAAGCAAATTTTGCCTATTGACTATTTTTTACAGGCATCCAACGATTGCTGGTCTTGGTTCTGGCTCGGTGGTCTAATTAGAAATCATCTTGTCAATTAGCCACATGGCAAGAAACAGCCAACAGCGATTGCACTGGGGAACTAATCGAACCCATCTAAAAACCTCTTAAATCTGTTGCAAAATACCGTAGCAGATTTCCAGATATTCCTGAAAGTATATATAGTCCAATAATATACACATAAATTATAAATAAATTTCGATTAAAGTCTTTTATATTTTTTATTTGTATTTTTTAATGTCAACTTTAGTTTTCACATATTTTTAAGCAATCGAAAAAGTAGCACAAAATATTCATTGTTAGTTTATTACATATAAAAATAATTTATGCTAGAATTACAGAGTATTTGCTAGTCGAGCACTTTCAACTCTAAGTTGTTACCCTTTTTTTTTTGTTTGTTATGTTGTGTTTGTTGTTCAGTGATCGATGCGAAAACACGGCTTGAGCGAAAATTGAGCTGGCTACCGATTTTTCTGTCGATTCAAATTTTTCAATTTGAGCAACACCACACTGCGATCTGTGTGTGTTGTGTGTTGTGTGTTGTGTCGTCCCATGTCCAGTTGTGGCAGTGGTTGGTTGCACATGTTGTGCCGGCCAGCGATCGATTGTCGAAGGTGTCCCCAGAGAAGTTCGATGCGCAGGTGAAGCGATTCTTGACTCGCTGTGCCACCACGAGTCGTGTGTGCGTCTTCTTGTGCGTCTCTGGTGGCTTGTTGCATGGAATTCTCGATTTACGTGGAATTTCGACGCTTAACTAATGATGCTCATCAGGCGCAACTAACTGCATATAGCTACTGTATATCTGTATCCGTATCTTTATCTGCATCTGCTGCAAAGTATCTGTGGCTGATCACTTTTTAAATTTTCGTGGAACATTAAATTAAATTTCGTAAGCAAAGCATTCCAAAAAAACTTAATTAGCTGCGAGTTTTATGAAAAATTGCAGTCATTATTGTTAGTTGTTGTTGTTGTTGTTGTTGCTCTTCTTCTTCTTCGATGTTGTTAGTTGTTGTTGGCATCAAATTGAGTTTTCCAATTCCCAACTGGACATTGGCCGCTGCTCATCAAGGTAGCGTGTAAAAGGTTTTTCCGCATCTTGCAAAACGGCCCAAACGAAACCTTTGGCCCAGCAACGACGACAACAACAACAACAACAACAAGAATCAGGCAACAAACATCAGCGATCATAAAGAGTCTCAGTTGCAGGCTCCAGCTCGTACATGCCACAGTTGGAGGCTCACAGAGTCCACAGACACGGCATCTGGACCACCCAAGTTGCGTTTGGCTTAAAACCATTGGCGAGTGGCAGTCGGCAACAGCAACAAAAAGCAACAACAACAACAGCAACAACGATTGCAGCAGCAACAGCAGCCGTAGCGGCTATTAAGCTTGCCCCAAGTTGAGGCACTCGATGATTACTTGAAATTCAATTGCAGTCCATTAGGAGTGATTAATATGTATGCGATTCAAAAGCGCAGAGCGGCATTTCAAGATTCCCGATTGCGAATCCGAATGCGAAGAGATCGGAGGAGTCGTCTCCAAAGAGAGCAGCAATACAGCAAAATTTGAAAATGTGTTGCACTTAAAATTATTGACACTTTAACCATCCAAGCAACGCATCCAATTCTAACTCATTGCTCTGTCTACGTGATCCCAGCTACTTTGACCACTCTTCTTTCACACTCGACAAAAATAAATTCTCTAAATAAAATTACAAAAAAATATATATTATTTTTCCTATAATTAGTTTTTAAGTTTCTGTTAAATCCTTATTATTTCTACAATTAGAAACTAAGTTTCTGTTAAGTGAAAAAGATTTGCTTTTAATTAGGAGTGGCAAAAAAGTATCTTTATAATTTTTATTTTTACAAAAACTTTATTTTTACATGTTATCCAATTTTTTAGAAATTAATATATACATTTATTTAATTCTTAGAACTTTTTGTGTTACATTTAGAAATTAGTTTAGGTACTGTTGAAAATATTTGCTACTTTTAGAAATATTTTCACTTAGTACAGAAAATTTTAAAAAAAACTCACAAATTATCCTTTGAAATTAAACCACGTTTTTCAGATATTCAGGTTTCTTCAACTTTGAGTGATTATATATTTTTTAGAGTGCATCGCTTTTAGCTGCCATTTCACAGTTTTGCTCTTTGGTTCGCTCTTAGCTAAGAGCCGTGCTAAAAGAAGACATTGCCACATTGAAGACCACACACGAAGCCATCTTGCATCAACCAGGCTCCAACGTCCACCGTTCAGAGCAGCGCCACAGGCAACCACAACAACAACAACAACAGCAACAACAACAACAACAACAACAGTCACAGTAGTTTTGCGGCTCGTTACGTCCCAGTCACAGTCACAGTTACCGTCCCAGTCACCGTCACCGTCCTCCGTTCCAGTCCCCCATTTCTGTCCCGATGCGGGTTCCTGTCCTCGATTGATCTTCATTTTTGTGGTCGTCGTTGGTGCGGCGCCAAATTGCAGAAAAGTAAGTAAAACAGCGTTTAGCATTTGTAGCTGTTATTATGTTCTTTGGTCAGTTCAAAACCAAGAGAAACTCACAGAGACTCAGCGAAATCAAGAGAATCTAAGAGAATTGGAACATGCAACTTAGCTTGTTGCAAGTCGCATCCAGCTGCCGTTTTTTTGCGATAAAGTCTCTGTGGAATATTTAACTGTTTACAGCTAAAATCCAAACTAATTATAAAGTGCAGTTAATTGATAGATAGACTAATTAAGATGATTGAAAACTAATCAAAAAACTATAAAAGTGGTTTTAACTGCAATCAAAAATTGAGAAATTAAGAGCTGTGCAGAAAGGCGAAGAAAATCATTAGTAAAGTTTTCGATTTTTCAAATGATTGTTAAACAAAAGTCTTGTTTTTAGGTAGATGGCAGACCAAGAGCTAAACTAATCTGAAAATTGTATCAACTATTTTTATAATCAACTTCCGAAATGAGTAGAAAATCACAATAAAAATTATCTAAAATGTCTACACAATATTAAAAAAAAAAAGGTGTTTCACATTTAAATTAAATATTATTTTAGATGACAAACCAACAACAAAAAATTATTGCTTTTAAAAATCAAATCAGTTTTGACAAAGTTCTTCAGGTTTAAGCAGGTTAAGATAACTTCACCTATTACAACCTGTAATCAATGCTTAATATTGAAGCCGTAAAATTAATTGGACTTAATTTTGGAAAGTGATATTTATCGTACTAGGATTAATTACACTCAGAGTTCCGCTTTGTGAATGGCGTGCCATAAAAATCACATCAATCGCATCTGCTGCAGAAACTAGTTGCTATAAAACTGCAATTACCCGCATACACATACATATATCTACACATACACACACACACACACATACACACACTCATAAAACATTTACCCCAACCATTCTGCGAGGCACTTCAATTTATTGTAGTTTCAGTTCTGTAGTCCCTAAAAAAAAGAAGAGAGAAAAAAGTAAGCAAAAAAGCGCATTAAATCTCGCTGGCAAAATCTCACTTGAAATTTGTATGCCACGCCCCCTACTCCCCCCACCACTCGCGTATATGTTGCTGGTGCTTCTTCTTCTTCTTCTACTATTTTTTTTTTCTAGTACTATGTAGTAGGGTAATTTTTCTCGCACGATAATAAAAGGGATAAAAAAAAGAGGACGCAATGCAAAAGCTCAATTTGTACCTCAATTAAGGCGTCGTCGCCGCTGCCATGGCACAGTGGCGCAAAAGCTGTTTGCCCCAAGCTGAAACTGCTGCTTGTGGCGCATTTCCGTTTCCGCCAAGCGAACAAGAAGTTGAAAGAAGCAGCCCCAAAAGCCCACCCATCATTGAGTTATGGCCCCGGTTCGTGCTCGGAGCAGCTGCACGAACCCAGATAAAAACTGTTTGCCTCGCACCGTGCCGCGTGCCCCGTGCCCCGTGCATCGTCCCGCTGTTTTTGGCTTGTGCTGCGCTCCTGAATGGAGAGATAACCGAAACAGTGGCGCACAATTTTCAACACATTTCGCCAGGATGCGAACAATATCCTTTTTTCGCTGCGTTCGCACAAGCTCTGCGCCTTCCCCCCTCCTCCTTCGCATCCATCGTCGTCCTTTTTATTGCGCCAATGTTCAAGCTGCATTTTTTTTCTTGCTTTTTCTATTTTTTTTCTCGCTTTCCTTTTTTGTTGTTTGCTTTATTGAGCTTTCAGCACTTTCGCTGCTGCAAACTGGCAAACTGGCAACAAGGAGCAAGTAGCAAGCAGCAACGGAACGTGGAACGTGGGTCAAGGGACAGGTAAGGGGACGAGTGAAAAGTGCAGAATCAAATAATTTACTTTCCAATTCGCGCTGAGATCACGTTTTTAATTTGAAATTTTACAACTTGCGCGCACAATGTTTATTTTTCCAAAAAAGCAGAGAAGAGCCGGGCAGACCGAGTAAGTGGTGAGGTTGGGAAAGGGGCAAGGGGAAAGTGTAATGGGGGTGGCAAACAGATTCCAATTGCGATTCCGATGCCATGTGCTTTTGGGTTGGTGTTGCAGGGTTGGTGCGCAACGCTTTTGGAATCAGCGCCACATTTGTTTGTGGCCCGCACATTTAACAATTAACCCTTATGTGTATGTGTGTGTGTATGTGTGTGTGTGTGGTGTGGTGTGTGTGTGTGTGTGTGTGCTTGCTTTGCATATAAACAATTTGTTTTGACACTCGCGTATTTTTTGCACACGTCTGCACAGAAAAACAAAAAGTATTAATTAAATATTTAGCAAAAACTTTTGCAGCAAGTAAAATAAAAGCAGTAAAAACTTTGCAACACTTGCTGTGCACCGAATATTAAATGTACTCATTAGAAAATCTAGTTAAAATATAAATAAATTTATATTTTTATTTAAATTTATTTTATTAAATAGAAACTTGACTTTTATATATTAAGAAAATTCTTTTTTTTTCAAACTCAAATTATTATAACTATATTTAATATAATATTTAGCCAACAACTATTGCTCAAAAGAACTGCAGTAAAAACTTTTTAAGAAATGCAGTCTATTAAATTTCAAATATTAATAATATAATACTTTTATATATACTCTTGTTACCAAAAATTTATATATTTGTATTTAACAGAAATTGGAACCTACACTTCTAAATCAATTCCCTGACTTGCGTCAACTTAGATTTGACTTTTTAATGGGTTAAGCTTTCAATGATCATAGTTATGAGAATGTTATTTAAAGCATAAACTTTCTTGAAAGACTCAAATTTGAAGAATGCTGTTTAGAGACAGACTTTCTCTATTTTTTCCCCTCTTGGCCAGTTGCACATTTTAGCTGTTATGCCGAGTGCAGTGTAAATGGGAAACAATACAAAACTAATTTGTTTCATTGCGCAAATATTTTCATTTAATTTGAGTGCGCGAAATGTTTGTCTTTGGTTTGGTCAGTTTGCTCCGTTGACTGGCTGACTTTTTGGCCAGCTTCATCCTGGCTTTAGTCTCCATCTCCGTTCGTGAATGGAATACCATTAATTAAACCAAATTTGGCTTTTGCCCACCCACCAAGCACAATGCAAACGTGCGATTTTGATATATGATCGAGATATATGTAAAAACAAGAAAAAGTGAGACAGTCAGAGTGGTAGAGGGAGGGAATAGAGGGGGGAACAGATCGTTAGCGATGCAACAAACCAATTTGTGTGTATTTTTTTTGGTGACTTTAGCATTATGCGAAAATTTCATCGCATGATAAATGACAAATTTCCGCTTCACTTTGCCCGGCGACATGCAACAAGGAGCAGAAGAGAAACTTATTGTTTGTCATATTCAAATGGCAACAAAAATATTGTCATTATCGGGAGGCGACTCTGTCTGCTGCCTTGGCATTGTTTTGGCATCATTTGTCTTGCAATTGGAGTTGTTGCCATCTGCTCCTGGGGGGCAGCCACACACAGTCAGACAGTCAGACAGACGACAGACGACAGTCTCCCCAGACTCACACACTTAGCCATGGCTAATGCATTCCGGCCTTAGTCAGTCAATAACCTTAGCCAAATGTGTGTGCAAGATTTAGCTGAGTGGCATGTGCGATATGCCCCATCTATTGAAATAAAATCCTTAAACAGCTAAAAGTATGTGTAATTAATTTTATTTATTTATTATAATTTTATTCGAAGAATATGCTCAATTTAATCTTGTCAGCACCTGCTTATAAATATACATATATATATTTTATTCTAGCATGCATACTAAGAACTTAAATTATATTAAAAATACTCTGAGATAAATTACGCCTCTGTTAAAATACGATTTGCTTTCGTCTTTCTTAACTGGTACTAATGAAATTTGTACACATTATCAATACCATTTCATAATTGTTTTATAACATAAACAATTCGAGTAATAAAAAGTATTTATTTCACTATGATTTGTTTTGTAATCAATCACTCACACTGAGCATTTAACAAGCTTATTTATTTCGCGGCTTAGCGGATACTTGAACCACAGTTCAAATAGATAATTGTTTTTGGCTTGTTAATTGCTGGTTTCCAGTTTTGTCTAAATTCCAACAAAAAGAAAAAGACTCCCAATGTCATTTGCATAAAATGCAATTGACTGTCCAGTCTATTAATTATATATATTTAATGATTTTTGTGTGTGTGTTAAACATTATTAAGTACAAAATAATGTTAATAATGTCATCATAAGGAGACCCACCTCAACGAATGTACGAGGCCCACCCATTAAATGGGAAACACATATTCAATTTTTATTGCCTCGTTTGGTTAGACTGGTCATTTGTTGTTGTTGTTGTTGTTGTATTTATTCATTATATATTTATGAGTGTTTGCGGCGACTCCAAATGAAAATTCAATTCATTCGCTTGTTAAACATGATTCCCGCCGCAGCCTGCTATATCCGCCTTTTCGGTGGTCTCACAGAGGCGCCACACTTGCCACCCCACAGCTGACAGTGGACATTACATACATATATATTATGTGAATATGAATATATATTTATTCCCATTCTTACAATGTGTTTAGTGGCAAACGTTTTGATAGCTCGTAAAGTAGATGTCTACATGAACGGAATAACTAAACGAAGAACTTGGATATTTAAACACTTTCACATCAAAAGAAAAGGCAACCAAAAAGGGAATTTTGGAAATTATGTTGTGATTACATTAATAGGTTGATATTATATATATACATGTAAATACAAATAGTAAAAATTAAGAAAAAGATTAAGAAGGTTTTTAGTTATTTTTGAAATGATAACAAAACATATTTTTAGGAACTGTGCTCAGTCAGAGCCAGAAAATATTTGTTTACGCAAATCAATTTAAGTGCGCTCTGGCATCGATTTTTGGTATATATCTAAGACGGCCGAGGCGCCTTTGTTGACCAACTCAATTAGCGGGGCATTGAGAGCAGTTAGCGCCGCACTAACAAAAGAAAGATGTAGAAAAAATAATAAAAAACAAGCTGACAAAACGCAGAGAAAATTTCATAAAATGCATTTGTTGGCTTTGGACGAGGTGCAAATTGGCAGTCAAACAAAGGCGCAAGCAGTTTGACCAATTAGCGTACCCTGGCCCAACTGCCCTCCCCCCTCTGCCTAGTTTGGCTTAACAAAAGACAATCAATTACAAATTACTTGCACATTTTATTTAGTTACAAAACTCACAAGTTAACAAGCTAAATATTTAAGGAGCGCTAAGCGCCGCTAAATGCGATATGGATTTGGTTTTTGGATTTAAGATGATGAAGTTGATGAAGTTGATGATGATGAAGATGAAGTCGCAGAAGTGAGGTCTTGGAGTATTTCTGGACTGAAAGGCGTTGAGTCAACAGAATTGACGTTTCGAGTTGACGGCAATGATGATGTGAATGTGAATGTGTGTGGATATTTGTGAATATGTTGGCGTTGACTTCTGCTGAAAATGTAGCCAAGTGTGGCTGCTGGAAATGCACGCCTGGCATTTGGAATGTTTGTTTAGGCTCTGAGACCAGCCAACCAACCATCCAAGCATCCAACCAACCAACCAACCAACCAAACGACCAAACCAAGTAACCAACCAAGCGCCAGAGCGGGACAGGTTGAGAGATGCTCACTTGAGAGATATTCACAGCAAACTCACAGCTCAAACTCACAATTCATGTGATATTGTAGACGAGTCAAACTCAGCGCCTGTCTGTTGGCCATAATTGAGTGCACTTTCCATGGAACTCTGGCAACGATTATGAAATGCCAGCTCCCAGACTCTAGCTGCAACAGTGCAACAGTGCAACACTGCAGCAGCAACTATAAACTATTAACGCACAAATGGCGCACATCATACATTAAAAAGTTTTTAGATTTCTGGCTTCTGAATGATGGGTTTGGCGGTGGCAAAAGGGGCGAGGTTGCCGGTGCTGGTGCTGGTGCTGCTGGTGGGAGGTGGTGGTGCATTTTATTATCGCATCGTAAATCAATTGATAAAGCGAAGCGGAAACAAGTGGCATCTCCAATTGCCCATTACGGGCAAATAAATCTAGAAGACGCCGCAAAAACTTATTCGACATTTGCTAGATGCACAAAAATGCATATAATTTGTATTAGTGATGCACTCGAAAAAACACAATTTGTAATTTGGCTACATAACAATATTTGCCAGTTTTAAATATTGTTTTTAATTAACCAAAACTTGCATCTGATAAACAATCTAAATAGTTAAGGAAATAAAACAAATTAGTCAATTAATAAATTGAAAAATTATTGGAAACACGTTAACAAAATTATGTGAGGCAATTGTAATTCTACTTATCACTTGGAAAGTCAATATAAATATATAAGTATAATACAAGAAGTAAGTGAAGTTATTTTTAAAGTCTATAAAAATTAAATCAAGTCAATAAATATAATTATTTTATTTTATAATTTGGAATTAGGTTGCAATAAATAAAAGTGTGAAGATATAGCATATATATTATTTATTTGTATATATATTAAAGAATATGTTAAAATTAGAAAGAATTGAAAATTGATAATATGCAAAAGTAATACAAGAATTTCTGTACTAGAAATAAACATTAAAGAATCAACATTAGATAATTGTAGATAGAAGTGCTGTCAAATTTCTTTGCGTGTAGTCGACAGACAAGTTGACTTTGTGCGGCTAGCAATTAATACGACAAACTGTAAAATGCCGCATCGGAGTTGTAGGCAACCAAAAACGCAATTAGCGAAGGGGCTGCTGCCACGTGGCGATATCAAAGGGGAAGTTTGCCACCGCCAGATTTCTTTCGTTGCGCATAAATCACACATGTGAAGCAGCAGCGGCAGATGCAGAGAGAGGGGGATCGGGGGAGCAAGCAGCGCCCACACATCTAGTCAGCGCAAAAAAAAAGGGGGAGGCTGACGGTTGACTTATGTGGCAGACACAAGTGCTACACATGGGGGTATACTTTATTTGGTGGATTTTTAATAGCTCCTCGATCCTCATCATCTACATTGTATGCGCTATTAAAATGCCTTCAAGTCAAATTTACTGTGTCAGTTGGCAATTTCAGCTAATTAGATGTGATGAAAGTGTTTGCTTTGACTATCTATGAAATGAAATGAAATCAAATGACGAGTGGCAATTTCAGTTTCAGTTTGCAGTTGCGGTTTCGATTCGGTTTCGATTTCAGTTTCGGTTTCAGTTCCAGTTCTTGACGACCAGTTCGACAACCAGTTCATTTGCCACTTGCAATTGCAATTGCTAATTGGTTCATTGGCTAATTGGTTCATTACGCGCTCAAATGGATTTGCGCCTCTATAATACGCCTGATTACGCTGAGTAGGTGGGTGCTCTAAGGGGGGGTTAAGGGGTATGCACATCTGCTCACACATAATCGTATTTCTTTCATTTGGCCACAATTAGCGTTGGCATTAATTCATTTAATGTGCTCGGATCTCGGCCAAGATTTCACATCAGCCTCAGCATATCAACGCTTGACAGTAAATGTCAGTCGCCAAACTGGCCCCCTCATCCTCCTTGCCACCTCCCCCTATTCTCCTGCTACTGCAACATTTTTCTATGCATAGGCCTTTTAGAAACTGTTTTTTTTTTTTTTTTTTTTGTGGTTTTGCATATATTTTCAGCAAATTAACGCGCGCCACAAAAATCTGTGCTAATAAATCATTTGATGTTGCTGCTGCTAGTTTTCATTTGATGGCAACCGAGTTGTCTTCGTGCCACACAATATTTGTTTATGTGAAGATGTGTTTTTAATTAAATGGCTGCACATCAAATCGTATCGAATGCTGTTGCCGTCACTCATCCCTCACACATCCACAGCCAACCCCCGCCCCCGCCTCATCAACCACATCCATTCCCATTGTGCCACC
Source organism: Drosophila fungiperda (assembly GCA_035042345.1). NCBI lineage: Eukaryota > Metazoa > Arthropoda > Insecta > Diptera > Drosophilidae > Drosophila > Drosophila fungiperda. The sequence continues at coordinate 1,117,309 of JAWNLM010000159.1, read as the reverse complement.
TAACCCATGTGTACTGTGATTGTGCAATTAGCGAATCAGCAGCAAATCCACCCTCCTCCCCACAAAACCCCACCCAATCTGTTCCCAGTCTCACCCTCGACTGGTGGCAATTTTACATGATTTAAAGTTGCGACGGCGACGGCGACGGTGGCCTTTGATGTGAATCCAAAGCCAAATCTGAATCCGAATCCGATGCGAATGCGAATGTGGACATGTCATTGAGTGGAGGCGACGGCGCCAGTCTGTTGTTGGAGCAACATAGCCTATTAACCTGAATGTTCATATGAAAATACGAGCAATGAAACAGCATTTAAAAACGAGTATTAATTATCTCCTCATTAAAGTTACTAAAGAGTTTCTGATAACAGTCAAAAAACTCTGATTTAATACGGGAATAAGCCAATCTCTAATTTGTCAGCTTACTGCAATAAGTTATGAAAAATTTGTGAATCCGGGATCGATGCCATAAAACTCAAATGATTCTGGGGGTTACGGCTATTTTAAAGTCTTGTTAACCTATTTGTAAAAAAATTTTTTATAGCAAAAGCCATAAAATACCAGCTTATAAATATAGTTTTAAATTTTTAATGTGTTTCAGTCATAAAGTTTTACGATTTAGTCTCGTAAGTTAAAAACTGTATGCAAATATTGAATTTGTACCATGAACATTTTGAAAATGTATAATGAAATTAGGCAAATTTATGGAATCATCTTAAATTCCATACTGCATATATATATATATATATCTGTCTGTCTGTAAGAACTCATCGATTTCGGAGAACTTTATCGATTACTGATACCAAAAGAACGTCAATTCTGAAAATATTCCGGTCAATTAGTTACCTTTTTATATAATGCTGATATTTTCTTCAATTTGCATCAAGAGCAGCATTTTCTATATAGGCATGATATCTCCTAGTCGAACAAGAACATTTTACACGATTTTTTCGAATCAGTCCTGTTTTCTTTTAAGACCCATTTTCAAAACAAAAAATTGTATTCATTTGTTTTTTAAAGCTGAACCAAATTCGTTGAAAAAATATTCAATTCGTATTATTGATATAATTTTTGGTTTTCCCAACCTATCAATTTTTAGCCACTTATTAAAAGTCATAAATAAAAAGATCGCATTAAATAATCTTTTGAAATAGTTTTTTATTTAATTCACTTTTTTCTTTTTAAGTTTTCTTGTTGATTTTTTTTTTTTAGCACAGGGATGTCAATAAATTGTTTTTTGTTTTATTTTGGGTGCATTTAAATTTGTATTCATATTTCTTTTGTTTTTTTTTAAATTTTTTTTCAGCGATAACATTTTTGTTTTAGCAGCTTAGAAACTAGAAATACTTCTTTTTAGTGTGTGTTTTTTTTATAAATTTTTTTTCTAAACTAGAAATTAAGCTAAAGAACTTTTAAATTACTTATAACATGTTAAGCATTAATATTGAATTATACATAAATATTTGTTTGTTTTTTTCTTTTTATCTAGAAATAGGTATAGAAAGATAGATAGGATTAAAGATTTGTTTTCTTGTTGAACTTTAGAGTGCAAAGCATTTCAAAAGCAGCTCCGTAAGAAGGATAATAATACTTTTTTATGTGGATTAAATAAATACTCTTCTCAGCAAGAACTCAGAATAGAACGTTGAAGCTTATCAAATACACGATACGATACGATACAATATAGATATAGATATAGATATATATATAGATAGTTGTATATTACAATTATATCACATGAACACATTTGTACATCGCACAAAACCTTACAAAATCCATTTCCTTACATATTGCACACACTTGGAACCAGCCGGGAGTGGGAGTTGGAGTTGGAGTGGGAGTGGAGGATAGATGTCGTAGATGAGGGGGGGCAGATGGAGCCATCTTACGGTATCTGTCCGTTCATGCGCATCTCGAGCTCCTCCTCCTCTTTGGTCAGCGGCACCGTCGTATGATTGTAGAGTCCCTGGGCCATCAATTGGAGGGCGAGTGGATTTTTCGATCCAGTCGACTTCTTGATTTTGGCTCGCTTATTTTGGAACCAAATCTTGATCTGTGCCTCATTCAAACCCAGCTCTCCGCTCAGCTGCTGGCGGCGTCTTTCGGTGAGGTAGCGATTCTCATTGAATTCGCGCTGTAAAACGAGACAAAGAGAAAGAGAAAGAGAGAGGTGAGATTGTGCGGATTGGATGCGCAATAAATGAGGCAACTAGGGTCTGACCAGGTCTGCACAAAAACAGTACCAAGTTATGGAGATAGGCACAGGGCTGAGGCAAATCAATTATTTGCGGTTTAGTTGAAAGGCGACGACTGTGTGGCACTCTGTGGCACTGTGTGGCAGGCTGTGTGTGTTGTGAAATATGAGCATGTCTAATTGGTTTAGTCGAGGACACTGTGGACGACTGGGCGACTCAGTGCGGTTGCCAGGTCGCCAGGATGCAGGCACAGCGGGACACCAGCCGTAAAGTGTGTAAATATTTTGGCTATAAATATGACACAACACAACTAACGAATTTCGGCTAGCTAGATTGACGTGTGTGTGTGTGTGTGTGTTTTTGCTACAATCGGCAAATAATGTGCTCTAGTTTTAATTTTTAGTTTTTGTGTGATAGAATTTCTATATTTAAGATATATATATCGAAATGTTTGCTCTTTTAAAAAACACAAAAAGTGTTAAACTGTCTTGGAAAATATTAGATATTTAATTTTCAATTATATACAAAAAATATATAAAATATTTGTACAACAGAAATTAGAAATAAACTTTTTAAAAAAAACAACACTTTTTTATTTTAGTAATTTTAAGCCTGATTTTGAATATTTTCTTTTTTTAATAACAAAGATTATATTGAATTTCTAGATTCTATTTCCCTTCTGTAAATAGTATTGGGTGTGGTTGGGGTTGAGGATTGCTTGGGATTGTGATGCTTACCTTGAGGCGTGCCAACTGTTCGCTGGAGAAGGCGGTGCGTGGACGCTTCTCGTCATTGGTCTTGTCCTTTGGTTGCTTGGGGCGACGGTAGCGGGGTCCTGCAAGAAGACAAGGGGAAAAAAAACCAAATAGAAAGTTAGCATATTTGAGTATAATCCCACATACTTATGTCTGCATATAATTAATGATATTAATGGTTTAATTAGCATATATACTCGTGGAATGTGTGTGTGTGTGTGTGTGTGTGTAGATGTTGCCTCGTTGCTTTCTCAGCGAACGTTGTGGCATGCAACGTGTTCAATTTGTCAGCTGTCAAACTGGCGTCTAACTAACAAACGACAGGCAGACATGGAGAAGTCAGTTTCCGGAGCGGGAACAGGGTGGACAGGGGAGAGAAGTAATGAGCAACCGTCGCTGGCCATTTTGCGAGGCAGACTTTAATTAATATGATGAGCGTTTTGGTCGAAGTGCCAAAGTTGAACAGGCTGAAAATAGCCAAAGCAGCTCAGCTCAAAAAAGCCAAGATTGAAAATGACTCAATAAACGCCGAGCTGCCAACTAAATAACTAGCTGAGATATTTAGCTAATTGGCAATAGAGAAAAAAAAGGTTTCTCTCTCTCTCTCTCTATTGGCCATTTAATTGCCAGTTTGCCAGACGTTTGTTAATTGAAAATTTTAGTCTTGTGTTTTTTTTCTATCTTATTTTTTTGTGTGTTGCTTTGGTTTTGGTTTTAACACATTGTAAATTATAATTTAATTGCTCGATTGCTTAGATAATTTATTTAATCTCGCTGCGAGTAATCGACGGCTTTCAACGCCTTGTTGTTAGTTGTTGTTGTTGTTGTCTGTCGACTGTTTCTATATACGATTCCATCGACACCAAATTAAAAACCCATTTCGAGTCATAAAAAAGCACTTATCTTGTCAATTAACGCATCGCAGCAATAACACATACGCACACACATACACACACACACACACACACCAGCACACACATACATGCGGAAAGAGAAAAATGATTTTTCCTCTTTCCTCGACGGCTTCCAAGTCTTCTGTATTTCTGTTTAGCTGCCTTTAATGGGCACTCTCGCAACGGGGCTCGTCAATCGTCAGCGCATTTGAGTGTCTTGCAACAAAATCAAAAATTCGTGCCCTGTGACCTGTGACCTTCGAGCCGATACATGTTGTCACATAAAGTGTCAGCAGCAGCAGCAGCACCAGCAGCAGCAGCTCTGCGTGCGGCCAAGCCTACCTCCCTCCCTCCCTTCCTGCCTCCTCCATCCAGAAGAAGAAAGTAAAAAGAACGCCGACAATTGACAATTGACAATTGAGAATTGAGAATTGAGCCTTTTGGATTGGGTCTCGAACAGTGTAATTGTTGCAACGTCCTTCGGCATTTTATGACACACAACAAAGCGATGTGGCACGCATATGAAAGGCTGCCGCTCGCATTGGGGGTGGTCCCTTCCTCTCTCCATCTCTCTCTCTCTCCACAAGCAACACATATCTTTGGCGGCTCTTATGACGGCAATTTGAGTGTGATTTTTAACTAGTTCGCATGACAAGGTTAACAAATAACCAGTTGAATTATTGATGCATTATCTTGCTATAGTTACCATATTAGATAATAATATGAATAATAGATATAATCGATATAATATCCAACTGCTTGATTGTATTTAATCTATTTGAAATTATTGATTTAAAGTCCCTATTAGCTGAAGACAGAATTTTCGAATTTTCAGATTAACAAAATTTATAATTTATATTTTGCTCAATTCTTGGAAGATTTCTTAGCTGACTTCTGGGTTTCTTTGTAAAATTTCTCATCTAGTTTATTTTAAATTTGAACCAAAGGAACCAAATTTGAAATATGACATAATTTTGACTATATTTCTGAAATATATTCTAATTTGAGTTTTGCTCAGGGAAAAATTATAATATTTAAGACTACCTTCAGCAAATGCATCTTAACCCATAACAAACAGTTGCATCAAATTTGAAAATATTTTTTCAATCTTATATATACATTTTGGGTATACACACCTGAGCTGGGACGATCGCTGTAGCGGGTGCAGTAGACCCACGCTGGCCACATCTCATTCTTGCCGCCGTCGGTGGTTGTGGAGCCCGTCTCGGAGCGGGTGTCATCCGAGGATTCCATGCCCGAGTCTCGGCTAACCGCGGAGGGTGGTGGAATGGGCTGGGGACTGTTAGAGGCATTGGCGCCACCTCCATTGGCCAAGCGACTGCTGGGCGAGGAGTTTAGCGAGCTACCCGAGGAGGAGGCGCCACTGCTGCTGCTGCTGCTGGCGGCTGTGGAGGAGGAACTGCTGCTGCTGCTAATGGTGGAGGCGTTCGAGGCGGGCGGTGGACTGGCCAAATGACAGGCGCTGCTGCTGCTTGAGGATGCGGCTCCAACTGGCGTAGTCATTGCCGTTGTCGACGTTGACTGTCCAATCTGGGAGACCGTCTTGCACAACGAGCCCAACGCTGACTTCTCCATGCCACTCGATTCCAGCTTGGCCGTCGGTGGCAAAACCGCATTGGGATTATTGTTGGCGGCACTGCGTCGCAGGCGACTCTGGACGAGCTCCTCGTGGATGCGCGGATAGGCTGCGGGATTGAAGCAGTTGAGCAGATTGGCTCGCTCCAGCATCATGGCTGCTGTGGCCGCTGCGGCGGCTGCCTGCTGCTGCTGACGACTGAACTCCAGCAGGTCCACACGCGTGAAGGCGGAGGGCGTGGCAGCTGCAGCCCGACTCGCCTCAAAGGGGCGAAAAATGAAGGATGCTGCTGCTGCTGCCGCCGCCGCCGTCGAGGAGGATGTGGATGACGAGGGGGAGGATGAAGTGGATTCGCCTTGTTTGCATTGCTTGGCAGCATCGCCGAAGCGATCGCTGAGTATGTTGGAAATGGAGAAGGCCAGCGATGGCTTCGATTGCTTGGACTGCTGGTGAGCTGGCGGAGGCGGCGGTAGCCTTGTAGAAACAGAAGCCGTGTCATCCACATCAATGTCATCGTCCTCCTCCTCATCGTCTTCGGTGGCCATCGTGTTCGCGGTCTGATTGTGGAAACTATCTCCCATTATGGAATCGTTCTCCTCCTCCTTGATGGTCAGCGTGGAGGCGGGCGTGGAGCAGGCGCCCGTCGACTGGGCACCCGGCGAACCGCCCGCACTCAATCTCTGCTGCAGTGCAGCCGCGTGAAGAGCAGCCGCATCAAAGTTGGCCGTCGGATGATGAAAGACGCCGGCAGCCAATTGCTGCTGATGCAGTTGTTGCAACTGTTGCAGCTGATGCAGATGTTGCAACTGCTGTTGCTGATAAATCGAGGCAGCTGTGGCCACAGTACCCGGCTGCAGGCTCATATCTAAAGCTGAGATTGCGATTGGTAACGAGTGAATCACTTGATGTGAATGCTGCTGCTGCGTATGCTGCTGTGGTGTTTGTGGTTGACAACCTGGTGGACTGGGCGCTGTTTGTGGACTGCAGCGATCCTCAAGTGCCATTTGTTGTTATCACTTTTTATATATATAAAACAGTTTGCAATTTGCAATTTCAATTTGTTCTTTGGAATTATTCACACTTCACTCGAAAAATGCACTTTGCGTTTTGTTTGATTTGATTTGCGTTCGTTTTTCGTTCTCGTCTTTTATTTTTGCTTTCCTACTTGCTGTTGCTGTTATTCCGACAACTGCGACGCGCACGTCTGTTCCATGCGAGCTCAACGACTAAATTAACTAATCACAGTTGGCCGTCGCTGCGACGAAGCCAGCAGAAGCAGCCAAAGCGAACGATTGAACTGTCAGCAACAGAGCGAGATAGACGACGACTGTGCTGTGTCTGCCTGTATGCGTGTGTGGTTGTTGTTCGTGAGTTCGTGTCCGAGCATGCGAGCGAGCGAACGAACGAACGAACGAGCGAGCGAGCAAGAGCGAGAAAGAGCGAAAAGTGTCTCTCAATGTTTTCTATGAGGTGACAGTGACGAAGACGTTGCTCAGAATTCGAATAACTGTTGAACTGATCGATTGGCAGAGCTGCTCAGTCTCTCTCTCTCTCTCGCTGTCTCCGTGTGTGTTGGTTTTGTTGTGACACTCGACATTGTCACCTGTAATCTGACAGCGAGACAATGTTTTCCAGTCAGCGCACACTGCAAGAGCGAAGAGCCAACTGCGAACCGGTTTGCAGCAATTGAGTATTGAGCATGAGGTTTTTTGCTTGCTCGCTCGCTCAATTTTGATTGCTGGCCTGCTCACTCCGCCTTCAACATCGACGACAACGACAACGACGACGAGACACGAGAGCTTGGCTTGGAGCTCGAGCTCGCTCGCTTGTTAGAGCTCGATATGACTTTATTATTGGGAGCTGTCATGCGGTTGACAACTGTGTCGCTGTCTGCGTCTGCGTCTGCTTCTGCGTCGCTATTCTCTCGCTGGGCTGATTGGGGCGTTGCCAGGCTGTATATATATGTATAGCTGGCTCGCTCGCACACACATGCGCATGCGAAGGAAAATGGCTGCGTTTTGTTGGTTTTGCTAGTTGATTTATCAAAATGCGCTATCTCTGTCTCTGCCGAAACGGTTGACTGATGCTAACCCACTCCACCCCCTTCCAAAAAACACCAACACTATTCATATATAAGCATTTAGTTGTGTTGATTGTTGTTTTTGGCCGCAACGTTTCAATCTGTGTGTGTTTGTGTGTGTATGTGTTGTCTGCAACAACTTTATCGACACCCAGCAGCAGAAAATGATCGACAACCGGCCGATGTTGAGAGAGCAAAAAAAAAACCACAATTTAAATACAAACATCAAAATTAGATATTTATCTATATCGATGTAGTAATTTATTATTAATTTATTTTGAAATCACAATTAGTTCCATTGCAATTCAATTTGATTGATTTTTAATTGATTTTTTATTTATTTTAGTACACTATCGAAAGCATATTAAATACAAATTTATTTTTGTTATGCTGCCAACGAAGCGTTGCCCATTAGCGTCTCCATCTCAAAAAGTAGATGCAAAATAAATAAATAAATTACCTATCGATTTGGCATTGATCCACAACAATAACGACAACAACAATGCTCTAATCAATAGTTATATATACACTAATATGAAACATGTGCTAGCCAAATATTACATTTATAGCCCCTAAAATATGGCATTTAAATCAAAACTCATACAAATAAATTAAGTATGCTAAAGATAAAATTATTCAAATCGCTAATGAATTTAATTATTATTGGTGTTTTAGTGCCAATATTTGGGCAATAAATGGTGTGGGGAATTTGTGATTTATTCTGTGATTAGTTGAATATCGAATATCCATTTCGAGCTCGAATTGTATGCTTTCCTGTATTCCGTCTTAAAAATGCCACAAACGACATAATCAAAACAAAAAAAAAAATGTAAACTCCCAAAAAAACAAGAACAATTTTATTCATATCAAGACTAACAAAAATATATTATTAGAATTGGTTGAACCTGTTTCTTTTGTCAATTGAACGATTGATGTTATTTTTATGCGCATTTTGATTTAAATTGAATACATTTTTGGACAATTTTCGTAGACGTTTATTTTACTATTGTCAAATTAATTAAAAAGCGATAAGTGATAGGCAAAATAACCGTTTCGGAAATAACCGGTTCGAAAGACTCGTATACTTCCAGTCCCGTTTCGGCAGTCAGCCATTACGCGCGCTCCCACTGGAATATCGAAAACATACACACACATATATCCAAATTCGAACTCGACGCACACACAGCTAGCTGACTCGCTCTCGCACACGAACTGTGTGTGCGCTCTCTTCTTAGCAATGGCTGCTGCTGCTGCTGCTGGTTGCCGTCGGCTCTCAGCTGGGCAATGCAAGCAGCTGTTGATTTTACCCTTTGCAGTCCGTCCAGCCCACCACTCCCCCTTCAACAATCACCTTTCTATTTCGGTTACGCTTTTATATTGCGGTGATATTCAATTATTACTGTTGTCATGTTTGTTTTGTGCACATCGGGTTGGCCGCTAAGGGTTAAGCAGCCGCCGACAGTTGCGTAAAAACGCGTTAATTAAAGTTTTTAACTTGTTTTTGATTACACATGTACTTGTTTTTTTTTTGTTACTCTTTTCATCATTTTTTTTTTTGCTTTGTTAATGATGCTTAGAAAGAGAAACGAGCTTAGGGAGTTGTCAGCTGCTAATGAGCTAGCCATATGCCCCTCCCCCTTCCTCTTTCTATATTTTCTCATTTGGCTACTGTTTTTTTTCTTTCCTAATGATTTGGTATCTGTTATAAATTGTTGGCTCTAGGCAAAAATTCAAAGATAAAGAAAGCCCTCAAATAAAAAGCGAGTGCAATTTACAAACGGCAAGTGAACTGCACTCGGCTTACGGGTTAATCTTAATCTTAATTGCGGCTACAACTCAATTTGGCCAACAACACTTTCAGCCAACCAAAATCACGTTTGTAATTAGTGCCTGCATTTCTCATTTCATATATCCAATTGTTGTGCGACTTCCCAACAAACAAATTAAGAAAAAATATATTTATAAAACACATGTCCGACACTACACCCTTTGGCGGTCAGCGATGCTAAATGGCTTCTCTGTTAGTGTGTGTGTGTGTGTGAGTGGGTAATTTAATATTCATATTTTAGCCACATCAAGAAATGCGTAAATCCGTTCATTGGACTTGTGCTGAGTGCCAGCGGATGGCGGCAAGAATTATTAATGATGTACAGCATCAACATTCGGACCAAATAACACGCGCAAATGCACACATACACGCACACATACATACATACAGACACGAACACACATTAGCATTAACATATACACTAAAGTACTTAAAGTCTGCTGATATAGTTTAAGAAATTGTAATAACTGAGTTTATAATTGCGCTCAATCAAAATAAAAATATTAAATATATTTTACTGCCTCAAAGTAAGATTTTTATCGCAGTAAATGCTGTCATTACTCTGTGTCGCCTGCAAACCATTATAATAAAAATAATAATGATATGCGGTTATAGTACTTAATTTAATTTAGCTATTATAGTAATATATAATTATAGCAATAACAATTATTTAAAGTTTGACTTAAACTAAAATGTACAAATATGTACAGATATAGTGTGTATTGACAGATATATTAAAAACAAACCTTTTAATAAATTTGGCTTCAAATAATATTTACATCTGCAAAGTAAGATATTATTTAAATATTTTATTTTATTTAATTTCAGAAACTATTAAATAGTCTAGCTTAAACTTTTTAAGTCATAAAACTTCAAACTGCCGCCAGCAAAATAATGTGACCATAAAAAAGTCTAGTTTATACTTTAAAATTCATAAAATCTCAAACATCGGAATAGGCTTTAAATATTATTTGAAATTTTTTCTTAGAATATATTTGTTGTTGTTGTCGCCTTTGGAGATTTTATTGCGTTTAGGGTTAAATGTTAATGAACTTGTTGATTATAAATTTGACTACTTTATTTGCCAACAAATAGATGCAAAGATGAGCGTTGTGAAGCGAAACCTGAAACGGGTTTTCTTGATTCGCCAGAAATTGTTATTAGTTTATGAACAAATGGACCCCTCCAGAGATTTGGTCTCGGCTATTAAAAGCATTCTCAACTTGGTTCTTTAACAAGTATTCAACATTTCTGCATCCATTTTTATGTGCGACCAAAATGAAAAGTTATAAAAAAAATATGTATATATATAAAACCAAAGCAAGCAAATAAACCGAGAGCAATATATTCTTTATGACTTCATCACTTTGGGGCAGACACGAATTTGAATGCGTTGGCCAGTTTATCAATTTGGCCAACGGGCAAAAACAAAATGAAAAAAAAAAACAACAACGCAACGTGTTTTGAATCAATTAACAGATATTTAATATGCGCTTGCTTTTGCTGTTTTTTTTAGTATATTTTTTTATTTCTTTTTTGTTCAGTTTCCGTTGCAGTTGTTATTGTTGTTGTTGTTGTTTGTTGCTGTTAAACAAAATCGAGCTGCTGCTTTAAATTGCGGTTGTAACTCACCAAAATTGCTTTTCTCAGCTAATTTGTCAATTTGCCTACGCGTGTCTTTTGTGAGCATTTTTGAGCATCATTTTTTTTTTGCTTTTTGTAGCTGGCTCGTTAAAGTCGTTAATTGGAAGCTAATGCCGAAGATTTGCTTAATATCTTATTTTATTATTTAAACAATTTGCTTAATTTGCACTTTCGCTTCCTGTTTTGTGTTATTGTTTTTGCTGTTGGCTGAAATTAAATGTTATATTTTTGGAATTGTGAAAGCGTAAGTTAAAATTATACATAATTAAACTAAATCATATTGAAAAGATAATAATTTTAAAGTCATATAATAATATATAGGAAAATTGGTGTTATTAAATTATTTAGTCGAGTAATTATGCAATTACATGTCAATAATTAATTTGTTTGTGTATATAATTAATTGTTATATCTAAAAAAGTTTAAATAGAAAATTTAAATAAGTTATCGAACTATCAAGTTCGTTTTTTAAGTCTTCCGTTTGTTACACTCATTTTATGTAATATTTAAAATGGTTAAATAAAGATTTAAAATAAATTACAAGTCCATGGCTATATATCAAGTTTGCCTTTGCTAAAGATTTACTGATTTATTTGTAAATTAATTTTCAAGTTATATTAAAGAGAATCAAAAAAATACACAAAATAAATTGGCAACACATGTCGAACTAACGAGTTTGTGTCCTAAGTCTTTCGCTAAGAAGACCAAAATAATTTTCCAGGAAATTGTTGGTCAAAGCTGATTCTGCAGCAGATTGCATAAGCCAAATACCCAACAGCAAAGGCAACGGCTACAACAAGGTCTTAACACACTTTTGTTTGGCCTAATCCAATAAAAACTTAAGGCGATTGTTTTCATGTTTTTATTGTGTGTGTGTTTGCAAACAGGCCGAGTAGATTTAAAGGATAACTGGCCAAATCTGTAAATCTGTAAATTCGATTAAACCGCAAAGCATGAAAGCAAGCCGAATGCATTCGAAGGCGACCAGGCCAAGGACTCGCACAGCAAGTGCAGCGATTTGGCAGCAATTTGCAACAGCGCCACGGGTTGTCCTCGCACAATGGGATGCACCTCTGCACCTCTGTACAAGGTCCTGCTCTGTTCCTGTTCCTTTTTTTTTGTAAATAATTGTGTGGTTTTGAGCGCAGTCACAGAAGCTGCAAATCAGTCGAGCAACAGCAGCAGCTGTAAATGACTCTAGTTTTGGACTCGTCCTTGACTTGTTCGTGGCACAGTTGCTGTTAGCTGCTAATGATGCTCTATGGCATAAAAACATGTACTAATTTCATGTTGCAGTCGTCGTGTATCAATTCAAGGCCAAGTCATTTGGAGGACTGGTCACACGACCAGCAGCAAAAGGCAGCCTCCGCTTGGGTGGCAAACGCAATTGTCCTTGGCCAAAAGGAATCGACCTTCAAGTCAAGTCAAAATCATCCACTTGCTGAGCTGCCGGCTGCCCGGCTGAACTTCAAACGTAATTCTTTATTATTATTTCTTACTGCGTAGCAGCCATTTTCTCATTTTCTAAGCTGAAAAAATAAAACTAATTTATGAAGCGAGCGAGGGAAACAAATAACCCAAAAAACAGAACCAAGAACAACGTTAAGGGGCAACCAAATGGAACACAGAAAATTGAAATCATTTATCATGACACCCAGGCTCATATCGAGTTAACATTGAGTACTTTCCTCCAGCTACGGGAGTCGCCCTAATGATGCCACAGTTTCTAGTTTTGGGGTCGACCCAGCTGGAAAGCGAGAGAAATCCAATAACATTTTAATAACAAAGCGCGCCCCATAAACAAGCGTATTTCCATGGAATGAATCCCAATCCACACGTTCGACCAAATGAATCCCAAAAAATCAAAAAAAAAAAAACCACCGAAATTGTATCTATATCTATTCAAGCATAGTTCCACAATAAATAATTAGCTACAGCAACGCGCCTGATTGAGGATTTGTATTGGAGGATTGCGGAGGCTGCGGAGCAGGCAAACACGCCCTCAAAAAAAAGGCCGCAAAAGAAGACACATAAAGATAGATACATAGATACATTCACAAGATGACGTTTGATACTGGGCCCCATCAGAGATTCCTTCTCTCTCTCTCCCCCACTCTCTCTCTTTGTCTCTCCTCTAAGCCATAACTGAGCTCTACATGGTTTCTCACTTATGTACATAAGAAGAGATCAAATTAGTTGTGTGTGTGTGAGTGTGTGTGTGTGTGTAGATCGGTCTGCGATTGTGTAGTCTGATTAGGGTAATCAATTTTTCATTTTAACCAATGCGCTGGCATTGGCCATAAATTAGACAGAGACCCTCTCTCCCATTGGTGATTGGGTCCCCGGTTCCAGCCGGTGACAATTAGTATCTTTGATTTGTTGCACAGTGTCACACTAGCTGGACATTTTTGTGGTGTGTGTCGAAATGTGGGTATGGCATATTCATTATCAATTGTTAGTATTCATGCTATCAAATAAAGTAAGATAAATGAATGAGATTATGAATATATTAAACTAAAAGTATAAAATTATAATTCGAATACGTATTAGAATGTAAATGAATGTATAGCTAAATATTCTTACCTTTCTAAATTTACGTTTACTTATTCATTTATTTTATTCTCTCGTGACCGGCTTCATTAGTAGTTTTAATCAAGTGCTTAACCCATGTTAAAGCATAGAAAAAAGATTGCTCTGATTAAGCACGCAATAATAACAAATTAAATCAAGTGTAATTTGAAAATTGCGTGTCATAATTGAATAACAAGCAGATAATGTGAAAATTACTTATATTTCTATATTATAACAATTATATGCTAATTTTTAATGAGCTGCCCTAATCACAGGTTTTGTGTTTTATATAAACACATAAGCGGATGTGTTAAATTGTGCATATGTATATGAAATAAAAAGAGCAGCAAATTATTTATGATTTATCTAGAATCGAGTAGCATTTTATATTTAACCACATTTTTATATATGCAGATAGTTTGTGTATCATATTTTGTACAATAATACATAATAACTAATTCAGTTAGTTACTTTCTAAATATTCTTAAGCCAATTCACTTAAAATGTCATTCATTTGAATTATATTTCTACTTTTACTTTTTTGGAGTTGTCTCACAGTTTTGGTATTTAAGTTGTCAGTTCTATGATATTTAAATAACGTTTTGGTTGATTATAAGCTTAGTTTTTTTTAGTGATTCCCAATTCTACACGCTGAACAAAGTCCCATTTATCTCCGGCATAGAATTCCAGTTGATATCAACTGTGAAAAGCATTTGAAATCTACTTTTCAAACTTGATTATAGAATGTGGAATGTGCATATGTTAAACACACAGACACACACACTTACACAGAGAGACAAACTCAAATAACCGTTAGCAACAATCAGGTGAGCAATCTGAAAACAGTGTAAATTATATACGCGCAAAATTGTGCGGTTAGAGAAAAAGTTTCAAATCCATAAATTAGCACCTCATTCCACATAATTGGCTGCCCCGCTGTTGATTGAGGCGTATGACGGTGGCAGAGAGGTGGCCGGTGGGGAGGAGGAAGTGCGATGGGGAACAAGTGCTAAGTGCAGTGCAAATATTTAACAGCAGCCACGCAGCTTTTCCGCCTAACTAAAGTTTGTTTTTTTATTCATTTATCCAATCGAGCGCGACCAACAACTGAGTTCACTACTTACACACACACACACACACACAGATACACACACACAAACAGACAGACAGACACACACACACAGACACACACCTGACACTTTTCCAGTTGGAGTTCCCAGTGGAAGTCCATGTCCAAGTCAGAGTCTTGGTCAATTCAATCAGCCAGACGCAGCACGCTGATTAGCAGCTATACCCGGGACAGACGAGCCGTCAAATAGCTCATGGCTCTTAGCACTTGGCTCTTAGCACTTGGCACTTGGCACTTGGCAGTTCGCAGTTGCCAGTTGCCACTTGCCAGTTGGCACTTGGTTCTTGGCTAAGCACGTACTAAATGGATAAATGGCCATCGCCAACTTGGCGCACTTTACTCAATCAGACGGCAACTATATCGAGTGTCCCCTGTTTGCCCCTGTCTCTCTCTCTCTTCCTCTCAATCCACAGTCACTCAGTCAATTGGCTGAAAATTAACGCATTTCGCGCTTTCATCGTTAATCGATACTCTGTAATATTATCATTTGAGAGGGTATGCTCAATGGCAGCAGAAAAGTAACAGATTTTGACTTGGGCAATAAGTGTGGCCAATATTAGAAACAACTTTAAATGGTTATTTTTAATTACTTAAGAATACAAGCCACAAATATTTGATTATAACTGAATATAATTAAAATATTAATTTAACTCCATATCTAATATAAACTCTAATTAAAAATATATGCGAATAAATATATATATAAATAAATAAAAATTCTCAATCGCTTTTTTTATATTTATTTTGCTAAACAAATATAAAAAATGAATAATTTTTGGTAACATGGAATCCAGAGTATCTCGCAAGTCGGTTAGTTTGTAAGCAGCTGTCACATAATTGTTGATTGTTTTAATATAAATATAAATAAATAAAAATTCTCAATCCCTTTTTTTTAGTATTTTGCTATTCCCACTTAACGTAAATCCAGGGTATCTCGCAAGTCGGTTAGTGTTCAAGCAGCTGTCCAATAATTGTTGATTGTTTTAAGCTCAACAAATGGCAGCTAACAAGTCGACTCACTAAGTAGCCACACAGCTAAGCGGCTAAGTAGCTAATCCAATTCGAACCCGTTTCCACTTAATCATTCGATCGAGCGAAAGCCAGCAAAATATTGTTATTAACAATGATGATCATCTGGCGGATCATAATAATAACATAGACGAAGCTAAGGCTATAACTGAAGCTAGACTTGAAGCTGTAGCTGCTTTGAGGCATTTCTTTGATAATGGCTGGTCCCAAAAAAAAAAAAAAAAAACCATATAAAAAAGAGATAGAAAGAAAAGACAAAGTGGAAGAAAAAAAAAACAGAAGAACGCACTTTGTAAAGCGCTGATAGGCAAAAGAAGCTGCTGTGGCTGCTGTGGATGTGGATGTGGATGTGTCTGTGGCTATTTAGGCTGCTGTCTCTAATCTTAAATTATGAGGGAATCATAGACGCAAAGAGTTTTTTTTTTTTCTGTTGCCCTTTTTGGTGGTGATGTTGGTGGTGACCGATCCGATAAGCGGCCGGCGGACAAACGACAATGCAACAAGGACATTAGTGTCACATTTAACATGACCGCAGACGACCCTCATAAGACGATCCCCTAAGTTGCCCCTTAGATCCCTATTGAGTGTTGCTGCTGCTGCTGAGGTTGCATCGGTTGCATCGGTTGCATTTTGGGAGCACATTGATGCAGTCGGTGCAACCAACAGCTTATCACCGGCAGAGATGAGTGGGAAAAACCGCAGCAGTCATTTTTCATGTGTGTTGTTTTTTGTTGTGACAACAAATGGAGGAGCCTCACCCTCAGTTCGACTCCCGCTGCTGTGTGTCATTGACTGTTATTTAAATGCGCTCTAATCAGGTGTTTGAAAGGGTGTGTGTGCGCCTGAGTGTGTGTGTGTGTGTGTGTGTGTGGTCCTTGTACTTGGCAATTAAAAGCAAACCAAAAGCCGCTTAAAGACAAGCTGATGAGGATGGGCATCGCTCTTGGTCTTTATGCAGCTGGGCAGCTGGTTTCGTGCGTGTGCATTTAATCGCCGCTGAGGTGCCAAAAGTATCTCTGGCATGCGTAGAATGCAATGCAATAGCAACAACAACAAACATACAACAAACAAACAACAACAACAACAACAACAGCAGCAGCAGCAGCGATCGGCAACAGTTGCCGATTTCGTTGAAATTCAGAATCGTGAGAGAGTTTCCGTCGTCGTCGTTGCGACTCATTTAAATCTCGTTTGTGGCAGGCTTGGCCCTGACTCCTGCCAACGACTCTTGGGCTCCATAGCAGTCGCAGCAGCATCGTGTGTGGTCCAACTTCAACCACAGCAACAGCAACAACAACAACAACAACAACCAGCAGCAGCAGCAGCAGCAACAGTCGCAACAGCAGCAATAAAGCGGCCCAATCAACATTAGCATCTACATAAATACTCGAACATCGGACGCAAAGCTCCATTGTCTCCGTTTTGGCACACACACACACGCACACACACAGGCACACACACAATTCGCACTTATCAGCAACTGATAACAAAACCAAGTAACAGCAGCAACTCCACTTGCAGCCAAACACTCGACGACGCCTGCCAATTAGGCCCAAGTACTCACAATCGCACTCACACTCGCACTCACACTCATACTCATACTCACACTCACACTCATACTCACTCTGCACTCGTAATCGTATTCAAACTTAGAGCTCGAGTTTCAAATGTACCCACTACACTTGGAAAATAAAATGTACTACAACTGCAAGTACAAAAAAATTGCTTAAAATTAATTGATATATTTATATTTATAATTTATAAAGTTTTGTTTTTTATTATTTACTAAAATGCAGTACAAAGTATGCCCAAGAAGCTATAATTTTGCTAGATTTTTGCCATGTAACATTATCTAACTTAAACAATTTATCAAATTTAGAGGCAACGTTTGCATTTAGTTTTATTTTCTGCTCAATAATTTTTAGCCAATTGATTGATTTAAATTTAGTTTCCTGACACTTCTACTTGCGCAAATATTCTTGCATTCGAATTTTCTCTCTTAAATAAATGAAATGAAAAAACCAAACTCTTTAGGTAAATATTTGTATATTCAAAGAAGTAATAATTTTTGAGTGTGTAGTAAAGTGTAACAGTATCTGTATCTAATGGCAAGTGCCAAGTGCCAAGTGGCTGCTAATTGGCATCTATGCCCCGGCAAATGGACAAGGAGGCAAGGAGGCAAGGAGGCAAAGGAGGCGAAGAGCTCGCGTATCGCAATCGCGGGGTGCTGACAGAGTATGTCTGAATAGGTCTGACTGTCTGACAGTCTGAATGTTGGACTGTTTGACTGCCTGATTGCCTTGAGAGGCGTGTGTGTGTGTGTTGTGTGTGTGTGTGTGCATATCCGACAGCGTGTGGCAATCTGAAGTTGAAACCGAAACCGAAAACCGAAACCATTTTGAACGTCAACACGCGCGATAAGCAACTAAATTATTAACACGAATCCCAAAGCGACTGCAATATTGAAAATGCCGCCATCAGCCAGATCCACGTCCACGTCCACGTCCACACAACTGCCAAGCCAAGAGTCGAGGTTCCCGACGGCTCCCGTTGTTAATTCTGTTGAATTTTCTGCACCCATGTTTGCAGCTCCTCCAGTAACGACTCCGATATCAATTCGAATCGCATTGACTCATAAACTATATCGCTGACGCTGATATGGCGGCAAAAGCACCTGAATTGCATTTCGTATGAAATCGTTCAAAAATTCAATTTCAAAAAGTTGATTTTTGTTAGTTGTACTACTGCTGCTTTTGCTGTTGTGGCAGCTGGCGCTGTTTACTAATTTATTAGTGAGGAAATATCAAATTTATAACACTGCCACGCTGCCAATCAACAGTGCCTCCCAGCCGCACACTTCAACCTGCCACCTTGCAGCTGGTAAGCAATATTCTCTGACCTTGTTGTTGCCTATGAAAACTTAATTTGCCATTGGTAAAAAGCGTGACTACCAATTGAGTTATGTCTAAAAAGAGCATAGAGACAGAGGAGTCGAAGGGGCAGTTGGGTTGGTGGCATCGAGGGGGTAGGTAATGATGGGCGTTGCAGAGATGTGCACTTGTCAAATTTATGTGTAGTAAATTTAATGAATACAATAAATTAATTCAGTTAATGAATTGCAAACAAATATTTAAAAATAATATATTTAATATATTAATAATTTCGTATGCAAGATTTGTAAAACAAAGAGTTGAATTTGAATCTGATTAATATAATATTTAAGTGTAAATATCAAGAGTATAAAATATTATTTACGTTTATTACATATATAAAACTAGAAATAAAATTCATTATTATAATATTATATATTTTTTATCTTAAATTGGTATTTTCTTAACTAATTTTCGATCAATTAAGAAATATTATTATGTTATTATTAGCAGACTTTACGATTCTGATTACAGCTTATAAAGACTTAATAAAATTCATTAAAATCATATTATATTTAATCAATCAAAATTTGATATCTTTTTATTTGGATTTCGATAGATTTCTTTTCATTTTATTAAAGTTATTTAACAAAACTTTGCATTGGCAAAAGATTGCTTGTCAAAACTGGAAACTGTTCAGCGTTATTCAATGCAATTAATGGTTAAGATGTAAGTCTTAACACTACAAGCACCATAATCCGTCAGTTAGCCAACTCCGACCAGTTTGGTGTAGATCGGTGGCAGAACACACAATTAAACGATCAAGCAGCGAGGCAACAAAGGGGGCAGCTGTGGCAGCTGAGGCAGCTTTGGGATCAACCAGTCCAACGGTCCAGTCAGCATCGGAGTCGATGATGTATTATCACGTTTGTCAAAAGCATCGTGTCAAAATATTCGCTACCAGGCAACCGGCTCTGGTGGCTCGGTCGCCCACGCAATATCCATATATATATATATATATATATATGAGATCGGGTGTGCATAATAAAATTATAAGCGGGATTAGTGTCGTGCACACAAAGCCGCTGCCAACGAATTGAGACAAACAATGACAGACAAGAGAGTATCAGTGTATCAGAGTGGCCCCAGTGGCTTCCAGGAAGACTCGACGCGACTCAAATCTGAAGACTGAAGAATTGAACAGTGGGTTTTTAGCTTCTACTGTGACTGATTGATTTATGTGTCATGTTATTCATGTTTATTATTGTATTATTGTGTGACTGTTGTGACTGTTGGCCTTTTCAAGGTGAGCATGGGAGCAATTGTGTGTGCGTCTGTCTAGCACAGCTCCCCTGGGAGGCGACTGTTTCTTTGATTTGTACTTGCCTCATAAATCCATAAATTGCTCTAACGGGGCCTTCAAATTGATAGAGAGACCAATAAACGTTTTGTTAATTGTTGACAACAATCGTTCAGAGGCAACCGTTTAAAACGGCAAATCAAAGTCAAGGTCATCCATAAATCTGTTAGCACGTCCTTGTCCTTGAACGGACGAACGCGTGCCGAGTCGTGTGCCCGTCTCATTGTCCTGCTTAGATCTGCGCGTGGCATTCCATTCTACGGCTACTTAAGTTGAGCTAACTGCGGACACAATCCTCGAGGTTAGTGCTCCGACCTTGGCTTTTCCCGCTTTCCATTTGGCATTGATCCTAACTGCTGACTTAAATGTGACACATGAGAAATAAGACTTAAGATATTATTTATAGGGTATCTATGCGACATGCTTGTCTGCACTTAATTCGCCACATTCCATGGCCAGTTTTTGCAGACCTTATATAGTAGATTGGGTGAAGGTAGTCCGACTTCATTAACGGTGATTTGTAATGGGTGTTCCAAGACAGCAACAGTTGCAGCAGCATCGATAAAAATCGTATTAAGCTCAATAAATGCGTTTGCCACACTCAGCCAAGCAACTTCAACACCGAGTCTGTGGCAAGCTGTGGCAGTCCCCAGTCCCAAGTTGGAGGCTGGGCATTATTAATTTGCAATTGTACCGGTATTGAAGCCATAGATCTTGCATTATATTGGCCTGTCTGTGTGTCATATGCGTTCATAAGAAGCGTTTACAAATTGCCTTCGCCAATTATCGCCAATGTTGATAACGGACACATGGACATATGGGCAAAGATCAGCACAGCAGGCAGGCGGATCAGGAGCAACTGCATCCAACTGCATTCACCGAGCAGAGTTATGGCCAAGACGATCAGCCTGCTAATTGCTTTTAACGGTTGCTCCGCTGATCGAACGAGTCGAGTCGTCTGCAAGAGAATACAGCCATGCCAATTATCCAGATGCATTTAGCCTGATTGCCACAAGGCGGCCCCAACCTGTTGCCATTTTTAGTTATCAAGCCAGAGAAAGCGTTTCATTTGTAAGCAGCAAAAAACTCATCCAAATTATTTTCATTATACAATTTAAACAATTTTCGAAATTATGTTTTATATGTCCTCTTATAGAGGCTATTAAAATGTTGTACTGAAGTTTAAATCACATTAAAACCAACGTCGTTGAATCCTTTTAGTATTTATATTCTTGATCAACATCAAAAGGGAAGTCAGTATAACCAGCCTAGTTTAGATAAATCTCAACTTAAGTCCGTATCTTTGCTATATATTATTTTTGTATATATAATATATTATATAGCTGCCATAGAAACGATCCATCGAAATTTAAGTACCTGAATAACACATGCTTTTCTTTGTAATGGTATCTATATTTTTATTATGCGCTATAAATTGCAAAGATATATCTACAATATCCCAAACATCCCTCGAAAGATTCTTTTTTGTATGAAAAAAATTAAGCTCAACAAATTATCCAATCCAATCTCTTCAGTTGTGTTATTTTGCTACTAATATTTTAAATTATCAGCATCGGACTACTATATCATATGGCGTACGTAGGAATAATCCCTCGGTTCTTTAATTTTAAAGTAAACAATGGTAATAATTTTATAGAACTTTTTGGTTTTTTTGTTTACTATTTTGCGACAAATAAATTATTGTTTTCATGTTTTCTAAACACAAAACGTGTTTCTAAATATAAATCTAAATCTTAATCTAGAAGACAAACCATACTCTAAAATATATTTTGATATCAATTTCAGCTTAAAAGCATTCCTATAATACCTATACTACTTCTAATACAACTTGTTCCCTTAAGAGATGCCACAATATAAATAGTCACAGATTAATAGACAAATATTCTGTAAATGCAATTTATAAAGAAATCAATATAGTCTCCTATAAACGTAATTGTATTGCAGCTGACTCAGATAGAGATCACCCAATATGGATGTAAGGATATTTCCACTGATTGTCTCCCACAGCTAGAATTTGTTGTTGTTGTTGTTGTGGCAGCATGCGGAGGGAAAATGCTAAACGATTCAGTTAGCCAAGTTGAGTGCTTCTGACTAATAAATTCGTAACAAATCAATGACCCGACTGCTACAAGAATCGACTGGAGCTTGGATGGATGCGGACAAATTGACAATGGGCCCGTGCAACCAATAAAAACTACAAGCATTTCTACTTTAGCACCCAGAGCAACTGTTCCAAGCGGTCTAGAATCTTGTACTTGATGTCCGATGCACTGGTGCATTCTTCACGCATCTCAAAATATGCCCGTCCAGGCAGAAGGTCCACTCAAAGTCGAAAAATATTCAACAAACAGAACAACAAAAAAAAAGAAGAGAAAAATGTGAAAAAAGAGAAAAATTGTATGGCAGTCGATGGTCGTTTCGCGTTCCCACAAGTTCAACTCTAATTGTGACTTTATTTGCGCATTTATTGCGGCAGCGAATACAGCAAAAGATACAGATACAAATACGCAAACCAATACATGTGCAACATCAGTCTCCGTCGCAGCAGCAGCAGCAGCAGCATCATCAGCAGCAGCAGCAGCGCCCTTTGGAGCATCGCTGAGCTGAACGTCCACTTGGGTGGTCTCGAACAACTTTGCGGCGCATCTTCAAAGCCGACTCCAGCTTGGTATCCAACTTGAACATGCACCATGAGCGAACCAAACGAACAAGAACCAACCTGAGGCAGCAACAGCAGCAGCAGCCGCAGCCGCAGCAGCATCGACTACGAGTTGAGCCTCGACTTCGATTCTGCTGCTTGCATGCAACACAGTCTGAGCATGGGGCACGGATACTGTTTTTAGAGACACCCAAACTGAATTCTAAATGATCGTTGAAAATTCTGCGGAACAGTGTTTCGTTGGAATTTGCAAATGAGTTGTGTGTGTGTATGTGTGTGTGTGTGTGTGTGTGTGTGTGTGTATGCCGTGTGCAAAAATTCTTATATACAAGGAGCACAAGGCTCAGTTTCTGGTTTATTTTGTATTTTTTTTTTTTGCATTTTCTTAGAGTTGTCTTTGATTCGAGTGCAAATAATAAATTTGCAGCTTTTGTCGGTGGAGACATCCCGGAGACGTTGTAATCCGAAGTCGACTGACTGCAACTGACTCCAACTCTGTCGGCACTGACCCATTTAGTGGTCGAGTTTCCAGTCTTGAGTCATAGATTGTTCCCGGAGAGACTTTGCGTCTCGTAGGCTCCCAGGCAGATCTGAGGCCCCGAATTCGCAGCTGCGCCTAACAAATGCAAAGCTTGTTTTATTTTATTGGAATTAATCATCGTTGTTGTTGTTGTTGTTGTTGCGCTGGTTGCAGCCCGGAAAAATCTTGTAATAGTTTTCATGTTTGATTGATGATGTCGATTTTCGGATTTTTATACGATTTTATTTTTTGTTGTTTTTTTTTTTGGTTTTTTGCTGCCCAACCCGTTGACCATAAATCAAATTGGTAAACTGGCGAAACAGCCGCGAAACAGCCGCGAAACTTTCGCTGACAACCTGAGCGAATTGACCCGCAGTGTTGCCACACAATTTTTTGCCACAGTGTTGCCCCCATTGCTGACTGGTGCTGGCACCTCAACCAGCCTCTTTCCCCACCCCATCTTCTCAACCGATGTCGCGCTGCAAATCAGCATTTAAAGTTAATTAAGGTCCTGCCTGCCTGCCTGTTCAGAAAAAAAATAAAAATAAATAAATATCTTTAACAGTGATTTCAACTCAAGTTTGGACTTGCAACTGTGAGGCAGCTCGCGGCTTCAGTTGGACCCCATTTTGGTAATGGCAGCTGAGCCTGTTCCCATTCCCAATACCATTTGATTTTGCATGTTGATTGCCCCACAAATTAATGGCTAGTCGCGTTGACTTTTCTGGACCTTTGTGGCTTTCATTTTACGTATTTATTGCACTGCAAATTCGTCTTTAGATTTATTTGTTGACCAACAATTTGACCCCTGTCTAATTGAAAGCAAGCGAATGGCTTGAAAAATGCCATTTTACTGGTTATAAAAAAATAATTTGGCTAGCTGGATATTTTGTGCGTGGAATTGCAATTGATAGCAATATTTTATTATTTATTAGTTAGTTGATAAGAAAGATTTGAAATGTATTTTATTTAGAGAAAAGTAATCATTTGTGAATAATATGAAAATATCAATATCTTTCTTATGAATTATTACAATTAAAATTATTACTATTAAGCACAATAAATATTTAATATACACAAAAGAAATCATTTGTGAATAATAAAAAAAATCAATATCTAACTTATACATAATTAACATTAATATTATTATTATTATTAAGCACAATAAATATTTAATATGCACTCTTTAGAATTGTGCAGATATAAAGTAATCTAAGTCTTTAAAGTATATAATAATTCTTATCTTGATAAAAAAAAATCGTGTTTATTATGTTAACTCTCGGCCGTTGGCAACAGTTAAGAAAAAACTTAATTTAATAATAGGAACATTTATAATAGAAATAATTATTTGATATCTAATTTGATAGATTCTCGCAGCAGGGTGCTAAACGGGAACAGTTAATAATAGTTGAGACTTAAATGGATTAGCACAGCTCAAATGGGATTCTAATCTGGCTATAATATATATATAATGCAAATAAAACACCTGCTTAACACATTGAATTATTTTATTGTCAACTCTTCAACGGGAGCTATTTTTATTTAATGTTAAAATTTAGTTCTGATTTGGAATGTGCTTTTGCTAACGAGAAACGGGGAAAATTCTTTGCGACCTTCAAAGTGTTGCCTCTTTTAATTAGCCATTAAGGCCTTGCACTCTCTCTTTGCGCATAACTCAAGGCACTTGTTAGCCAAGTTAGCAGCGGAGCGTTACTAATTTTCAGCTACTGCATGACGGCACGTAGCTCTACAAAAGGCCATAAACAAAGCCACTGACAATGGCCAAACTGAAAAAGAAGAAGCCGACGACGACGATGCCGCAATTGAATAGTTATAAATAACTTTCAAGTTCTGTCTTTATCACTGATAAATGAGCTATAGTTTTTGAGACTGGCGGATGAGTTCTCATTTCTCCAGTGAATGTATTTATCTTTGTGGAGCATAGCAAAGCGATTCTCAATCCACTTATTGCCGGGAAATCTTTCATAAAGTGTTAGGCAAACTCAACTCTTTTTTTGACATTTGAAGTCAGCTTAACGCCTTCTTCCTTGGTTTATTTAAAATTTCTAAAAAAAAAAATGCAAGCCTAATTAAAAAACAACTAAATCCACATTTTCTATAACAAATTGTTTAAGAAACGAAATTAGAATTAAATCAAAAAGCCTGCAATTACAGCAAATAAAAGTCATAAATATGTATTTAATCATGTACTGTTACTTACAGCTTGTGGCGCCACCAGCAGCAGACAGAACAACAGCGACAACAGCAACAAAGACAACAATAAAGAAAACAATTACAAACAAAACTGACATTTTACACCTTTTCATTATCTCATTTTAAAGTGGCAAACAAATCGACAGACAGCAGCAGCAGCAGACGAGCAAATAAACTGCAACAACAACAACAACAAAAGAAACAACAATAAACTAAATCAACAACAACAAAAACAACAACAAGAAGAAGAAGAAGAGGAAGAACAATGCAAACATAACAAATAACGTACACTGCACAAATAAGTAGGTGCAATGTGTTATTTGTTTTATCGCTTAAATTGCGGGAATCGCAGCCAAACAAGCGGCTAAAAAGCGCTTAACGTTGCCTACCCCCACAGCTCCCCTTGGCCACTTACCCCTACTACTAAAAAAACACCCACAATCACAAGCCACCATGTTGTTGATGCATATTGCCCCTCCCCCATACCGAACCCATTTTTATCTGCCCGCTTCCCTCTGGCAATTTGTGTGCAGCGAGGCGCAAACTTCACCTTCCCTGCAGCCAGCGGGGCAAAGCGGACAACTGTGTGCCGTCCAAAAGATGAAGAAGAAGAAGTAGAAGAAGAAGAAGCAGAAGTCCTAAAGACTAACTAAACTAAGTAGTTGGACTGGCTGCTTGGTGCATAATTAGCTTTGGCATTGGAGCAGCTTCTTAATCGTGATCCATTTCCTACACTTGGCTGAAAATGAAAACGTTGCACATAATTTATGGCCACGACTTGCATACAAAAAATGCAACGTGGCATCTGCTTAAATGTCTTTACAAACACTGTGTTTGTATATGAGGGAGAGGGGAGAGAGAGAGAGAGAGTGAGAGGAAATTAAAAAATTAACTCGACTACTGTGAAATTAGCAGGCCATAGAGGGCTGGCTGTTGGCCACTTGGGGGCGGCGAGGGGAAGCAGCGAGGCGTGACAAAGCTAACATTGCGGCAAAAGGTGGCATAAATTAAACAACACAACGGCAACAACTACAACAAACAACATGCCACGTATCATTTAACAGGAAATTGCGACGTTTTGAAACGAATGCCAAACATTAAGTCATAATTGTGTAGCGGCTTCAACAGTCACATCAACTGCTGCTGCCGCCGTGTATCTGTCAGATACTTTTCGAAGTTCGATTGGGGTAAAGAAACACAGCGACAAATTCGAAGTTCGAAACCAGTTTAAGAATGAGGAGAAAAAAGTCTACACACTCCATACTCCACACTCCACACACATCCACACACAGGCGCATCTTGAACTCCTGCAACAGCTGCTTACACATACACACACACAGAGACACACGCACAAAGATACAAATGTATCTTTAACTGTAGAGGGAGGTGGCATAAAGTGGAGTCTGCTTTTGGTGGTTGTGCCAGACTAAACGGAGAGGCGGAGTCAAGCACACACAAACACACACACACACACATGCAGCTGTGTGTGTATGCTAAAGACGTTCCAAGGATTACATCCCCCATATGCGCCTCGTAGTTCGTTTTGATGGAATTATCAACGTTTTTTTTATTTATGACGCTCTTTGGCAACGGCCCCCAAACCCTGCACGTTCCCAATTTAATTAGTCTTGCGCTGAACACAACGAATCAGCAAAAAAGAGCAGAAACAGCTATAAAAAAATAAAGTAATATTACAAAAAAAAAAAACAATAAGAAACTCATAAACATCATGTGCGAAGTGCGCAGAACGTTCTTCTTTTGGTTGTTATTTTTATTTTCATTTTTATTTTTTTCTTTACAAAACTGTAGTCGAGCCCAATGCCAATTAAGCGATCTTGCACACGAGCAACGAGCATCGAGCAACACCAACTGAAACAGCCAACAACACAAGCTGGCCACAAACACAACACAGCACAACACAGCCGACCAGGCCAAACAGCCAACCAACTGTCCAGACCTGGCCAAGGCATCTCACTTCTTCTCCAATTTCCGTTGTGCCTCGTAGCGTTTTTAGGCAGCAACAGACGGCCAACAAATTGCGCACAACTTCATCATAATCAACGGCTCAACGAATCCACACAGCCAGCCAAGCCAACAATGGCCAAAGATCGGCCAGAGAGTCTACTACACTAACAGATACCCTACAGTTTAACTGGGATTTGTTAGCAGTGCTTACACTTATAACAATTGGAGAAATGAAATATTTATATTTAATATTTTATTCAGTATTAGCTGGATGGGAAATGAATGATTGTATTGGTCTTAAACTATATTCCAAATGTTTAAATAAATTCAATTTTAATATATAAAAACATGCTTTT
Organism: Drosophila fungiperda; assembly: GCA_035042345.1. Classification (NCBI taxonomy): domain Eukaryota; kingdom Metazoa; phylum Arthropoda; class Insecta; order Diptera; family Drosophilidae; genus Drosophila; species Drosophila fungiperda. The sequence continues at coordinate 1,089,626 of JAWNLM010000159.1, read as the reverse complement.
TTTATTGCGTTTTTGTTTTGTGTAAAGAGGAGCTTTGGGTTCATAGATCTTCTATATTTTTAGCTCAAATGTTTATATAGATTCGTTTTTAATTTATATAAATATATTTTTTATATATTTCTGTTTTTACGATATTTGTTTCAAGCTGCTTTTAAAGATGAGTATTAGTTTAATATCTGTTCTACATTTGTATGCCAAATATTTAAATAAATTCAATTTCAATATATAAAAATATGTTTTTTTATGAATTTTTTGTTTTGACAATATTTGTCTCAAGCTTCTGTTAAAGAGAGGGATTTCGATAATATTTTGATATGTTTTTAATATTTCTGCATAATTAATTAATATTATCAATCGTTGCTATTAGCTAACAACATTCTCTATATAATGTTGTTAATAAAAATAAAATTGAGTAGGGAAGCACTCAAGCCTTATTGTTAGGGTATGTCGGGCAAGTGCAACATTTCGTTTGCTGCAAACTGGATGGCTGCCACAGAGCAGAGCAGACGCTATGCGAAAAACTAAGGTTAAACGCTGGCTAAATTATTTTACGTGTCTGAGCCGAAGGCCCCCAGAGTTTGCAGCATAACTCAGTATCGGCCAGGGATCGGGCGGAAAATGATGTGAAAATTGTGCCATAACTTTTGACTGCTGCTGCTGCTTTTGCTTTTGCTGTTTGCTGTTGCAGTTGCAGCAGTTGATGATGCGGATGCTGAATGCTGCTAAGAGGCTTGCCTGTCCTGTTGCATGCGGCATGTTGCATGGCTGTGTTGCTTTTTGCAATTTTTTTTTTATTTGTTTTAGAAATCACAGCTGCAAATCATAAATTGCATTTTACGATATTGATTGGCCAAATGATCATCCTGCTCCTGCTGTTGTTTTTGTTGTTGTTTTTGTTGTGGGCGTGTTTGTTATTTGGCATTTTGTTGCTTTCGCAACTTGGGCAAACGTTCATTGCCATTTTTAGACTGTGCAAACAGTGTTTTTTGTGTTTTGTGTTGTTGCTTGTATTTTTTTTTTATTTTTTTTTTGTATTGATAGGGCTTTGGGCAAGAAATCAGGCAACTCGGCATTATTTGCTTAGCCGGAAATTATTATTATTTGCCAAGAGATTTAATATCATTGACTTATGGGCGGGCATTTCAAATATGATTGCCAGCCATTAAAATAGAAATGTTTTCGCGCTGCGGAGAGAGAGTTTCTTCAATTGATATGTGAAGTGACTCCAATTGGATATATAGATAAAGCCAAGATAAGGCAGAATATATAGTCTCTAAAATCGGTTAGGGAATAAACAATATAATTAAACAAAACTATCTTTAAAGTGAGGAGTATGATCAAAATTTATTAAAAAAATAGATATAAGTGCTTATTAAGTACTAAATGTTTATGTGAAGTGATTCCATTTGAGTATAAAAAGCTAAGATAAGACGAAATATAAAGTACAAATATATAGTAAAACAAAACAATTTTTCAAGTGAGGAATTTGAGCAAAATATGATAAAAAAAAATATTATTAGTTTTAAAGTGAGAAGTATGAGAAAACAAATTTATCATAATATATAATTTAAAATATCTTATACATAATTTGATTAATTTTTTTCATTTTTATTTATTAAATATCTTTTATGTTCGGATTACTTTTTATTCAGTTTTAATCATTGGAAATTAAGCATTTTAACATAATCTCGAGCTCTACACGAAAATATTTAATACACACAATGAATATTTTCAGTAACTGAGTCACGTTCGATTTATATAGTTTAAAAAAAAGAATAAAAATAAATTTGGTTTTCAGGGTCTTTGTTAAATTGGAGCAGCTGCGAAAGTGGATGTGGATGAGGATGTGGTTCTCTTTAAGAAGCCATTAATGGGAAAGCAATTAAATGAAGAACGGGGCAACAACTGTATGAAGACATAAATTGGCAAATTGAAAAGCCTGTCCGTGATGATGATGTGGCCTGATCAGTGGATAGGCATTTAAATATTAAAACTCATTTCGACACTCTATGCAATTTAGCTGGTTCTGCGACCTGCAATTACACCATTAAATTAATGAGCAAGTGTGAGCAAGCCAAGATGTATCGTTATGCATCCATTTAACCACTTTGACGTGGACAGCCAAAGACCGGGCCACTTGACCAGCTAAATGAAAAACGCGTTCACAGTTGACACGCCCACTTCTGGCTGCCACCCAGCTAATTGCATATGTGGATGCAAGCCGAGGCTTGATATTGGCGGCATGAAAATTGCAAATTAAACAAGCAAGAGTACTCTAGTCGAGAGAACTCGACTTGTAGATACCCTGAAGCCATCAAAATTAAACATTAACTGTTGGGTAGGTGGAGTAATATAATTAAACACAGATCTTGATAAAGGATACATATTATATATCAATTTATATGCCTAATTAGGGAATTATAAATTTAAAATGCGGAATTTGAAGTCTAAAATATTTTGTTGGTTATTAAGTTTTAGGAAAAGTATTTGTGCCCAATTTTATATAGGGCTTATAACTTAACACTCATTGCAATAATAAACTTGGCCAGATGAAGCGAGTGTTTAAATTTTTTTGGCTACAATTATATAAACATTAAATTGGGTGCTTAAATAAATTATTTAATAAGCATGTTGTTAATGTTGTTTTACTTGATACAAAATGAATTCAATACATATTTATTTATATATATATATATATATTTAAATGTAAAGAGTAATTGGTTGAGTGAGTGAGTCTTCATTTTGCAATTTCTCGTATTTAATCATTGCAATTTGGGCAAAAATGAAAAGGAGGAGCGGAGGTGCTGGGGGTGCTGGGGGTGCTGTGGTGCTATCAAAGTGAGCCTTTGATTTTATAATAACAATGCTGGTGCCGCCATAGCTGTTACATGGCCAACGGCCATGAGCCAAGTTAACAGCCGGCATCAATACATACATATATAATATATAATTCTTCAGTTTATGACTTTGCTTTGCCCAGAGCCCTGATAATAATTCTGCCCTGCTCCTTCTTCCTGTGTTTTTCCGCTCGCACAATCTTTCATTTGATCGAACAATCATTTTGTGCTTACTTGCAGTGCAATTTACTGTGTGTGTGTGTGTGTGCTTGCCTCCACTCAATCACGTCCCCCCCTGCCACCTGGCACCTGGCTCGGCAAGCAACTTCCCCGCCCCTGCGTGGCCCCTGTGGCATGCTGCATTGTAATAAACATAATGGCGCGCACGATTTATGTTTTAATTTTGCATTTAAGCGGCAAGCAGCCGGCAAGCCAAGTTGAAGCTGCAAGTATGGCAGCCACATCCGACAACAACCGACTCGACTCTCCAACACCCAACACCAACACCAACAGCAACAGCGACTCCAAGCTTGATGCGCATGGCTCTGGTCTTAACTTCAGTTTGATTGGCGCTGATAACCATGCAATTGATGCTCCCTCTTTGGATGTGGTTGTTGTGGTTATTGTTGTGGTTGTTGTTTTTTTTATTCTTGGCCACACTCTGTGGCTGCTTTTGGAAATTATGTTTGTAGTCGCTACAAATCGATTAAGTGATCCTCATCAGCTGCATCAACGCTTCAAGCGGTGCATTGCCGTTTTGGCGGCAGGTGCGAGGAGCAGTCCGACGACATATGCATATCAAGGATCACATTTAGATGTGTTCCACTCACACTGATAGCATGGAGATGGCTGCAGATAAAGACTCACTTCACATTTTGATATTTGTGAAAAGTTTAATCTTAATTTAGTTAAATATTTTTCCTTGTTATTCACATTTTGCTTTAAACTCTACATTTATTAATTATTATTTTTTTATTTAAAGTTAAATTTATAAATCGATAATTCGATTGTAACTTAAGCACAAGTTAATTAATCTATTTATATTTTTGTTTTTGGACAAAAGAGTTGACTTTAATTCAAATCATTATTTGCCTTTTAAGCAGTTAACAATTAAGCCAATTGCAAAAATAACCAGATTACCAATTCAACATTCAACTGCAGCTAAAATGAGTTGGCTGTGAATGTTTTTTGCACACCAAGTTGGCCATATTAGTGCATTGTTTAATATGAGACCGCATACCACATTGGCAATTGAAAGGTTATTTAGAGCCAGTTGAATTGGTAACCTTTTGAGAGGAAAAAAAAAAAAAACAAAGACAAAAGCAGCTCAGCAATTTAGCATCTGGTTAATGGGAGAATAGGCGCGACATTCCCCCGCACCAAATGCAGCTGACAATTGCAATTGGCAATTTAGAGAGAGAGATCCCAGTTGCAGTTGCCAATTGCCAATTGCCAATTGCAATTCCAATTGGCTTGGCATGGCCAAAAGACGTTCGCCAAATTGTCAGCGTGCAACAATCTACACCATTAAACAAACGATGCCAACGCAAAGAGACTACCATAAAAGGAGACCAGTTGAAAGCTGGCAATCTAATTAGTGTTCACCATTTGGCCGGGCCAACAACAATAAAGCCTTTTAATTACAAAACTAAAAAAAAGCGCCGCAATTAGAGTAACTAAAAATGCGCTCAACTTTTTCGAGGCTGCAAGAGGATCGTGAGAATTGCTGAGCCAATTCCTGGTGCAACAGTCAGCCCCAACTAGCCAAGTTGAGATAGCCAAGTCCATCTGCTGGTTGGTTGGTATATGGCATATATCCGCAGTAAGGGTATGCAATCTTTGTTGTTGCTAAAATAGCCTTTCTTTCCCATTTTTTTTTTTCATTTTGGCTTTTGTTTTTGTTGGCTTACTAAATATTTGGTTAACCGCAGCAGACGCCGCATGTCGCAAAACCGCAGCGCGTTTAATTTGATGAGCTGAAAGAAGCAAAAAAAAAAACTAAAAACAAAACAGATATGTTTATAAGCAGAACACCTTGCTTGAGCTGCGACGGCGCAGCAAATCGTTAGCAGGATGAGCCAGGACACACTGGGACATACTCTCTGTGTGTCGAGCTGGTCATGCAGCTCGAATCGCAACTGGCCAACACATGGCAGCCCGGCACAGCAGGACTTGGCACAACAATGCAATTGACTTCTTGTTGGCGCAACAATGATTAGTTTCGGTCAAAGTCAAAGGAAAGGAACGGAGTCGGAGTCGGAGTCGGAGTCAGGAGCATGGGCAGGGGTAGGTAGAGGGAAGGCTTCTAAGGATACGAGGCACTCGACGACAAGGCTTGCCGTCTGTCCACTATTTTGATCGGCTGCTGCTGCTGCTGCTTGTGTGTGGGCCCTAAAAACAGGAGTTGCCCAAGGATTCGAATAGGAAACGGTTCGGTTCGGTAGATATGCGTTTAGAGAAGGTCTCTCCTCAGGTATGGCTCTGACTGCGGTCGATTTGGCTGTCAAAACAAAACACGATTTATGCTTTGTATTGAGAGCAGTCCGGGGATAACAAGATGTTTGCCGACGCCCACAAAAGGAGCACGCTGCTTGGAGGCATCCCTTCGGAGCGTCCTCGTCGCCTCCGTTGATGTTGATGTTGATGTATGGTCTCTGATCGTGCATTAGATGCCATCGCTGCGTATTTAATGACCCTGGCAATTAATCTACTACTTGCATTTTATTTATTCGTATTTCGTATTTTATATTTGTATTTGTATTTGTAGGAGTTGCCGTTGTTTCTCCATTTTGGAGGATTACTAATGCAGTTTCAACGAGAGCAGTTTGGTGAGTTTATATTTTATACTAGACAAAATGAATTTAAATGTATGTTTTTAGGATTTGACAGATATATTACTTATACTATAACTTCATATTGTTTAAATCAAAATTGCTCCCTTTAACACCTCAAAACAAAATTATTGGCTTTAAATGTGTTTTCAAAAAGCAATCTAAAAAGATAATAGTAACAATTTAAATCTGAACATAACAATTAATCTATATTTAATCTAGATTTATCTATAATTATTAAATATTTCTAAATGATTTTAATATTGTATATTTATTAAGTGTTGCATTATTAAATGTTAAGTTTCTTTATTATACATTTTCCCTACATTTTGTAGAAGTTTGTTTCATGATTCTTTCATATAACATTTTCAATTAAGAAACGCTTTCCATTTTTACTTGTCTCATTTCGAAAGTGGAAAATGACTATTTATATAATTTTGGATGTTTTTTTAAAGTCATCTCAGACTGTACAAACGACCCTCGCACGTGTTTTATGGACAGCAAAATTAATGCAACAAAGCGTCGTTATCAGGTTCTTTGGGTCTCTGAAACGGGAGGCAGCTTGTATGTAAGTGGCATACACTGTAAATCTCTTTAAATGAGCATTTAAGCGCTGACACCGATCTCGATACAAAAGTTGCACTCCGACGAGAATGAGGATGAGGACAACGACGAGGACGAAGACTTGGATTGCAGGCCGAGTTTGGGTTTTGGGTTTCTGTTTCTGTTTCGGTTTCAGTTTATATGTGTGACTGTAATTCAATGCTCAATGCGTTGATAGCATCGAGCTGCCAACCCTTTCTGCTCGGAACGGCTTTGCTCGCAGTCCCAGCGAGTCACAAAGAGCCACTGTCACGGGTACACTCAGAAAAAATTAACTATTTCAATTAGGGAAAATTAATATTATTTATTTATTAGAAACAGTTTAAAATTAAACTTAGTAAAATTTGCATACAAAATTGGTTATATCAAAAATCTCTATTATAACTATTAACTATTTCCATTTTCAATTGAAAGACACTTTCGAAAAACTAGAAATTTAAAATCCTTATCTTAATTTAATATGAAATTTATTTTTGTATTGGAAGTAGTTTAAATGCTTATATAAACTAGTTTAAATTTGACTAATAGATTGTAGCAAAGATTTCTAAGTTTAAACTTGATTTACTAATCTAAGCAACAATTGAGTATTTAATTAAATATAATTTTGAATAGATTTTATCATATTCAATAAATATTTTCTGTATTATCTAAAATGTTCCTTGCTTAACAAACAAACTCAGAAGTGTTTTTCTAAGTGTAGCCAGCCGCCGATCACTGATCGCTGATCCGGCACATTGTCTGCTGGCTGCTGGTTGCTGTCCTCAATTCCTTGTCTTCCACAGTGGCTGATATTTATTGTATTGTTGGTTGCATTTGTCGCTGACTTCGTTGTTGCTGCTGCTGCTCCTGCTCCAGCTCCTGCTCCGGCTCCCACTCCTGCTCCTACTCCTGCTCCTACTCTGGCTGCTGCTGCTGTTGAAGTTGTTGTTTGTTGGTTGTTTGTTGCTGCTGATTGTTGTCGTCGTCATCGTCGATCGATTGATCGGCTGCATTTGGGTGCAAGCTGCAAGCTGCTAGTCGTTTTGTCGACTTAACACTTGGCCAACAAATGCCATGTTGCTTGCCCCCTCATGTTGTTGGCTTGCAATGTTAACAAGCCCAAAATAGCCAAGAGCAGTGTGGCAGCCTGGCCAAATGATCACCCACTGACTCTGACTGGCAATTACAAGTCATATATCATGTGACATGGACATGGACACATGTGTGTGTGTGTGTGTGTGTGTGTGTGTGCAAGGATCATAGATCTAAGATGCCGCCACTTGTTGCAAGGACCACCCAAATGTCCGCATTGTGGTAATCACCCACAAAACTGGGCATTATGTCGGTCAGTTAACAGCATAAAAAGTCAATAAAAAAGATCCCTTTGACATTTTCGGGCGCGTTTGACCAAATGCCGACATAATTGTTGTGACAGCCAAGCACACAACACACACAACACACACACACACAGACACAACAACAGTACGCAGGACATTGCAAGAAGCAAAAGGACACACAATAGCCCTAAGTAGATTATATATACACAGACTGACAATAGCAAAATTAATGGTCACCGGCTTCCCTCTGCTTGCCTCAGCCTCAGCCACAGTCTCGCTCATCCTGTTCTTCTTCTTCTTCTGCCCCTTCTGTCGTAATAAATGGTCACTTACAGCAGCTCAGCCAATGGGCAATCAGCGCTATGAAAAACTACTTGCTACCTGAGAGGAGAGAGAGGGGGAAAGTGTTTTTCCTTGCTGTCGGCGCGCCTCAATTGCATCAAAGGCAGCCAAAGCAGCCACAGATGCCACATACAACACAACAACAACAATAACAACAACAACAACAGTAAGAAGACACAAAGACACCAAATATCCCACAGCTAAAACGTTAAGTCATCTTTGGCCGATCTATCGATCTTTGCCTTGGATCGCTTACAGGAAGTCTTGCTGTGTGCATAAATATTTTGACACTAAGATGCCTCCAAATCTGAAAAAACTTTTTTCAAAGCAGAAATTTATTTTGCTCAGTTTTTTTTTTTTGTTGTTGGAATTTTCTTTCATTTGCTACGTTTAAGCCATTTATTGCATTCGCCACACTTGCCGCATTTCCTTTGATAGTTGACTATCTTCTTCTTCTTCTTCGTCGTGTTGTTGTTGTTGTTGCAGCTGTTGTTAATGTGGTTTCTGTTGTTATTGTTGTTGGCGCGCCCACTAAGTATCTTATAATGGCCACTGAAGCGGAACTGCCCCGATGACATCAGCCAGTCTGGGAAAAAATATCATTAGAAATAATATTTATGCCAATTGCACTTTTTGGATTGCCAAACAAAAAAATAAATAAAGCGAAAGTAATTAATAAATATTCATTAAAATGCTCTTAAATATTTATACTTATATAATAAGTATAATTGCGAAAGAATTACAAAAGACCTGTCATAATTAATTCAGTTTTAATTAAATACACAAATAAACTGAAAAAGCTCATATTTAATTCTTTTAAATATAATTTGATAGTGATAAAGATCATATAAAAATATATTTTATAGTTTGATAGAGGCTTAGGAAGATGCTTTAACTTTGTCAATAAACTTGTAAAATTTTTAACTAAAATACAAACAAAACCAACGTTAATAAAAGATTATATTTTTTATTTACTTTCTGCCTTTTGGCTAATAATGTTTTAATTTGTGTAATAACTCCTTTGGCATTACAAGCTTAGCTGCTTGGCTTTAATCACTCTGCTTAATATACCGCAAAAAGCCAAATAAAATTGTAGATGGATAAAAAATAAAATAAACACAAACAAAGGTATACAAAATATATAAATGATATGCTGCAAAATGTTTCTTTGCCTGTTTCCCAGACTGAATATTATTTCTTTTTTATTTGCAGAATATATATATAAATATATATATATATATTTGTGGAGCTCACATTCTGAGCTCGTCCTCCTGCTGTCTGTTGCTGTGTTACTCTGTCGTCTGTCCAAATCGAAGAGACAGCGACGAGATAATTTTGCAATGCTTATGGCCGCCAATTTGCGGAAGATCGCCGTACAAGGAGCGCACGCAAGCTATCCGACAGCAACAGCAGCAGTTCTTTTCGGGTTGCTGCATCTTGGATGCATGCCCCAAAACACACACACACACACACACACACAGATAGATACAGACACAGACACGATTGGGCTTGCAACACGTGTGTGTTGATTGGTTCATAAGAAACGGGCAGCAAACAAAAAACTACAGAGAGAAATCATTTAAAACAGCCAAACGGCGATCGTGCTTAAATATGCCAAAAAAAAAAAAAAAATAAACAACAAAAAAAAAATAAGAAGAAAATACACAAGACGAGAACAGCAGGCAGGCAGGCAGGCAGGCAGACAGGCAAAACGAGGAGCTTCAACGACTACGACGACGAAGTGCAGCCATGCCACCGATAGCTACAACTATATAAAGAGCCCAAAAGGCAGCCAGGCACAGCACAGACAACATGGACATGGGGGAAGACACAGACGGACAGGCGGTTGCGGGAGGGGGTGCAGCAGCGAGTGAAGCCGTGAGGCAGACAGGATCAATATAACAACAACGTCGTTTCAGGGGCCTTGTACATAATTTTGCATTTTTTTATAGGGCTCCGTTTTGGAAGGGCAGCGAAACAAAATGTCGGTTACGGCCAAAAACCATTAAAGGCAACAGGCAAACGGGCAAGAAACGGGCAACAGAGCGACGAATGAAGCGGCAGCAGGTTGGCAAAAGGTAGCCAGGAACCAGGTTGGAGCAGCAGCATCCACAAGAATCGAAGAGAACAAAATTAAGAAGCGTCGCGGATCTGCAGTTTTTATTTTGCTTACATTTTTTTTTTGGATTTCTTTTTTTGTTGTTATTTTGATCTTGTTATTTGCGACGGTCTGCGCTGCTGCTTTAGTAATTATTATATATGTATGTATGTATGTATGTATGTATATAGAGTTGTGGACTTGTGTCCACCATGATGAAGATCATTTCAGGTTCCGTGTGCATGTGTGTGTGTTTGTGTGTGTGTGCTTGTGCATTTGTATGCTGTTGCAAGTTACTCGACTCGCATGTCATGTCCGCGCGCTGAGGCTGTCAACAGCCCCGGGATAAAATGATCAACATTGATCGCATAATGATCAAGAACAGCAACAACACTAACAACAACAGCAACATTTTTAAATGCTTTTCAGCTACAGATTTTTTTTTTCTTTTTTTTTGTTATTGTTGTTGTTTAGATACAGATACTGCGACGCGACTTCGGCACAGATTCAATCAACGCGAGTTGCTCTCAGCTCGATCGATCGTCTGGCAGAGATCAGCGAGACGGGAATCGAGGCTTTTATTTACTCGTCTCTGCGTAGATTGATGATTGAGTGCGTGCCTCAGTGTTGCCCCCAAACTGGAACTGGAAGTCGACTTCAGTTGGGGGGGTGGGGAGGGGTAGGTGTGTTGTCTCTGTTGCTTCTTGGCCGGGCTAAGTAAGCTATTATGCGTGTTGGTTGGCTTGGCTTGAGTTGGCTTTTTTTGCTTTTGGCTTTTGCCGGCGTTGCTATGATTTTGATCGCCACTTTTGTACGTCCCGCATAATTTACTTAATTATATTTAATTGAATTTTAAAGCTACTGGTTAAAAGCAATCGATGGCGATGTTGTTGTTGTTGTTGTTATCTTTTTTTCATATTCTTATTTCTTAATTGTGTATGTGGGTTATTCAACTTTCCCAGGCCCCAGAGAGAAAGAGAGAGAGAGAGAGAGTGAGAGTGTGTGCGAGGGAGATAGCTATATGTGTACGTGTCAAGCAGCCAAACAGACAAATTTGCGTTCTATCCTTCTTTTTTTTTTATTCCTTGGTGTGTGCTCACAGGATAACAGGATGACACTCGAACCATGTCCAATCTGAATCTGCGCAGTCGTTTATTACGGCAATAAACGATGCAACCAAAAGTCAAACAATAATCCTGGCGAACCCCTTTCACCAAAAAGGCCCCCTTCTTGCCTCTTGCCACTGTAGAGCAACGAGGCGGCTGCTTTCCCAGGACGCGTGACATAAATCAAAGGGCCACACAGAGCACAGAGCTGAGCCTCAAAAGGGATTTGTTCAGCCAAATCCTTTGAGAATTGATTCGTGCACGCTAATAAGCCAAAAACAGAAAACTAAATTATGCCCAGCGCACCCAAACATACACAAACAATAGACAATATACAACAGACAGAAAGACAGACGGACAGACAGACGGACAGACAGAGGGACAAACAGACAGACGGGAAGTTATTTCGCTCATTTCCGGTTGTGTGGTTTTTTCTCCAAGCAAATGACATAATCATAATGAGAGAACTGTGCTTCCAAAAGGGGCGCATATGAATTTCAATTTTCAACCACCCCGCTTAAGGGTGGCAATTAAAATGTTTGCTTTCGAAACAAAATGGCGGCAGCCATACAAAACAACCATGAAACATGTTTTCCCCTATGTTGCACAAAACAAACTTGCAACTGTTGCAAGTATGTGCTGTGCGGGCGACGATAAGTGGCCATGACGAAGGCCACAGCGAGTGCCACATAAGCTTCACATAGGGGTGCCAATCCGGATAGACTTGTTCTGCTCACCCAAAATTTATGTGGGTTAAAAATCGGTTCAGTTCAAAATGAAGAGTATGAAATATATCAATAAATGTCTGCATTTTTTACTCTTGATTACTATAAAAATAATTGCACATATTTCATCTTTTATAACTATTATGAAATATGTCTCAAAAGTTGACTACGCAACAATTACACTGAAATAAATCGCTGATGAACTCGATATGGGTATTATCCTGGCGATTTGTGGCTGTACTTCCTGTTTTGGGCTATAAATAAATGTTTGTCTAATGATAGCCTAAATGGCAATAACGAATCTCTTCAAAAGACGCCCAACAAAACCTTTCATTTTCTATCTGCTCTTCGATTCATTTGATGCTCGCCGCGCCCATATGGAATTCCAAAAGGCTGCCATTACCCCCCGTCTGGTTGTTGTTGTTATTGTTGTTGTTGCCTTCGACTCTGGCCAACTGGCGGCGAACATTAACGTCCAATAAATTGTTGTCAAATGTCGCGCACCCCGTTGATTTTAATGTGGCTTAAATAGGATAATAAAACTAACCGCAGCGAAGAAAGAGTGAAGACGGAAAACAGGCTAAGACTGTATAGGCCACAATTTATTGTTCGCTTGCTTGTATATAAAATAGTGCGTTTTATATACCCACACACAAACGCACACACACGCACACACAGACCATCGGACAGGTTGCTCGCTGTCTGAAAAACCAATAACTTTTCCACTGAATAGTAATTTCACGGGCAGCTCAGCCAAGCGGATCAGAGCGGAGAGGTGCAGGAGCAGTGCACCAACAGGTGCTTATCGTGGCTGCATCGTGACATTTTATTGGCTGCCTCCAGCGGCTATGATGCTTATCAATGACCCAATGGCTACAGATGCCTGCACTTGGAGTGGGAGCCGGGCGCAACACTGCAGCTGACATTGGGACTGGGCCCTAACTAATGCAAATGGTGTGGCGAAGCCATATGGAAGCGGAGATGCACATAAAGAGCTACAACAACAACAACAACAACAACAACAAACATCGTTTATGACTGACACTCGCACTGACAGTTCGTAAAACGAAAAGAGAGACGACTCCGGGTTAAGGAAGAAGCTTCAAGTTCTGTGGAAATTTACATGTTTGCCGGGTTTTTTTTTATTATTTCGTGGATTTAATTAATTTTGATGAATTTCACGAGCAAAGCGCACGCGTCGCTGCCAGTCAAAACAGTTCACAATAAAGCGAGAAAATAACACCAAAAAAGGCCCCAAATTAATTTGCCCAATTTGTTGCCATACCCAAATCAGCGGCCCCGCTGGGAGTTCATCAATTAGCCATGGCTGTTGGAGTTCCTCTTGTTTTTTGATGTTGTTGTTGTTGTTGTTGTCAGTGGGGCAAGTTTGGAGAGTGTCGGTGAGAATGAATTCCAGTGTTGCCTCACTTACATAAAAAGCTTCACAGGCGCCGCCTTCCCACAACTCATTCACTTATTCATATACACATTCACATTCATATTCACATTCGCATTCGCATTGATATTCACATTCGCATTCACTGTCTCAATTTTAGTGTCGCGGTGCTCAATCACAGACCACCCTGAAAAGGCAATCGGGTCCCCTTATTTGAGGGATGACTGTGGAGTTCATTTACAAAAAAAATTAATTAAAGCTTTTTTAATGATGCCGACTGACGGACGTCCACCAAGAAGACGCCAGTGATGCATCGTGGCAGGCTTAATGATTGCTTTTCGCACCTTTTTGATGTTGCCACAAGTGGCGATCGTTTTATATTCCCCGCATTTATTAAGTAAATATTTTGACTCATGCTAATTGCTAAGCAGCGATGTCAAACTAAATGAAGCCGATGATATGCCCAAACATGACACTTAAGATGAGCTCAGAGCGGGGAATGCAACTGTTTGAGGGCAGACAAGTTAAGCATATATAAATAAATATTTATATATATATAATAATAATATTAATAAGGGTTGACAGCTGGTTAAAACTGCTGCCAAAATATTTGTTTAGTTTTTTATTGCTCTGCATTGGAATACGGTCGAGTTTTTGTTAGCTTAATCAGCTAATCTTGGCTTATTCAATAAAGGAAATTAGACAAAAAAAAAAACAGGAAATACTTTCAAATTTAAAGAAAAACTTTTACTCCTCAAATAAAATACAAGTATTTTAGTGTTTATATAAAAAAAATGACTTTCTTGCATTCAAATTCAATAAAAATAAATTCGACAGAAAAAATACAGGAAATACTTTCATATACTTATTCATATATAACAAAAAAATCTTTACTCCATAAATAAAATTAAAGTATTTTAGTGTTTATATTATTTTGGTTTTCCTTGCTACAGTTTTGTTTCATTTATCTTAAATATTCCTTTAGCTTTTCATTGAATTTATGAATCTGAAATTGCTTCTTATAACTGCCCCAATGGCAACAGCTGCACAAACTAAAGCAACAAACAACTACAACAGGAAACATTAGAAGCAGAATAGCAACTTGGCATTATCCATTAGGAAGGAAGAAGACCAATCCCAGAGCAGCAATAGTTGCCACAAATGATACAACAAACAGCACGCGCACAAAGTTTTTATATGAAAGCAAATTAATTTTTTTGTTTTGGCCCAAAAAGGAAAGCAATAGAAAATCTACAATATGACAAAAAGAGCCGGACAATGGCAGATGTCAGGGGAAAGGGAAAGAGGATTGTGGTAGGGGAAGACAGCGCCTGGTGGCCAAAAGTCAACAGCAATAAAATCGCAGCCGCAGCAGCCACAACACGAGCTGACAATGGACAGGAGCTGAACAGGAGGATGAGAAGAGCAGAGCACGAGGAGGAGGAGGTGGAGGTGGAGGCAGCAGTTGCGCGTCACGTTAACAACAAACTAAGGCAATAAAACCAAAATCAGGATAATGGCACAGCCGTCGCCGAGGCAACCAAACTCGATGTCAGCAAATTATATAAATCCCCCGGGCCAGCAGATGTGCACAGGCACCAACGAGAGCATGTGACACAAGCAGTCAATGTGATAGACAGAGAGAGAGCACAATAGAGAGAGAGAGAGTGAGAGGGAAGAGAGAGAACATGAGGCAGAGGCTTGTCATTAGGACTAACATTGTGGCCAGCGAAGCGAGCAACAAACTGTATTTCTGGCTATCAAATCAATTACATAATGAACAAGCCAACAAGCACCAAGCGAAAAATTCTACACTCAACAAAAAAATTTATCAAGAACTATGCTTTTCGTAATATCCATTTAAATTCAAAATGAATACATAAATATTTTTCTTTTAAGTTTTACTTAATATTTTTAGGCCTAATGAGAAAGCCAAAGAAATTTGTAATTTCTTTTAATTGAAGCAAATGCAAATAATTCCTAAAATATTAATGAATATTCAATCGGTTTTCAACATATTCATAAATTCATTTAAATCTATATTTTTACTGTGTATTTCTAATTACAAAAATAACATTCCTCAATTTCTTCGAGTGTATATAAATAGATTAAAGAAAAGGCAAAAGACCAAAAGCCGATTTGTCCTTAAGCAGTTTAGTTGACAAAACAAAAAAATTGGCCAGCATTTACGGTAAAGGACAATGCCACAAAAAAAAATGCACATGATGCCGGCTCGAGACAATGGCCAAGATGCAGTATGTTTTGGCCCATTTCTGACTTCTGTGCGGTTAGGCGCATAAAAACATAAAATGCATCCTGCTGCAAAAAAAAAAAATAACAATTGAGCACAATGGCCGTGCCCAGGGGCAGTAGCTGTATATGCAGGAAGCAACGCAGCAGGACACGTGGTTTTATTTGCAAAACACACACACAGCACAGCACAACACATACACACACACTCGCAAACAAGAAGAAGCAGAAGAAACTGCCACAAAGCAAACAAATTTCATTAAGCAAAAACTGCCATCAGTGACACTTGCCAGTCGAAAGGACGAAAGAATTTCCAGGAATCGCAATTCCCCCGCCTGTCTTTAATATAAACAAGCAACTCCTTCCACCAACCCCCCGCTCCCATCATAACTATTGTGGCCAACCGTAAGACGACGGCAAATTGAGTTTTTCTACGCAAAATATATTCGGGCAAGTCGCGCCCTGTTTTGGGGCCAAAAGTGTTGCGTGACTCAAATGTTTTCATCATTTCCGCTAATAATAATTTGCCATATAATATGGCACTCAGCCATAAAATTATGCCACAATAACAACGGCTATGAGTAATGCCCTGTCCTGGCAAAGGATTTTCAGTCTGCAGACCCACCCACCCACCACCACCCACCCTCGACAACTGAAGGCATGTGTCACAATTCCATTGGGAGAGGGGGTGTGCGGCGTTGGGGGCCGACATGAAAAACTAAAATGTCAAGAATTTTGACAGCCAACTGATTGTTGGCCAATAAGCTCCACATTTGTCGGCGTAATGGCTCGAAATAAGCTAACCAATTTAGTTGTACACAAATTTGTGACGACAAAATGGCTAAGAAAGACGGAAAAACAATTCTCAAAATTAACAAAATTATTATGTTAAAAATAACAATCAAATAAATCAAAACAAAGTAAGAATAACTATTAAAAAAAACAACAATTATAGTCAAAGAAATAAAAATTATAACTATTTTATACCTAGAACATTCAAGATTAGCAAAATATATTTAACAAAAAAATGGCAAATATTAATTAACTTATAGCTAATTTTTTTTTTTTATATATATCTGGGAACTCTGCAAAATCCATAAAAACTCCCTTTTTAATAGCTATAATTTGGAGTACGAGCTGTGACCGCTGAATTTCTGTTGCATTTACGATGTTTTCAACACAAACCAATCAATTTAATGGCCCAGTTAATAAATATAAAAACTGAAAAGCAAATATATATTAAAATGCCGGCTGGAAATATAAACAATCTTAAGATATATGAGCCCCAATCAACCATTAACATGTTCACTAATTTTACGATCGATTTCATAAACGTTTTTCAGATTGTGTACTTTTTGAATTCGAAGACGATCATAAAATATATATATAAAATACATATATGGATATATATATGTGCCAGGAGGGTCTGGTGAAGATTATAAAATTTTATGCACAATTTGAAACAGTTAACAGCAAATTCTGAAAAGCTCATTTTAATACAAAAGCCGCAACGAAGACAAAAAAAAAACTTGTCAACAATATTTTACGAGCGCGAACAGATTTTTTGTTGGTCAAAATGAACGCAAAAGAAAAAGGCTGTAAAATCGAAAATCGTTAAATCGGCAACAACAACAACAAAAACACGAACAGCAACAATAACAAATCGACGAGAATGACGACGGCACCAGCTGCGCCTTTTTGGTGAGGCAGGAACGAATGGAGGAGTCGCCACCAAAAACCCAAATCGACGACAGCCATATTGAAAAGTCGATGTTGTGTTTTGTTGGTGATGGTGATAGGGTCGGGAACGGAGGCAAAATGGAGTTGCCTCTGGGGCATTTCTCTGTCATTCCCTCTCTCATTCCCTCTCTCACTCCCTCTCCCTCTCCCTGTCGATATCTCTGTTGGCCAGATGGAAAACCATAATCATAAATAATATTACAATATGTATTATATGACCGAGTCAGTTGGTCGCCAGTTTGTCGATCGCATAAA
This sequence comes from Drosophila fungiperda, assembly GCA_035042345.1. NCBI lineage: Eukaryota > Metazoa > Arthropoda > Insecta > Diptera > Drosophilidae > Drosophila > Drosophila fungiperda. Next base: position 1,072,127 of record JAWNLM010000159.1, on the reverse strand, counting down.
CGCTAAAACGCGCATATATTTAAGTATCAAAATGGGACTCGCATTTAATTTATGATGTTTCCCCGCATTTTTGATTGTCCGCAATACACACAATACACACACACACAGACAACGCACACCACACTCAAATATGTTGATCGTTGAACGTTTTGTAAATGATCGATGATTGATTTGTTGTTGTGCGCCTGTCTGCCTGCCATTGAATTATTTAAAAACAACAACAAATTACAACTTTGCATTAATGTGCAGCCCAAAACGGTAAAAGGTAAAAAAAAAAAAAAACACACAAAAAAAAATAAATAAACGGCAGCTGCAATTAAGTCGAATAAACGCCGAAGCAGCCAGTTGGCCCAATGGTGCAGCCAACAGATCTTTCAATATAGCGTCTGGCCATATGCGCAGCGCAGTGCAGCTCCTAATTTTTGTTCATTTGTATCGCATCGCATCGTATAGAGACGTCCAAGCCAAAGGCAACACCAAAAACGAAACATGAACAGGCCATAAAAAGAGGCCAACAAAGTTTACTTATGAATATGTAAGCGAGTCTGGGGCGTGGAGTTTCTAAATAGGTACAGACCAAACAGTCCAAACAGTCCAAACGGACCCCCAGCTTCAACATGGAATCCAACTCCGACTCCAACTGCAGACTCCAGCAGACTCCAACCTCCACATAAGGCAGCTGGCAATAATCCTCGCACAATGGGCCAAATAATTGCATTGACCTCTCTTAACTATTTTCAAGTCAACAATTTCATAAATAAATCTCATTTATTTCATTATTATATTTAAAGGAAATACTTTATTTAATGCAGAAAATCTCTAATTAAATTTAGCTTGTTTTCCTTGAATTTTTTGGTATTCATAAAATTAATAAATAATAATAATTCTTCATATCAAACAATTTTGATCATAATAAATCTGCTTAAACAAAGGCAAAAAACTCAATGTTTAAAATAAATTGGCTCAGATAATTTATGTTGTTCAAAAATTTTAAATTGACAATACTTTGTTTTTTTAATATAATTAAAAACTATTCCAGGGTCTTTGGCAAAAAACAAAAGTGAACATTGAAAAACTTGTTAAACTTCAAAATTTATGCTTTAATCGACACTAAAAACTATTTTGCAAGGGAGATTTGTAACTTGGATTAATTTGCGCATTCTTTATCATTTTTTATATAATAGTTATGTTCTGATTTTATTTTATTTGCTCCACTGTTCACGATTGCCTTCTGGGTTGCTTTCATCTTGAACTCCATCTCGAATTTCCTTTGCAGCACTCCATTAGCCAAATGCAGAAGTCCCACTTCCAAGTCGCTGTCTGATAACTAAAGTGGAAGTTGGAGCTCCAATAAAAAAAAAAGAAGAAAAAAAAAACCAGCATAATTTGCAGACTCTCTTTCCGTCCGTCTGTCTGTCGGTTTGGATGTCCATTTGGATTCGTTGGTATTGATAAATGCTATCGCTGAATATTTTGGCAAATGTGCGGCGCCCCCATATCAGATGCCGAATCGAGCGATATATATTTTATTTTATAAATGATGTGCTGCATCCTGGCACCAAACAAATTACAACATGTTGGACCGTCATGCTGTGTAGCACAAACACACACACACACATACTCACACACACGCAGAGGCAGACAATTGGAAAACACATTAAGGCAATCAAACAACCAAAAATTGAATTTGATAATGTTGAAGGGGGGAGAAGAAGATGCAGTGAGGGAAAACTAAAACCCATGTTCCCTAATGCCAGTGGTCATAAATTTTCCAATGTTGCCGGTTGTTGTTATTGTTGTTGTTGTTGCTGTTTGTTGCTGATGATGATGATGATGATGCTGCTGCTGCTGCTGATGTTGCGGGCCATATGAAACCCTAAAAACCAATCGCCTCAAACATGCACCTATACATATATATATATATATATATATATATTTACTTCTTTACGTATCATCATCAGCAGCCAGTCAGAGGGAGAGATTACATGCAACGCGCCATCGACATTTGCCACGAGATGATGAAGCAGCAAAATTCCGAAAATGGACGAACAACACGCAATCCATCCACACAATCCTCACACTCTCTATAAGTCCGTCTTTTGTCTATCTGTGTGTGTGTGTTGCTGTGTGTGTGTGTGTTTGTGTGTGCTTGGAGGGCGTTGCAATATGTTTGGCTGCGTTTGTGTGTGCCTCTGCGGCAGCTGCGCCCAAGTGCTAATAATCTCATAGTTCTGCGCAAGCAATCAATAGATACATCCGTAAACATATGTACACTGAGAGAAAAACGCTGTTCATTTGAACTTAACTCAATTTGAAGCCAATCCATCCAAAGATGGAATAAAAACAACAAACTACAAAATACTCATAATAATTATTTGAATATATTAAAGTAAAATTATAAAGCGTTTTCGTTTGAAATTAAATACTTGATTTTAGCTAATTCATAAAAGGCAGCTGTATCAAAATTTGAATAATTTAAATTTTAACTCAGCTTGAATCAATATGACTTTTACCATTTCTGCGATTGCAAAATAAGATTTCGATAAATGATTTTGGCTGCAAAGTTCCCTTATTTTTTCAAACTGTATTTAGAGATGCAGGAAGAAGGCGCTGACTGGGAAAATTGAAAAAGCGCATTTATTGCATTTATCCGTTTGTTATAATTCTGGCGATGCTGCTGCGGCTTGTAATCTGCGCATTAATCTGTAATCTGTTGCCACAAAAAGAGACGCGTTCAATTTTTCAGTTTTACTTCTACGTATTTTTTTTTGTTTGTTGCATGCCATTTGTTTGGCGGGATTTACTTCCTCTTCCACCAAAATTTTAAATTCAAAACGCTGCTCATCGTTGTCAGCATTTCAGTTTTGGGTTTTATTTTTTGCTCAAACTCCATTTCAATTTGGAACTCGAGCTGCTGTCACTTTTCGGGGGGCGCTGCTTGGGGGCGTTGTTGATTTTTGGCTTTATCTTTTAATATGCACAAAATGGCGTGTCAAATGTTTACAATTTTTCAATAAATTCTCTAAAGCGTTTTTGCGTCAAGCACAAAAAAATAATAAAAAAAAAAACAACAAGAAGAAAAAAAGCTAAACGAACTCGTTGCCCACTCAAAAGTTTCTTTGCCCAAAGCTACTGTCAAAAATTCAATTTTCAAACGATTCATAATCTTGGGCACGAGTCAAATGCAAATTTAACAGATGCCTGCTTGGGGCACAAACACAGCCTCAATTAGCAGTGAAAAACCTTTCAAAATGTATTTCGGCTCTCAGACTCAGACTCAGATTGGGACTCAGACGCTGCTTGGAAAGCTCATAAAATTGTTTAGAATTCTGTATAATTTTAGTTTGAAAATGCTAGAAAATAAAACATGTGTGTCATGTGAATATATACACTAAATACTAATCACATCAGACCACACTCAACCCACATTGCAGATAGGAAAAGTTTTCATCGGAGTTTGCTGCCTCGCCCCCAAACCAAACCCAAGAAGTGTCTGGCTGTCATCCGCATTAAACAGCTGCTTCTTCCCAAACGGGGATACTCATCGTCATCATTCCTCCGTATGTGTGTAAGTATAAGAAGTATTCATAAGCAATTAGTTGCCCCACTTACTCAGTCAGGCAGCTGCTGCTGCTTTCACAGTATTTCCGCACTTCCAAGAAGAACAGGCTGAGTCGAGCTGTAACTAGAGCTCATTAATAGCAATAAATGCGTAACAACAACAATTGGCATTCCATTCACACAACCCACAACAACAACAACAACAACAACTGGAACACGGCCAGATCACAAACCAATGACAAATCCCAACCACAAGCCACTTACGTGTCGACGTCAGTTGTTACATGGACTTAGCCCTCGATTCTGGTATCTGAGATGTGGGATGTGGGATGTGAGATGTGAGATGTGCATGTGTGGTTGTGGTTGAGAATTGCCATTTGACGACGGCTGTCATGAGGCAACCCCTCGACTAAGCCGCTTTGGCATCATCGGACTCATCCCCTCGTTAGCACAGCGTGTAAATCAGCCAAGTAGTTCTCACATTTTCACACACGCACGCAATTTTCCAACAACCAAACATCCCGTTAAGCAGTGTAAATGTTACGCCTTCCCCTCCCGCCACGCCTCTTTACACACTTGCCACACACACACACACACACAGCACAGATGCTGTGGCGCCATTTTGTGCTGAGTGGATTTACGAGGATGTGGAAATACATGTGTATACATATATACATAGATGTAAGTGGATCAGGCAACGATGTGGCAACATTTGTGGTTAAGTATCAGTTACTCGTCCATTGACAGTCCCTCCCCCTGCCCCCTGTTTCGCATGATAAATGCCTTTTAATAATAAAAAAGAAATGTTTTTATAACGCAACATTTGCCAGCTCATTGTCCCTCATCCCTCTTCCCCAACCCACTTGTTTTTAGGATGTTACCCACATATGTGCACATATATGATTATATTTAAGCCTGATTATATTTCAGCATTTACCAAATTGCTATGTCATTTTACATGTATTCAACTATCCAACAATTTTAAAGCAACTTTTTTTTATATAAAAAAAAAATGACAAAAGAAAATATTTGTTTAAAAATTTAAAACAATTTTAGAATTGTTAAATTGAAAGTAAATTTTGTATATGTAAAAATTAGTATCACTTTTTGATTGCTAACAAAAATCGTGTGTCCAAATGTAGTTGCAATTTTATTTACAATTAATAAAAATAATAAATTAAAAAAGAATTTATTTTTGACAATGTGACAAATTTGGAATCGTTTCAAAGTGGATTTATTTGCAATAGAATTGGAAATCCAAATGATATTTCCAAGACTAAATCCAGTCTTAATCTAAAAACCAATAAATGAACAAAAATACATTGTTTTTGTAAATGGGTTTAGTTTTGGCCAAGTTATGGCAGTTAAGGCTTTAAGTATACGTTCGTTTATTTTTGGGGCAGGTAAAATTCTTGATTGTTTTTTGCTCGAACAGAAAATTGCTCCATTTCATGGATTTTTTTGTTGCTTGTCCAAAATACTTGCGTAAATATCTTTATTGCCAGGCATTTCCAGCTAAGAAAAAAAAGGCAACACACACAGAAAAAAAACCAAAAAAAAAATACAAACGAAGGCATATTCAATAAATGACCAAGTTCCTTGGTAGCTGCTCGTTTCGGCCATGCTGAATTCCAGGCATCATTAAGCAAAAGCAACACTCGGATACATAAGGGTCCGATCCGTGCCCCTACTCCCTGCCCCTTACTCTTTTGGCCTGCCCGCTAACCGTAACGCAATTGAGACCCAACTGGTCGATGGATGCAGCGAACTGGTCAAAATCGAGACTTGGGTTCGCGATCGGTTTCAGAGTTGGGGCTTTGGGGGTTGGAAGAGTCAACGATGTCGTGGCTGCAGCTTTCTACCTGCCACGCATTTATTAAACACGATCGGGGCATCCACACACAAACACACACACATACACACACAGAGAAGAGGCAACAACACGTTTGGCTACAACTTCACTTGATTGGAGCTGGGTCTCCCAGACTAGAGGCTTGAGACTGGGGACTGCACTTAGGTGTTTTACCTGAAACTTGGGACTGGGACTGAAACTGCGACTTGGATGCAGACCCGAGATTGGCACTGAGGGGGGCTCCGAGGTCTACGCGTGCAGCAGGCAAACGCGAAAACGTTAATTAAGATTATGAAGTCATAAGAGTTCCACATGTGTGTGTGTGTATGAATCCTTAGTCAGGGTTCTCTTGTGTGTTGTTGTTGTTGTGTGCAACCTTGGACCGGTTTCTGTTGCTGTCGCTGCTGAGCCGCTGGCCAACCAAGCTGCACGATCTTCACGCGAGTTGATTTTTAAGTCAACAACTTGATTTTCCAGCAATAACAAGATTAAATTATTTAATTTTTTGCCTTATTTAGCAGAGGAGGGGTGAAACAAAGAGTGAAGTATGTTGGGTGGAGAGGGGGGGAGAGGACTGATTGCCGCTAACTGGTAACTTGGCTAGGCCGCTCTTTGATTTGCTGAAAGCGACTGAGATTTCCTAATGGCGTATTATAATTACGTAGCTGCCACACATTGGGGCAGCTAACGGAGAGTGTGGAGAGGGGGGGGTGCACTCCTGTCGCGGCTTAAGTGGCTTTTAATGCTAATGTATCGGACAGTTTCTATGTCTTTGCATTTATGGCCTCGCACATGGACTCCGGCCTTTTGGCCATGTTAATGAAGTGCAGGCCAGCCAGCCTAAGAGCCTTTGGCAATGATGATGCTTCAGGCAGGGTCCGCTTCTCATCATCATCGGATTCTTGTTTGCCTTTTACGATCGCATAGCATTTTAATTATGATAAAGTTGTAAAATTGCCCCGATTGATGGTCAATCTTTATGCCACATCGTCGCAACATTCACTCCGAGTGGACAGCAAAAACGAGAACACACAAAACCAGAAATTGATTCCATTTTAATTAGCTAATAAATTCATAATTCAAATGACACGCAACCCAAATTGTTAATTAGGCCAGTATACAAATGTCTATAAACTAAATAAAATTTGACTTATATTTATATTTATATATATATAAATTAAAGTTTGGGATTCAAGTGGAACCGACAGAAAAATTACTCCTCAATTCAAGCATTTAATTACTTCAAATAAGTGTTAAACATTTAAATTATTTTTCACTAGTTAAACAGGTTTATTTTTAAATTTATATTTTGACCTGTTTTCCCAAATGTTTAAAATTACAACAATCGAATCGATTTTTCAAAAAAATTAAAAATTCTGAGACTACAAAAAGTTTCAAAAATAAGAGATTTCTTCACTGATCTAAAATATTGTAACATTACAAAATTCTCAATTGTTTTTATATTAGTTTGAGTATTTGGTTAATTTGTTGGCAGGTATTGGCATTGGAAATATCCTCATTAGAAACCAACCCCTCTCTACCTCCCTCCCTCCCTTCCTTCCTTCTAACGGTCAACTGAAAATGGCGCCCGCTAAACGTTGCCATGCGCTTCGGTGGCAAGTTTTTCCCGGGGTGTTGCGGCCATGTTCGGGATCGGGTGCACAGTTAGGGCAAGTTTTAATTGCCTCACAGAAGGGCAACGAGGCAACGCGGCAATGTGGCAATGCGACAGCAGGTAGCAATAATAATAGGCGCCAGGGTGCGGAGACACATTAACGAGACCCGATTTCCACATTTCCCCTTGACCAGCCTAATGAAAATATAACTATGGCCCACATCCTTTCCTAGTCCTCCACCACACAACCCCTTGGCCAATTATGAATTATGCAGTGCCAGGCAAATAATAATAGCAGCCGTCTCTTTCCCACATTGCGTGAGTATTGAAGCCAGTGTCCAGTGTCCAGTGTCCAGTGCCCGGCGGCGGGCCAAGTTTGTTGTATCATTCAATTTGGTGTTGCTCCTTCTCCAAGCACTCGGAGCCAACGCGTAGCCCACTCGCTGGGAACCCAAACGGGCCCCCCCTGGTGGGCGTTTGTACAGCGGGGCGTGTGCGTTTTCCTTCCAGCCGCAAAGCCTGAAAGTTTAAATTTTCAACTTAACCTTTGAGCTTTCCATTTGTGGCATGTGGGCAGCACTCCACTCTACACACGCCCCCCACACAGACCCACGCCCCCTGCTGCAGCCTTGATGGGCTTGGCCGCTCCATTGGATGTCGACTCGACATATTGCAAAACCTTTATTTGATTTTAATTTTCTAATTGAGTGGAAAACTTAGCAGCTGTTGAAATAATGACGCAGAGTTTTTCGTTTGTTTTCAACTTTCTGCAATTATCGACTTGCGTTCAGCTGAACTTGAATTTAAAGCCACTCCAAGGGCAAAGATATAAATAAAACTGAGATATGCTTAAAGATTTGTGAAAATTAGTTTTAGGGCAATTTAATGGAAAGCAATACAAGAAAAAATAGCATACAAAAATGGTTCAATCGATTTTTCTTACGTCCTTCAAAAACGATAAATATATCTATCTAGCTATAAATATATCCATATATATATGTATCCATTTATATTTATATCTATATCTATAACTATATCTATATTTATATCTATATCTATAATTATATCTATATCTAAATTTATATCTATATATATATCTATATTTATATTTATATCTACATCTATATCTATATCTATAACTATATCTATATCTATATCTAAATTTATATCTATATACATCTATATCTATATCTATATCCATATAAAATTTTTGAAAACATGTTCATTAAATGAGCTGAGAGTAAAAATCGAAAGTTTTTATAAAGCCCTCAACTTACTATTACATTTCAATTATAGATTTACCAATTCTAAAATGCTCAAAACTACACTCAATAATAAGGCTTATTATTATTGGAATATAGACGCATAAAAATGCAAGCACTCAGCTATATTTATTGTGTTCCTGATAAATGCATTGTAATTAATAGATAAGTTGTAGGTTAGTTGGACCAGTAAACAATTTGAGATATGCAAACTAACCGAAAAACTAAGCATACAAAACACCCCTCATAGCAGGCACTATTGTAAGTAGTAAAAGCTGGCCGAAAAAAATAACCCATCATAATTATCATAACATATATTTAAGCTAATAACTGAATTAATTAAAATCTCATTTTGAGGAAATGAAAATGAGGAATGGGTTGGACAAAAGAAATGGAAATGGTGAATGATTAAGAGTGGGAGTACCACAAAAAGGAAGCAAACGTAATAAACTGAAATTTTTTGGGTGAGCTGGCTAATTAATTCTAGCCTTGATATATCAAATACAACAAAAAAAAAGAAAAACACAACACAAACCCAACACTTGGCCATTTGCCGGTAAACCCATAATTAAAAGTCCGAAAGCAGCGCACACAAAAACACAACTTTTACGACACTTGATTAGGGTCAACAATTTTGTGTTCATGGCGGGGGGGGTTGGTAGGTGCCGCAGCTGAAATGAGCAAACACAATATGCAACAGCAACAACAAACAGGTGCCTCACTCTCACTCTCCCGCCCCCGTTACCCGCTACCTCCCACGGGATCCACTAATTAATTCAATCTGTGCAGTTACACGCTTATCAAAATGCCAGCAACCCTCAATCCAAAGCCCAAACCCGACTAACCAATCCAAGAGCTGAGCGGGCGGAAGTGTCGAGGATGTTGTTTTTGTCATGATTTTTAATTAACTTGAAATGAACCCACAGCCACAGCCTGGAAGGGTGGTGGCGTGGACAGCGGTTGGCTGCCAGGGGTCTCGGGCTCTCGGGTCTCCTGGTTGCTGTGCATAATTTGATTACGGCTTATCGCCATCACCGGATCTTGTTTAGCTCGTTACGTGCAAGCCGTGACATTTTCACGCAATTGTTGTGTTTGCGTTGTGCCCCTTGTTGTGTTGGCGGAGGGGAGTGGGTTGTAGTCACTTTTTGGACCAGCCCCGTTTTCGCCAAGTTTATTTACACTCGCTGGCGTCAGATAATAAATTGCCACAGCCGGAGCAGCCCATACACAGCCCGGACACACCCACGCACTTTGCGGCAAATGAACAACAAACAGCAACAAGGATAATAAAACGATTTCCGCAACGTGCCATAAAATCCCTCGAGCAATTCAATTCAATCTAGTATGCCGTGGAGCATGCCACAGCACCACAGCACCACCCTCCCCCCTGCCTCTACCATCCCAGTCAGTCTGAGCGGAGAGCACACTGGCCAAAATAGTTGCCCTTTTCAAAAGCTGTTCCATAAGAAGCAGCTAAACAATTTGTATACATCGGTTTTAAGTGCAGGAATTATAAATTAGATATAAAATAAAAACACATTTTTAAAAACATTAAAAAAAAAGTTCTATGCTCTATAAAAAAGGTTCCAAAAATTTTATTTTTATTATTTCATTTATAAAATATTTTATTTACCAAACTTAGTAAATACTTCGAAAATAAATAATTTCTGATTATTATTTTATGCAGCTTATCTAAATTATAAAGAAACATTTTTTAAGAGTGCAGCTTTTGTGGGTCTACAAAATGGCAATCTCCTTGCCCCACCATTTACCATTTGATCTTTGCAGCGTCAATTTGTAGTAAAAACACGCGCGTTTTTATTATTCCATCAGGCCGAGGGCTGCTCGAGAAAAAAGGCAGCAAGAAGAAAAGGAAGACGAAGAGGCAAAGGCAAGACGAAGTGGAACAGCAACAGCAACAATATGCAGGGGGTTGAAAATAAAGGACCTGGAACAGACACTCCCTTGTGAGCCATCAGCAAATTAGAAACGTTTAGAGAGGCAACCCTAAGGGTTGCTGCTGCTGCCACTCTGCCGCTGCTGCTGCTGCTGCTGCCTCTGCTGCTGTTGCTGTTGCTGGCCAAAATGTTAGACACGATGTGATGATGATGACGGCAACGCGATGGCGCAGGATAATAGCCAGGGGCTGTTTACCCCTAACCCCAGATATCCCTATGTGTGTGTGTGTGTGTGTGTGTGTGTTGGTGAATTTTAAGGGTCTTCCGTCCAAAGCTAGTGGCCATATTGGCAGGGTAAAACGCATAAAGCGTAAAAAGTGAAAAGCGCTTTATTGAATTAAATTTTAATTGAAAGACATGCGCCGGAATACATTTAAGCCAAATGTAGATTTTTTAGCTGGGCTGGGAAAGAGAAAGCAGCAAGAAGATTTACCTATATATATATATATATATATATATATATATATATTTATAGTAAGTAGTAAGTAATCAATTGTTTTCTTTTGCTCAAATTTACTCATCAACTTAACAACTAAAACAATAATCAAAATTTATGGAATATTTACTTAATTAGCTAAACTAGTTTCAACTAAATTGAAATGCTTTTATTCCTAAAAAGCAAATTTTTTCTATTTGAAATATATTATTATTTAAAAGAAAAAATTATAATTTTTTTTTTGAAAACTAAACTTGTCGCCAGATTTTATTTATTTCAAAAGTATTTCTAGTGCTGAAACAAAAATCTTGTTCTAAATGAGAAACGGCAGAAATGGCAGCCAAGTGCAGTTAGACTGCATTTAATTAGGTATTTATGACTGTTGTTGTTGTCATAGTTGTGGCTGTTTTAGTTGTTGTTGTTGTTGTTGTTGTTGCTGGTAACAACAACTGTTTAGTGACCATATAGGGAGGCAGTTATGAGCAGCAGCAGCAGCAGCAGCAGCAACAGTCACCGATCTCGATTGTAATTATGAATGATTATGCGAATGCGCTTCATGATCATGTTGAGAGAGCCAGGAAAACGGAAACAGTCATTGTGGAGGGGAAGGTGGAGGGGTAATGTAATGTTGGGGAGTGGTTCGAAACCGGATCGAAGCGAGTCGGCCTCGTTGATTAGCTGTCAGTATTGACAGCCACTGACCGCCAACCGCCGTCGATTGACAACAATTATTTTATTGCCCGATGACAAAAATATAAACGGCAATTGCAGAAATGCCAACAACTTGTTGCGGCTCCGCGATTTTAGCTGGACAAACCATGTTTGGGCCAGCGTTTAACAAGTGGTAACATATTTTAGCCATAATATGCTGCGGCGACTGTATTTTTTTTTCTTCACATTTTGTTGAACCGGCCACCCAAAGCGCCAATTGTCACAACAATTGAGCCGCCTTTGCAAGAGACTTGGCACAAAAGACAAGTCAGAGATCTATGGCACAATCAATTGGGCCAGAATATATATAGGTGTGTGCCTGTGTGTGTGTGTGTGTGTGTCTAAATATTTACAGGACAACAATCAGTGTTTGACCAACAGCGGTCACTTCAAAAGATACGCAACACACACAGGAGAAGTCAGAGTCACAGTTACAGATACAGATACTTTGTCAACTCACAAATTGCTGGTGCATTGGGCTCATCCTTTTGTTATCCTGGCGAGCCTTATTTATGGGGTGCAAGCGCACTGCTCACTTCTAAGTCGCCGCCGGCAACGCTCGGGCCACCCGCACGTAGCAGCAGCAACATCAGCAGCAGCAGCAGCAGCGGCAGCACCGTGAGAATATCTCCTTCCCAGAATTTGATGAACATCGCCACTAAGCACGGCGCTTACACAGCTCGGACGTGATCAGCAGCAGTTGGTGCGGATTGGAATTGGGCCTGCAACCCGGCTGAGTGAGGGAGATTGAGATTGAGCACAGACACAAACACATTTATGGCGCTTGGCGCATGGCGTCCATGGCTGGAAAACTTTGGCACTTAAATGGAGTTGAGTGCTTCATTTATGATTTCTGCTATTGCCATAAATGGGACTTTCATCTGCGTGATCTGCTTGATCTGCGCGCGGCAATTTTATTAATGTTTAACCCTATCAAGTTAGACGAATGGCCCATTATCAGCGTCTCTTGATGATGCCACACTCGTGTGGTTGGGGGGGGGGGGGGAAGGACGTGCAGTGCAGGCTGTGGGCAATTTCCTTTGGTCTAAATCCCATTGGGCAAACTGTTAAGCATCTCGTGCCAGAAGGCTATCAAAATTATTACACCAAACTTGGGGGAAAAACACAGCCGCCCCGCGCCACCCTCTCCTTTTGGCACCACAATTTCTCAACAGACATAACAGCAACGCCCCTTAAAAGCCAACTTATGGTTAAAACAACAATAACAATAAATGAGTACAGTAAACTTGAAGAACTGCAAACTAAACTCAACTAAAAGATACCTGATAAATATTTAATTAAATCTGAATGAGATTTTTAATAAACTAAAGCAAAGTTTATTTATTAATAATAGACTAATTATTATTATTATTAATTATTATTATTATCTGGTTTTGTGGTTATTTTTCAACTATTCGAGGTTTTTCTAGTTTACCTAAAAATTTATAATATTAAAATTCAGACAAAGAAGAAATGTTTTTCATGTCATTCGATATATTTTAATAAATTAAAATGAGTATCAATAAACTTCAAATTTTATATACTTCCTTGCCTGCCAAAAAAAATAAGTAAGGGGTATACAAATTAAAACCTTTGCCGAAAAATCCAAAAACAACACCCAACATCGTCACGCGCTGGCGATTCGAGAAAACGTGAAGTTCAGATTGGGATTGGTTGGGGTTGGCAGTTAAAAAGCTGAGTTTGAGTCTGAGATGGAGTCGGAGACAGCATGACAGGAGGCTGGCAGGAGGTGCAGGACATGCCCCCTATAATAATAATAACACAGCACTTGTGTATTATGGCCAAAAGTAAAGGCTGCTGATGCGATGATCATGATTATAATGGAATCCAAAACTGGCCACAAAACCTAATAAAGCAACAAATTTTCATTTCTTAATAACAGCTCAGCTGTCTTTATTGTTGTTGTTGTTTTTTGTGTGGAATCTCAACTTATTAACCTTATGAAAAATGGAAAATCAACAAGTGCCCCAAACACTGTTGCAATTAGCCTGATTGGTTTATGTTGCCACAAATTGTGCGGAAATTGCTGCAGAGTTTAACCGAAAACGTGATCCCAATTTAAGTACTTAAATGTTACAACCATATTGTGGGCATGAACTAACCTTAATTGACCCCCCCCCCCCCCCACAAAAGTCATATTTTCCAATTAATCAAATTAATTAGTTTTGTGCTAATCCATTTATTACTCAAGAAGAGGTTACAAATAAATTGGGATTAAACGACTTTTTTTGCAGCAAGCTAATTTAATATAATTTTCAGTTAACAATTTTAAAGAAAGTTAAATTTCATTTCTACTAATAAAGCAATATTTAAATGTTATTTATTTCTTAGATGGCAGCAACTATTTAACTTAATTACAAATTTAATTCAAGAAAAAAAAATGATTGCTTCACCAGATTAATTTGCTTTGATTTTTCCAATACAAAACTAAAACGCTAAGAAAAAATGCAGCTAAATTGACTTGCCCATATGGCTAATGAAAATTTCAGCCCCGCTCGCCAAATGTCCAATTATGTGTGTGGCCATAATTCCACGAATAGAGCTGAAGTCCAAGCAACATGCCGCATGCAGCATGCAGCATGCAGCATCCTCGAGTAATCCACCAGCAAAAGTAAGTTATTTCCTGGCGCTGCGTTTGTGCCCTGCGCAACTCAGCTCTCCTCTCCCCCTGTCCCATGTTAACCCTTTTGCGCGCCATTTCAAATCGCTGGCGGTCAACAGCAGGCTTGGAACATGGAGCATTCAAACGTGAATGGGCGGCAACGAGCCAATCTTGAACGCGACTCCAACTCCAACTTCGACTGCGAATGCGAACGTGAACGATTGCAGGCCCTAAATATGAGTATATAGAGGAGGAGGAGGAGGAGGAGGAGGAGGAGGAGGAGGAGTAGTGGTTGTAGTCGTAGTAGTAGTAGTAGTGGGGCAACATGGCCATTTTAGACATTGCAGACGACTGCAGTTTGCAGTCTAAGCAGCCAGTTCGAGTCTTGGCCTTAAATGGGCCTCGGCTCTTTGGCTGCCTAAGTAAGTTATAAATAATAACTGGCATGTTGTAAATCAAAATTATCAGTTTGCAAAACTGGCTCTGCGTAGCAATTGTTCGAATTGTTCTTGGTCTTGGTCTTGGTCGTGGTGGTTATGGTTTCACGGCTGTCTGGGCCAAAATGGCTGGCCGGTGTTGGCCAGCGAATTCAAATTATGGCCAGCTGGACGGCAAATGCCAGACGCTGTCTGGCCTGATTGCACCTCTAGATGCGACTGTAATTATGAGGCACTGTTCAGCAGACATACAACGCCTCGGGAGCGGGGGGGAAGAGGAGCGCTGCGTGCAGAACTGGGAAGTACTCCGGCAAAGCGTTTAGCTGAGCTTTGGGGCTGATGCGTTTCTTATTGCACTTTAAATGATCCACGGGCCAATGGCTAGCACTCTTCCTCCTCCTCCTCCTCCTTCTCCTCCTCATCCTGCTCATTTCCCCAAGGCCACTCATTATCCCTGTATTTCCCTACAATTATCCTTTTGATTTGGGTCGCTTTTTTTTTGGCCACAATTCTCTCACAAATCCCAGTGTCTCTGAGTCTGTGACCTGGCTATGAGCTCATGAGCCATGAGCCATGACTCAAAGGCAGCATCGTTATACGTTTATTATTCGCTTATTGGCTTATTCTGCTGCTTTTCTGTTGCTGTTGTTGTTAGCCATGTTTCGCATGCAATTGAGCCATGTTCGATTAATCTCTTTGATTTATGCTCACGTGCGCCGCCATCCAACCAGGCACCCCTCAAGTAAAGGTAAAAAAAAAAAAAGCATTAACAAATGTCGCCTGTCTGCGCCTTGCCCCCAGCACAGTCACCCAACACCCCCTCCCGCTGCCTAGACACTGCTGCATGTGTTATGCGACTTTAATTGGCGTTTAGCGAGAGAGAGAGAGAGCGCAAGAGAGGGGGAAAGAGAGAGAGAGAGAGAGAGGGAGATAGAAACAAGACGCCTGACTGTGCAGCGGCCTCGACACCAACTGGGTGAGCCTCTGATCTCCTCCAATCACATTCAGACACGAATCGGGTAGCTCAGCTGAACTGGAACTATATACAAATCGTATTCCAATCAATAATCAAAATTCAAATTCATCTCAAGGTCAAAAAATATATTATTATTATATGCATCGATTGCTCTTGACAACTCTATATATAATGGATAGATAATAGTCCCCAACTAAAAACAGATTTACAAACCAATAAAATATGAATCAATAATTCATTATAAACAAAATCAACTGGCAAAGCGCAAAATGAAACCAGTAAAAATTTATTATAATTTATTTCGAATTAAAACTTTTATATGCCCCTTCGAAAAATATGAATTATTTAAATGACTTAACATTTTTCATAAATAAACAAGTTAAGCAGACAACAAAATAAACATTTTACTTGAATGTTATTATAGTTTTTATATTTATTATTATAATTATTATTATCTGCTTTCCAGTGGAGCACAAAATTATTCCACAATTAACTAAAATTTTATTATAATTATTTTATAATTATTAGCTGAAAATACCCCTTCCAACTATTAAATACAGGATATAAATAGTTAACAAAACTAATAACAACATGGTCCAAACTAAAGCCTGAAGCTGAATCCAAAAGCTGCCCTGCTCGACCCGCTTTTGCTTTTTGGGCAGAGCATATGAAATTTCAACACCAACGCCAACGAAGCCAGCGACTCCTTTGGTTGAACTGTGGCCAACTAGCAACTAGCACTCCTCTGTCCACAATCCACAATCCTCCCTCCTTCGACATCGTCGTCGTCGTCATCATTGACTTGAACAAATGTTGGGCCATCCAAACTCGCTTCTTCGACTTGCCGTATTATATATATTTTTTTTATTTAGGTTTATTATTTTTTATTTTTTTTTTTGCTTATGGAATTATGAAGCCATAAATATGAAATTCAGCACATTTATTAGCGTTGTCAAATGTCGTGGCCCAAGTTGTTATGGTTGTTAGTATTTGGATTGTTGTTGTTGCTGTTGTTGTTGTAACCATTAGAGTTGCATATATATATTTTTTTTTTCTGTTTTTGTTTTTGTTTCAGCTGTGTATTTTGCTCTGGCTAATGGCCCCACTGAGCCAGCCAACCAACCAACCAACATTGTGCCTGGGGTTAGTCACTCTCCACTTTGGAGCTTTGTGTCTATTTCTTGAGCCGAGGAAGAGTCGACAGCGTTTTGGGCAACTTGCTTCATAAAGCTCCAAGTTTAGCTTGTTTTTGGCTTGTATCTACAGCAGTTTATTGTCTGATTTTTTTCCCTATCTTCTCTCTCCCTCTCTCTCTCTCTCTCTCTCTATAAACCTCTCGTTTTGTGTTTTATTTTTTTACGTTGACATCAAATTGATTGTATGTAATTTGTGGGTTGTGAAAACATATTGAAGGTTGTCGTATTTGTAGTATTTGTGGCAGATAGCGAAGAGAGCTTACCTGAAAGCACACATCTCATACTTATAAATAATACCATTAATTTATCGATTGTATAATGTAATTGTTTTTCACATGTCATTGGAAAGTGACTTTTGTACTTCAAAAATTATATGCTTAATTTTACAAAGTTGCTTTCAATTTAAGCTATGCCCGAAAGCTGTTGCAATACATTTGATATATGAGTTCAAAAAAAGATCAATAATTATTAATAAATAATCAAATAATATTTTGAATTTATTTGCCCAAAAGCTTCATTTGTAGATTGTTAAAACTATGGTGGAGATTTTATAAATCAAAATGAATTTAAGTATTTTTCAGAACTCACATATAAATAATAAAGTGGTAATCATATTTTGATTTGTAAAACTTTACTTTTGAGTAGTAGAAATTTATAAATATTTATACATTTTTATTTTTTTCATTAATTGTAGCTTTCACTTTTTAAATGAAAAACTCCTACGCATTTTGAACGGATATCAGAGCAATGTCCAATAAATTTGAACCCACTCGTTATGCAATAATTAAGTACAAATGTGGCTATTTATTAGAATGTCCACTGCCCGCATTCCATGACCAATTCCAATTCCAATTCCAATCCAATCCAGCGACACCCTCCATAAGTAGCTCAACTAAGTCAGTCAGTCAGTTAAGCGTGCAGTTCTTTATGGCCAATTAAAGCAAAAGTCCGAAACACACATAAATTGAAAATGATAAAAACAATATTGAGACTAATATTTGTTAATGAACCAAAATCGAGACAATCAGAAAGAGACAAAGGCGGAGAATGAGACTGAGACAAAGACAGACCCGCACAATGGGGAACTCAGCTGAGAACTGGAAACTGCACTCAAAAAAAAAAAAAACAAATCAAAGACAGATAATTTACAATCAAAAATTTCTTATATACATAATATAAATTTACACAGATAGTTGGAAAATATTTTTCCAACAGTTATCAAATATTTTCTGATAGATTCCAAACAGTTGCAAAACGCAAAAAATTTTGTTTGCTTTTGTTTTTTTTTAAATTATTTGCTGTGCTTTTTAATTAATAAAATAGACTTATTAATACTGTCTAAATTATAGAAAATGCACTTTGCTGACTGCCTACAATCACCAAAAGTCTATTGATTTTTTTACGTTGCATCATCATATTTTTTTTTAAGTGTAAAACATGAATCTGGCAACAGATTCAATTGCGAGAGCAAAGTGGAGTCGCAGGCGTTCAGCAATTGATTGAAATCAAAGTGTAAATTGCAATTACCGCCGAACCAATGCCAATGTCCGTTGTCAATCAACGTAAAGCAACAACAGCAACAGCAACATTAACAACAACAACAACATTAACAACAGCAGCAACATTAAAATGGCTGCATTTAATTGTCCCATGCGTATCTATGAGATACATCGATTGCAACTGCAACACTGTTGTTGTTCATAATGGCGATCTATGTTGCTTGTGGCATGTTGCTTGTTGCTTGTTAATAACTTGGCTGCGCTTTGACAGTGACTGTGGCAAGTTGCAAGTCGCGTCCGTTGCGGTTCATTAGGCTCATTAAAAAAAAAAAAAACACACACAGCCACAATTGGAGCTGTGAGCATCATTAAAACTAAATTGAGCCAAACTGTTGGCCAATGAAGTTGTAGCCATTAGTGCAAACAGGCAACATTAAATCAGTCTTAGAATCGGACAATCGGCAGGCAGCGAACCAAGCCAATTAACGCAATTGTGCGAAATGTGGGCACGTAACTGGAATTGCATTGAAATCAGTTCAAAACCAACAGCCCCAAAACCCCTCACCCTCACCCTCACCCTCCCCCTACTTAGCTGGTTTTCAAGCTGCATCATTAAATGCAATTAAAGACTTGCGAATTACAATTGAGTGCAATACCAATGGCATTGTTAACGTGTGTGTGTGAGTGTGTGTGTGTGTGTGTTATGTGGCAATGTACAATTTGATTTTAGCTGCATTTATTAATTGTATTTAACTTTAGCTTTAGCTTTACGGAATTGCGTGCTCAACACTTTCGACGCACAATTGCAATGCGAACACTTTTTGTATTTATTTATTTGCCAGTTGCCAGTTGCTGCCAACTTACGTGGTGGCCAATTGTTAGAGCCAAACAATGGCATTTCAGTCGGTTTCAGCTATCAATTTCCCACTCAAGGCTCTCAGCCATTTAACATAGCTTCGAGTGCGGAAATCGCCAGTTAACGGAATGCAACCATTCGAAAGTTTGTATTATTATTTAGCTGGTTTTTTGTTTAGGCCTTTTTTTCTGATCAACTCAGCTGCTATTCATCCTATAGGATTATTAAAGTATCAGTTAGTTTATCATTACTTTTAATAAATATGCTTAGTTAACAATATAGAAATTAATACTTGAAAAAAATGTACGAAATATGATAAGAATCTTCTGCATAACTTTAAGGAAATTTTGTTTAAATTCTGGCAAATAGATTTCAAGGATTTTGTATTTTTTGAGGTGTATTTTTAAAGGGTTAGAAACTACAAAGTTGTAAATTATTGTAATGAAATTTGACAGCAAAATAAAATATTATAAACAGTAGAAACCATATTTAATGTAGACTAAAATCCAAACAGGGAATTTATAGTAACAATTAGTGTGGTTTCCTCAACTCACATCCTAACAGAATGTGTCGCCTTATCCAGGAAAAGATGCAGCATCCTAGGGATGATTGTTATGAGTGTCAATGACATAGAAGCCCTCAACATAACAAAGATTCTGTTGATAGTTAATGGAGAAGCTATAAGCTCAGAAGGGGGCACAATAGATCTAATAGAACGCAGTGCAGAACCCCCTATTTATATATAAACCATATTTAAAAGAAAACTAAAAAATTGTATATGTGGAATTGAGAATACTGTTCTTACTGTTAGTTATGCTTGAGTCAGGAAACTTTCCTTATATTAGTATATAATTAATTAAAGTAGTAATTAGTAAAACAAAGGTGTCTAAATATAGATTGGTAATTCTCGGCTTACTTTAATTGCTATCACAAATTAACCTTCTCGAGCTATAAATTAGTGTTATTATTCTGGAACAGGTAATTACTAATTACTAATTAGTTTGATATCGATTCAATTATGCATTGATTGCGGCAGGCATGTTGCATGTTGCACAGGTGGCAACTGTGATTCTACCAAAATCATTAGCAGAAATAATCCTGGCTGCCAAAGCTCTGCAAATTGGATGGCAATTACGGGATTTCCTGCCAAAACAGCTGCAAGCAGCAGCAAGGCAATAATGACAAGCCCAATAATCATAATTACAATTAAGGCAATTCAGTTAACACAAATAACTGGCAACAACTGCGCAAACAAAACGAGTAATTCAAAATTTCTTTGGCAAAAGGCTTCTAATAATTTCCATTAGTGGCTCGCCTAAGTGCTCTACACCTGTCTATATATATATGTGTGTATATGTGTGTGTTTGTGTGTGTGTGTGTGTATTTATAATATGCCATATATCATCATTATCAGGCTAAAAACATTCCAATACGCGATGGCTGATGACTTTGCACATGTGATGCAGCTCAAAGCAGTAACACGACATGGCCCAATGAATGGCATGCTATGTCAAGTTACCAAGTAACCATTTTGAACACAACTGCACTGAGAAAAATTATATAAAATAATAATAATATAATATAATCAGTCTACCAAGAATTCGAAATATTTTTAAAATCATAGAATAAGAAATTCAGAATACGAAATTCATTCAAACATTTTTGTTGACCAAAAAAACTAATTTCAAAATATTTGCTTGCTGATAATATTCATAAATATGCCTTAAATTAGATTAAGAAGTTGCCATTTCCATATTTTTTAAAAGCTGTAAATTTGCTTAAATTAAATTTGAATTTACTTGTTATACGGCTTGGGTTTTTTTTTTTCTGTGAGTGTAGCCGCAGACGCACTGTGCTGGCCATGGGATTAGTAACAAACGAATCAACCTCAATATGTCGACAACTTTGTACAAACGGGGGCTGCGGCTGCGGCTGCCATTTTACACGCAGCCAGCGCTAATGACCAAAGCACCAACAAACAACAACAACAACAACAGCAGCAACAACAACAACAACAGCAAACCGGGCCAAAGCAAAGAGCAACAAAATCCCACGAAAAGGGCCAAGTCAAGTTGGTGTTTGGCTGTTGTTGTTGTTGTTGCTTTTGTTGTTCTTGTTGTTGTTGCTTTTGTTGTTGGCCAACCAGCCACGCAAAAGGTGGCAATTAAAATCGAATGAGCGCCGAAGCTTCCATGTTGAGCACTAATGGGTGCTCCCCGCTTCAACTGCTAACCCGACACAGTCCCCTCCCTGACCGCCCTCCACACCCCCATCCCGCTTCCCCACTCACTGCTCCCAGACTCTCTCAGCACGGAGTTTAATCGGTCCAACTTCGAGTCGGAGTCGAAGTTGTCGTCGTTGTCGGAGTCCGAATTGCGTCTGCCCATCTCCGTCTCCGCCTCCGCCTCCACCTCCGCCTCGGAAAATGTGTAGAATTGTTTTAATGGCCGACAATATGGCCGACGTGGTTGGGAAGACTAATGCACTGCGATTAGCTGACGGCGGCGGAGTCGAGCAGCTTCGTCAGAAATCGAGCATTAAATTTTTTAATTAAAAATTATTTGCCGCCATTTCCCCATTTTGGAAACTACTCTTCACACATATTGCTCAACATAAATCAAGTGTCCGCCGCTGCAATTTCTTTAGAATCAACCAAGAGACAATTACACTTTACACTTTAAATCGGGTAACTTGAAACTTCACATCTGCTGGCCAAAAACTGAAAATTAAAAACTGAAAACTTGAAAAGAATTGAGCCGCCAAGCAGAGAGATCTGTGTGAGATTTGATTTGATCTGAGCCAGAGCAAATAGTGCGAGCGGAAGTCATGATTAGCTGCCCCATTATAAACACACACACACACAAGTCTTCTACTTAACCCAAAAGTCGTTTGCCACTTATATATAATAATGAGCCACAACTTGATTCTCATTTTGTATGTTCCGCCAGTTTCATCCTCAGCGAGTTCCTACATTGAACACACTGTGAAAAAGGCTTTACTCGAGCAAAAACTCGCTGGTATTCCTCATGTTTATTCCACAACAAAATTCGTAAAAATGCAATCTTGAATATTCTAATATAATTTTTAATTATTTTGGCTTTGCAACTTCATTTTTAAAAGTGAAAATATGTATTAATTTCTTATTCAATAATTAACATACAAATTTGAATTAGCTGCGATTTAAGAGCTTGATTACCCAAAACTGCCTAATAAATAAGTTACAATAACTTAACTGAACTAAATAATAAGTAACAAATAATCAAATTATTGATTTCAAAAATTATCTAATCAAGTTTCAAGTAGGCATTTTAAATTAGTTGTTTAACTTTTATAAAATGTCAAGTTTCAAATTTGCTTTCTTTGCTCTAGGAAAACGCAGCTCTTAAAGATCGTTAAAAGATCTTCTGCTATATTTAAATAAAAAAAAACACTATTTTGCTTTACAAGTTTTCTGCTATATTTAAATAATAAAAAAAACTCAATTTTCCTTGTTTGGGTGCGGCTTAGGGGCAGAGACACGCCTGATGTTTTCATTTGCCAACCCAAACCAAAAGTGGCTGTTTTCCACATGTAGCAAATTCAAAAAAGCGAAAGAAAAAAAAAGTAAAGTTATGCAAATTGTGGCAAGCACAACAACTGCCAACAGGCTACAACTGCAGTTGCAACACTGGCAACACAGCCAAGTTTATGGAGTGCTCCTCCTTTTGCTAGCCTTGTGTCCATGTGTCACCAGTCACCAAGTCACCAAGTCAGCCAGTCAGCCAGTCACCAATATATGATGTTGTTGCTCTGCCCGACGACGATCAAGACGCGACGATAATAGAGAGAGAGAGTGCAACAGCAACAACAACAAACAACAACAAACAACAACAGCAGCAACATTTGGTCTTCTACAAGCAAAAACCCATGTCGGAGTCAGGTTCAGAGCCAGAGGATTGTAGACACTGTTTGGTGTCTGCTGTGTGCACATCGAGAACAGATGGCATCATTTTCATCATCAGATCCGTGACTACTGCTGCTGTTGCAGTTGCTGTTGCTTCTGTTGCAACTACACGCACGGCCTTGCAACATTGCGCTGCGTAACCAGAAGCTCTGCAATTGCAAAATGAAAGTGGATCGCTTAACTTATTTCTCTTATTCCCCCCGTAAAAGGAGACTTCGCCGACTCCGCAGTTAATTTACATATTCTAGATTCTCATCGCAGTTATTAGAATATGCCTAATCCTCAGGCTGTGGTAATAAAAAAATTATATGCGATTTTTATAGTTCAAATAACTTGATGGGTTTTTTTTCTCAGCTCAATGCGATTTCACGTTTAATAAGCTTTCTTGCATATTGATTAAGCCATTTTTAACGAGTGTATTTATAAGCAAAAAAAAAAAAACAATAAAATTATTTACAAAACAGGTTTTTTAAATATCTTCATCTGATTGTTCGTTTAAATAATACCTTAATTGGACCGTAAAACAAATTAAATATTTAAATAAATAAGATCAATTTAAAATTGCTTTTTGAACGTTCTAAAATTGTGGAACTTCAAACTAAAAGCAACCAAATTGCCGCTCTGCTTATTTAATAATAATTAATTTTCTTAGAACATGATCAGAATATTATCACAAACCAATAAAATAGCATTTAAACCAAGTTCTTTGTATCTCGTAGCTACTTATTCATTTGTATTCCGATCATTCCTTGTCCGAAGACTTCTCTAATTGGAGCTGAACTCTTCCAGGAACGATGAAAATATTGGCCACATTGTTTCTTTTATTCTGGTTATTTTGTGAAGACAGCCATTGAGCTGTCATTAATTTATGAATATTCATGAGTGCCTGGAATATTCATGACTAATCGAGGCATTTACGCATCCATTGTATTTTTTTTTTTATATTATTTTTAATGGCATTTTGTGTCTTAATTAATGTCCCAATCACAAAAGCCAACTTCCCAAATGGTCTGCAACAAAGTATTTTCAAAACTCCATTTTGGGCACGACCAGCACATGAATATACATATATATATATATATATATATATACTTATGCATATATGTATAAGCCAGCCGCAGGGCTCATGCCCCATTCCCAGTGCCCTTCCTCTGCCTCTGCCCCCGTCCATGCAGCTGTCGCTTGCCCAGTTGGAGACAACTCCATGAAACTCGTTTCGTTGCACAGCACTAAATTAGTTTGCTGCAGCCTCCACCTCCATCTCCACCTCCGCCAATGTTCTCCTCCTCCTCCTCCGCCACAACGACTGCAGTTCCACAAAAGATTTTTCAATACATTTTTCGTTCTTAATTTCCAATGGAGGCAATTTTATTGCCCGCCATCCCATCCCATCCCAGGTAGCGTGCGAGTCCAAAAACGAAAACTTTCAAGTCGCCATCGACAGACGAGGATTCTGAATCTTTTCTTTTTGTTGTTGTTGTTTTGCGGAGCCCAGTTAATTTGGTCATCTTGCATGATGTTTTGATAATGCTGCTGCTGCTGCTGCTGCAGCTGCAACTGCCTCATCTTGTCGTGGCTCTTGCAATCGCCGTCGTCGTCGCCTTAATACCCTTTGCTGCAGCTTCTTAGATGGGATATGCTTTTCTAGGTCGGAGAAGGCAAGTCTACAAAATGCATTAGTTACTCCTAAATAAATCGCTGAAAATGAGGAAAAATATGTTTCCAATATTTAGGCAAACAATTGAGAAACATTTTTAAAATATTTCCATAAGATTTTCGATTTGTTTCGATTTACTTATTTTAGAATCAGCCAGAATATTTGACAAATCTTAAAATAATTAATAAATAAATTAATAAATAAATAAATAAAATGAATAAATCTTAATGTTTCTATTTTTTTGTTTATATTTATATATTTATTAAAATTCACATATAACTTCAAATATTTCATATGTATTTTGTGGCTCAAAATAAACTTTTTGCTTAGTTGGTAAACGGTATTTTTAAGTTGAATATTGCAGCTAAAAAGCTTATGTCGCCTCTGGTTGTTGTTGTTGTTGTTGTTTTTTGGAGAACAGCAACAATAACAATAATAATGCAGACGCTGCACGAAATGCTTGTCGCCCCAAATAATTACATAAATTAGTGAATTTTAAAGCGCTTCGAATTTTAAGTTTTTAAATCTGTCAATGGCAAGCGTAGATCTCCATTTCCAACTCCATTTGTATACCTCCTAAAATGCGCATACCACATATCGCATAAATGTACATATATATATATATATATATATATATATATATATATATATTTAACGATTCGTTTGCGTGCGCAGGTTCTCGGCTTTTTAACGCTGATTATTCCGGATTTGTGTGCCAGGTCATTAAAAAAGGGCACAGTATTAACACCTTAAGAGAGACCGCTGTTCCCACACAACACTCAAATTGAACGAGTCCCACACTAAAATTTTGTTTTTAATGTTTGGCCAATTTCACAGTAAAAATCGCACCTACATAAAAATTGCTGCCAATCTGTCATCGTTGCCCCAACAGCGAGATTTATTAGCCAAAAACTTAAGCCAAGTTGATTGATTTTTTTGTTTGGCAATTTCTCAGATATGTTTTTAGTTGGTTTTATTTCTTTTTGTACCGTTTCCTTGCGGTACAACATGCTACATGCAGCTTGGCACATGCCACATTTCACAAGCGTTGCAACTGTGTGATTATTGGCCAGGTCAGCCAGCCAATCGACCAGTTGTAAGAGCTGACATGGCTGATATGGCCACTGAACAGGGCCAAAAGACAGTTGTGGTAAGTTTTTGATGCGCTTTAAAGCACCAGCAACATGCAAATCTGTAATTGCAGTGCACTCAATTTTGATTACTCTCATTTAATTATATATATCGTCCAACATATATCCGACATTTCTGCAACGGTAAATAACGTTGGCAATATTCAAGCAATGATGGCAAATCGAACAAACGCTTTCAGATGCAAACAAGGGTTGATCTTGTGGTCTCTGCGTCCCTTTCGGATTGCAGAAGCCTCGCAGATAATTGCTTGGCATTGGTTAAGGATTCTTTAATCTCTCTTTTTTAAACGTAGAACGAAGTTTTTTACTCATCAGTTAAGGAAAAAAAAAAGGAATTTCGACTCCAAATCATTTTATTAAATTTCAAATGGTCAAACGACTTTGCTTCTTAAAATAAATCACTTCTTTTGGTATCAGAAAAAACTCGGCTAAGAATTTAATTCATGATTTAAATATGCCTTCTTCTGCTGCTTCTTTAACATTTCTCATAAGTCAAGGCCTATATAATATATAAAATCATAAAGCCACAAACAATATTGATGCGACTTGCTCAAATTTTCAGCCTGCTGCCTGCCTGAAAATTAGTCAAAATAAAAAGCATACTTTTAGGATGAAATTTAATTACCCTACTCAAATGCAGCTTGACAAAATGAACGATTGTATTGCATACTTATAGGCTTAACCGTAAAATCGATGATGCCAACTGGGTAATTTACAAAAATTACCCAACTCGGCCAAATCATTACAGATTTCCAAGGGAAATGGTAAATTAAAATCGCAAGAACTAAATCTATCAAACTGCATCAAAGACAAATTTTTTAACACAGGATTCGCCTGCTGAAATCTAACCAAATGAAGAGGTTCGTCAACCTGGAAACACTTAATTGCCAAATGAAAGCCCTGCAATAATAAAATGTTTAATAAAAGACAGATTAATTTCATTTATTTACTTGTATTTGTTTCCATGAGTGCACAAATGTCGAAAGTACTTTTTTATGATTTGACCTTCAGTTTACAGAATTTTTATTTATCGTAATTTGTTTTGTTTTTTTTTTTGGGGGGTTTTTTGTTATTCAATTTCAATGTTTTTATGTTTTTTTGCTCACAATCATATGTTTAATATTCCGTCATTAAATATGTTGTATATGTAAGATATCATTATTAATTAATTATTAGTTAAATACGCTTTAAAAATAAATGTATTTCTGTTTATGTATCACCAAAAGAACAACAACACACATGCGAATTAGTTATTGTTTTTGTTACTGTTTCTGTTTCCGTTAATGTTTTTTATGCCGACAGCTTCAAGTTGATTTCCTGGGCATCGAAAAGGAGGCGAAAGCGCTAAAAACTTCGAATTAACTTGAAGGATATTTGTTTGTTGTGATAAGCGC